>CM053588.1:77008970-77028858 GCA_028646515.1 Pseudochirops corinnae | reverse complement strand
TGAAATCTTTCTTCTTGTCAGTGGTCTTAAGGTATATGATAAGTGGACTCTCTGGGTCAATTCCAAATTGTATTTCAGAATGGTTGTACCAATTTAGAGCTTCACTACCAATGCATTAATTTGCCTGTATTGCTATAGTCTCTTCAACATTTACTATTCTCATTGTTTTTCATCTTTGCGAATTTGCTGGGCATACAGTGAAACTTTTGAGTTTCTTCCACTTGTGTCTTTCTAATTATGGATGATTTGGAGTGTTCTTTCATCTGATTGTTAGTAGTTTATTTATCATTCTACTTTAGAGAATTGATTGTTCATATCCTTTGATCACACATCGAAAGTTTTATCCCTTGCCAAAACTGCATATGCTAATAAACCAAGCTTGGACTCCTAAAGAGTTGGAAAAAAAAAAAAAAAAAAAAAAAGAAAATGCACATTAATTAGGGAATAGCAACAAATTGTGTTACATGAATGGATGATATATCCATGAAAACCCCAACCCAAACCAATTATTATGATGAATAAAATTATGGTGATACATTGGACTTCTGTACCAGAATTAGATGAGTTATATGTCCCCTTCATGATTCTATATTCATTATTTATTTACGCATTCATTTTTAAAAATTTTGAGTTCCAAATTTTTTACTTCCCATTTCACCCATTGAAATGGCAAGCAATATTATATCAATTATATATGTCAAGTCATGTAAAACATATTTCCATATTAACCACATTATTAAAAAAGCAAGAAAAAGAAAGCAAGTAAAAAATATTTTTCTATTTTCACTCAGAGTTCATCAGTTCTCTCTTTTGTTGTATGTAGTATTTTTCTTCATGAACCTTTTGGAAATGTCTTGAATCATTGTATTGGTTAGTGCAGCTGAGTCTTTCATAACCAATCACTGTTACATAATTGCTGTTACCGTGTACAGAGTTCTTCTGGTTCTGCTCACTTCACTTTCCCTTATTTCATAGAAATCTTCCTCGGTTTTTCTGAAACCATCATCCTTATTGTTTTTTAATGATGTATACACTAGTACTCCAATCACAATCATATACCACAACTTTTCAGCCATTCCCCAAATAGTGGACATCTTCCCATTTTCTAATTCTTCTGTACCACAGAAAGAGCTGTTATAAATATTTTTGTACATATGGGTCCTTTTCCTTTTCCTTTTCCTTTCTTCTTTTTTGGGATACTCTTCTAGAAGAATACTGCTGGGTCATAGAGTATGTACTGTTTTATAGCCTTTTGAGAATAGTTCTAAATTGTCTGCCTGAATAGCTACACCAGTTCACATCTCCACCAACAGTGCAAGAGTCTACCTATTTTCCTACATTTCCAACATTTCTCATTTTCTTCTCCTATCATGTTAGCCAATATGATGGGTTTACAGTAAGAGGGATCATTCCAAAACAGATCCAGAAGTGGTGGAAAAATTCTCTGGATCACCCATGGATACCAAGCTTGAATGAAATTTGAGTAATGAGAATTTCCTTATTGGGATCACAAATTGGTGGGAGGTTCCAACATTAACTATCTAAGGCAGTAAAAGGAGAATGATGACTCAAGACCCCTGTGATAGGTCAGAATTCATCTTATCAAAGGCTTCAAGTCTTATCTGCCTGACACAGAATTAATAGAAGAAAAATACAAACTGTTTCACCTGTTTCTTTTTTGTTATTGCTTTTTGGGAGGGACAATTGGGGTTAAGTGACCTGCCCAAGGTCACATAGCTAGTAGGTGTTAAGTGTCTGAGGCTGGATTTGAACTCAGGTCCTCCTGACTTCAGGGCCAGTGCTCTATTCACTGCGCCACCTAGCCACCCCTCACTTAGGCTTCTATGGGCATTAGTACCACTTAACCTAATAACTTAACATTGAAGGTCAATCACTATGAATACATAACATCAAACCATAATTATTTTTAACATTGAGTCACTTCAGTTCTGTCTTACTCCTTGTGACCCCATTTCAGATTTTCTTGGCAAAGATACTGGAGTCATTTGCCATTTCCTTCTCCAGTACATTTTACAGATGAGGAAACTGAGACAAACAGGATTTAGTAACTTGTCAAGGGACACAGCTAGTGTCTGAGGCCAAGTTTGAACTCAGGAAGATGAATCTTCCTGACTCTAAGCCCAGAACCTTATCCACTGCATCACCTAGCTGTCCAATCATAACCATGATATCAAATATTGTAAGGTTCATAATTATCACAACCCACTTCTTGACCTTAATGACCAGTAAACTATCAATAATAGGCTCATACAAGTCACATTTTGTTAACAGTTTAATGGAAGAAAACCCTGGAATGCTAGGGGGTGCAGTGGATAGAGTGTTGGGCCTGAAGTCAGGAAGACTCATCTTCCTGAGCTCAAATATGGCCTTAGACACTTATTAATTTTCTGAGACTGAGAAAGTCACTTCACCCCCTTTGCCTCAGTTTCCTTGTCTATAGAAGGAAGTGGAGAAGATAATGGCAAACAATTCCAGTATCTTTACCAAGAAATCCATAAATGGAGTCACAGAGTCAGACATGAGTGAATCTATAAAAATCCCTAAGGATTTTGATATGGAGAAGTTGACAAAGAAACTTGGTGGCAATTACACACAATTATATGATAATAACCATCTGTAATAGATCACAGTTCAGTTGTAGTACCCCAAATAGATCCCCAAAATGAAAGTAGATGGGAAAGATCTCTTGAATAGTCCCAACCAACAAGTCTCCAGGTCAAAGTCCATCTCTACTTAGGCCTCAAAAATTAAGTCCAAATCTGATCCATGGATATTGGTACAAGAATTAGATACAATTCCCAATTAATCATTAAAAAAATACAAAATAAGATTGGGCATCACAATTTTCAATTTTACACTACACAGTGATATACTAAGGTAGAAGATTGAGAATCCTCTTTTTGACATAGCCAATGCATCGATTTACATGGTTTGGCTATAAATGTTTCAAACAGGTTTTGCTTTTCTTGTTTTCTCTTGATGAGAGTAGGAGGGAGGTAAAGGAGGAAGTACAGAATGTTTATAAGGTGCACAGTGAGGACTAGCACGTTTGGTGTGAGGGATTACTGAGCCCTTTTCACAGCTGCTTATCCACTTTTTGTGTCTAGCAAGTCACACCACTCTTATGTGCCCTCCAAGAAGCTGTAACATGTGCAGCAGGCATACTCTGGTAAAACTGTCTCAGCAGAGAGCCTAAATTGTGTTGAGGGTAATCAACAGGCCTCAAACCCATGGGTGAATTAAGGGGATATCTACTTCAAGCATGTGAAGACTTCCGTCAGCAGAATGGGCAAATGAGAACAATTTGTTCCAATGGTCATCAAGGTGGCTGAATCAGGCTCTGTGGTGTGCTTAGAGCATGGGCAGACATTAGAGATACCCAGGTCATCCATTGCATCCTAAACCATTGGCAGTCTTTCTCTTTTTGTCTTGCCACTGGAATTCTATCTCTCTGGAAGAGAGAGTGAGGCTAATGACTTTGGACAACTCTGCTCACTTAAATCCACTTCGTGTTCAAGTTAAGGTGTCACTGGTGATGTCATTGGTCACCTTTGAGAATTAAAGATCAATGACAGCAACAGATTATTATGTGTAGAGGCTAATGTAGAGCTAATTAGTTTTCAGGTAAAGGTTGGAACGGATGGTGGCTGTGGTCCCTGTCTACTCTGAATGAAGGACCAACAACAGTAACACCGCCAAGAAATAAAATTGAGAGGAAAAAAGACAACACTGTATGCTGGAGAATGCCTGCTCCCTCCTGCTCAGCTGAAGTTACTATTTAGTTGGTACAGTCTCCTCATCATATTTCCGGGAGTTTGGTACTTTGCCAGGTCCAGCTTTCCCAGATCAGTTCTTGGATGTGTGGGTGCTAAACAGATTCCATCCCAGGCCTCTACTGTTCTGCTGCTGGTGTTCCTTCTGCTGTGGTTTTAGATTTTAGCACAACGCTAAGTGTATAATAGGGATTCAATAAATGCTAGTTCTGCTTCCTGGCTAGCCAGCTACACCATGGAACAAAAAGTAGGCAAGCTCAACTTATTTCATTTCAGTTTTTGGACAGTCTTGGCTCAGAAAACTGCTACTTTTCACTCTTTTTCTGGGGGGAGAGAGGATATGCATACCCAGAAAAATTTATAAACAATTCACAACAGAAAAGAAAACTTCACTCAGGGCAGGAAGAAAACCAAGGTGACTGAATGGTAAGTGATCCACTGAAAACAATAGGCTTCAAGGCTGCTGCTCCTTGTAGTTATGATTATAGGAGCATGATTAAGGTATGTACCCTTTTAAAGCCAGTAAGAAATAATCAAAATAGCATTTGGAACAAAATGCATATTATGATTAATAGAAACAGATATGAAGAACATCAAAAGACAGCAATTTTACCAAAAGAAGATGCTTCAGGCAGATGAGAAAAAAGTTGGAGAAAGAGGGAAAAAAATCAGGAAATTTAAAAGGCAAAATTCTAACTATAACAAGAAAGGGGGTGTGTGTGCTAAACTAAAGAATTTTAAAAGGTTAAAGATGGAAATTGGGTGTATTCTTCTTTAGATTTTGATAGTAAAATCCATTTGAGGAGAGGCAGGTCTGACCTAAGCCAGCAAGACCTAAGATCAAATCCTGCCTTTTCTATCTACTGATTTTGTGACCTTGTGAAACATTTAATTTCCAAGTGTCCACAGGCAGCTCCTAAGAATAAATTGCAAAGTAGGTGCCAATTATCTTCAGTCAGGAGATTTCCTCCCAGGGAATTACCCATACCAATGAAATCTTATGTTTATTTTTTTTAAAGTGGAAATATTTATGGAAGATTTAGATAAAGCTCACAGTTTTCAGGCACCAATAAGAATAATAATAAGGAAGTGACATAAAACTAATTTGTTAGAATAAACAGTAGATATGAATGATCTGATTTCTCTCATTAAAGGAAAAAGAGTTACAGAAGTGAGTAAGCAGGAAAGCCCATTAATAGTTTCCTCAAAGGAAACATGTTTTAAACAAGCAGATGTAGTTAGATTAACATTAAAGTGCTAGTGTAAAATGTATCATTCAAAAGTAAGTGTAAAAAAGCTGGAGTTACCTTAATGATATCTGATAAAGTAGAATTCAATTTAGAAAAACAATTGGAGACAAACCACGACATTCTATGATGATAAAGTAAAAATGAATGCAAATCTTCTTTATTTTTGCTTACTAAACAGTTCAATATTTAAATTTTAAAAAGAAAACTTCACATTGTTATGAAACAAAATCAAAATATCAGAATGAAAAAAGGACTATGAGAACGTAATAAATTAAAACAAAAAAATAACAATCAAGAAACAAAAATCCATACAAGTACTACTTGCTTCTGGAGAAGTGTGATAACATATAACAGAAGATAGTATATAATATATAATATAATACATAATAGAGTTGGAATATATGTAGATATTTAGCTGTTTGCTAATTCCAGTTTGCTAATCCTGTGATGAGATTATAGACCATTGACTGGCTATGTAACTAGATCAGGGGTATGCTCCAAAGATACCAGTCACACTGGGTCTTGATCTTGGTATATCTCTTTCCTAACTGCTTGTATCTCACTGAGATGGACAATGCTATAGAGGTCTCAGGTCCCCTTGATGTGAGGTCAACCTTTGACCAGTGAATATGGGTCCTGGTTCTTTGCCTCTTTGGATTTGTTCTTGTCAAGTTTAGATGGAGATTGGAGGTAGTTATGGCTTTGAGAATGTAAAAAGGCTAGAGTAAACTATGTCAAGTATATAGGGACTGTGATATACCAGTCTAGAAGTTTGAATACATGCCAGGATTGGTTAGAAGCCATATGGTCAGAAAGAGGTTTCCCAAGGAACTTGTTTGAGCTAGCACAAAAGTAGCAGAGATACATGCTCATCCATCCATCCATCATGCCACTTCTGGAAATAAACTTATTTTTAAAAAAATCTCATTTAACATTGTTTTTTCTCAATTACATGTAAAGACAATTTTAACATCCTTTTTTTTTTTTCACATTTTGAGGTCCATATTCTGTCCCTCTTTCCCTTCTCCCCTCCCCATTGAGAAGGCAAGCAATTTGACATGTCATACATGTGCAGCTATGCAAAACACATTTCCATGTAAGACATTTTGTGAAAGAAAAAAACAGACCAAAAACCCCAAGAAAAATAAAGAAAAAATTTCTGTGATCTGCATTCAGGTTCTACCATTCCTTTCTCTGGAGATAGACAGCACTTTTCATCAGAGATCCTACAGAATTGTCTTGGATCATTGTATTGCTGAGTATAGCTAAGTTATTCACAGGAGATCATCATGGAATATTGCTGTTACTGTTTATAATGTTCTGGCTCTGCTCACTTCACTTTGCATCAGTTCATGTAAGTCTTTCCATGTTCTAGAGGTATTGCTTGGTCAAAGGGTATGCACAGCTTTATAGCCCTTTGGGCATAGTTCCAAATTGCTCTCCATGATGGTTGAATCAGTATATAGCTTTACCAATAGTACATGAGTGTTTTAATTTTTCCATATCCCTTCCAACTTTTGTCATTTTCCTTTTCTGTCATATTAGCCAATCTGACAGATGTGAGGTAGTATCTCAGAGCTGTTTTAATTTGCATTTCTCTCAATAGCAATTTAGAACATTTTTATATGACTACAGATAGCTTTGATTACTATGTCTGAAAAGTGTTTTTTCATATCCTTTGACTATCAATTGAGGTAATAAATGTAAATTGGTTAAAAGCAACTGGTATAGTTATCACTGGAACCTAACAGCACAGTAAGGGGAAGAATGCCACAATTAGGGCTTGAAAACAGCATTATAGAAAAATACCCCAAACCCTGAAGGGGAGATGTAACTGGCCTCCCATCAGGGCCCTAAAGGGGAAATTAAACTAATTGCATTGGGAAAGTTAGGCCAGATAAACATCAAAAGGAAAAAAAATAAGGAATAAAGTTTGTTGAATTAAATAAATAAAACTAGGAACTGTCATACCCATCAAAATACCAAGGGATTATATCATAGAGCCAGAAAAAAAGACTCATCTGGAGCAGCGGTTCCCAACCTGTAGTTCATGTATGTGTGAAAATACATCCTGCATATCACATATTTACATTAAGATTCATGATAGTAGCAAAATTACAGTTACGAAGTAGCAACAAAAATAATTTTATGATTGGGGGTCACCACCACATAAGGAACTGTATTAAAGGGTCACGACATTAGGAAGGTTGAGAACCACTGAGAAGGAATAAAAAGTCAGGAATCCAGAGGAATTAAATTTCAGAAGTAGGAGCGAATGGGACCGAGCGTACCAGATTTCAAACGATACTAGAAAGTCATAATCATCAAAAGTGTTTGATACAGGATAGAAAATAGAGTGGCAGATGAATGGAACAGATTAGGTATTCAATATAGAGAAACACATGAGTGGAATGTCATCTGTTTTTGATAAACCCAAAGATCCCAGCTATTGGGAAAAATACTTACTATTGAATAAAATCTGTTGGGAAAATTGGAAAGAAGTTTGGTAAAAATGAAGTATAGATCAAAATCTCATACTGCATACTAAAACAAGCTCCAAATAGGGACATGATTTAGGCATAAAGAGTGATATTACTAACAAATTAGAAGATACTGGAAAAAATACTTTATAGATCTTTGGCTAGGTGGAAAATTAACAACCAGGCAAGAGATAAGGAGGTTCATTAAAGGTAAAATGGATGATTTTCAAGAATTAAAAATTTTTGTGCACAAGCAAAATGAATTCACTTATAATTAACAGAGAAGCAAAAAATTAGGGAAAAATCTTTGCAGCAAACTTTTCTTGTTAAGGTATCATTTGTAAAATACATAGGGAATATATTTAAATTTATAAGAATAAGAGTCATCTCCTGATTGATAAATGGTCAGAGGTTAAGAATTGACACATTTCAGAAAAAGAAATCCAACCTATCAATTGCCATATGAAAAATGCTTTAAATATTAGATAATTAGATAAAAGTACATTAAAACATCTGTGAGATATGACCTCGTTCTTAATCTGATTGGGAAATTTCCAAAAAGGAAAATGAGAAATTCTGGAAGGACTGTTGGAAAATAGCACTATTAATGCAATACTGGTGACAATGTGCACTGGTCCTGCCATACAGGAAAGCAATTTGGAACTGAACCCAAAAAACTATTAAAATGTGCATAGTCTTTGAATCAGTAACGCCACTACTAAGTCTGTTTCTCAAGGAAATCCAAGAAAGAGGAGAAGGACACACATGTAGAAAATGTCAATAGCAGCTCTTTTTTTCTGGTGGTAAAGATTAGAAACTGAGGAGGTAGCCTTCAATTGGGCAATTCCTAAGCAAGTCACAGTTTATGAATGTGATGAATTACTATTGTGTTGTAAGAAGTGATGAGTACAGTTTCAGAGAAACTTGGCACAAAATATATAAAGTGATACAAAGTTGAGAGAGCAGATTCAAGAGAACGATTTATGTAATAAAAACAATATTTTCAAGACAAACAACTTTGAAATACTTAGGAACTCTGATCAACACAGTGAATAATCACAATTCCAAAGGATTCCCGATGAAGCATTCTACCTATTTTCAGAGAAAGAGACTGATCCCACTTTCCTCATGTAACAATGTGATATAATGGAGACAGTATGTCTCCAGTTGCTGGGGAGAAATGTTTGTACTTCTGTTCCCATAATATCTGCTGGGTGAATATCACTTTGTTTGGGTTTTTTTTTGGATGGGGGAAGGCTGGGCAAATGAGGTTAAGTGACTTGCCCAAGATCATAGTGATGGGGTCTGGAATGCTTCTGTCTGTAACCTCAGTTTGTAAAATCTCACTTGTGTTCAGGTACCTACATATATAACATCAGTTTGTAATAAGCCTGTGCATTTAAGTTGTAAAGTCACACTTTCCCCCAGCCATAAAGGCATTAACTCTTCCTTTCCCCTGCCCACAGCCTAAAAGTCTCTTCCCTGAGCTAGCAGTCTGCCTAGATACAGTTACTCATGAATACATTACCCAAGTATTTTTTAGAGAAATACATAGCTTCTTTGTTCTAAGTGGCCAGCTGCACCCAAAAACCTTGAACAACATAATCAGTAGAGAAAACTCCCTCCCAATATGGTACCTCCTGAATCCCTAATCAGTCTAGCTTCCAGACTTGGCACCTCCTGAAACAATCAAACCTATCCTCTCAACAGCCATATTGGACATATCTCATTCATCCTTGACCAAGAGTGACCTAGTGATGTGTCGAGGCAAAAACCACACCTCCTTGTAGTACCCCAAGGGGATGTCCCAGTGAATTATGGGCAATACGCTTGCGCAATTGATATAAAAAATGTATGTCCCTTTAAGCACTGACCACTCCTAAACTCCTCCCAAACTCCTCCCTAACTCCACACTTGCCCACCTAGTTAGCATAATCAATGTTTGACAGACAGTTTTATGGCTTTAAAAACTGTATGTCTATCCCCTGCACTTTGCAGACTATCTTTAACCTTGTCCTGCCTGTTGCAAAGTGTAACATTGAACTTTATAACTGTAAGCTTGCAGGTCCCCTTATTTCTCCCCCACACCCCCGCCTGCTTCAAAGTCAGTGTAACAATAAACTTTTGTGACTCTGCCAAAAGATAGCTTGAGTCCAGGAATTGGTTTCAGACAAAGAACCCTGAAAGGATTTCATAGAAATCCACACCCCTTCCCTACATCTTCAATAGAGTTAGTAAATGCTAAGTGAAGTCATATTTGAACTCAGTCCTCCTGACTCCAGGGCCGGTGCTCTATTCACTGCACCACCTAGCTGCCCCCATGTAAAAGCTACCTCATGCTAGTTGGTTAAAGGCAAAGTTCTACAATCTACCTTCTAGACTGTGGTATCCAGATGTCCATTCATGGGTTTTAAGAGAAATTGATGTCCATTATTTCCTGGTGCTCAGTGCTTCTCAAATTTCCTTTAGGAAGGGTCAAATGACTTCCCAGGTAACCAAACAATATGTCCAGTAGTACAAATACAGAATAGTTTTTTGGTAGGGTGAAATGAATATCCTGGATGATTAAACAGTTTTTTTCAACCATACAGACACAGATTTGTTTTGGTCTTTAGCCACTGTGGTCCCCTCATGAATAGCAGGGAGATTGACTTTCTTGAAAAAATGTAAACTTTTGTTTAAAATTTTTTTCATTTTCTCATTTACTCTATTTCAACAATATTCTTTGACATGTTTTTTCAGCATAATTAAAACATTTGAAAATAGTATTTTATCTTTTCCAAGTATACATAAAGACAATTTCTTGCATTCATTTTTACAAAATTTTTACTTCCAAATTTTTTCTCCCTCTCTTCCCTCCCGTCTTCCTAAAATGACAAGCTATTTGATATAGTTTATATATATGCAATCATGTAAATCATATTTCCATATTAGTCACAGTTGTGAAAGAAGAAACAGACTAAAGGGAAACCCCTACCCCAAACAAAAAATGAAGAAAGTAAAAATAGTATGTTTTACCTGCAGCCAGAGTCCATAGGTCCTTTCTCTGGATGTGGATAGCATTTTCCATCATGAGTCCTTTGTAATTGTTTTGGATCACTGTATTGCTCAGAAGAGCTAAGTCATCCATAGTTGATTATTGCAGTGTTGATGCTACAGTGTTTTCCTGGTTCTACTCATTTCCATTTGTATTACTTCATACAAGTCCTTTCAACATTTTCTGAAATCTACCTACCATTTCTTATTACACAATAGCCTTCCATTCCATTCATATAACCGCAACTTGTTCAGTCATCACCCAAATGATGGGCATACCCTCAATTTCTAATTTTTTGCCACCACAAAAAGAGCTGCTATAAATACTTTTGTTCATGTAGGTCCTCATCTCCCATCCCTCTGCCTCCACCCACCCCCCACCCCTTTCTAATGATCTCTTTGGGATACAGGCCTAGTAGTGGTATTGCCTGGATCAAATTGGCGTTTGGGCATAGTTCCAAACTGCTCTCCAGAAAGGTTGGATCAGTCAACAACTCCACTAAAAATACATTAGTGTCCCAGTTTTCCCCCATCCTCTCCAGCACTCATCATTTTAGTTTTTTGGGGGGGTTATATTAGCCAATTTGATATCTCAGTGTAATTCTCAAAAAAAATTTTTTTTTAGATTGAATATACTGCCTGTAATTCTCCTTAAGCATACCAGACTGTGCTTCCCCAAGTTGGCTCCATTGCCAAAGAAGGTTGGGTAGTTACCCAAAATTCCCAGGCCAGGTCAAGAATTATCTTCTTCCAGATGGCTGTAGGGATGACAGTAGTTCGTATTCTCCAAAGGAAGTCAGCACATGCTGTGATGGGGATTCTACCTTGGTAAGACATCTTAAACTTAATGAGGAATTCCTCCTTGTTTTCTATATATGTAAAAGTATTGTTTGTTCTCATGAATGCTGAGTACATATTCCCAAAATTTTTCTATTGCTTTTAGATTGCTTTTGGTATGTGCCAAAAGCAGTGTATATAAATATATGTAAAAATATATATAGAGAGATATATGTGTACATATAGACATATATACACACACATACATATATCATACGTATACACTTATGTATATTCCTATACACACATATGTATATACCAAAAGCAATTGATTTTCTTTCCAGGTGTAAATGTGTTCCCAGACTCATGGTTGCTGACCACCTTTATGACCCTGGCCAAGGCCCCTTGACTCTCTAGTCCTTAATTCGCTCATCAGGAAAGTGAACCAAAGGCTCTTTCAGTTCCCATTCAAATCTCATGAAAACTGTCCCCTTCTGTGCTTCAGCACTCCACTAGGGGGCCCTCTCTCCTCCCAAACTCAAAAATACTTCTGAGAGATGGTTCGTCCCTTTCCCAGAATTCACAGGGGCAGAACAGGCTCTTGTGACCAGACTCATTCCCCCCAAATCCTCGCCAAATACAAGCTTTTATCTCTATTATAACAGCCTTGTTGGTGTGGTTTGGTTTTTTCATTCGTCTCCATTTCTTCATTGACAATACAGGAGTGGTTCGCCATTTCTTTCTCCATCGCATTTTACAGATGCGGAAAAAGAGGCAAACAGGGTGAAGTGGCTTGCCCAGGGTCACACAGCTAGTAAACTGAGTCTGAACCCATATTTGACCTCAGGGAGCTGAGCCTTCCTGACTCTGGGCCGGCGCTCTATTCACTGCGGTCTCCAGCTTCCTCTAGTGGTCTTTGGTGGAATTCTGATCAAGAGCCTCGGGATCCTGATGCATTCTGGGAAATGTAGTTTAGGTTCTGTCAGGGCGCGGGCGCAGGGTAAAGCTGGCCCGTGCCTTCGTCTGAGACCTGGCAGACAAGTGGAGAGTGTCCCTGGGGATGGTCCGTGAACAGATGGGACAATGCTAGTGTTCATGTCAGAGAAGATTCTCTCCATGTCCCCGCCACTCCGTGCTCGGGCGGACGATCGTGTGTGAGTGTGAATTAACAATTTCTCCAGGAAAGGAGCTGTCATGGCAAAGGAAGAGATGGACCCAGAAGATGGGGGCGGGGTAACCCCTGACAGACTCCACCCCCTAAAACTCCTGCGGGACCAGCAGGAATCACGGGAGACCCGGTTGGTCCCGCAGCCTCAGAGGCACGAGAGCCCCACCCCACGTATGCTCTCTGTGTGTCCTAACTACGCGTGTTCCCCATCTTTGCACCGAGTCTTTATGCATTTACGCGTCAAATTTTGCTGTCCCGGTCACCATAAAGACAGAAGGGGGGCCCCCCTGCCATCCATTCCTCCATATCCTTTGTCAAGGGGAGCTGTTGAAGGTATTTCACCTGTTGTTGGCCCTCTGAGGGATCAAGGCCACTCTAGGGTCGGCTTCATTATCTTTAATCACCTTACTCCTTGGGTTGAGGTCTTTTCTGGTTCCAAGGCATTATGAGTTTTGTTGCTAAAATTATTCTCAAGGAAACCTTGCCCTTCTTTAGCCTTCCTACTTTCATTGACTCAGACAAAGGATCTCATTTCCTTGACCATTGTCTTCTTCCAAATTTGTTCTTGTTTCCTGGTGACTCCTCGGTTTTATTATCCTTATCACTCTCAGAGTTCAGGTGTGGTTGAATTTAGGAACAGAGACCTTAGGACCCGGATTGGTAAATTGTGTTGTGAAATACACCTTAAGAGTCCTGATGTGCTTTCTCTTGGTTTGTTCTTCGTTGGGGGGGTGGGGGGGCGGGTATTACACCAATGCTTTCTGGCCACCCTTCTATTAAAGAGATTCCTTACTCTTTTGTATATACATAGTTACAGGGAGGAGGTATTTCTGCTGCTTCTTATATACAGGAACTAAAAAATATCCTGAGGGAACTTCATGATGTGGGAGCTGCAGTACAGACTGGGCCTTTCCACTTTTTGATATGTGATTTTCATCCTGAAGATAAGCTCTATATCAAAAACTTCCAATGGACCAACAGAACTTAGCCCACTTGGGAAGGCCCATTGCAAGTACTACCAAATACACTGACTGCAGTTGAGATTGGGGGAAGGATTCCTGGAAATATTGCTCCCACATGAAACCTCTTGCTCATATTGTTTCTGGATGTTTTTGCTTTGTTTGTTTTCTATTATCCTGTTTGTATTTCCTCCCCAGTCCACTCCTTCCAGGGGGCTTGGAAAAGGCATAATGCTATTAGTGAACTACATGGTGAGGTAGGGCAGGTTTTTTTTTTAGCACCTTAAAGCTAGTGAATTTCGTGGACATTGGGTGCATCATCACATATACCAAGGGGAGCCTGATACATGGGAAATGGTCCCTGTCACAAAGAATGGTACCATCCCACAACCAAGGTCTGGGTTTGACTCATCCTTGACATGGAAATTTGCAGCTGTAGCTTTAGCTCAGTGTATCTTGGAAGCCCCAAGGAGAAGGTTACTTAACTGGACCAGCCCTAGACCAGGAAGTTTTACCTCACTAAAGAGGGACTACATTTTGTTTAAGATCCATAGCTTCTGGGGAGAACTTTATGCCAAGACACACACACTGCCTTCACAGCTTTTAGTTCACCTACTACCTTTACCGTTTGGTATTACTCAGGACTGAGACCCCTATAATACCTTTGACTTTGGCAAGGTAATCATCTGTATCCATAATCTTACTTCTCACAATATAACTAGCGGTTATAGAGGTTATCATATAATTTCTTTATCTGTGCCAGAGCTTCTCTGTATTAATCATATATAGTAACATATTAATATATATATACTATTTATATAGTAATGTATAATAATCACATGGACAATACCCTTGAATATGTTTCCCTAGTAAACCTTACCAGTACTGGTTTAAATTGGGAGAAGTTTAGCACCACTTTTGCCAAGGAATTAAGGAACAAATGGAGGAAGACAGAAAATACAAAGAAACTGAAAAAAGTGGGGGTGGAATGCCCTGTGCTGGAGGAATGATGAAGTCCAGAAGAGTGCAGGCAGGCAGGAAATGTGAGAAATGAATTGATGGCTGGCCTGGACACCCTCCTTAAATGGAGGTTCTGAGAGGGGCTTTCCATTCTGCATCCTCAGCCTCTCCAGTCAGAAGGATGGAGGAGCCCTAGAGTCAGGGAAGAATGAGGAGGTGTGAGTTCCAGGTTTGAAGTGTTCTTGCAGGAAGATGTGGTTTATGGGGAGCATGATGAAATCAAAGGAATGCAGCCAGTTCGGAAATGTGGGAAATGGACATTGATAGATTGAAGAACACTCAGAAAAAGGAGATCAAGACGTTGATACATCTTGAGGTCATGACATAGGAGCATGTTTGAAGGAAATGATGGTATTTATAGTCTTGGGGTAAAGGTAGGGACTTCTAAATATTTTCAAGTGTTAGAAGGTCAGTCCTGTGGGAGAAGGATAAGATATGTTCTGTTTTGTCCAAGAGGCAAGAACAAGGTGGTTCATGGAAGTTACTAAGAGCCTAGATTAGACTTGTAAATAGAGACTGACAGTTCAGACTGATGGAAAGAGGAATAGGATTCCTTAAAGGATAGTGAGCATCCCTGAGAGAGATTTAGGAGTAAAGACTGGATGATTTTGCTATGGAAGTGCGCACTTCTCTTGTTAAACTGTCCAAGTTGCAAGGAGAAAAGGAAAGAATTTTCTCACTAACATGTACTCCTGCTCCTTCTATGAAATTACACTTTAAGTTCACCATGCTTCCTTACACTTAGGTAGAGTTTCCTATTTGCCCTCAGTCAGAAGGTCCTAGATGGCCAGCTATAACATGCTGATGAGAGGACTTTGATATTAGAGAGCAGTTCTTTACACTACCTCTGTTACTTCTCCTTACCTTAAATCTATTTCTTTCCTTCTCCTTTCTTTTGCTCATAGTTCTATCCAAGGGACCAAGGATAGACATATAATCCTTGTTGCACATTTTAGCCCTTTAAACACTTGAAGACCATTACCACATCCATATCCCCCTGGCCTTTTCTTCTCTAGGCATCAATACCTACTCTCTTCTCTAGTTCTTTCAATGATTGCTCCTCTTTTAGTGTTTCCAGTGCTCTTCTGTTCTTTTTCAGCCTCATTTGGATACCTTCTAATCTGTTAATATCTCATGGACAGAGCAATGCTGGTTGGTGTAGGATTGTGGTGTGTGCCATAGTTCACCTTGAAGGGTTTTTCTCTTGAATTCACCCTACCTTCTAAAAGGGATGAGCTAGGCCAAAAGAAGCACTTGAAGGTCTATGTCAGCAGGAAGATACCAAACAGTTAAAACACTAGATCCTGTATCCTTGCCCCATGTCATGAGAAGAAATTGAGACCTGGACCAGAGTTCCTGAATCTTCATATAAAAACCAATTCCACAGGAATCATGAGTTCAACATAATCTATAGATTGTACTGTATTGTCTGTACTCCTTTGCCTATTTGGAGAAGTAGCTGTAGGAGGCTAAGCAACTCAAATTATTCTTTTCCTGAAATTCCTGTGTATTGTCTGGGGTCCTCTGTGTCTTAGAGAGGTGATATACATGGAAGAAATTTCATTATTAGTTTTCTTAAAGTTGCTCCTATTGACTCCATACTGAGGAAAGCATGGTATATCAAAGTATCACTGTTCATTTCTTCATGGGCTCAATTATATTAGGCCAGGGTCATGTGAATTGGTTTTAGTGAAAGGGACCAATGAGTTTTCATGTGTTTTGGGACTTGGAGCTGATTCTGATTGGGTCAATCTCTGCTTAACTTCTCTACGCTCTTCCACCTAAGGCATCAAGTCTGTGTGACCACAGAGGGAGTTGGATCTAGGGGATAAAAGTTGATACATTTTCTGAGAATCTTAGAAACCATGGCACTTATCCAACATTTTTGTTTGGCAGGATGCAGAAGAATCTTCAGGGTGAAAGACCAGATGATGGTCTTAGTTATTTAATAACATCGGGCTAGTGCCAAGCAGTACTATCTGGTGGTAATTACAGTCTGTTGACCTCTGGTTGTGATTTGCCTGCCATCCACTGTGTTTTATCCTTCCCAATTAAGGATCCTCTTCATTTCTGACTGGGTTGCATCTACCAAGTCACTGACAAAATGTTGAAGAGCACAGGGCTAAAGTCAGATCCCTGGGACATTCCAGTAGGGAATCATTTAATTACAACCTTCTGCTTGAAGCTATACCTCTCAAGTCATTTTGTTGTACACTTTTGTAAAGTACTTATTGGATAATTTAAAAAAATTATAGGTGTTCATGGATGAGAGGGATGGAAGGGATTTAGGATGAGGTTGAAGGAACAGGAGACTAAGGAGGATAGGAGCATTATCTTTGCCTCTGATAGACTCTGTCTTTCTAAGACTTTCTCTTTTTCTCTTTCAGAAACCATTGGGAGAGAAAATGAGAAATAGTGTTTTGCTATCTCAGAATTCAGGGCATATTTTCCTCAGAGGCCCATCATTCTTAGTGATTTTGTTTAGTCTCCTCCTGGTTCAGGACCTTTGCCTCCATATTCTCTTTGTAGTTATCCTAATTCTTGTTAAAGTATTTTTCTCCATTAAGGTTACCTCTGGGAGGTAGGTGAAATTATTATTCCTATTTTTCAGATGAAAAAATGGAGGCAAGCAGAATTTATGTGACTTACCTAAGGACACACATGTAGCAAGTATCTGAGACTAGATTTGAAGTGCGATCCTCCTTCCTTCAGGTATGTCACTCTATCCACTGTAGCACCTAGCTCATCTTGCTGTTTTACTACTGTTTATACCAGCTTTTCCTTTTATATTTGCTTAGTAAATAACTTTTGAAAAGTTAATTATGTCTGACTGTTAATAGGGAGCATACCAGTGGGGAGTTTTTAGTCATAATGTTGTCCTACTCCTTTTGCATTGAAGGTAAAGCTCCTCTTCTCTCTTCTTTATTCTCTCTGTTTCTATTTTGCCTTCTCTTCCACTCCTTTTTCTGCTTTCTTTCTTCTTTCTTTCTTTCCTCTCTTCCTCCCTCTGTTTCTCTCCAACTTCTTCTCTGCCCTGGTCTCTGGGTTTTCTTCCTCTGCTCACTCAGCCCCCAGGATTGCTGGCCCCAGATGTGCTTCCTATGGAATGAAATACCTTCCCCAGGTCTCACTCCATCCAGGTCAAGCAGAGGTAGAGGAAGGCTTAAGATATGGAACAGAAAGCCATTTTATTTTAGGAATTATCACTCTGATTCTTTGGCGGAAATTGTAGGAAAAAGATTAGGATGACTGGGTTTGAGTTGGAGGGTTGGTGACTGTAAAAGAGTGCCCTCTCTTCTACCTTACCCAAAGGAAGTTGATTTCGGGGTTTGTGTGAACAGCAGTATCTGAAGGGCACGGAGATAGAGTCTGGCTTATGGGTCACAGAGGGGTTAATAGGCAGGCACAGTCACAAAGGGAGAAACAAACAAAATTAGGTAAACATGCTCACTGACTGAGTTGCCCCACCTCCCTCTGTCATCTACAAAGGAAGCCAACTTTCTGTTTCTTTTCTTAGTCTTCTCTTTCCTAGAATTGTTCTTCTAGCCATAGTTATAGTTCAATCAACAACTACAGACTGATATTAGAGTTCAGGGAGACATGGCATCATAGGAAATTAAATCAGGAGAAGGAAAGCAGGTTTTGGGTTTTACTGTCATGTTCAATGTCATATACACTTAAAATATCAAACTGTACTCAGGCAGCCCATGAACAAGCATTACTTAACTTTTGTTGACTCAGTGCTAGGCACTCTGCTAAGAACTGAGCATACACATACCTAAAAAAAGTCAAAGTTTCCTGCCCTCAAGGAATTTCTGTTCTAATGGAGGAGACAGAATGTCCAAGATCTGGGTATGTCCATGTGATATCCAGGGAAGGTAGAAGGTAATTTCAGAAGAGAAGGCAGTAGCAGTTGGAAGGAAGGAGAAGGGGGAATCAGGAAAGGCCTGGTGCAGAGGGTGAGATTTGAGTAGAAAGTAAGATGTCAGTGGGGAAATTCTCTTGTACCTGGGAGAGAGAAGAGCATGGTCAAGCCTCTACCTCCGGGACAGTGGAGGCAGCAGTTTATTGTTTTCGGGACTCCAGACCCAAAAATCATGGAAGGAGCAAGTTGCATACCAGAGGGCACTTGCAGGAATCACTTTGCTAGTGCTGAGGCAGGATTCTTTTGCTTTGCCTGCTTGGATCTGGGTTGAAGTCTTGGATGGCAGTCCTGGGATGAGGAGCACTATTGTGGCAGAGCTTATTGAGGCTGTGGAGAGGCAGTCTTCCTCACAGTTCTGAGGCAGGTGTCTAGAAGAAGCAGTGACAATACCTGTGCAAAACCCCAGAAATTTGACTCACAACATTCTTCACTCTGGAAGAAAAGTTCTACTGTAGCTAAGAGCTGAAAAGTCAAATACTTGGTTGGCAAGATGAGCAAACACAAGAAGAGAAATCAGACCATAGAATTTTTTTTTTTTGACAAAGATGATCAAAGCATAATATGAACTGCTCACAGGCCATGGAAGAGCTCAAGAAGGATTTTAAAAATCAAGTAAGAGAAGTAGAGAAAAAATTGGGAAGAGAAATGAGAATGATGCAAGAAAATCATGAAAAGCAAGTCAACAGCCTGCTAAAGGAGACCTAAAAAATATTGAAGAAAATAACACCTTAAAAAATAGACTAACTCAAATGGCAAAAGTGGTCTAAAAAAACCAATGAGGAGAAGAAAGCCTTAAAAAGCAGAATTGGCTGGATGGAAAAAGAATCTCAAAAGCTCACTGAAGGGAATAATTCTTTCAAAATTAGATTGGAACAAATGGAAGCTAATGACTTTATGAGAAATCAAGATATAAAAGAGATCCAAAAGAATGGAAAAAAAAATAGAAGGCAATTAAAATATCTCATTGGGAAAACCACTGACCTGGAAAACAGATCCAGGAGAGATAATTTTAAAATTATTGGACTACCTGAAAGCCATGATAAAAAAAAAAAAAGCCTGGGGCAGCTAGGTGGCACAGTGCATAGAACACCAGCCCTGGAGTCAGAAGGACCTGAGTTCAGGTCTGGCCTCAGACACTTAACACCTACTAGCCGTGCAACCTTGGGTAAGTTATTTAACCCCAATTGCCCTGCCTTCCCCCTCCAAAAAAAAGAGCCTAGACATCATCTTTCAAGAAATTATCAAGGAAAACTGCTCTGATATTCTAGAACCAGAGGGTAAAATAGAAATTGAAAGAATTTATCGCTCTGATATTCTAGAACCAGAGGGTAAAATAGAAATTGAAAGAATTTATCGATCACCTCTTGAAAAAATCCCCCCCCAAATTCCTCCCCCCCCCAAAACCTCCTAGGGATATTACAGCCAAATTACAGAGTTCCTAGGTCAAGGAGAAAATATTACAAGCAGTCAGGAAGAAAC
>CM053588.1:76978799-77008470 GCA_028646515.1 Pseudochirops corinnae | reverse complement strand
TATGTGTATTTCTATTTATATCTATATATCAGTGCTTTTTCAGAGACACTGGTTGTAAAAATTCTTTCCCAGTTTCCCACTTCCCTCTTAATCTTGGTTACATTGGCTTTGTTTGTAGAGAAACTTTTCAATTTAATGTAATCAAGATTATCCATTTTGCATTTTATAATGCTCGCTAACTCTTCTTTGGCCATAAAGTCTTCCCTACTCCATAAATCTGACAGGTAAACTCTTCCTTGCTTTCCCAGATTACTTACAGTATGAACCTTTATACCTAAGTTATGCACCCATTTAGACTGGATTTTGGTGTACGGTGTTAGGTGATGGTCTATTCCCAGTTTCTGCCATACTATATTCCAGTTTTCTCAACAGTTTTTGTCAAATAGTGAATTCTTATCCCAAAAACTGGGGTGTTCAGGTTTATCAAACAGTATATTACTATAGTCATTGAGTACTGAGTCTTTTGTACCCAAGCTATTCCATTGATCCACTACTCTATTCCTCAGCCAGTACGAAGTAGTTTTGATGACTGCTGCTTTTATAATACAGATTAAAATCTGATATGGCTAGACCACCTTCCCTAGCATTTCTTTTCATTAATTGCCTTGATATTCTGGACCTTTTGTTCTTCCAAATGAATTTTGTCACTATTTTTTCTAGCTCTATGAAGTAATTTTTTTTTTTGGTAGATTGATTGGTATAGCAGTAAATATGTAATTTAATTTAGGTAAAATTATCATTTTTATTATATTCGTGCAACCCAGCCCAGAGCAATTAATGTTTTTACAATTAGTTAGATCTGATTTTATTTGTGTGAAAAGTGTTTTGTAGTTGTATTCATACAGGTCCTGGGACTAACTCTTTTTTTGTCAAAACCTTAATGGAGTTCAACAATGCTTAATTCATCTCTCCTCAATCTACTTTTTCAGATCAGTTGCTTTTGTGATGAGATATTTCACATTTTCTTCTATTCATACTTGTCATTTTGTTTTATTATTTCTTAATGTCATTAGCTTATGAAGTTGTTAGCTTCACCTTGTCCAATATGAGTTTTAAAAATGATTTTTTTTAAGTTTTTTGATCTCCTTTTCCAATAAGTTGACTTTGTTTTCATAATTATATTGATTTTCTTATTTTTCCTCTAATTTTCCCCAACCACTTTGATTTTTAAAGTCCTTCCAAAAACTCTTTTTGGGCTTGTGACCTCTTTACATTTTTCTTTGAAGCTTTGGAAGTAGATGTTTTGACTTCCCTGTCTTCTGAATTTGATCCCTTATTTTCTCTCTCACCATAAAAGCTATCTATGGTCTGATTCTCCTTTGCTTACTTATTTTTTTAGTGGCCATTTTTTTTTTTTTACTGCTAACTTTATGTCAGAGTCAGGCAGTAGTCCTAAGATGTGGGGAATAATGTCTCAGGCTTTGGGTTTTTTGTACTGTTGTTTTCTGAGCTCGGTCTTGACCTCTTGGTTCTTTCAGTATTTTATAATCCAAGGCCAGGTATGCTCACTGCTCCTCTAGCTCATACCAATGTCTGTAATTAACCTCATGTGCTCTTTTCTGCTCTTGAGGGGCAACCAGGCACCCCAGCAATGCTGTCTCCACAAATACTCTTACTCTCTGTGATTCCCTTCAGCAGCTGCAAGCTTCACTTCACCCTCTATCCTCGAACCAGAACCAAGGACTCCACCCTGCTGTAAGTGACCATAGCTATCAGAGCCCATTCCTCTGCAGCTACACTCACCAGTGTGTACTTGTTCCTCCTTGCCCCCAGAGACAGCCTGGGACTGCATTTGGTCATTGTACATGGGCACCAGGTTCAGCACCAGGGAATGGAAAGCTCTGTAATCTTTCCCTGATCAGCAGCCTGACCTCCACCCTGACCATGGGGTGAAAATTCTAGAAGTTGAGGTTGTCTCATATACAGATGCATGCAGGGCTAGTTATTTGTTGATTTTGTGGTATCTGCCTAGAGGTAACTCTGCTTCAGTCAGGCCACCACTCCTGGAGATCAGGCCTTTCCTAGTGCTCCCAAATTGTCTTAGGTTGGACAACTGTTTACTCCAACTTTTGATTATTTGTACCACTCCGAAGTTCACTTTGAGTCATTATTTTAATTATTTGTGGGCAAAATTGGGAAAGACAGGCGATTTCTGCCATCTTTCCCCCACATTCTTTTTAAAACAATTTCCTTATTTTCAATTCCATACTCTCTCTCTTCCTTTGCCCTCTCCTTTACACCTTGAGAAGGTAACAAATACTTAAAATATACTCTATATACATATGTAGTTATACAAAACAGATCCCCCCGTTAACTTTGTTTTGAAAAAATAAACGAAAAGATATGCTTCAATCTGCACTCTGAGTCCATCAGTTCTCTACCTGGAAGCATTTTATTTCATGAGTTCTTTGGAGTGGTGATGGACCATTGTATAAATCAAAGTAGCTAAGTCTTTCACAATTGGTTATTCTTACAATATTGCTATTACTGTGTATTCTTATCCTGGTTATGCTCACTTCAGCTTATGAAGGGTTATAAATTTTTTTTGGTCAATTTTCTTCCTTCCTTCTGATCTTGGCTATATTTGTTTTACTTGTACACCCCCTTTTAATTTAATGTAATTGAAATTAATCATTTTATACCTCAGTCTGTTCCTTATCTCTTGTTTACTCATAAATTATTCACCTATCTATAAGTCTGACAAGTAATATGTTCCATGTTCTTTAATTTTTTTTGTAATCTCTCTATATCTAAGTCATGTATTAATTTTTATATCATCTTGGTAAATGGTATAAGGTATTGGCCTATGCCCAATTTTTGCCATACTGCTTTCCTGTATTCCCAACAATTTTCACCAAATAACAAATTCTTATTCCAAAATCTTATCTTTATGCTTGTTGAATATGAAGTTATTATATTCATATATATATATATATATACATACATACATACACACACACACACATATATTTGCTTCCATAAGGTGCATATTGCCTTATCTTTTATCAATCTCTCCCCCCATGTCTCTTATACCTTTCCCCTATTATTTCCCTATTGGGTAAATTAAATTTCTATACCCAACTCAGTGTGTATATATGTCTTTCTCTCTTTGAACCAATTCCAGTAAGAATGAAATTCAAGCATTGCCTGCCATTGCCCTCATTTCCCCATCCACTATAAAAGCTCTTCCTTGGAGAATTTTTTTTTTTTGCATGGGGGAAGGCAGGGCACTTGGGGTTGACTTGCCCAAGATCACATGGCTAATAAGTATTAGGTATATGAGACTGAATTTGAACTCAGGCCCTCCTGACTCCAGGGCTGGTGCTCTATTCATTGAGCCACCTAGTGGTCCCCACAATTCTTTAATGTGAGAAAAATTTCCCTGTTGCGCTTCTGCCTTTCCCCTTCTTTCAGTACATCCCTTTTTCTTGCTCCTTTACTTATTTTCATTTTTGTGAGATCATCCTAGTATAATGACTCACATTCATGCCCGCTATTTATATACGCTCCTTCAAACTGCATGAATAATGATAAAGTCCTTCGAAGTTACAAGTATATTTTACCCATATAAGAATGTAAACAGTTTAATTTAATTGAGTTCCTTATGATTACTCTTTCATGTTTACCTTTTTAACGCTTGTCTTGAGTCTTGTGTTTTAATAGCAGTTTTTAAATTCATCTCTGGTCTTTTCATCAGGAATGCTTGAAAGTTCTCTATTTCAATAAATATTCTTTTTTTTCTTCTGAAAGATTATACTCAGTTTTTCTGTTTGTTACATTACTTTTGGTTGTAATCCTAGCTCCTTTGCCATCTGGAATATCATATTCTAAGCCCTCTGGGCCTTTAGTGGTAGTTGCTAAATCTTTCATGATCCTGACTCTGGCTCCACATTATTTGAATGTGTTTGTTTGTTTGTTTTCTGACTACTTGCAATATTTTCTCCTTGGTGTAGAAGTTCTAGAATTTGCCTATAACATTTCTGAGAATTTTCATTCTGGGATCCCTTTCAGATCAATGCTTTCTTTCAATTTCTGTTTTACCTTCTCAATTTAATATATCATGAAAGTTTTTCTCTACAATTCCTTGAAATATTATGACTAGGTTCCTTTTCTGATCATGGCTTTCAGCTAGCCCAATAATTCTTAAATTATGTCCCCTCAATCAATTTTTCAGGTCAGTTGCTTTTCCAATGAAATATTTCATATTTTCTTCTACTTTTCTTTTTCTTTTTTTACTTTGTTTTTATCATTACTTGACATCCCATATAGTCATTAGCTTCCCCTGAGTCAATTCTAATTTTTAAGGAATTATTTTCTTCAGTGCGCTTTTATACTTCTTTCTCCATTTGGTCAATTGTACTTTTTAAGAACGTCTTTTGTTTGGTTAATTTTTGTGTCTCTTTTACCATTTACCATTTACCATTAGGCCAATTTTTTTTTGTCAGGCGTTATTTTCTTAAGTATTTTTTGTGCCTCTATTACCAAGTTATTAATTCTCTTTTCATAATTTTCTTACATCACTGCAATTTTTTCCTCATTTTTCCTCTACTACTCATTTCCTTCTTTAAGTCTCTGAGGAATTCTTCGTGAACTTGTGTCCAATTAGCATATCGCTTTGAGGCTTTGCTTATAGTTGTTTTCACATTGTTGTCTTCATGTGAGTATGTGTCTTGCTTTTCCCTGCCACCATAGTAATATTTTATGGTTAAATTCTTTTGGTTGTTGTTCTTTAATCATTTTTCCAACCTATTTCTTGATTGATCCTTGTGCTAAGGTTGAACTCTCTGACCTGGGGTTGGGGAGCACCATCCCAAGCTTCAGGCTTATTCATGTTGCTATTTTCAGAAGTAATTCTGGGAGTTCTGCAAATTTTTGGTGCTTCCAAGGTGGTGTGGTCTGTGGGGAGGCATAGTCACTCCTCTTCTTATCTGTGCTGTGGTCTTTACCCAGGAAGGCTCCTTGCTTCCTTGTAGCCACAAGTGTGAGTGCTTGGCTCTGAAACTGTGACCAATCAATTCCTTGATGTCCTGCAGCCACAAGTGCTAGCTCCTCTTTCCTTTGAGATTGAGAGCAGGCATTCTACTCCTTTGTAATTGACCACAAGTGCTCCTCTCTGTCTGGGAACTGTGACCCCAAACTCTATATGCAATACAGTTGAAAATCATTGGCAGTTGTACCCAGTGCCAGAAAAGGGTCCACTGCAAAATCTCTCTGACTAGTTGTCTGATGACCCCTTTTCCCTCTCTGAACTGAGTGCTCCTGAAGCTGCTGCCGCTGCCACCACTGTTCCTGCCACCACATGTGCTCTGGACAGGACTGTATCCAGGTGTTATAAACTTCTTCTGCTGACCTCCCAAGTTGTTCTAGTTTGGTAAAATATCTTATTCTGACCTCTTGTTAGCTGTGTCACTACAGAATTGGAGTTGAGAAATTATTTTAAAATTGCTTTTAGGAGAATGATGGAAGAGTTCAGTTGAGTTGCTGCCTGTACTCTGCCATCTTGGCTTCACTCCACCCTCCAATTTAATCCTGATGTCACAGAAAACTTCTTAACAATTAGAGCTATCAAAAGGCAGAATGAATTTGCTGGAAAATCTGTGGATTCTCCTTTTTGGTAGTCTTCAAGAACAGGCTGAATGATCAATCATTGGACATGTTATAATGGTTGTTCCTTTCATTTATGTACTGGACTAGTTGGACCATAGCAATGTTCTACTTCTCAAATTCTGCGATTCTGTATAGCCAAAACCTTTTTTTCAACTAGTCCTGTGAGGCATATATTTGTGACATGTGTCAGAAAGTGATCAATCTTTAATATGCTTTCAGAGAAATGAAAGTAGTTCTAATGTCTTGGTGACAGGTCTCTGGGAAGGCACCTTATTGGAGGAAATTGGTCAACCATCATCTTCTAGTTTTTCTCTTTTGGGCCGAGTTCTATCTAGGGCAGTGCTATAATTCTAAAAGCCTATAAAGCTCCTTGGGGAGGTTGGTCCCCATTGTAGAGTAAGGGAGTGTGGTCTTCACTACTTATATTTACCTGAAAAAAAAAACCTGAAGGTTTTTCCCCTTTAGTGAAGAAAATATAGAAATGATCCAAATACAAATGTTCCCAAGGGAAAACTTAGCTGGGGTTAAAAGGGAGAACCCCCCTTAAGTTTGAATCCAGCTCATATAAACTTAAGGCCTCTATTCTGGGTCCTAGCTTACATAAAAAGTAACAAAATCTTAAAGGTTAGGAATTACAGAGTTGTAAGAAATCCTTCCAACTATTCCAACTACACATTTTAAGAATCAAAATCATAATATTTTCATCAAGTAGTCTTCCAGCTTGTACTTGAAATTCTCCAATAGGAAACTGCAACCTCAGAAGCAATTCATTCTAGTTTTTGGTAGGTGTGTTAAGATTATTTTCCCTGTGTTGAGACAGAATCTTTCTCCATATTTCTTTCCCAGTACTGTTTCTTGGGGCCAGGAAGAAAAAAGTCAAAGTCCTCTTCCACAGAACAGTCCTTCAAATATTCAAAGACAACCATCCTATTTCCTCTAACATTGACCACTGTATTCACCTTCCCCTGGACATCCTGTAGCTTGTCATTATCTCTTTATACCATAATATGCTGTTCCAGATCGAACATGATATTCCAGCTACAGAATTACAAAGGGCAGACAATACAGGTCCAAAAAACTCTTCTTTTCTTGGTTTTACTCCTGTTAAGTCACTGTAAAGGGCACACAAGCTTTTCTCATTGCTACATCTCACTATTTGCTAGTATATTAGCATATACTAAAGCATTCAGATCTCTTTCATAGATAGTGTGGAACAACCCTTCCTGTAGTTTTATTAGGTGAGTTTTTTGAAGTCAAGTATAGTAATTTATATTTATCCTTATCAAATTTCACCTTATTACCATCTATGATAACATCTATATTGCATCAAAACATTTTTCATATATCCTTTCAGTCGAGATGGAGAGATGTTTTATGTATAATAGAGCAGTTAAGTAGATTCATAAGTTGAATAACTAATCCTTTACTACTTTCCTCTTTATTCTGTCATTTCAAGGTTAAGTTCTTCGTCTGTTCCTTTGATCCCACTCCCTCTTTTCTCCTCTGGAACATTGCTCCAACAATTAGCTTTCTGCCGTGGATCTTCAATCTCTCCCTCTCCTTTGGTTCTTTCCTCCCTGATTACAAACATGCTTAGATCTCCTCTTTGATATCGTATGTTTTCTTTAATATTTTAAAAAGAAACATTCATTGTTTAATTTTATATTCCAAATTCTCTCCCTTCCTATGTCCCCTGCTTTTCCCATTGACAAAGCAAGCAATTTGATGCTTATTAAACGTGTAAGTCATGGAAAACACATATCTGCATCAGCCATGTTGCAAATGAAAGAAAGAAAGAAAGAAAGAAAGAAAGAAAGAAAGAAGGAAAGAAAGAAGGAAGGAAAGAAAGAAAAAGCAAGAAAAATAAAGAAATTAAAAGGCCACATGCTTCAATTTGCACTCAAGAGTTCATCAGTTCTCTCTCTCTCTCTCTTTCTCTGCAGACGGACAGCATTCCTTATTATAGAGGTTTTTTAAGAGTTTCCATGGATCAAAGTAGCTAAGTCTTTCACATGACCATTGTCACAATATTGCTATCACTGTGTACAGTGTCTTACTGATTTTAATCACTTTACCATGCTTCAATTCATATTGGTCTTCCTAGGTTTCTCTGAAACTATCCTGTTTGTCATTTTTATAGCACAGTAGTAAACCATCCCAATCATATATCACAACTTGTTCATCTGTACCCCAATTGAGGAGTGTCCTCTCAATTTCCTCTTCTTTGCCACCATCAAAAGAGCTACTACAAGCATTTTTTTTGTACATATAGGTACTTTTCCTTTTTCTTTGTTCTCTTTGGAATACATACCTAATAGTAGTATTGCTAGGTCAAAGGGTCATACCAATAAATAAAAGTGGGACCTGTCATACCAAACAAACTACCAAGGTATTACTTCATACAGCTAGAAAAAATGATTCATCTGGGGGAATTAAAGGTCAGGAATATCAGGGGAACTAATTTAAAAAACAGGAAAAAATGGGACCTAGAGTACCAAATCTCAAACTATACTAGAAAGCCATAATCTTCAAAACTGGTTGGTAGAGGATAAGAAATAGAGTCATGGATCAATGGAACAGATTTGGTACTCAATACAGAGAAGCAAATGAGTGAAATGTTACTTAGTTTTTGATAAACCTGAAGATCCCAGTTATTGGGAAGAATACTCACTATTTAACGAAAACTGTTTGGTAAATGACTTTTGAGAAGCAAATTATGTCTCACTGATTGTTCTAGGGGAGCATACCAGAGGGGGCTTGTGAGCCATAATGCAGTCTCTTTGCATTAATGGTAAAGTCCCTCTTCTCTTCTCTCCTTTATTCTTTCTTTGTTTCTATCTCTTCTTCTCTTCCATTCTTTTTTCTTCTTTCTTTTCTCCTCTCCTGTCTTCCTCCCTCTCTCCCTCTCTTTCTCTCTTTCTCTCCAACTTCTTCTCTTCTCTGATCTCTGGGTTTTCTGCCTCTACTCACTCAGCCTTCAGGATTGCTGGCTCCACATGGGCTTCCTATGGAATGAAATCCTTCCCCAGGGTCTCACTCCACCCAGGTCAAACTGAGGTAGAGGAGGGGATTAATATATGGAACAGAAAGCCATTTCATTTTAGGATTTGCTGCTCTGACTCTTTTGGGGAAATTGAAAGAAAAAAAAAATTAGAATGACTGCATTTGAGTTGGATGGTTTTTGACTATAAGAGTGCCCTGTCTTCTGCCTTTCCTGTCCACTCTCCTTTGGATAAGTAAATTGATCTGGGGGCTTGTAGGACCAGCAGTATCTGAAGGGCATGGAGATAGGGTCTGCCTTATGGGTCACAGAGGGGATAAGATGCAGGCACAGTCACAGAGGGATAAACAAACCAAATTAGGTAAACACGCCCACTCACTGAGTTACCCTGCCTCCCTTTCTCACCCACAAAGGCTTTCTGTTTCTTTTCTAAGTCTTCTCTTTCCTAGAATTGCTCCACTAGCAGCAGTTACTGTACAATCATCAAATATAGACTGATATCAGAGTGCAGGGACACATGGCATCATAGGAAATGAGATCAGGAGGAGAGCAGGTTTTGTGTTTTGTTATCATGTTCAATCTCATATACTCTTAAAAAAAATAGAACGGTACTCAGTGAGCCCATAAATGAGCTTTACTTAAGTGTTGTTGACATAGTGCTAGGCTCTCTGCTAAGAGCTGAGGATATACACACCCAAAAAGGTCAATGTTTCCTGCCCTCAAGCAATTCCCATTCTCGTGGAAGAGACAGAATATCCAAGATCTGGGTATGTCCAAGTGATATCCAGGGAAGGTGGAAGGTAATCTCTGAAGGGAAGGCATTAGCAGGTGGAGGGAAGGAGAAGGGGGGATCAGAAAAGGCCTGCTGCAGAGGGTGAGATTTGAGTTGGTTTCAAGGAAGCCAGTAGTAGTTGTGATGAGGGAGAGAGGGGGATGGATTTTCTAAGAAATCCTTTGAGGGTTCTTGTCTGAAAGAATTCCCAGGCATAAGCAATCTTGGCAGGAGAATTGTAAAAGTTTATTGTTACACTGACATTGCAGCAAGCAGGAGAGGTAGGAGGACCTGCAAAAGTGCAGGAATTAGAGATATAGTTTTAAAGCCATAAAGCTGTCAGTCAGAGATTAATTATGCTAACTAGGTGAATAAGGGTGGGTTTAGGGAGGAGTTTAGGAGTCATCAGTGCTTAAAGGCACATGCACTTTTTATATCAACTGTGCAGGCATATTGGCCATAATTCACTGGGAGAAAGCCCACGGAGGGGGGGGGGAGGGAGAAGAGAGGTGTCCTACCAGGAGGTGTGATTTTTGCCTTGACATGTCACTAGCTCACCTGTGGTCAGGGCTGACTGAGATATGTCCAGTCTGTGACACATCAAGGTCTCTTTGAATGTTGGGAGGGTAGGCTTGATTGTTTCAGGAGGTGCCAAGTTTTGGAGCTAGACTGGGGGCTTCAGGAGGTGCCAAGTTGGGAGGGAGTTATCTCTCTGATAGAGTATTCAAGGATTTTGGGTGCAGCTGGCCACTTAGAACAAAGGGACTATGCATTTCTCTAAACTAAAGGGTTTGTTTGAATGCTTGGGTGATGTATTCATAGGTATGGCTAAACAATTAATGAATTGTAGGCTAGGCAGACTGCTGGCTCAGGGAAAAGACTTTTAGGCTGGGGCAAGTGTGATTTTACAACTTTACTTATTACAAACTGATGTTACAGACATACCCGAACACAAAAATATGATTTTACAAACTGAGGTTACAGACAAAAGCGTTCCAGATCCCATCACCAACACACAGAAGGCATAGTCTTTCTTGTATACCACCTTGATCTCTGGGAAGAGATAGTGATAAGATTCACTGCTTAGCTCAATTATTAGAGCAACCTTAAGTTCGAAGTCCAAAACCCTTCCTTGGGCTCCACTGTTAGGTGCCCTCATTTCTCTGCACTTTCCTGCTGGTTACACTAGCTTATTGTGTGCAGTGTTCTCGTTTCTGGTCACTTCACTCAGCATCAGTTCATGTAAGTCTTTCCAGGTTTTTCTGAAATCCATCTGTTCATCATTTCTTATACCATAATAGCATCCCATTACATTCCTATGCCCCAGCTCGTTCAGCCATTCCCCAATTGATGGGTATCCCCTCAATTTCCAATTCTTTGCTACCACAAAAAGAGCTACTATAAATATTTTTGTACAAATGTATCCTTTCCCCTTTTTTATGACCTTTTTGGGATATAGACCCAATAGTGCTGTTGCTGGATCATAGAGTATACACAATTGTATAGCCCTCTGGGCATAGTTCCAAATTGCTCCAAATCTATTCACAACTCCATCAACAATGCATTAGCATTTATTATTTTCCTTTTTTTTGTCATAATAGTCAATCTGATAGGCATGACGTGGTATCTCAAAATTGTTTTAATATGCATTTCTCTAGTAGATAATGAGTTAGAGCATTTTTACATGACTACAGAGAGCTTTAATCTTTTCATCCGATTACTGCCTGTTCATATTCTTTGACCATTTCGCAATTGGGGAATGACTTGTATTCTTATAAATTTGACTCAGTTCTCTACATATTTTAGAAATGATGTCTGGCTTTATTTCTTTGGGTCATATTTGAAGTCTTTATGACCTAACCATTCCTTTCTCTAAGGCTTTACTTTTAGGAAGAAAGGAAGGATGGATTTATTAAGGACTGACATTGGGCCTAACAACATGCTAAGCACTTTACAAATCTTATTTCATCTGTTCCTCCCAACCATTCTGGGAGGGAGGTACTCTTATCATGCCGCTTTACATTTGAGGAAACTAAGGCAGCTAGGGGCAGCTAGGTGGCACAGTAGAAAGGGTATTGGTTCTAGAGTCAGGAAGACTCATCTTCCTGAGTTCAAGTCTGGTCTCAGACATTTTCTAGCTGTGTGACCCTGGGCAAGTCACTTAACCCTGTTTGCCTCAGTTACCTCATCTGTAAAATGAACTGGAGAAGGAAATGGCAAACCACTTCAATGTCTTTGCCAAGAAATCTCGAAATGAGGTCACAAAGAGTTGGAAATGAGTGAAGAACAACAAAAAGTCCTATAGATGGTAAATGACTTGCCCAGGGTCACACAGATAGTATCAACACCATATCTGAACTCAGGACTTCTTGATTTTACACCCAGTGCTCTATGTACTCTAGGTGCCTTGTATTTTTTGCATTGTTATTCTCTTCTGGGTCCAGCTCTTAAGGTTCTCTTAATTCATGGTATCTCTTCATGATATTCAGAACTGTCTTCTGTTTACTCATATCTATAACCTCAGTTCCTGGGTTATGATTTTGTGCCAGGACCAGCCTCTGTTTCCTCTTGTATTCTTGCGTAGGTAGGCAGGCCATTTGTTCTTTTTCCCTTTGTAATGTGGATGCTGCTGTCATTGTCCTACACTTATGGATGGGATAGCTGAGAACAAACCCTACTTTCTGCTGTATTCACTTGTATTTGATTCTGAGGATAGCAGTAAGCCATGTGATCTTTTAGGGCCACAATAAGAGAAAAGTCTACTCCCTGTTGGTGCATTCGTAAGAGAATTTGAAGATCTTCCCTGTCCCTTAATAAACCTATGTGATGACATGTAGCCCATGGTGGAGGGTGCTTGCCAAATGAGTGGAATAGGAAGAGTGGAACAGGAAGCGAGAGTGAGACAAAGCTGGGAGAGGGAGACAGTGGTAGAACAGGCAGAGCAGCTGGCATGAGTAAGAGAGGGAGGAATTATGCCTGGGGGAACTTGTTTTGTGGGGATACCTGACAGAGAGAAGGCTTGAGGATGTTTGTGTTCCCTACATTGGTGATGTGTGTGGATCTTGTCTTAAAAAGAACACTTGGGAGGTCCATGCTTCCTGCCTTGGCAATGTATATAGACTTCTTTATGATGGATTTGGCTTACTGGTGTTTGAATAAATGTCATGTTTTCCTCTTCAAGGATGAGAGTCCATTTTATCTTGCAATTCAAACCTGGGAATATATCTGCATATTCATAGCAGCTGTTGTGGGTATCCCATTGGTGAAGTAATTGACAATTGCAGAAGGAGAAGGGAAGAGTGACATGTTTGAGATCTTGCTGGTTACAGTGTTCCCGGAGACTACCTTCCCTTCCACCCCCTGAATACAGTTGAGTCACTTGGGCACTGGCCTGGTCCTATGTCCCGCTGTGATTATAGCAGAAATACTGGCTTTTTGTCATATGGAAGGCCCCAGAGAGGAGCAAATTGTCAAAACCTGTAATCCTGCAAAGTTCACCAGAGGAAAAATGGTCAATCCAGTTGTGTTTTATGTATTACATACACACACACACAGACACACACATATATATATTCCAAAGACTTAATTAAATGATATGTTTAAATGATTTATAAGAATTAGGACAATGAAATTATTTCTGGATAGAAATATTTACCAATTTACATTTGTCTGTTTAAAAAAAAGACTATTAAAAGAGAAAAATAGGGAAACTATACTATATGTCAGCATTGTTTTAGAGGATTTAAAACATGTAGACAGTATAAGTTTAGAATATTGTTGTGGCATAGGAAATGATGAATTGGTGAACTTAGGAAAATATAGAAAAACTTGGACCTCTGAAGGAAGAAATCTACCCTCAGAGAAACAGAGGCCAGACAAGCATAGCACAGTCTTGCATAGATATGAATGTATATGTCAATATATGATTGATTATAGATACCTAAGTATATGTATGTCTATGTAAGAGTATGCTTGTATATATCAGAATATATCTGCTTCTATGTATATGTGTACATATATGTATGTATGTATATGTGTGTGTATGTATGTATATGTGTGTCTTTATATCTAGGTGTGTATATATTTATACGTGTGTGTGTGCGTGCGTGTATCTATCCATATCTATATCTATCAGCACTTAATTGTAGCCTTCTTAGGGGAAGAGGGAAGGAAGAGGGGAAAAAAGACCAAAGTAAAAAGTGCACAGCGGAGAACAAAAGAGAATTTACAAGCAGTTGAAGAAAAGATAGAAGGCTCTGAACACAGTGTGTAGTATTTATGATACAGGCTTCTGGAAATGGAAATTTATTGCTGCAGGTTTTGAATCCTCTGTTATGTTCTGTTGTGCATGCCAGTGCGTTTCTCCTTTTCTTGTTTTGAATTTAAATTTAAAATAAAATAAAAATAAAAAGACACGAGAACTCTCACAGTCATCCTGCACTCTTTATTTTGGGCTGGACAAAGTAGGGTTGGAAGGAAAGAAATGTTTTTTAAAATATCTCCTTGGTTTGAATATTTTTTTTATGGTTCAAAGTGCTGGGATCACACACTTTTCAATATAAAATTTACAAGCCAGCATAAAAAAAGAAAAGTCACTAGATCTGGCAACTGTGTGGTATATGAGGTAATTGTGAGTGAGGAGTGAAGAATGACAGTGAGGTTGTAAAGCTAAAAATCTTATTCTGGCCTTTATTGTGTCTTCAACAAGCCATTTCCAGTCACTCAATCAAAGAGTTTGTATTTGCATCTAGAAGCCTTAAATGAAAAGACAACAGAATTTATATTTGAACCTCTAAGCAATAAGGATGTAATCCAATTTATTGAGTAGGGGATTGTCATGGTCAGCCTTGGACCTGAGAAAAATCACTTTGATTGTTGTACAGATAACACACAGGAGGGGTGAAGAGATGAGGCTGTGAGTCTAGTTAGGATGCTGCTCTAATAGTCCAGATGATGGGGGATGAACTAGAACAGTAAACGTGCATCTCCTATGAGAGATATCAGGGAGGAAAAAGCCACTAGATCTGGCAACTGAGGGTGGCACCCTCAACAGAAACAATGGAAGATCAGAAGAGGGCCAGGTTTGGGGAGTAGGATAATGAAGGGAGTTTTAAAAATGCTGAGTTTGAAATGTGTATGGGACATCAAATTCTAAATGAATAGTAGGCAGTAACACAGGGTTAGAGGTCAGGAGAGAGACTAAGGCTGGAAACAAAGATTTGTTAGTTGTCAGCTTGGACACAATCATTAAACATATGGGAACTATTGAAGTATAGTAGAAAGAGGGCCAGCTGAAGAGTCCAGAAGATCAAAGTTCAAGTCCTGCCTCAGATACAAACTGGCTATATTACCTTAGGCTAGTCCTTTAACCTCTCAGTTTCCCAGGGCAACTCTGCATGAATAAAAGTTGCAGATTAGAGGGAGCTCTTTACTGGTAGAGAGGACTCTGTAGTAATTGACTCACAGGTCTGGGAAAAATAAAAATATTATTATTATTACAGTTCTATGTCCTTAGCTCTAAATCAGGACTACCTTTCTTAGATATTTTAAAACATTTTTATTAAGTGTCCCCAAATCTGGCTAATTAGCACTCTAGGCTATAATTTCAGTGGTGGTAGGGTAATTCCACTTTGCTCCTTGTTTTTTTATTCTGTAAATTTCATTATTATTGTCTCCTGTTTGTGTGAAAATGCTTTCACTTTCTCTTCTTCAGGATGTCCTGCCTCACCCTTAAAGGGTCTGCCCAGTGTTGTGGGTTTCAGACTCCAGGCAGACAAAGTTTCATTCCTGTGGAAGACTAGCTGCAGCCAGCATCTCTGAAGACAGAGGGGCTGGGAAAAGGCTCTGCATCTGAGAGGGAGAGCAGACAGCGTGTGACCTGGAGAGCAAGGTTGGTGGGGAGTGAAGGGCTGCAGGCATCCTGAGGGAGGGGAACAACAGAGAGGATGGAGCTGAGACTAAGTGAGCCCCAGGAAGAGTGAAATACACTCCTAGGAGGGACCTTAGGGACAGTCTAAGCCAATTTGTTCATTGTGAAAATGGGGAAGGTCAATCTCAGAGAAGAGAAAGGAATTATGTGGCATTAATAATGGTACCTGGGTTCAGAGTAAGAGAGATAAAGGAGCAGAAAGAGACCAAAGGAGGCCCACTTAATCAATCATTAAGCATTTATTAGGTTCCTGCTATGTGCCAGACACTGGGCTAAGTGGTAGGGAGACACAGGTGATAGTGAAAGAGTCCATGCTTGAGGGTGAAAGTGAGAAAAAGAGATAAGAAGTTAGAACTAAGGGAAGAGACCCATTGGTGGTGAGCCTGGCATGACAGCTAAGCAAAGAGAAAGATAGAGATAGAGACAACAATGGAGTTGGGAGAAGGCAGGGCAGGAGGGAAGTGCAAGGGGGCAAGGGGCTGGTGGAGGGGGTTGTGGAATGAGGTGGGGGGTGGGGGAGAGAATGAGAGAGAGACAGAGAGAAAGAACATTAGGAGAGAGAGAAAGAAGCAAAGAAAGAAGACAAAGAGGGAGATGAACAGGTAGCAAAAGGGAGAAAGACAGGAAAAAGAGAGATAAAAAAATAAAGAGAATTTTGTTGGAGTCAGATTAATCAGGGAATGAGGGAGATCAGAATGTTTGGGGAGATCAGGTGGTTCAGGGATCTTGGCTTCCAGACTTTCAGGCAGGTGTATGCTTCAGGGGGACATTGGGCACATAGCTGACCCCTTGGTAGAGTGTCAGTACATTCTCTCTTCCATTTTTCTCTGTCCTCTATCCTGGGACCCACACCTTTAAAGTCTTTCTATGGGAGATTCACTTATGTTTGGTTCTGCAGGGCTTTACTGTGCTCCCCTTCATGCAGCAAAGTTATCTTTGGTCCTTTTCTGCTTGGCTGGGCTTGTCAGAGAAAGTTCATTTATTTCCTCTGATGCCATGTCTTCTTCTGCCCCTTCAGGGAAATAGAAGGAGTCTGGAAAAAGAAATAAAACCTCTGTGTGCTTGGAGTTTGCCTGTATGTAGGCCTGCAATTCCTATCTCCAAACCAGGTCTTATATTTGTTATTATGGGAGTAGAGCATATTACAGGAGGGGAGAGTTGCAGATCATCACAGATGTCCCCTTCCTTCTATTTTGTGATTTCTAAACCTTTTCAAGAATGAAGACTACCATTTGCTTTCAAGGAACATCATCAAGCCCCACAGTAATAATTGTACTTTGAATATCTAATCATTATGAACATACATGATGGCAAAAAGCTACAATGAATTCAGCGATGCTGTCAAATGAACTTGTATCTTACTGGTGATAACAATGTTAACAGCTTTGACAAGTAGTAATAAAGTTGCTTATCATTATTTGGGCTACAGAAGATTTGTGTACATTTTTGTTAGACTGAATCATTTGTTGAGAGAGTAACAAGAATAGCAAACCCGAAGGTGATGTAGATAGAACTTTAAATTCCACAGGGAGCAGTACATACTGTATTTTGTCTGTTTTGAGAAGGAGCTGTGGCAATAACTCCCTTGCATGTTAAGAGGTACAGAAGGTGCAATTGGTCTATCCCAACTTCCTGATGGTATGGGCTCCCTGAGAGGTAAAGTGACTCGTTCAACTCACAAAATGAGGTGTTGGTGGAGCCAGGACTTACGGAGAGACAGAGGTGGCAAGAGACAAAGAGGAAGTCAGAGCCCCATTAACACACACAGGGAAATAGAGGGACACTGAGACAGGGAGCATGAGAGAGGAACAGAGACAGAAAGCATTAAAGATATAGAGCTACAGAGCTAGTAAGAGATAGAAAAAGGGAGGCACAAAGGTGGCTGAGTGGAGAGACTGATGGCCATAGTCAGGAAGTCATGAATTCAAATCCTGCTTCAGACTCTTCCTATGTCTGTGACCCTGGACAAGTCATATTTAGCTTCTCTTTGTCTCTCTCAATTTTAAAATATGAATGATAAAAGAGCCTATCTCCTAATGTTGTAAGGATCACATGAATTAACATATGGAAAACACTTTGGAAACCTTAAAGTGCTATGTGAATTCTGACTATATATATACACACACATATATTTATACACATGTAAATGATTAAGTGCAGTTGCACTAAGACATTTTTGGGCACTCTGTGTGTGTGTGTGTCTCTGTGTGTGCGGCATGTGTGTAAACTTGTATATACAGATATATGGAAGGTGTAAACACCATCAAATGAGCAAATAAATAAGGCATATAATAATTACTTAATATGTGCAATGCACATGGAGCTTGGCATATAAAGTGAAAAGTAAATCAATTCCTGTTCTCAAGGAGTGCCCATTCTTTTTTTTTAAAATTAAATTGATTTTTTGGTTGCATTTTAAATTCTGAACTATTTCCCTCCCCACTCTGCTCTAGAGAAGACCACAATTACTTTCTGTCTCTCTTTCTCTGTCTCTCTCAGTGTCTCTGTCTCTCTGTCTCTCTCTCTTTCTCTCTCTCAACCTCTCTGTCTCTCTCTCTCTCTCTCTCTCATACACACACACACATACACACACACACACACACACACACACCATATACCACATATGCACACCTTTTGCCTTTTGGTCTAGAAGCTGCTAAATCTTGTGTTATTCTGACTGGAGCTCCATAATATTTAAATTTTCTTCTCCTAATAATGTTTTCTCCTTGACCTGGGAGCTTGAAAACTTAGCTCTAATGCTCCTGTGAGTTTTCTTCTTGGGATCACTTTCAGTTGCTGATCAGTGGATTTTTTCAATTTCATTTTCCCCTCTACTTCTGAAACTTCAGGGCAATTTTCCTTAATAATTTCTTGAAGTACGGTGTCTAAGCTCTTTTTCGTCATATCCTTCAGGTAGTCCATCAATTCTTATATTGTCTCTGCTCAGTCAATTGTTGTTTTTGTGAGAAGACATTTCATATTTTCTTCTATTCTTCATTCTTTTGATTTTTATTATTTTTTGGTGTCATTAGTTTATGAAGTCATTGGTTTCCCCTTGTCCAATCATCCTTTGTCCTGGAACCAGAACCAGACACAGGGACTTCACCCTCCTGTGAGTGACCACAGCCATCAGGATCTCACTCACAAGTGTGTACTTGTTCACCTTTGCCCACTGTTAGGACCCTCTCACCTCGGGTTCCCTGTTGGCCTACCGACCTCACTTACCCTCCCCAGGGTCATCAGACGTCTCTGGCTTCCTTATTCTCGAACAGAGATCCCAGCACACACAGATGGGTTTAGAAATGCAGCTTTATTGTTAAATCTTCTCTTCCCCTCTCTCTCTTCTTCTCTTTCTCCTCACTTCTCTCACTTCTCCTCTTTCACCTCATACTTACCTCTTACTCCTACCCCCTACCTCCCCTCGCTCCCCTTTATCTCCCACCTGGGCAGACTGAGTCACGTGCCTCAGCAACAGGGGCAGGAAGAAAGGGTGGGCTATCCCATTGGATGATACCTGCTCAATGCTGTTAATCCGCATTCCGGTAAGGCAGACAGCCTTATCAGGGCTCTCGCTCCTAGGCCTTGTAATGCAACAGATCACCCAGAGGGCAGCAGGAAGGAGCAATGGGGGTTGGGGGCCCAACAGCCCACTGCCACAGCCTGGGATTGTATCTGGTCAGTGCACATAGGCCCTAGGTCTAGTACCAGCCAGTGGAGTGTCTTGCAATCTTTTCCTGATCAGCAGCCTGATCCCCACACTGTCAGTGGGGTGAAAATTCTTGAACCTGAGACTGCCTCCTAAATAGCTACCCCAAGGCTTGTTATTTGTTGATTTGGTGGTATCTGCCTAGAAGTATCTGTGTTTCAATCAGGTCAGACCACCGCCCCTGGAGGTCAAGTCTTTCCTAGTCCTGTCAAGTTTTCTTAGGTTAGACAACTGCTTTATTTCCACTTTTAATTATTTTTATCACTGTGAAGTTCACTTTGAGCCACTATTTTAAATTATTTTGGGGGGAATTTGGGAAAGCCCGATTATTTCTGCCATCTTTTCCCCATATTCTTTTTAAAAAAAATTTTTATTTTCAGTTCTACATTCTCTTTCTCTCTTTGCCTCCCTCCCTCACACCTTGAAAAGGTAAGCAATATTTAAAATATAGTCAATCCATGTATATAGTTATGCAAATCATCTCCCCATTAGCTATGCTTTGAAAAATAAACCTGCACTCTGAGTCCATGAGTTCTCTACCTGGAAGGGAATGGCATTTTATATGATGAGTACTCTGGAGTGATGGTGGAGTGTAAGGGTGTTTGACGTCATCAGCCGCTGGGGGTGCACCACGACAGCCTGGGGACAGGGTAGAGGCCGGCGCATGTCTATAAGAAGAAGGCATGATCACGCAAGATGTCTCCTTATCTTCGGGGCTGTACCTGAGTGGCTCACCGGGCAATGACGGCACTCTTAGGCGGGAATCAAAAGCTAGGGGATAAAAAGGGGAACCGCTTGAGTTGTAGCTCTCTTTTTCTGAGCTTGCTGCAATAAAAGGACCTCAAGAAAACTACATCAGTGTGCTGGGTGCTCTGTGGGGGGTGGTTCTTCAAGCTAGTCTTGATGCCAGTGACGACCGGAAGCCTGAGAGGAGGAAAACAGCTGGAAGAGGTAAGCAATCAGACCATTAGTATACTGTAGGAGAATAGGGTGCCCAGAGTTTAAGTTGGGGGGCACTCTTCAGTGGAGCATTGTATTGATCATAGTAGCTAAGTCTTTCACAGTTGGTAATTCTTAACAGTATTACTGTTACTGTGTGTATGGTTCTGGTTCTGCTCACTCCAGTTTATGAAGTGCTATACATTTTCCCCTCAATTTTCTTCTTTTCTTCTGATCTTGGCTATATTTGTTTTATCTGTACAACCCCTTTTTAATTTAATATAGTTGAAATGATCCATTTTATACCTCTGCTCTCTATCTCTTGTTTATTCATAAATTGTTTACCTATCTATAAGTCAGATAAGTAATATATTCCATGTTCCTTAAACCTTCTTGTAATCTCTCTCTTCATATCTAGGTCATGTAGACATTTTTACATTATCTTGGCAAATGGTGTAAGATATTGATCTATGCCAATTTCTGCCACAATACTTTCCAGTATTTCCAACAATTTTTTTCCAATAATTTTTTTTTTTTTTTTTTACCAAATAATGAATTCTTATTCCAAAATCTCGTTTTTAATGCTTGTTGAATATGAGGCTATGACATTCATTTATATATATTTATTTGGTTCTGTAAATTGCATGTTGCCCTACTTTTTGTCAACTCCCCGCCCCATGTCTCTTATCTGCTTCCCCTCCTATTTCCCTATTGGCTAAGATAGATTTCTATACCCAACTGAGTGTGTGTGTGTGTGTGTGTGTGTGTATGTATGTATGTATGTATGTATATTTGAACCAATTCCAATAAGAGTGAGATTCAAGAATTGTCTGCCATTGCCCCCATTTCCCTATCCACTATGAAAGCTCTTCCTTGTACAGCTCTTTAATGTGAGAAAAATTTCCCGATTCTACTTCTGCCTTTCCCCTTTTCCCTGTGCGCCCCTCTTTCTTGCCCCTTCATTTTTTCATTTTTGTGAGATCATCCTAGTATAATGACTCACATTCATGCCCACTATTTATGTATGCTCCTCCAAACTGCCTGAATAATGGTAAAGTCCTTTGGAGTTACACGTATAATTTACCCATATAAGAATGTAAACAGTTTAACTTTATTGAGTTATTTCTTATTACTCTTTTATATTTACCTTTTTAATGCGTCTCTTGAGTCTTGTGTTTGAATAGCAGTTTTTACATTCATCTCTGGTCTTTTCATCAGGAATGCTTGAAAGTTCTCTATTTCAATAAATATCCATTTTTTCTTCTTAAGGGTTACATTCAGTTTTTCTGGATAGATTATTTTTGATTCTAATCCTAGCTCCTTTGCCTTCTGGAATATTATATGTTAAGCCCTCTGCTTCTTTAAGGTAGTAGTTGCTAAATCTTTCATAATCCTGACTGTGGCTCCCCATTATTTGAATGTGTTTACTCTTTTTGGACTGCTTGCAATATTTTCTCCTTGGCCTGGAAGTTCTGGAATTTGGTTATAACATTTCTGGTAGTTTTCATTTTGGGATCTCTTTCAGATCAGTGTATTCTTTCAATTTCTCTTTTACCTTCTGAAACTAATGTATCATAGCAGTTTTCCTCTACATTTCCTTGAAATATGATATCTAGGTAACTATTTTGATTATGGCTTTCATATAGTCCAATAATTCTTAAATTATCTGTCCTTAATCATTTTCCCAGGTCAGTTGCTTTTCCAATGAAATATTTCCCATTTTCTTCTATTTTTTCAATTGTTTTTTTTTTTCCTATCATTTCTTGTCTCATAGAGTCATTAGCTTATTCTGGGTCAATTCTAATTTTTAAGAAATTATTTTCTAATGTGAGCTTTTGTACCTCTTTTTTCCATTTGGTCAATTGTACTTTTTAAGACTTTCTTTTCTTCAGTGAATTTTTGCACCTCCTTTTCTTGGCCTTTCCATTTTTTATGAAATTCTTCAGTGAATTTTTATGTCTCTTTTAACCATAGTATTGTTTCTCTTTTTAAAGGTACTATTTACTTTAGTATTTTTTTTTTTTTTTGCTTTGTGGAGGGGAGAAGGTAGGGCATTTGGGGTTAAATGACTCCCAAGATCACATGTCTAGTTTTTGTGTTAAGTGTCTAAGGCCAGATTTGAGCTGAGGTCCCCCTGACTCCAGGGCAGGTGCTCTGTTTCACTGCACCACCTAGCCATCCCTACTTGAATATTTTTTAATGTCTCTTTTATCAAGTTGTTACTTCTCTTTTCATAACTTTCTTATATTATTGCAATTTCTTTTTCCATTTTTCACTACTTCTCCATTCTTTAACTCTCTGAGAAATTCTTATTTTAAAATTTTTTATTGATTTGTTTGTTGACTTTTAGTTTACAAGATTCAGTTCCACAGTCCCTTGAGTTTCAAATTTTCTCCCCTCCCTTCACTCCTCCCCCACCCCCCATGGCTGCATGTAATCAAATATAGGATCTGCAAATACTTTCACACTGGACATTAGTTTGGTTGTATAGAAGGGTTGTAACTGATGGAATGAACGATGGGAAAGAGGAAATAAAACCAAACATGGAAAAGAAAGAGAGCATGTAGTTTGCTTCAGTCTTCATTTAAACTCTGATCTTTCTAGATCTTTCTCTGAATGTAGACATCACCTTCCATCCTGAGTCCTTTAGAGTTGTCTTGTAACTTTGCATTTCTGAGAAGATTCCAGTTTATCAAAGTGGTTTGTCACACATATATTGTGTCTGTCATTATGCACAAATTTCTCCTGGTTCTGCTCTTTTCGCTCAACATCAGTTTGTATAAGCTTCTCCAGGTAAATATGAAGTCCATCTGCTCCTCATTTCTTATAGCACAATAGTCCATTACATTCATATACCACAACTTGTTTAGCCATTCCCCAATTGATGGGCATCCCCTTAATTTCCAATTTTTTTGCCATCACAAAGAGAGCTTCAATAAATATTTTTGTACATATGGGTCTTTCTCCCACTTGTATGAACCCTTTGAGATAAAACCCCTAGAAATGGTATTACTGGGTCAAAGGGTATGCAATTATTTATAGCCCTTTGGGCATAGTTCCAGATTGCTCTCCAGAATGGTTGAATCAGTTCATAGCTCCACCAACAATGCATTAGTGTTTCAATTTTTCTACATCCTCTCCACCATTTGTCATTTTCCTGTTTTGTCATCTTAGCCCATCTGACCAGTAAGATGTGGCACCTCAGAGTTGTTTTGATTTCCATTTCTCTAATCAATAGTGATTTAAAGCATTTTTTTATATGCTCATTGGTATCTTTAATTTCTACTTCTGAAAATTGCCTGTTCATATCCTTTGACCATTTATCAAATGTGGAATGGCATGTATTCTTATAGATTTGACTCAATTCCCCATATATTTTAGAAATGAGGCATTTATCAGAGACACTGGTTGTAAAAATTTAGGTGTCAGTACCATATTTGTGTCATAAAAAGAATTTGGTAGGACTCCTTCACCAATTTTCCCAAATAGATTGTAGAGTATTGGGATCAATTGTTCTTTTAATATTTGATAGAATTCACTAGTAAATCCATCTGGCCCTGGAGATATTTTTTCCTAGGGAGTTCACTGATGGCTTGTTCAATTTCTTTTTCTGAGATGGGGTTATTTAAGTAATTTACTTCCTCTTCAGTTAATCTGGGCTACTCCCAAGCCTGAGGCTATTTCCACTAATTCAGGATTTCACTCCGGTTGGACATTTATCTCTGGGTTTTCTGGGTCAGGGACTGGGAATCAGAGCAACTAGTTTTATTCTGTCATCTTTACTCTTGGAAGTTTGGTTATGTAATTTTTAAACATCCAGGTTGTGGGCTGGTAGCTCCAGGAGAAGCTGCTGTCTCTGCTGTAGGCCCTGCATTTTCTCTTACCCACCTCTGAAGATCCTCTGTCCTGTGGTGTGACAGCTGTAAATCACCCTTAGGGTGGGTGAGTCTGCTGGCTGATGCTCCTTCTCACTCTGCTATAGTCTGTTCTCAGATCCATGCTGGTGCAGCCCCTGTGTGCTCTGTGTTCCCCCTGTCCAGATCTATGTTGGCACTTTCCTGGGTTGTGAATCTGCTACCCACAGTCTCCCAAACGGTTCAGTCACTCTAAAATCCGCTCAAATTCACTTTTTAAAGTTTAGAGACAGAATTCTTCGAGGAGTTTAGAAAAGTTACTGCTTCCTTTCCACTGTCTTAGCTCTGCCCTCTCTGAGGAATTCTTACTGGTTTGTGTCCAATTAACATATCTTTTGCAGCTTTGCTTGTAGTTGTTTTCACATTATAGTCTTTGCCTGAGCTTATATCTTGTTTTTCCCAGCCACCATCCTATATTTTTATGGCCAAAGCATTTGTTTTTGTGTGATCATTTTCCCAGCCTGTTTCTTGACATTGATCTTTTGTTAAAGTTGGACACTGGTGACCTTTTGTTCCAGCATGTAAATGTGTTCCCAGACTCATTGCTGCTGTTAGACAGGTGTCTAACCTTGGGCAAGGTCCCTTGACTCTCTAGTCCTTAATTCCTACATCAGGAAAGTAAACTAAAGGCTTTCTGTTCCCATTCAAATCTCATGAAAACTGTCCCCTTCAGTGCTTCAGCACTCCACCAGGGTGCCCTCTCTCCCCCAAACTAAAAAATACTTGTGAGAGATGGTTCATCTCTTTCCCAGAATTCATCGGGGCAGAAAAGGGTCTTGTGACCTGACTCTATTCCCTTGAAATCCCCCACAAATACAAGCTTTTATCTATGTTATAACAGCCTAGTTGGTCTGGCTTGGTTTTTTCGGTCATCTCCATCTCTTCATTGACAATACAGGAGTGGTTCGCCATTTCTTTCTCCAGCTCATTTTACAGATGAGGAAACTGAGGCACATAGGTTGAAGTGGCTTGCTGGGGTCACACACCTAGTAAGAGTCTGAGGCCATATTTGACCTCTGGCAGCTGAGCCTTCCTGACTCTGGGCTGGCACTCTATTCACTACGGTTGCCAGCTCCCCCTAGTGGTGTTTGGTGGAATTCTGATCAGGCGTCTCGGGATCCTGGTGCATTCTGGGAAATGTAGTGCAGGTTCCGTCAGGGCGCAGGCGTGAGGTGAAGTGGTCCATGCCTTTGTCTGAGAACTGGCAGACAAGTGGGGAGTGTCCCTGAGGACGGTCCGTGAACAGATCGGACTATGCCAGTGTTCGTGTCAGAGAAGATTCCCCCTTGTCCCCGCCACTCCATGCTCGGGCGGACGACCATGGGTGAGTGTAAAGTCACAATTTCTCCAGGAAAGGAGCTGTCACGGCAAAGGAAGAGATGGACCCAGAAGATGGGGGCGTGGTAACGCCGACAGACACCACCCCTAAAACTCCTGCGGGACCAGCAGGAATCACGGGAGGGCCGGCTGGTCCCGCAGCCTCAGAGGCAGGAGTGCCCCTCACACAGGCGTGCTCTCTGTGTGTCCTAACCACGCGTGTTCCCTACCTTTCAGCCCCCTGTGTTATTCCTATGAGCGGCCCCTCTTTACACCGAGTCTTCGTGCCGTTTAAGTGAGAGTAAGTCCAGGATTAAGGGAGGACAGTGTTCTATCCCTGAGTGTCAAATTCTCCTGTCTTTGTCATCATAAAGACAGAAGGAGGGCCCCTGCTACCCATTCCTCCATATCCTCTGTCAAGGGGAGCTGTTGAAGGTATTTCACCTATTGTAGGCTCTCTGAGGGATGAAGGCCACTCTAGGGTCTGCTTTGTTGTCTTTGATTCTCCTTGTGGTTATCGTAACCCCTCTTCCAGTATTTTTCTCTGTTTAGGTTACATGGTTTGCAAGCAATAAAACATAAAGCTAAGAAATATACCATGTTTGAAAGAAACTGAAATATTGGGTCATTATAAAGAGAAATGAAATTCAGTCATTTAAAGAGATGGGTTGGAGCTAAAGCAGGATTGGTGATTGAAAGGCAATTTAAAAAATTAGTAATTTACACTAACAAAATGTAGACAAGAAGCTCAGTCAATAGAACAAGAAATGTACAAAGGTTCTCTTAAAAGTGAAAAGCAAGGTCTAAAAGGGTAACTGCAGAAAGTAGAATGAACTGATTTGGAACCCAGAGAAATGGTATTCCACAACTAGAATCACTCATGAAAAATGTGAGGGTCTCATTTTTACTAGAGATCAAAATCTCCAGCCCTGGTCAACTTTACAAAATGGCACAGGAAAAGAAACACTGAGGATTTCAGAAAGGTGTAATGCAAGATGAAGGGGACTGTAGACCTTGTTGTGATGAAAGGAGAATAGAGAGAGAGACAGAGACAGAGAGAGACAAAGAGACAGAGAGAGAAGAGAGAGAGAGAAAGTGAGAGAGGAGTGAGAGATACTCTGGTTAAGGTGGATCAGGAAAGGCTTCTTCTTGAAGGTGGGATTTTAGCTGCAACTTAGAGGCCACAGTATCCAGGAGACTGAAATGAGGAGAGTTCCAGGCATGGGGGTTATAACCAGTGAAAATGCCTGGAGTGTGAGGGTGGAGCTTCTTAGTTCAAAGAACAACAAGGAGGCAAAGAAGGGGGTCAGTGTCACTGGATGGAAGAGTACTTGGTCAGGAATGGGGTGAAAGAAAACCACAGAGGTAGAAGTGGGTCAGGTTGTGAAGGATTTTGAATAATTCCATGTAAACCAATTCCAGTTTATTATTTTCCTTAAATACTTTCAATGAGTGGCCTACCCTAATTCCTTTTAGATGATTTTGCTTATTATTTACTTGGGCAACTAAATTTGGCCAAATTAACTAGAAGTTCACAGTAGTCAGCTCAACCAGATTCCTAAAAATTAAATTTTGCTTTCTCTTGAAAAATTACTTTACTCTTCTTTTCTGAGGATATGTCTTAAGACAATTTAAACTTTGCTCAAGATAACTCAGGTAAAAAAAAAAAACTTAAGGGAATGCCAGGTAAGGTTTAATTTTGAGAACACTTGTTTTCTTCCTCTTCAGTTACTGGAGGAAAAATAGTTTTAAATTGGGTTCCATTTAACATGTTTACTGATTGAGTGCTGTTAACCTGAACAGCTATCAACTGCACTCATAGAAAAGATAAGAATAAATATTTACAGTGCTGGCAGTATTAATTCAGAAGAATCCACAGCATACATTCTTATTTGAGTTACTCAAGGATTCTTTAAGAGAAAGTTCAGCCAAATCATTTCATCCAAGTACTTAAAGAGTCCATTTATCTAGTTGGTAAGAATTTAATTCCAGCTTTTCAAGGACAGAGAATTGTCTATTCTCAAGTCCTCACTTTAATGTTTACTGACTTTTCTCAAGTTCAATGGTCAGGACTGACCTCATCATATGTTCTCAAATTTCACTGACCAACAGGAGCCCAACTGTAGTTTCACTGCCTATAAGAGGGAACTTATTTAGATACATCATTTAGATACATCTCTCACTTTGTTTCCCGTTTCTGAGGATCCACTTCTTTTGAAACCTAGCATTCAAGCAGGAACATCCATTGACCGGATTGGGTCAGACACTCCAAAATGGCCAGAAGGCTTGGCCTCCTCTGTAAGAGGTCAAGGATTTGAGGGAGAATTCTTTGTGATCTCTTGGTCACACCCTCCTTTACTGTGGAGGATTTATTAACTTTAAGATAAATCATCCACTGCCTTACATTATTATATATTTAAACATAGAAGGCAGAATGATAAGAACCTCAAAGCTAACTACACAACAGTTTTTAACAAGGCCAAAACACTCTTCCTTTCTTGGCCTTACTCCTGTTAAGACAATGTAAAGGGCACATAAGCTTTTTTTAATTTCCACATCTCACTATTTGTTAGTAGTCAGCATACACTAAAGCACCCAGGTCTTTTTTCATAGTGTGGAACAACCTTTCCTGTAATTTTATTAGTTGAATTTTTTGAAGTCAAGTATAGTAATTTATACTTATCCTTACAAAAATTCATCTTATTAACATTTATGATAATATCTACACTTCATCAAAGCATTTTACAGAGGTTTTGATAATATCTTTTGTGTCATGACAGAGAAAGGTTTTATATATAACAGATGGTTTAAGTAGATTCATTAGTGGTTGAATAACTAGTCCTTTACTACTTTCCTCAGTACTCAGTCATTTCAAGGCTAAGATCTTCATCTATTCCTTTGATCCCACTCCTTCTTTTCTCCTCTGGAACCTTGCTCCAAGCAATCAGCTTTCTGCCATGCATCTTCAATCTCTTCCTCTCCTTTGGTTCTTTCTTCTGTGCTCAGCATGCTCAGATCTCCTGTACCAGATAGTAAATTTTCTTAATATCAGTTCCCAAAGTATGATAAAAAACTGAATTTCTAGATAATTGTGGAATTCTTGGATATTAAAAACTGTTTTAGCTACAAAAGGTATAATAAATGAATCTGATCACAGTACTTTAAAAGGTATTGAAATTAGAATCTTCTTAAGGTCAGCCTTCAGTAGTTTAAAAATTTCTTTCACCAAATCATGGCTCATAGCCAATTACAATTAAGAGAAAATGTTTTATTCCCATGGAGCTGTAATAAACAAATTAGGTTTCTCTTACAAAAAGAATTTCATTTAACATTTTTCTTTCTCAAATTTAAACTTAGAAATCTTTTTAAATATTTTGCAAATCTCTTAGCAAGTTTTAAATAAAACAAGTTCCTTTCTCAGACTGAACGACCTTGCCTCTAGAGATAGTTTCCATTCTCTTTTGGCAGTTTTGCAACATAGGAATAACTGAGAAGGACTTTAGGAAGGGGTTGATGGTGACACCCTGGCTTTTTCAAAATCTCATACATGCAAGAGGAATGGTCTAAATGGGAAGAATTAATCCGAATAAAGTTTTCACCTAATCTCCTCCTTTCTACATACAATAATTAATTAAAAACTTTAAGTTTTAGCATTAAAACAGTAAAGTAATTTTGATAATAATTTCCATAAGTGATAGACAAATGGTTTTAGCTATATCTTCCTTTTTAACTATAGGTAGAGGTGTAAATACCTGGCTTTCTAAAGGGTGTATATACACATTATAAAATGTAAGTGACCTAACTGTTTTTAAACAAGTTCTTTATCTTCTGTTCCAACAAAATTCAGGGTAAAACTTTGCTGATAAAACAGTATTTCTGGCTTACAATGATCCCTCAAGTTTTACTACACTTGAATTTCACTATAGTTTAGAAAAACCACAATGACATTAATTTCATTTCCAAATCATCACTTGCAAACACTATTAATAAAAAGTTAGGCTTTTCTCCTCTCCTCAAAACTGTAGAGCCTGATTGTGGACTTAGGGGTTCGAATGGAGAGGTTCATCTGTTTGTTTAAAAATGTGTGGCCTTCAGGGTGTCTCAGGGCTATTGCTAGTGGGGTCCTTGATAGAATTAATATGCTTTCTCCCTTAGATTGAGAGGGTAACTTAAGTTCCCTATTATTTCTACAACACTCTCTCTTTTAATGTGATCTAGGATGATAGACCTTAATAAATATTTGTAAAAATGTTTTCAGCTGCTATGCCCAAAGGGCTATAAATAATTGCATACCCTTTGACCCAGCAATACCACTGTTGGGGTTATATCCCAAAGAGATCACAGAAGTGGGAAAAGGACCCATATGTACAAAAATATTTATTGCAGCTTTCTCTTTGTGGTTGTAAAAAACTGGAAATATAGGGGAGGTCCATCAATTGGGGAATGGCTGAACAAGTTATGGTATATGAATGTAATGGAATACTAT
>CM053588.1:76956782-76971537 GCA_028646515.1 Pseudochirops corinnae | reverse complement strand
ACAAAAGATTCAGGATTTTCTCATCCCTACCAATAAGAAGGAGACCCAAAAGTTCATAGGATTGTTTGGTTGCTGGAGGCACCACATTCTACATCTGGGACAGATTTTGAAACCTTTATATAAAGTCATTCGGAAGAAATATGAATTTGATTGGGAATTTGAGCAGAGTAAAGTTTTTGAAGAAGCCAAGGCTGCTATACAATTGTCCCTAGATTTATGGCCAATGCAAAATGGCCTGGTGGAATTACAAGTGACTGTACAGGATGATTACACAAACTGGAGTTTATGGCAAAAACAACGAAGCTGAAATGTACCCTTGGGATTTTGCTGTAGAAAACTCCCTTCACCTGGAATCTAGTATACACCTTTCAAAAAGCAATTGTTAGCTGCATATTGGGCTGGGGTAGAACTGAACAACTGACTCTGGGCTGTGAAGTGATATTAAGACCTGGAATCCCAAGTATGACCTGGGTAATGAGTACTCCCAGATTCTCACAGAATTGGACATGTCCAAGAACCTAGTAACATCAAATGGAAGTGGTATATTCAAAATAGAGCAAAAACAGGCAAAAGTGGAGTCTCTGCTGTACATGAATCTGTAGAAAACATAGAAACTGAGGGAAATGATACACACTGCAAGCCAAAGCAACAGTTGGTACAGTCCTCTGTAAAATGGAATGAGGGATATGATGGATTAACTGAAGAACAAAAGAGACATGCTTGGTTTACTGATGGGACAGCAAAATATTTGGTCCAGAAAAAGACATTGGAAAGTAGTAGCCTATAACCCATGTACTAGAAGGACTATGGAGAGTACTGGGATAGATGGAAGTAATCAATATGCTGAACTTATGGCAGTGCATCACGCCATCAAAATAGAACACAGAGGACAGTGTCATATATTCACTGATTCATGGGCAGTAGCTAATGGGTTAGCTACATGGATGCCCATGTGGAAAAGTCAAAATTGAGAAATTCATGGCAAACAAGTCTGGGGCAAAGAATTATGGAAAGATATCTGGAACATGTCTTTGGTTACTGATGTGTAAGTTTTTCATGTAGATGCTCACATGGCCCTCACCATGCCAGAATGTGAGTACAATGCTCATGCTGATCAACTAGCAAAGATTGTAACTGAACATATTGTCCCTACTTTGACAACAACTGATGATCCAGTATTAGCAAAATGGGTCCACCAAACGGCCAGCCATTTAGGGTTCCAGCCCACACACTGATGGGCACAAGACCGAGGCATTAGTATTTCTCATTCACTGTTAAAACAGATAGTAGAAGGATGTCATGTATGTCAATTGGAAAAGGAACAAACTGTTCCTTGGGTAGTAACTGGAAAGATAGCAAGAGGAAAAGTCTCAGCCCAAATCTGGCAAACAGATTATATTGGTCCACTACCACAAGATAAAGGATGTAGATTAATATGTACTTGTATTGACACCTATTCAGGTGTACTAGTGGCTTGTCCTTATAAGAATGCAACCCAGAAAACACCTGTAAAACTCTAGATCTCCTAAGTCTGTATTATGGAATCCCAATGCAGATTCAAAGTGACAGTGGGTTATATTTCAAAGGCAATGAAATGGAGAGGTATTGTATACTAAACAATATAGAATGGATACATCATATTCCATATTATCCACAATCATATGGGTTAATTGAAAGAATGAATGGATTATTGAAAGAACAGTTAAGGAAACTAAGTTCCAATAATTCATATAAACATTGGGAGGATAATTTGTTCATGGCTTTACGTAATTTGAATAATAGACCATTGGGAGAAAGTTCACCTCTAGCCAGAATGATGATCCCAAATCTGCAAATTAGAAAACAACAAGCATATAAGATCTCAAATATTGAGTAATGGACTTTGAGGCCAGATGTCCCAGCACTTTATCCAGGAACACCTGGTTTGGTGGGGTATGATTTACATTGTTTAGGGGACTTTTGGTTGGACAGAAAAGAAATAAGAAAAATCCCCACTGGAATATGCATAAGAATTCCTAAAAATCACTTTGGACAGATTTTACCCAAATCAGGATTAGCAGCTCAAGGAATACATGTATTGGCTGGAGTAATAGATTCTAATTATCAAGGAGAAATTATTGAGACATTCCATAATTTAGGTGAGGAGCCCATACAGTTTTATAAAAAATGATAGAACAGTTCAAGTGAAAATGATAGAATAGTTCAAGTGATTATCATTCCTTGTAAAACAATACCACTTGTAAAAACTGACCCTCTTTCCAAAATAACTATCAGAGGAACTGAAGGATTTGGTTCTACTGATAGAATAAAATTGGGAGCTAAAGTATGGATAAAATGGAAGCAAAATGATGTTCCAAAGACTGTGGAGATTATAGCACATGGGAAGGATAACACTGTAACTATTGTTTATTCAGGAGAAGATGATCAAAAAATTGTACCCTTAACTCATATATTCTATCATGAGTGAGGAAACAATAGTGAACTCATGGACTCCAGAAGCATGGCTGATCCTATGTTTGCTAGATTTGTTTCTACGGGCTTGATACCCTTCACCTGTAAATGCCTGGTAGTTTAAGCTGGGCATCACCCCCTGTCCACAACTGGGACATGTCACCCCTGGACCTGGCATCAGGTACATTCCAAATGCTGGCTAAGGAACTGACCTCTCAAATGGGACCTCTTGGGGCAGGGACAGCTCTACATCCAATTTCAGCAGCAAGTAGCCATGGAAGAAGAGACCTCAGCCCCTTACCCCAAGATTTTGGAATCCCATTTGTTGGAGGGGGAACTAGAGGGAACTTGTGGTCAAGCCCCACCCTAAAATATTGTTTTCTGTGTGCTATCCTTGTTATATTGTTGTAAAATTCTGTTGACACAAGTTACCCCTAAAATTCCCATTGATCCATGTAATGAAATGTATTGTTAATGTATATTTGCCATATGAGGGACATGAAAGATCTTGGGGTCAAATGTAATGTTAATAGAATTTGAAGATCTTCCATGCCCCTTTGTATTGGCTAGTAAGCAGGTACTTAGCACTTTGTTTCAAGTTAACACCTTGTTTAAGCTATTTAATTAACACAGAAGTAGTTAACCCCTTGGGAGGAAGTAGCTGATGTAACAGGAGCGGAAGAATAGGGAGGAGCTAAGGCATATATAAAGAAAAGCCTCAGCTAGGAATGGCAGAATTTCTTGAGGTAAGCATCTGGAGGCTGAAACTCCTGCTGAGACCTTTCTTCTGCTGAACTTCTGCTGAGAACTTCCAAGAACTAGGCTGAGGAGCTATCGTGAGTAAGAGAGGAGGATCCCTGCTTGAGGGAGCCTGTTCTGTTGTGAAGGCTTGGGGATGTGGGTGTTCACTGCAATAACTGTGTGTATCAACTGTGTGGCTACCGTAATGACTTTGGCTTTCTGGTTCTGGGACTAGGCTTTCTGGTATTTGAATAAAGACTTTGGTTCTGCCCTCCATGTGGAGAATCTGCTACATTTTGTGATTCACAACTATAACAGCAAATTCATAAACACCGTGGGTGTTGTGAGTACTGTATTATTGTTACAGTTGGTCATCACACAATGTTGTTTTTACTATGTACAATGTTCTGCTCACTTCACTCAACATTAGTTCATATAAGTCTTTTCAGGTTTTTCTGAAATTCTCCTGATGGAATACTAATAAAGCTGTCCACAGCCCCAGTATTCTAACTTCCTTATGGGCCTCACTGAACAGCAGGCATGTACTGATTAAATCATACAATCTAGCTTTAGCCACACCACAGACCCCAGACTCAATACAGCTACTGCCCCTAGCTAGCCACTGCCCCAGATCCAATTCACATATTTTAACAGGTGAATCTTTGTACTCAACCACAGTCACATCATCCATTCACCCCAAGACAGGGCCATAATATCTAACTATCCATCTTGACCAGACAGGACCACAGTAGCTAGCTAATCAGAAAGCAATACAATTAGGATATTTAACCACCAAAACATAGAAGGGAACCCTCCCCTGTTACCTAGTTTCTTAACAAATACCTTCTGCCTTTTTAATATTCATGGTCTCTACTGTGTAATCAGCATCATTATTTTACAAAATTGCCTGCTTCATCTTACTAAATTCCTTGTTTCTCTTGGAACTTAACCTGCTTCATGAGAGGTGTCGATCAATAAATGCCTATATTTGTATGAAAGGTTGTCTGATTCTGAATTCTTTAAGATGGTTCTGCCCCAATACATATGAAATCACAACACACTTGCTCATCATTCCTTATGGAACAATAGTATTCCATTATATTCATTTACTTATTCATGACTTGTTCAGTCATTCCCCAATTGATGAATACTGTGGAGCCACAGCCAGGTTCACAAAAGATTTAGGAGTTACTACAATAAAGGAGCAGAATGCAAAAGAGCTGGGATTATAACCAAAAATATCCTACCCAACAAAATTGAGTATAATCCTTCAAAGGAATAAAAGGTCAATATTCAATGAAATAGAGGAATTTCAAGCATTCTAGATGAAAAGACCAGAACTTAATAGAAATTTTCCTTTTCAAACAAAGACTCAAGAGCAGCACTAAAAGGTAAACAGGAGTGGGAAATCATAACACACTTAATAAGGCTAAAATGTTTACATTCCCAGATGAGGTGAGACTTTAGAACTTTATCAATATTCTGGCAGTTAGAAGGACTTTACATAGACAAAAGTCATGGGTGTGAGCTCTATGTGTTGGGATAATTTCAAGCAAAAAATGTGAGGGTAAGAAATGAAGATGTACTATATGGGGAAGGAAGAAGAGGAATGGGCAAATTTTTTCCGCACATAAAAGGCACATACCAGAAAGAGTATTTACACTTGAGAGGGAAAAATGGGCAAATGGGCAGTGTTTGAACTTCACTCTCATCTGAGCTATTCCAAAGAGAGAACACTATGTATAAATATAGATAGACATGCATACTCAGTCACATATGAATAAATAGATATACATATACACTCAGGAGGGTTTGGAAATCTATCTGACTAAAAACAAGGAAGTAAAAGGTAGTACATCTAAGATAGAGTGGGGGGAGACAATAAGAACAGTCTAAGGATTGTCACTGTACTTGTCCTTTCCTTTCCAAGAGGACCATAACATCAGGGAAATGGTGCCATGACTTGAAGTTGACTTTGATTTGAGTGAAGGAGGATTGTGCAAGATCACCAGCCTCACTTTGTCCTCCAGAGCCATCTGGATCCAGTAACCAGACATTCATCAGGATGACTGGACATGACCCAGATGCAATGGGAGACCCTGGCCCTTTTAGGCTAAGGCTTTTCCACGTTCTCACTTAGAGTGAGGTAATGAACATTCAGTGAATAGGCCTCCTTAAGAAGTGAGTAAAGGGATGGCCCCTTTAAGTAGAAAAAAATGAAAAAGAAAAATCTTTCTGGGAGGGGCAGACCCTGAGGGTTGCTCTTCCAAAGAGAAACAGTTACCAATGACATTCACTATAAGCCCAAAGTGGTCCAATCTAATGAGCTTCAGAGTGAACTGAGAGGGTTGAGAGAGGAAGGGAGAGATGAGGGAGGGAGGGAGAAAGGAAGGAAGGTAGGAAGGGAGGAAGGAAGGAAGAAAGGAAGGAAGGAAGGAAGGAAGGAAGGAAGGAAGGAAGGAAGGAAGGAAGGAAGGAAGGAAGGAGAGAAGTAGGAAGGAAGGAAGGAAAGAAGGAAGGAAGGAAGGAAGGAAGGAAGGAACCTCAAGTTAAGTAGACAGATTAAGGGAAGAAAGGGTCTGAAGCAAACAGTCTTGAGAAGAGACAGAATAAATTAGAGAGAGAGAGAAAGAGAGGGAGGGAGGGAGAGAGAGAGCAAATCCAAATTCTTAAAGGAAAAGTTAAAAGCTATACTTCTGGGGGAACCTTGATTTGCCCCTTTTGGGACTAGACAAATCTAACCATAAAATAAAGAAGAAAGGATTTAAGGAAATGAATAGAATTTTAGAAAAGTTAAAGATGATAGATTTCTAAAGAAAATTAAAATGGAGTATGCCTTTTTCTTGGCTATATATGATATCTTCATAAAAAATTTACCACGTATTAGGATGATGAGTGAAGTAAGCAGAACCAGGAGAACACTGTACACAGTAACAGCAACAATTAAGATAGTGTAACCAGAAGGAAATCCCAGAGAAACCAGCTCACCTAAGACTAAGGAGGGGTTTTGGACTTGGAACATCAGGGTGTTCTTTATGAGAATTGCCTAAGCAAAGAATCTAATCCCCATTCCACCCCACAGACTAAGGTTGCATAAAAGAAAGATTATGACTTCCGTGTGTTGGGAATCTGTTTGTATGTTGGTTATTATACATTTCAAAGTAAATTTTCCTTTAAAAAACTAAACTGAGAGTGGGTAAAGGGAACTGGGGTACATGAAATGATCCCTATAATGAAAGGCAGCAACATTAGCTGGGACTAAAGACTGATAAAGAACCGAGGAAACCTCAACACCCTCAAGGGTACTGGAAAACCCTGTGGGAGTAGTTAAATAGTATCTCCCAGGCCTTCTGGCAGTTAGGGCCAGGGCAGGCGATGTTAAGAGATTATTAACAATTTATCTTGTATGTGTCTTATTGGTACATAGCTGTTTTCATGTCAGAACACGAGAAGACACTCCTTAAGAAGAGAGACTGTTTTCTGCCTTTCTTTGTATACACAAAACTGAGGGAGTTTCAACACAGATCAAAGCATACTATTTTCTCTTTTTTTTCTTTCTCATGGTTTTTGCCTTTTGCTTTGATTCTTCCTTCACAACATGACTAAGGTAGAAATATGTCTAATAGAATTGTATGTATATTGCCTCTATCAGATTTCATGCTGTCTTGGGGAGGGGACAGGCAAGGGAGGGAGAAAAATAAATTAGAACTCACAACCTTATGAAAGTGAATGTTGAAAACCTTCTTTACATCCAACTGGAAAATAATTAAATACTTTGAAGTTGGGTATGTGCCCAGGACAACGTGAGTAAAAAGCATTTTCTCTCCCATGGGAATCTAGGAGCTGCCTCTGGGCCTCTTGGTTCCAAGGCCACTCTGTGTACTCCTTAGAGATAAGGAGGCGCCAAGAGCCACAGTAAGTTGCTGTTCTCAAGGATATCTCACACGAGACCCCTCGCTTGTTGGGCAGCTGCTGACATGACTGGTTTGGCTCTCCTCCATTGGTCCGCATGCCCTGTGCACAAGGAGGTCATGCTTGAATCACGCTTACTTTAGAGTAATATAGGAGCTAGCTTGCTTACTACTGGTGGCCATGTTGGAATAAACAACAAGCTGCACAAACCTCTCATCTCTAGTCTCTTCGTTCCCTCCTGAGGTTATGACCCAAGACTGGCCCTTGGGTTAGAAAAGTGGCCACAAACCACAGCTGGTGCCCAAACAGGGACATAAAGCGGGGTGGAAGAAAGACCCTAGGATCACACCAATGTGCCCCAAGACACTCAGGGTACAAACACTTCTGCTTCCAGAGGCCCCAGAAGCAGATTCCCAAGCCAGACTGCACAGTTTCTGGAACTGACACAACTCAGAGAACAGTGAGTAAACATGGGACAAAACATAAGCATAGTGAGACCAGGGGATAGAGAAACTTACATCAGGGATATATATAAATGCATACAGAAACAAGGAGCAAAAGTGCAGCTTAAAGACATCAGAAAATTTATTGATTTGGCACATAAGGTTTCACCATGGCTCCCTGAAGTAGGATGTTATGAGCTTACTAAGTGGAAGGTCTTGGGGGAGCAACTGACATCCTTTGATAAGACCTGTCCTGGAGAAGTCCGAGGCATAGACTTCACAATTTATCACCTAGTAAAGGATGCCTTTAGAGGTGAGAGGGAAGTTCGAACATTTCCTGCCCACACTCAAACAGGTCCATCCCTACGTAGCAAGGGTTGTCCAAGCAGGGAACCAGCCAGGACAGAGAGGAGTGGGGGAGTAATGGAAGAGAAACTATAGCATTTCCCAATTTCTGCCTTTTTTCTATGGAATATATTAATGATATGTTTAACATCAAAAATGAAAGTGCCAAGGGTGGCTTGAACACTTCCGCGTGATGCAACTGTCTCTAATATTATCAAGTAAGTTTTACCTGGCTTCCATTACTATCTGGAGAGCCAGCAACTATTTATTAGTTTCAGGAGATCTCCTACAATTTCTATGCAAGCTTTTGGATCCATTCTGTTATTTTCTGTGTCTCTCTGCTTTGTTTATGTGTCTTTGTGAGAATGAGTGTGTCAGAGTAATTTATCATTCTGTAAGATTTAATATATCTCTGGCCTACATGGAAATGTTGTTATCTTGTACCCTTGTGCCTCCCTCCTCCCTTATTGCCTGCCAGAATTCACAACTGGCTGGCGGGAGATGAGGGCGTACGAAAGGGAATAAGTATTTTTTTATATGATGATTATGGCAAAAGTGTAGAAGTGTGAAGGGGCAAGGTAAGCCCCTCTGTAAGGAATAAGATTTTACAAACCAAAGCCCTAACTCAATAAGACCTTTCTATTAGCCTGAGTTGTTTTGGAATAGAAAATCCTCGGAACATGAGGGCTGCGCTTCTCCTGGGACTCTGGCCAGGACCTTGAGAAGAGATATGGTTAACTGCCCAACTCCTGGAACTAGCCATTCCAAGGAAACGTTGTTCTTGGGGGGGGGGGCCTTAGAGGGATTGGCCTCCCTCCCCACCCTCACACAAGATGATGCTTGCTAAAAAAAACATCTGGCAGTATGCCTTCTTTGTTCTCAGCACTACTTAAACTATAAGATTCAGACCTCAAATTGGAATCTCACCCATGGAGGAGATGTCCTGCCTAGGACCCTCCCAAGCAGAACCCTGAGGGCTAAACCCTGGGATTCCCCAGCCACTGGGACAAGAGTTGGTGCTCCCCTTAATTGGTGATGTTTTCTCTCTCTCCTCTTTCTCTATCCTTTTTGTAGCAACATTAGTATTGATAAGTTTATTGGTACTGATCTATTGCATATGCTGTATATGTAAGAAATGTCCTTTTTCTTTTCTGCTTCTGTAGTACATTGTTAAGGAGGCTGATTGTTTATTACTTCCCACCCACTTACACTTACTTTTTTTTAATTATCAAATAAATAGTAGATATAGTATATACATTGTGTGTGAGTGTGTCATTTTGTGGGAGCAAATCTGAACCCCACTATACTTAAGCAAACATAATTGGCATCACAAACAGGATTCACTGCACAAAAATGCCATTCTGTAAAAGACCTTCAGGAACAGTCAAGCCCCAGATAACACCGGGGTGGGAAGATGTGCCTTACTCTTCCCTGGTGCAAGTATGGGTGCAAGGAACAGGTCTTTGTGAGGATTAGGGATCGCGGGTAAAGACAGGTTCCCCTTCCCAGGTGGCTAATTGTTTACAAGAGATATCCCTGGAAAAAGGAAGGGAGTTTAAGCATGCAGGAAAGAGAGGAGTATGAGTAAGAAGTTAAGACAGGTATAAGTTATTTGCTATTGAAAAGTGTGAACAGAAATTTTATCAGTACTGCTAACCCTGTCTTATAATGTTTATTCCTGCTATTTAGAAAACCAGGTATTTACACCTACCTGTAATTAAAGGGGAGGTACAGCAGTTTTTAATCTGGATTGTGTTGCATGTGAATTGGATTTTTTATGTTATGAAATCTAATCATTTAAAGCTACTACATTTGGGTTACAAACAGGTGGTAATAATATTCCTGATATTTACTATGATAGCTAATTGTTTATTTAAATTTTTGGCTTTTCTGGAAACATACAGTGATTTAAAGTTACAGTTTCCACATCATTAATGATGAAATGAATGATTATCTGTGCAAGGTCAATTGGAAATACATTTTTTTAGAACTCTTACTGAGCAAATAAGAAAGTTTGAAAAAAAAGGAGAAAAAAGAAGAATATAGGGATGTGGTTTTCAAGTTTGCTTCATCTAAGGATGTATTTGTATTAATTTGTAATGTCTATGGACTACCACACATTCACCACCTATGTGAGATTCCAGAATGTAATTGATTTCTAGTGATAAGATTGGTAATTAATTGGTTTTGATTTCAAGTTTAAATTTAAGAACATGGGAATTGCTTGTGATCCTGTTACTGGTAAACAGCCTATTAAAAGAAAGTTTCAGTTAAAATGGTTCAAACTTGTAAGATTGTTAACCAAGCTATTTGGAGGAATTGCATAAATCAAGTTTTTACAAAAGTATGCTTGTGAAAGGTAATTATTGGTAATTATGTGAAAGGAAACCTGTGAAACCTCATTGTATAAATTTTGTCAATTATGTGGGAAAGATTTTATGATCTGAACATTTAGGAATTGTATAGTAGTTAATGATGGTAGGATAAACTGTTTTTGAAAAAGGGAAATATTTTTAAGAAGAAATGTTTTATAAGATCTTGGGTATGAGATGATGGGAAACAGATTATCAGACAGGAGAGTTAAGGGGGCTGCCTTGTACACAGAATCTATGAAGATGTAAGTGTTGAATCCCCAAGTCTTTGAGACAAAAGCTATACTTGTGTTCATAGCAGCTGAAAAGGAAAATTGGTTAAGTTTGGGAGATTGAAACTGAACAGGGCCATGGGTTATTGTTCCATGGGAAATAAACGGTTAATCAATAAATCATGAGGGAAATTTTGTCAATTTTTACATCAAGGAGTCTGTTGGGGAGTATAAGTAATATGTGTCCTAGCCTTAAAGAAATAGAGAAGTGTATATATACATAATTGCTAAACAAATCTGTGAAGTGTCTTATATGCAAGGGAGTAAATAAAAGGGTATTGAGAAAGCAGTGTGAGTCTCCTGGCAGGGAGTTTTATAGGAAAGACAGAACCCCAGGATTTGGAGAGTGATGTTTATAGGTTCCAGAATAGTGAAGTAGTCTTAGAAGTTTTATGGGAAAGACTGAGAACAAGATGGGAGACACAATATAGGAGAGACAAGAAAAACTTATTTCTGTGTAACTTGATGTGGAATTTTAAAATCATCAGATTGGTAATTAATAGGTTTTTATTTCAAAAGTTTGAACTGTGTATTATCTGTGTTGTAAGAGAAACAATTTCTTTTGCAAAGTTTTGGAGTATTGTGCTTTGAAAGATAAAATGTTATTCTGAACAGTCCTCCTGCATGCATGACAATTGAAGAGGCAGGTCCATCACCACCAGCCCCTCCCTAAAGTCCTTCTCAGTTATTCCTTATGTTGTAAATTATAGCTAGTAGCAGAGTCATCATGATTCCAGTATGTTTACCATGTATAATCAGGTTAATTACAGGAATAGTACAGACTGCTATTTCTAAAATAGTCAAGGTAGAAGGGGGCGTGCAAATGATGGTCCTGAAAGGATGAGGATAGGAACCAGTGGCCACTTTGGAGCTGGATGACCCAGATAGGGTGGATATTTTGGAAGAACAATGTGAAAGGATATTGCAGCAATTTGAGAATGGGGAAAGTGAGAAGATACTGGAAGAATTTGATGAGAGGACCACATTGTACTAGAAGAGAGGAGGGATTGTGTAGGATGAAGTGAGGTCTCTCATTTGCTAAAGTATATAGAGCCTTTGGCCTCAGGGCCATAAGGAAAATAAATAAATAAGAGAACTGGCTCTAAGCTGTGATTAATGAGACTTGCTGTTTGAGGTAAAAGGCATTTGGGACCACAACTAAATTTTGTTTGGAGTTTGAATTTGGGTATGGTTGCCTGCATAAGTCAATGCCTGCATCAAGTGCCACAAGCTACTCAGAGGGAGTATGATCCTATACTGTTAACTGGTGGAAGTCTACATCTGGTAAAAAGCCAAAGGGGCAATTGTAGCCTCAACTAGGATGGGACCCTTTCTGGCTCAGCTCACCCATGAAATGTTTCCCACCTATTCCTGAGTCTAGCTGTGAGGTGGTACCAATACTGCATGGATGGATGTCTGTGACTTTACCTGAATTTAAACAGAGCCAAGGATGTTTTATCCTGTCATATTTGGAATGTCATATGTCCCTGCTTATCCCTTCTACAGCAAGTTTCTATGATCAGAGTAAGTAGTCAGTAGAAGATATGAACCATCTTCTTTTGTGGTTAACAAATGTAAAGGAAGCTAAATAAACTGAATAATGGTTTTGAGGGATTTGGAAAGACAGATAAGAAGATTTGGGGACAAATATCTAAACCCCTCCTGTCTCCAGATAATTGATATCAGTTTCAGAAAAATTTAAGTATGTTGAGAGTGTGTGAGGAAGTATTTTTAGAAAGCAGAAAGATTGGTAACTTGATTCTAAAATTTTGAGGACAGCAACAGGATCAGATTGATTCTTCTAAGAACTATACATAGATGTATAAGATTGGCTTTCAAAGGTTTCTCTGTCATGGAAACTGAAAACTTGAGCATGTTTGGTAATGAGATCACAAGTTTGGATTTTTGATGCAATGTTGTAACTATTTGTGAAACACTTTTGTGCCTAGCCCTGTGTGGCTAAGAAAACTGAACTTCTTGTGACTCTGTGTAAACCTATCCCTGCATGACTAGGAAACTGAACCATTTCTATGTGCCTTTGGTATTAAATCATGTCTCTGTGAGCCCTTGGCAGGCCTGACTACTCCAGCTTGTAGCCTGCTTCTGAGTGAACATCTGGGCCAAGGGACCTGGAAAAGATGACATTAGATGAAGGCAGCTTCTCTAAGAGTCCAGGCCTGCACAGGAACTGCTACAGTTTTAGCTTATTGTTCTTTGTATTCTCTTTGTTACTTTGATCTCCCTTACTGTTAGAAAGTCTTGTATAACAATTTCTGAAGGTTTACAAAGTTTTCCATTGAGTATTGTTAAATTGATGTAACAAGTTGTAAAGCAGAACAGTGTTTGCTGTTTCAATATGAATTTGTAGCTATTCCATGAACTAAGCAAAAGTTAACATTTGTTACTGAGTGTATATGTAAAAGATTCAATTTCTGAAGTATCTCTTTCCTCCAAAAGTGAATATAGTCAAAGAATAAACAAGTTTTGTGAAACAAGGATATATGTCTATTTTTCAGTTGTGAGGTTCAAGTCAGGACCCTTTTTGGCTAAGGCCGTACAGTTATGTTAGTGAAGAATATCTTATGAGGTACCTAGTCTATGTAGCATGTAGAAATATAAAGGACAGTTGAATAGTCTAAGGATTGGATTATACCAGCCCATGCTCCCTCTACTTCTGGTTATTTTCCTACTTGCTTTTGGCCTTTGTTTGTTTAATCTCTTTGCTAGATTTGTTTCTTCTAGGCTCAGCTCCCTTCACTTGCAGATGACATCTCAAGCTGAGTACCAACCACTGTCTGAGACCATGACCCATCACCCCTAGACACTGGCTACAGACCCAGCCCCTTGAATGGTGGAACCCTATGAAGCAGAGACAGCTCTACACCCTCTCTCAGCATGAAGCCATGTGGGAAGCTGAGACCTTCGTCCCTTATCCCAAATGATTCTGGGTCCCATCTGTTTAAGAGGGCAATTATGGGGTGCCTGTGCTTGAACCCTAGTTTGTAATAATGGCTCAGTTTGTGGGATGGCCCCTGTCCATCAGCACATTCCTCTAGCCTTTGCGATCTTACTTTGTAACCTGTGCACAACTTCTCTATGCTATGTGAAGTAGATACTCAATATGCATGTATAGTTTCCAATGATCAGACTGATCTAATGCTTGTTTGACCTTTACTGCTCCTTATGCAGGTTGTTTGACCCTTGCTGCTCCTTATGCAGGTTTTTGACACTTTCCTGCTCCTTATGCAGGTTGTTGGAGGTCCCCTGCTCCTTATGCAGGTTGTTTGAGGTTCCCTGCTCCTTATGCAGGTTGTTTGAGGTCCCCTGCTCCTTATGCAGTTTGTTTGAGGCCCCCTGCTCCTTATGCAGGTTGTTTGAGAAATGTTTCTTTTCTCCACGGGCAGGGTGATGATTTCTCCTTTTCCCCTGACCCCGTGGATGATGTGACTGTTTCATGGGTACCCAAATCTCTACCCCTTCCCCATACTCCTTTACCTTTGGATCCTTTAATCAGTGTCTTAAACCAATCAACATCTCTCCAGCAGCCATTAGCTGAACATCAGAGAGCTCTCAATGAATATCGAACACAAACTCAGATAGTTGCTGCTTAATTAATCAATGTCTCTCATTTAATCACTTTAAATACTAATCACCACCGGTATGATCTATTATTTAGCATATTGTTTAATTCTTTTATTTTTGTGTAACATCTATATATACTTTAGGATAAGGAATATATATATATGTATGTATGTACCTATATATCCGTGACCCCATTTGCAGGAATGGCCTAGGCTTTGTATAATCTCAAGGCCAAATGAAGGGACAAGGTAAGCCCCTCTGAAAGGAATAAGATTATACAAACCAAGACCCTAACTCAATAAGACCTTTCTATTAGCCTGAGTTGTTTTGGAATAGAAAATCCTCGGAACATGAGGGCTGCGCTTCTCCTGGGACTCTGGCCAGGACCTTGAGAAGAGATATGGTTAACTGCCCAACTCCTGGAACTAGCCATTCCAAGGAAACATTGTTCTTGGGGGGGGGGCCTGGGAGGGATTGGCCTCCCTCACCACCCTCACACAAGATGATGCTTGCTAAAAAACACCTGGCAGTATGCCTTCTTTGTTCTCAGCACTACTTAAATGGTAAGATTCAGACCCCAAATTGGAATCTCACCCATGGAGGAGATGTCCTGCCTAGGACCCTCCCAAGCAGAACC
>CM053588.1:76913679-76956282 GCA_028646515.1 Pseudochirops corinnae | reverse complement strand
GAGAGAAAGAGAGAGAGAGAGAGAGAGAGAGACCCTCCCCCCCATACATTCATACATACAGAGTGAGAGAGGTGGAGACAGAGAGATTGATTTTCTTTCCAGGTTTAAATGTGTTCCCAAACTCATCGCTGCTGACCACCTGTCTGACTCAGGTCAAGGCCCTTTGAACTCAGTCCTTAATTCCCTCATCAGGAAAGTGAACTAAAGGCTCTTTCAGTTCCCATTCAAATCTCATGAAAACTGTCCCCTTCAGCGCTTCAGCCCTCCACTAGGGGGCCCCCTCTCCACCAAATTAAAAAATACTTCTGAGAGATGGTTCATCCCTTTGCCAGAATTTATGGGGCCAGAACAGGCTCTTGCGGCCAGACTCCATTCCCCCCAAATACAAGCTTTTATCTATGTTAAAACAGTGTTGTTGATGTGTTTTTTTTTTCAGTCGTCTCCATCTCTTCAATTAAGACACAGGAGTGGTTCGCCATTTCTTTCTGTAGCGCATTTTACAGATGAGGAAACCGAGGCAAACAGGATTACTTGCCTTGCCCAGGGTCACACAGCTAGTAAGATTCTGATGACAAATTTGAACTCAGGCAGATGAGCTTTCCTGGTTCTGGGCTGGTGCTCTCTTCACTGGGGCCTCCAGCTGACCCCTAGTGGTCTTTAGTGGAATTCTGATCAGAAGCCTTGGGATTCTGGTGCTTTCTGGGAAATGTCGTTCAAGCTGTGTCAGTAGCAGTTTCAAGCTGTTCCATACCCTTGTCTGAGAACAAGCGGTGTGTATCCCTGGGGACAGTCCGTGAACAGATCTGACAATGCTGGTGTTCAAGTCAGAGAAGATTCTCTCCCCGTTGTTTCCGCTACCCCATGCTCGGGAGGACGAACGTGTGTGTCTGTCTGTGTCTGTGCGTCTGTGTCTGTGTGTCTGTGTCTGTATTTGTGTTTACGTATGGGAATTTTGGGAATTGTAGTTCCGGTGGGAGAGGCAGCTGGATGTGCGCAGGCGCAGTTCGTCTAAGGCCATGGGGGGGGTGGTTAGTGCCGTTTGTTCCCGGGAAGGCCACAGGCCGGTAAGTAAGGAAGGGAGAGCAGCCTATCTCCCAACCCGACGGAGGTAAAGGGCCCTAGAGCCATTGAGCTCGCGTTCTTGTGAAAGGAAGTCCGGACCGCCCTTCACGAAAAAGCGCGGTGCAGCTTCAGGCCTCGGGGGCTGCTTTGCGGGAGGCCCCAGTGGTTCTGGGCGGCCTGGTGGGCAGGGCCGGTGGACTTAGATCTTGGCCAACGCTCTGATTTCATGGGGATTCTCGACCCCAGAGAGGTTAAGTGACTTGCCCGAAGTCACACAGGAAGTGACAGGACCAGGCTCGGAACCCAGGTCCTCTTTTCTCTGCGGGACAGAGGGTATGGGGGCCATGAGGATGGGATGGGGAGATCCAGTGACACGGGCTCCCCACTGCCAAGACACTCCATCTCCAGCCTCCGGGCATTTTCTCTTGCACTTTTTCCCCCTTCTCCTCTCCAACCCCCCCATGCCGGGAAGGCACTCCCTCTTGATCTTCCTCTTGGCTTCCTTCCCTGCTTTTCTTCTAGGTCCAGTGTGTAAGTGCATAGTTATTTGTGTATCTTTCATCCATTAGCCTGTAAGCCCTTTGGGAACTGGGACTGTCCATTTTCTTTTGTGATATCCTAGAGCATGATAGATGCACAATAATTGTGGGTTGACTGATAGGAAACTGATTTGACATTTCATCCAATCCAGGGGCTCTTAACCGGTGTGTGTGTGTGTGTGTGTGTGTGTGTGTGTGTGTGTATTTAATCCCTTTGGCAGTCAAGTCAGCAAACATTTATTAAGTGCTTATTATGTGCCTGACTGGAAGCGACTTTGGAGTTCTATTCTAGGGGTGCCTAACTTTTTATGTCTTAGACCCCTTTGACAATCAAGTCAACAAGCATTTAAGTGCCTTCTGTTTGCCAGGCACTGTGCTAAGTCAGGGGGATGCAAAGAAATGCAGAAGACAAACCACACACTCAGAGTGATCCCAGTCTAATGAAAGACAGCGTGTTACAACTGTGTATGTAAGATATATGCAAGATAAATTGGAGATACATGGAAGAGAAGGTGCTAGAGGTGCTTAGAGTGAAGGTGCTAGCTTTAAGAGGGAACCTGGAAAGGCTTTTTGCAGTCTTGTAAAATCTGTGGGTGCCTTCTCATTCAGAATAATATATTTTTTTTGCTATTTTTGGAGGGCAATAAGTGACTTGCCTAAAGTCACATGGCTAGTAAGTATGTCAAGTGTCTGAGGCTGGATTTGAACTCAGGTCCTCCTAACTCCAGGGCCAGTGCTCTATTCACTGTACCACCTAGCCGCCCCAGAATAATATTTTTAAAGAAAAAATAGAATTACAAAAGAAAGCAATTATATTGAAATAGATGGCAAAAAAAGATAAAACAAAAACAAGTTAGTGGAGTCTAGGTGAAGACTCCTGATCTAGTCCAAACCCCCCAAGTAGAAGCTCAGAAGCATATTCACCTGCATAGGGTCCCGCAGCCAGGAGGTACATTTGAGCAGTGATTTGGGGGAAGAGAGGAGTGATGTGGAAAGTAAAGATTGCGGGAAGTTCAGAGTTGGGTTTGAAGATCAAGAGGCAAAGACATAAGTTTTAGGTCTCCAAGCCTGAGGTTATTGAGAAGACTGAAGAAATGAATAGTAAAGGATAACTTTGGGGAGGCTGCCACAGCATTGAGTTTGCTTTACTTAGCCATAATCTGCCTCCTCTCTCTGTCCCCTGTCACTTCTTCCCTCTTACTCCCTCTCCCCTCCTCCCCCAAGTCCCCTTTCAGGCTGCCAGTTCAGATATCTGAGGCCCATTACAGTGCTCCTTGAGGTCAGGGACTCTCTTCTGACCTTTCTTTATCTTTAGCACTTAGCCTAGTGCCTGGCTCATAGTAAGCACCAATGCTAATATTTGTTGACTATGTCCTTTTTTCTTGTCTTTTACCCTTTGGGATCTACTTTGTTCTTATCTGGAGCCTCACTCTTTAGCCAGGGCCTTTCATTCTCTCCCTCCTTCCCTTTATCACTCTACTAATTTATAGTATTATTTCTTCCTCTCTTTCCAACTGGCCTTCTGTTTTTTTTCTTTCTTCCTTCAGGTCTTTGCTATGGAGCTCAGCCACTTAATGTTAATAATACAATAAGTTTGTGTGTTTACTTCCTTTGATACTTAGAAAGATCCATAATTTCATTGGTATTGGATACACACTGTATTGATTCCGAGCGTGACCCCTCTACACTTTAGTAGATATTTCTTCATGAATTGCTTCACTATCATGTTATTGTCAAACTCCAGGGAAGAATCTCTTCAAACTTAGTAGCTAAGCTGGTAGCAAAGCCTACTTTGGTAGGTGATATATGTATGTGCATATACATATATTCACATAAAAGCATATATGTGTTTATCTGTAAGTATATATTTGCATACATTGTTTTCTTCAATGTCATCCTGTTCAAGTGTCTCATTATGCCATGACAGTAGGGAGATCTGGAAGGGTATACCAGTAGATGTAACTAGTGCTAGATCCTACCAAACTGGAAACACTTCTGATATGGGCATGATAATGGGCTCTATATCTTTTGTTAGAGGGTCATTGTACTTTTATTCAGAGATGCTAGAGGACTTTGTTCAGCTCTAGCACTTAATGAAGAACTAAAACATAGAAGGGTTGCCACTTGCATTTTTGTAGTGAGTACAAAACCAATGAAATCAGCAATCCTTGTAATAGTTAAGTATATTGAGTGGTTATAGGAATTCATTCATTAAGAGACTGAAGTGCCACGGGCCTTTGAAGAATTGCCAGAGATCTGGCTCCTTGCTGGGAATACAGATTTGAGCCTGATGGTGTAAGCTCCAGCTAAAATGACCTGATTTTTAATCCTAGGTTACTGATTTTCAGGAACATGATGTTGGTAGAGTATAACTCTGGAGAGCAAGAATCAATCTTAGTAGAAATATATGGTCTGAGACCTTTCACTAGAGCTTCAGAGCAGAGACTGAGATGAAGGAACAGATCCTGGACTGCTTGTGGTAGAGGAATTACCGATTCATCCTGCTTGGAGAGACAAGACTTTACTAAAGCCTGAACAGCAAGGAGGGAATGACTCTAGAGGACTTCGCTGTAGAACTAGAATTGAAAGGTAAGAATTACAGAAGTGTTTAAAGGGAATTGGGGTGGGGAGGGAAGGAGGAGTGTCTGTGTTAACCCTAACTGTTTTTCATATTCTCTTTCCTTGTCCTTGCACTCCTCCATCCCCTCCCAAACAAAATAAAAATATTTGTTTTCCCCAAATCTGCTGCTGCTATCTGGGCTCTGAGATAGTCATTTCCTTTCTTTTCTACCGTCACCCTGGTCTCCATCATACAGTTTCTGAGTTGTGGAAGCATTCCTTTTTTTTCTATTTGAGCCCAGATGATGTTGTAGTTTTTCCTTTTATTAAGGAGGAACTTTAAGAAGCAAAGAGAAAGTGAAGGCCAAACAGAAAACAAAAGCGAAAGCTTGAAATCCCAAGAGAACAGTTGAGGGCATTCAAAATACGAAGTGGAGTAGTGACCAAAAACTCCCTTTGTTCTACTGATAAATTTGCAATCTGCTGAAATCCCTAAGTCTTTTCTCCATGAAATATGATGTAGCCACAACTTTTCAGAGTAACTTTGCATATTAAAACATAGTCTACTTATTAAGAAAATACCAGGAGTTGGGTGGGCAAATTATTTGAGAGAAGATCAACATAGTCAGAAGCAGAAGTGATATTGTAATTGGAATATACCATACACTACTTGGATAGAAAAAGGAGATAGATGAGAAGTTCAGGAAGCAGTTCCAACTTAAATCGGGTATGGAGGGATAATGTAATGGTGATACAGTAGTGATTTAGTTGAATTTATTGGGTCTTGCTCTCTGCCAAATACAGAGCAACAAATTAATTAGTTGTTCTGAAGATCCAGAGCAGACCTGCACAACGTGGCAATGGGTAGGGGCCAAAATTAAAATAGGCTAAACTTCTTTCTTTGGCCTGTGGTTAGGCTTTTAGCTGCTCGCTTTCCAAGTGAGGTAACTAGAGAGAGACTGATGATAGTTGGTTGCCACAGGATGCATGACAAACAGGAGAGAGTGCGTAGTTGCAACCCACCCACCAAGTTACATGATGGGCACAATAGTGACTACATTTTTCAAGGGCCTCCTGAAATCCTTTGGCCATATGTTGTGCAGGCCTGATCTAGAGGAAGCAATGGGGGAAATAGCTGTTTTCATCTTGGTGATATGACTGCCACCCTGAAGGTTTTTACAAAGTGTACAATCCCCTTTGACATCCCTGCTATGACTAGATACCTTAATTCTTTTGAGAACTATTTGCTTTGAATTTGTTGGTTAATATCTGACAGAAAGCCTTTGAATACCATTAGGAATGGTTCCCTTCATGCCAAATCCTCTTCTGAGAGATGTTTGCTGATTTAGTGTGGGATCTCTATAATACAAATGTTATCCTCCAGTCAGATCATCTCTCCCAGTAGCTCACCATGATGAGTTCAGGCTAGTTCATACATAGCTGTATCTGCCACATTATATACAGTGAACATATGTCCTGAAACTCTGTGGATATATTGAATTATGCTTTATTGCCCTATATTGCGGGTTTTATGTTGGTAGGAAAAATTCATCTCACTAATTCATGTAACCATAGTGGTGAGACTTTAGCTGGTATAAATGGCACTGAATTCATCAACCCTGTCACTTCCTACCATAAAGACTTCAAGCCCCAGGGGAACTTCCTGTGGATCATGGACTTGAAGAATACCTGCCCTGCCTTTTGTCTTCTGCCTCTAGGCCTCGAAGTAGGCTATTCATTTTATTTTAGTGGTGTAGTAGGAGACATGGTAGATAGAGAGTAGCCCCAGTACATATTGGCTGTGTAACCTTGGGAAGATCACTTAACCCTTCAGTGCTCTAGGTAAACTCTCTAAGAGAATAATTTGCAGAGAAGCTGCTGACCTGTACAAATAGAGGAAGTTCCTTGCCTGAGAGATCCCTGTACCCGTGAAATCACAGATCTGTTCCCCATCCCTAGGGACATATGAATTTAGGGACAGGAAAGTCTTTGTGGTTTAGAGTTTAGGGAGCTCAGGGTGTCACAATGTTCATAGGCGTAGTAGGGGCTATATCCAGCCCAGTTGTTGGCTTCTAGTTTTAATGCATATAAAACCATATGCAGAAGCCAGAGTGAGGAAAATATCACTCATTAGGTGTTTGTACCTTGACAAATAACAGGGATACTCCTTTGTAAACCTTTCATCTAAAGGTTTTTGTTATTTCCCCCCCCCTTAAATAAGTTTTATTTTTGCCTCTCATGATGTTTTAATGTCTGTTCTCGCTGGGTTTTCAGAAAAGCTTATGAGGTAAAGCAGGTATCATCTTTCCCTTTTTGCAGATGTGGAAATTGAAGTTCAGACAGATCAAATGACTTGTTTTGGGTTTCATGGTAAAGCTCTGTATTCTTGGTAGCTGTGAGACTCTTAATGCCTCATTCTGTGAAATTTGTACCAATTTTACATTGTATTAGCACAGTACAAATTTCCCAGCTTCTTGCCTCTATCTTCTTTCTCTGACCCAGAATGGTTAAACTCATGACCTTTTCCTCGGAGACCTGAGCACGTTGGACCAGAGTGGCTAAGGCAGGTTTTCATACTGTCATTCAGATACACTGGAAGTCCTAGAGTTGTCGTTTGATCTCAGTTGTAGTATTGTTCAATTCCTTTTTCACAGTAGCTTGAGCCTTCTTCACTTTCTGTTCATCACCAATAGGCTCAGAAGTGAAAGCATCACATTTGACTGTCCAGCAGGGCCAACTCTTTCATGATGCTATTTTCTATCATTTACACTGCTAGATTGAGTTGCAGACTTAATTTCATAGAGCACAAAGGGACCCAAGGTGTGTATTTATCCTGTAAATTCTAATTGCCAGATCTGAGCTCTGTCCCTTGGTGCTCATTATGAACACTGGGACAGTCTTAACTTCTTAGATACTAATGTTTGTGATCCTCTATCACTGATCATAAAAGAGGTGGGCTTGTTCCTGGCTTATATTGGACTACCTGCTGTATTGAGACCATGCAGATTATACCTCTCTGGGATTAGAGAATATCATTCTAATGAGTTTGAGAATTAAAAGGAAAGATTGTATTCTTTCATGACGTTTTGTTCTCTCCTAGCTCAGAACTCTGCTTCTGTCCCAGAATTCTACCTTTCCCCAAGATAGTACAGAAGAAGAAAAGAAGGAACTGGAAATGACTTCTGTTCTACTTTCAGCTAGATCCCAGGTGAGTCGATTTTCCTTTTAAATACCATCTCATTTATCGGAGTATTGATACACTTTTCATTCTTTCTTTTTAAAACAATTTTTATATTTTATTTTTTCCCCAAGTACGTGCAATAACAAATTTTAACATTCATTTTCCCTTCATCCCTTCACCCCTCCACCAGAACACAAGCAATTTTCTATAGATTATACACGTATAGTCAGATTGATACACTTTTTATTGTCCTTGATCTTTTCTATTCACTCAGGTTCTCTCTGGGGATCAGAGCCTCAGTCATTCTCCCATGGAACACTTCCTATTCTTAATGAAAGAATTCATAGGTTATTAGAATTGGAAGGGAATGTAGGGAGGATATAGTCTCATCTCAGTTTGACATATGAGGAAATTGAGACATAGAGGTGAAATAGCTTGTTCATGTTCACCACTTTGAGATTTGGGACCTGAACCTCTGTCTCCTGCTTCCTATCTCAGTGGTCTTTCCATTCTACCATAGTGCTCCCTCTGTGAGGGATTCCTGCCACTTAATCACTGATTTCCCCCATTGTCTTTTCTCCAATATGGACTTAGTACTGAATTAAATGCTAGGAGTCCAACAAGTATTAGATTTGATCCCTGTCCTTACGTAGTCACAGTGGGAGGCAACATATATGTAAACAAACACACAAAAGGAATACTATTTCTTATACTTGAAAAGTTTAGGTAATAATAATAATAATAATATAAGAGGGCATGATTCACTGCTGTGACATGTGGCGCAGATACTAGTTGAGGTTAGAGAAAGGAGAGGTCCTTGTGGGAGAGAGTGATCAGGGAAGGTTTCTCAAGGGTGGTAGTATTTAGACTGACTAGATTGAACATTTTGAACTGAATATCTCAGTGCCATCTCAAACATAGCATGTCCTAAATGTAAATTGTTCTCTTTCCCCACAAATATTCCCCTTTTCCAGACTTTTCTATTTCTCTTTAGGTGTTACAATTTCTCCAGTCTTTCAGGTCCATGACTTTGGCATTATCCGCAACTCTACCATTATCTTTACTTTACTTTGTCCTGTATATCTACTTTATTCTTAAATCTTAATGTTCCTGTCTCCATATCATCTCTTAGTGCTGAACCCTTTTCTCTGTTCATGCAGCCACCATTTTAGTTCAGCTTCTTGTTAACTCTTACCTAGACTGTTGCCATTGCCACCTAACTGACCCTTGCAGGTCTCTTCCCATGCCAGTCCATCCTCCACACTGCTTCCAAAGTGTAGCAGCAAGCACACTGGCATACCCAAAATAACTGCTAGCACAGGTTTTTACATCTGCTTTACTAGGAAAGATAGTTTTTTAAGGAGTCAACAGTCTTTTTAAATTACATTCATTTGTTCAGGGTAAAAGTCAGCACTCTGAACTTCAAATAAAATACAGAGAAAATACAAGCAGAAAAATAAAGAGCAACAGACAGAGCTCTGACTGCCTGAATCAACCCTATACTTTACATATGTCTGTAGATCAAGAGAGCCTTTACATCTGAGCAGGCGGGGAACTCTGAACATATGACTACTCATAATCTCCATCAGAGAAACACAAGAACCTTCTCATAAGCCAACCCCCAAAGCAAAATACCAGCTCAAAGTATATATATGCCTCTCAGAGCCAAAAGGTATCACAACCCTCGTGACTCAGTGCCTAATTAGAAATTAACAAGAGGTGTGAAAGCCTTCCTATAAGCAAGCTTCCCTTAATGGTCTCCATGTGAGGCCTATTAATGGGAGAAGATCTCAAATCCCATTAACATTACACTCCCCTACTCATTAAATTCCACTCTAGGATCAAATATTAACCTTTCTACTCTTCACAACCTGACCTCAACCTCCCTTTCCAATCTCAGTGGATATTTTTTCCCTTTCTGCATTCTATGATCCAACCAGACTGACCTTCTCTTGGTTCCTCATATACAACCCTCTATTTCCTATCTTAACTTCTTTATGATGGCCATCCCCTGTCCCTAGAGCTTATTTCCTCTTCACTTCAGGCTCATAAAATTCCTCTATTCTTTCAAGAGTTGGCTCAAGTACCACTTTTTATGTGAAGCCTTTGCTGCCTATCTCCCCAGCTGCTACTATCCTCCTTCCCAAACTTCCTTGTATTTACCTATTTGGTATTCATCCTCTTTATATTAATCTTCTACATACTTATTTATGTACTTGTCTCCTGCCTTAGAATATAAGCTCCTTTTGAGTAGAAGTTGGTTGTTTGATTCTGTGTATCCCTAGCTTCTCCCTAGCCCAGTGCTTAACATATGGTAAGGCCTTAATTCATGTCTGTTGATTGGTTTATCAATGAGTGAGTAGGGAGTTATGGTTGGGGAATGTAGGGGCTGGCATCCTGGACAGGCACATACAAACATAGACTTGGAAGGGGCAAGGGAAAGGAAGGGGAAAAGCATTGATATATCATCTACTACTTGCCTGGCACTGTACAAAGTGCCATACAAATAATATCTCATTTGATTCTCACAAAAATGGTGCGAGGCAGGTACTGTCATTAACCCCATTTTACAGTGGAGGAAACTAAAGCAGAGGTTAAGTGACTTGTCCAGGGTCTTGAAGCTTTTGCATGTCTAAGGCTGGAATTGAACTGACTCCAGGCCCAGTGCTCTACAAATGGTATTACCTAGCTGCCTCTCAGTAGAAAATGTATGTATGGTTTCTAGGAGCCAGTGATGAGATTGATTTGTCTGGAGTGGAGGATTTATATTTGGAATAATAGAGATAAAATTTTATGTGTAGGTGAAGGTCTTGAATGATATACATACTTTATTTTGGAGAGCCCAAAAGACATTGATCATAAGATTATGTATCTAGAGCTGGAAGGGACTTGTGAGGGCATCTAGTCCAACCCTGCCATTTTATAAGTGAAGAAAGTAGGGCCTTGATTGGTTTAAGTGACTTGCCCAGGGTCACATAGGAAGTAAGTTTTGGAAGTGGGATGTGAATCCAGATTCTGTGCTCTTCTTGACTGTACTAGGATACCCAGGGCAACAGTGTTTTACTCTACCACATTCTCCTTTTAAAAAGCCTGTACAAAGACATTATACATTATTCCATAGGTTCTTTGAGGATTAACCCTGGGCCTTGGGACAAATCAAGGCAGTTTTTTCCAGGTCTCTGCTTCTTCCATTTAAAACTGATCCTCAGTACGTCTGCCTTTTTCCTCAGGGCTTTTGCTTATTATGACCATTTTCTGATCCTTCAGTTATCTCTGAATGAGAGACTCAAGGCACTGTGTTTTCTGGCCTTTGGTCTCTGAGTTCAGAACTTTATTAGCTGTTCTCTATTTAACATTTTTCTTCTTCCTACCTGTAGGCTATAAACTCTTAACTTTCCCAGTCTATTCCCTAGCTACAGCTCGTCAGGCCATTATAATTCTCTGCCACTCACTGCCTGTGTGATGTAGAGGCAGTATAGTATAGTGCAGCAGTTCTCATCCTGTGGGTTGCGACCACTTTGGGGGTCGAACGACCCTTTCACAGGGGTCACAGGGATCACCTAAGGCCATCGGAAAACACATATTTCTGATGGTCTTAGGAACTGAGACACCACTTCTCTATCCATCTTCAGGCAGGTCTGCCCACATGCAGATATGTCCACATACTAGTATTAAAGGGTCGCGGCATTAGGAAGGTTGAGAACCACTGGTGTAGTGGCTAGAGTGCTGGACTTGGAGTCAAGGAGACCTGACTTCAAACCTTACTTAATGATGCTTGCTAGCGGGTGGTCCTGAGCACTCCCTTAATCCCTCTGGCCTTAGTTCCTCATCATCAAGACAAGGGGATTGGTTTCAATGGCTTCTAAATATCTTCCAGCTCTAAACCTATGATCCTGTCGGCGATCCTCAGGTAAGTCACTTAGCCGCCCAATGAAGAGACAAAGTAAGTTAAGTAAAAAGGTTGTGGTTAGAAATTGACACTACCAAGTGTGAGATCTTCGAAGTGACTCAATGCTCAGTGGTGATAGTGTACATGGCTTTGCTGTATTGCTAGAGAGACTTGTAAAGGTAATGGAAATTAGGGAACTGTGAAGGAAAATGAATCATCAATATGGCTATTGTAGCCAGTAGGATGATAGGAGGAGTGCAGAACAGAGAAGCAAATGTGAACTGGGTGCTAGTCACCTAGCACATCAGAAGTGATTCCTGGGTGATGCTGGGTAATATTGGGATTTGGAAGGATGTTAATTAGAAAGAAGATGGCACAAACTTAAGGGGAAAAAACCAAAAACCAAAATCGTGTTTTTAGAAAAAGAGTGGAAAGAAGTTAGTAGATTAGTGGTTTGAAACTATTACTGAAGAGCAATAGCAAGCTGATCGCTCTTGTTGTTGTTTGTCCGTTGTACCCAAAGAGAACCAATTATATCATGATGCTGGGGTCAAGGTGCAGTGTGGCAGACTATCTATGATCAGTTACTATGAGCTCAAAAGGTTCTGCCATAGGTTGAGCACAAAAAAATCTGTTTGGACATTTTGGATGGAGATGTCTCTAGAGTTGAGCATCTGATGTCTCCGTTGTGCCATCTGCTTTGCTCGTAGAACACAGCACCTTCTTTGATGTGGGCACACCATGCTGGGTTGTCCTATTCTGAAGCTCTATCTCATAATCGATACTCAAGTTCTTCAGAGAGACCTTGAGAGTGTCCTTGTATTGCTTCTTCTGACCTCCACTGTGAGTTCTTGCCTTGTACAAGTTTACTTGGACTTGCCTTTTACTATTTTTTTCCTTTTACTATTATTGTATTAGAGAAGTGAGAAAAACTAAGACTTTGGTATTAGAGGGCACTAGGTGACAGGATGTGATTACAGAGGGCTAGGTTTCTATTAAGGTACAATTATAGATGAGAACAGGGAACAGATAAGAGAAAATTTCACTGTAAAAAGAGGTTTTCCTTCTTAGAACAAAAATGACTAGGGAAATGGTACCCAAGATAAGTAAGGTGAGATTCCTGAAAGAGCTAGTAAAAGAGAACCTATTTTACTCTTGCTAAATTCATGTGACCAGGATCAAATGAACTGTGATAACCAAAGGAAATGGCAGATAAGCCACTATCATTTGTTATCTTTGAAAAAATGTCAGGAAAGTAGGTATTACGCAGCTTTGAAGAATGGAAGCTCCCCTCCCCCCCCAAGTCCCATCAATTTTCAGTAATAAGGAGAACGGTAGACAGTGAGCTTGACTTCTGTTCCTGGCAAAAGTCTCCAGTGTTGTGTTAGAAAGATGATTAGTGAAAAGGAAATGATGATCATAAGTAGCCAGCGTGATTTCATCAAGAGCAAATCATGCAGTCTAACCTTATTTGATCTTTGACAGTTTCTAGACTGGTCAGTCAGGGGAATGGTATATGTAGTTTACCTCTGTGAGCAGAGCAAAAGCGCTGGACTGAGTCTCTCCTGTTATCCTTGGGAAAAAGATGGAGAGATTTGCTTTAGACAGTAGCTCAGTTAGGTGGACTAGAAAGAAATCAAAGAGACAAACACCAAGTCATCATTAAGGATTCCATGTCAACTGGGAAGGAGGTTTCCAGCGGAGACCCTTTGTTAAGATCTATGTTGGCCACCTACTGTTTCACATTTGTATAATTGTCTTGGATGAAGGCCTAGACAGAATACTTGCCAGATTTGTAGATGACACAAAACTGGGAAGAATAGTTAAAATACTGGATAGTAGAGTTTACATTTTTTTAAATCATGATAGGCTATAATGTTTTCCTGGAGGCAGGCAGGTGGGGCAGTGGATAGAGTGCCAAGCCTTGAATCAGGAAGACTCATCTTCCTAAGTTCAGATCTCGCCTCAGACACTTACTAGCCATGTGACCCTGGGCAAGCCACTTAACCCTATTTGCCTCAGTATCCTCATCTATGAAATGAGCTGGAAAAGGAAATGGCAAACCATTCCAGTATCTTTGCCAAGAAAAACTTCAATACTCACACAGAGCAGGACATGACTGAAACAACTGAATAACAACAAAATAATGTTTTCCAAGCAATAAGGTTAGAGACATGTCAAGTCTCTAAAATCCAGCTTCAGAAATACAGGGTGGGGGAAATGTGGCTGAGCAACAGTTTGGAAAGGGCCTGGGGTTTGTTAGTGGATTGAAAGCTTCATGTGAAGCAGCTGTCTTATGTTACAGCCAAGAAAGCTTGTGTGACGTTAGAATGCCTGAAGACAGGCTGGGTGTCTCTCTGTGTAATGAAGAGACTAATGGATCTCTAAGTTCTCTCCAAGCTTTTACAGTTTTTTTTAGGTTTAAGTCTCTGAGAATTTCTGGTGTCAGTGCTGGCTATTCTCTTGTCCCGAGTATGAGACGACCTCAGGCTGTTACTTGCTTTTTTTTCTTTATATTTTTCTTCCTCAATATCTCAGGTGAAGGTAAAGATTGGGCCACTAGCCTTTGCTGTTAAGTCAAAGTAACAGAGGTTGTGCTGTTACCATTTGGCCCTGGCCTGCTTTTGACTGTCAGCTTCAAAAACTTGTGCATTGGTGGGGATTTCTTCATTTGAAGCATTGATTCTTTTCATATCCTGACCCATAAGGACATAAGGACCTGTTGTCAGCTGGGCAAACCCACAAGGATTGTGTCTTTTTCAAGGCCTGGTCCAAATGCTCCTGCTTCCCTCCAGAAGGGATCAGACTGTGGAGGAGAGAGAGCTAAACTGGTTACTGGGGAATTGAAATCATCTTAGTGCACATGGTTCTTCAGTCAATTTAGCCATAATGTCTCTCCTGAAGTACTGTCCTGCACTTCAGATTGCCGCTTGGACACCTTGGATTGGATGGCCCAGAGAAGTTCTCAACTTAACAACCTGAACCCTTGTATTTCCCTCTCAAACCTACCTTTCTTCTGAAGTTCCATAATAATAATAATAATGATAGTGAATAGTTATATAGTGCTTACTATGGGCCAAGCACTATGACTAAGTCTTTTACTGTTATCTCACTTGGTTTTCACTAAACCCTGGGAGATAGGTGCTTTTATGATCTCTATTTTACAGATAAAGAAACTCAAGCGAACAGAGGTTAAGTGACTTGCCCAGGCCCACGTTGCTAGTAAGTGTCTGATGACAGATTTGAATTCAGATCCATTACTGTTGAGGTCACCCAGGCTTGCAGTCCTAGATGTCATCCTGGAGTCCTCCCTCTTTCACATCACCCTCATCCATTCTGTTACTAAGTCCTGTCAAAACTACCTTTGTAACTTCTGTCATATATGCCCTCTTCTCAGTGCCAACACCATCCTGGTACAGATTTTCATCAGCTCATACCTGGACTATTGTAATAGCTTGCTGGTTGGTTTCTTTGTCTCAAGTATCTCTTCATTCCAGTCTTCCAGTCAGCTATCACAGTGATCTTCCTAAAGCAAAAAACTGACCATCACTTCCCTGTTGTGTAAACTGAATTGGTACTACCAGGATCTGTATATAAAATCCTCTATTTAAGTTTTAAAACCCTCATAACCTGTATATAATCCTTCTTACCTTCGCAGTTTTCTTATACTTCACGCACCTCTACATACTCTGTAATCCACCTGACCCTAACCTCTTTGTTGTACGTTGCACAAGACATTCCAACTTAAAAAAAATTTTTAAAAATTTAATTAATTTATTTACTTTTAGTTTACAACATTCAGTTCCACAATACCTTGAGTTCCAAATTTTTCCCCCTTCTTTTCCTCCCCCCCGGGAGGAGGGAACTCATCTGGGAAGGAGGTTTCCAGTGGAGACCCTTCATTAAGATCTATGTTGGCCACATTTGTAGAATTGTCTCGGATGGAGGCCTAGACAGAATACTTGCCAGATTTGTAGATGACACAAAAATGGGAAGGATAGTTAAAATACTGGATAGTAGAGTTTACATTTTTTTAAAATCACGATAGGCTGTAATGTTTTCCTGGAGGCAGGTAGGTGGGGCAGTGCCCCCCGTGCCCTGAGTATGAGACGACCTCAGGCTGTTATATGCTTTTTTTTCTTTATACGCCCCCCATGGCAGCACGCAGTCTGATACAGGTTCTACAAATACATTAAACATTAGTCAAGTTGTAAAGGAGAATTATAACTAATAGTGAACAACAGGAAAGAAGGAACGAAACAAAACAAAAGGAGAGAGAGCAAGTAATTTGCTTCAATCTGCATGCAAACTCTGTAATTCTTTCTTTGGATGTGGATATCCCTTTCTGTCATGAATCTTTTGGAGTTGTCCTATAGAGTTGCATTGCTAAGAAGAACTCAGTCTATCAAAGTTAGTCATCACAGATATGATGTGTCTGTAATTGTGTACAGTGTTCTCTTGGTTCTGTTCTCCTCACTTGGCATCAGTTTATATAAGTCTCTCCAGGTTATTATGAAGTCCCTCTGCCCCTCATTTCTTATAGCACTCTAGTATTCCATTATATTCATATACCACAACTTGTTTAGCTGTTCCCCAATTTATGGGCATCCCCTTGATTTCTAATTCTTTGCCACCACAAAAAGAGCTGCTATAAATATTTTTGTACATATGTACATACATATTTTGTACATGTTTTTGTACACATAAATATTTTTGTACATCCTTTTCCCACTTGTACGATCTCTTTGGAATACAGCCCTAGGGTATTACTGGGTCAAAGGGTATGCACATTTTTATAGCCCTTTGGGCATAGTTCCAGATTGCTCTCCAGAATGGTTAAATCAGTTCACAACTCCACCAACTATGCATTAGTGTTCCGATTTTCCCACATCTCCAGCATTTATCATTTTCCTGTTTAAGACTCTCTAACTTTTGACTGTGTGATTTCACTGACTGTTCCACATACTGTCCCTCTTCAATCTGCTTCCTCTCTTCCTTGACTTCTTCTATTTCAGCTAAAATCCCACCTTCTGCAAGAAACCTTTTCCCCTGACTGCTACTATCTTCCCTCTGAGATTACCATTAAGTTATTTAGTAATATATCTTGTTCATACATAGAATATTTTTGACCCCTCTTAGATTTTGAGCTCCTATAGAGTAGGAATTTGGCAGCCAGGTGGCATAGTGGATAGAGCTCTGAGCTTGAAATCAGGAATTTCAAATCGTGAGTTCAAATCTGTCCTCAGAAATTTACTAGCTGTGTGAGCTTGGGCAAATCACTTAACCCTATTTACCTGAGTTCTTCAGATGTAAGAGTTGGAGAAAGAAATGGCAAACCATGCCAGTATCTTTGCCAAGAAAACCCCAAAATGAGATCATGAAAAACTGGACATGACTGAATGACAATAACAACCACAACAGAATAGAGATTGCCTTTTTTTGTATTCCCAGTGCCTAGCACAGTATCTGGCATACAGTAAGTGCTTAATATGTGCTTGTTGATGACTTGCTGACTTGAAACACTAGATGAGTGAGAAACTAGTCAGAAATCACCCAGCTTTCCAGTGAGTTCTTCTCATAGGGGCCATATGAGCTGCTTCTCCTTGTACTGACTGCATTAGCAGATAGGAAGAGAGGTATCGCTAGAGGATATTTTATCTCAATTTGTAAAACAGGGAAGAAAGTAGAGTCTCCAAATTATAGGCAAATATCTTCACCTTAATTCTTTGAAAAATAATAGATTGAATTATTAAAGCAAGGATTATTTAGAAAGAGAAGCAGGGTAACCAAGAACAGGCGTGACTTCATGAACAATATGTAATCCGAAACAAGCCTCATTATCTTTCTTGTTCATCTGAAGATGATGATCAAGAGAGTGCTGGGGACAGAGTTGGCCTAGGTTTTAGCCAGGTAGTTGAGAAAGTCTCTCAGGCTAGCCTCATAAATAAGGAGGTGGTAGTAGCTTACAAGCTTACTATGAATCAGCAGTATGATTATCTAGACTAGCAGCAGCTAGAATAGCTTTGGATTTCTTGAGCTGCATTAAGAAAGAGCTTGGGGCAGGTAGGTGGTCCAGTGAATAGAGCACTGGCCCTGGAGCCAGGAGGACTTGAGTTCAAATGTGGCCTCAGACCCTTAACACACACACACACACACACACACACACACACACACACACACACACACTAGCTATGTGACCTTGGGCAAGTCACTTAATCTCAATTGCCCTACCTTCCCCAATCCGAAAAGCCAAAAAAGAAAAAAAAAGAAAGAAAGAGCTTCCAGGAATAAGGAGGTAATAGTCTTACTTGTCAGACCCTATCTGGAGTGTTGTGTTCACTTCTAGATACCATGGGAGCTATTGAGATCACTCAGTAAGAGGATGCAGATAAAGAAGAGGAAGGTCCGAGACAATCTTGATTTCTGTCCACAGTTGGGGGCATGGTTTGCATTATGAACCAGGGAAGCACACAACCTTGAATCTTTTGCCACTGAGGCTTTGTACAAACTGTGTCCCATATGGGAAAGTTCTAACTCCTCATTTCTGCTTCTTGCATCCTTTTAAGGTTAAGGTCAATCTTTATCTTCTTTGAGAGCTTTTTCCCAATTTCCCCACTTGTTCTTTCTTCACTACTCCTGCCCCCCCATCCCTCACTGTGCTGACACCTTCCACTCTCCAGTTCACATGTATTTGTTTTATATGTGCCTTGGATGTATTTATCTACAAACATACTGTGTTCCACTAAGGGAAAGCAAACTTTCTTTTTGTGGGCAGGGACTCTTTAACTTTTGTATTTGTATTCCTAGCACTTAAACACAGTGCCTAGAATAGAGAAGGCACTTAATAAATGCTTATCAGTCGATTGGGAATGTTGATTTCCACTACTATTATTATGTTTTGTCCATTCTTGTATCATTGTTAACCTTTTTTTTATGAACTTTAATAAACTTAATAAAAGCAAACTTTAAAATTGTTTCATTTAAAATAAGAATTTAAAAATGTTAATCGCTTTTCCTTTCACCCTTACGTAAAACTCCTATCTTTCATTGTTTTGTATATTGAAATCCACTTTATCAGATACTATTACTGTAATTACTGCTTTTTTGTATCATCCTTATATGATATATTTTATGCCAGTGTCTTAATTTTAATCTATCTATATCCTTTTTGTAAAAAAAAATTAAATTCACTTCCTGTGACCAAAATACTTATTGGTTTTGTATCTGCTTCTGTCACTGTTCCTTGGTGTCCTCTGCTTATTTTTCTTCCATCTTCCATTATTTAACCATAGAGTTCCCAAAGGCACAGTTTTGGAATTTCTTCTCTTCTCTTCCTATACTCTCTCCCTTGGTTATTTCATATACTCCTATTAGTTCAATGATCACTTTTATGCTGATGAATCAGAAATCTATATAATCAAACTCGTTCTTTCTTCTTAAATTCAGTCCCACGCCTCCAACTGTTTATGGAACAGCTCCTCCTGGATAAGTTGTTGGTATTTCAAACTTAGCATATCCAAAATGGAACTCATCACTCTCTACCTTTTCTAACCTCCCTGTCTCTTTATGCCACTATCCTCTCATGCAGGTTTGAAGGTTCTCTCATGCAGTTATGCAGGCTCGAACCCTGAATCATTTTAATATTACGCCTTTCAATCAGCTGTCAAGTCTATCAATTCTGCCACTATAGTAGCTCCCATATACATATTCCAACTTCTCTAATCCCACTGTTATAATAAAAGTTTGACCCTCTTTATATCTTGCCTGGGAAGTTATAATAGACTTTATGTTCTACAGTATATATTTCACATCATTGCCAAAATAATTTTAAGGATCACTTTTGCCTCATGATATGGTAAAAATTCTTGGCTGATATTTGGGGCCAGCAACAATCTGCCTCTGCTAGAGCTCTAACCAGGAATCTTTGCATCTAAGGCAAGCTGTACAAAACATGCCCTCAGGTGTGGGTGAAGAGGGTAGATGGGAGACATGGGAAAGATTCTGGGGACATTGATTCCAAATTGGTGCTCGACCTCAAGGAACTTACCCTGGCCTGTCAGATTGTAGCCCTCCATTGTAACTTATCACCCTTAGCTACTAGATGCCAAGTGTTGTTGTTTCTATTCTGATAAATGGCTGTAAGTATTGTTGGTACCCTTTAAATTTGATGCCCTTGTACAAAACCCTGGTCATTCTGACCTAGTGATAGCTCTGAGCTCTAGTATAATGTTTCCAACCTAGTTTCATAGTATTCTCCTTTTCTCACTCCACCTTCCAGTTAAGATTGAACTCACTCTTTCTTGAATTCTCAAACTCAAATGTTGCATTTGCTTTAGCTCTTCCATATTTCATTCCTTATTTCTGCCTTTTAGGCCTCATTTTAGGTGCTGTCTCCTTTGTTTAACTTTTCTTGTTTCTTCTAGGTGTTGATATCCTTTCCCTGGTCGAATATTCCTTGAGCATTTCTTTTATCTGCCTCTTGTATTTATCATTGTGCATGCTCTTTCCCCTCTAGTAGAATTGAACTTATAAGATACATAACTATTTCTTTGTACATAGTAATTAGGTAATAAATCTTCATTGAATATGAATCAGATTTGATTCTGGAAGTTCAGGATTAAAGTACATATGATTCACTTGAACCTCATAGTGAGAGCTGATTTGTTAGGGAATCCTTTAGTGATTAAAAATAAAACTCTTTCCTTGCTACAGTGCCCTACAAGAGTGGTATATATACACAATAATGTTTTCCCTAATAAATACTTTATATAGAGCATTAAAAACCTTCAAAACTGTCAGAACCAATCCATAGATATCCTTTTAATTCTTTGTTTCCACGATGGTCTGTGTGAGATAGTGATAGTTGTTGGCTAAGTTAGAGTGTATTTGTTGTTTCAGGGTTCCTTGACATTCAAAGATGTAGCTGTGAACTTCACTCGGGAGGAATGGAGGCAATTGGATCCTTCTCAGAGGGACTTGTACAGGGATGTGATGTTGGAGAACTATGGGAACCTTGTGTCCATTGGTAAGAATAGCTTTCCTCTGACTGAGAACCTGTCCATTGGAGTCTCTTCACATTGTTATTTCTTAAAAGTCTTTTGTGTGTCTAAAGTGCCTGAGTTAAAATATTTAGTAATATTCAAGAATACGTAGATTCTGGGGCATCTTCTAAATCCATTATGGCCAGCAGTATTTCTTCCTCCTATTCCCAGGTGAAATGACTTTGCTCCATGCAACTAAAGATTAGCAACAACTTCGCTGTGCTGGCCCTGAGGCTGTCTTACTTGTTTTCTGTTTGCCCAGGCCAGAGATCCTCTGATATTCCAGAATGGATCCTGGTCTGACATAGAGAAGGTCACATGAAATTTCTTTCTGAATCCCAATCAACTCTGACCATCTCCCCATACTTTCTTGGAAATAAATATAGAGAAGCCTTCAGAAGTTTTTGATACTATCCTCATATACTCTCATTTCCCTTAAGAGAAAGGATAAAGGTTTGCATTCTGAGATGTGTGTCCACAACATTTTCCTACTTCTACCCCATGAGCAGGACTTCGAGTTTCTAAACCAGATGTGATCTCCCAATTGGAAAGAGGAAATGCACCATGGATGTCAGAGGAAGAATTCCCAAGAAGTACTTGTCTAGGTGAGTGATTGATGGTTCTGCAGAAAGAAGGAAGCATCAACTCACTTTGTCAGTCATTGACCAGCACCTTTGGAATTTTGGACATAGATTTCCTCAGAGGGCCTCAGGTCTGTGGGTAAGATCTAAAGCTGTGTAGCATGAATTCCCTCATGTGTTCTCCTCTTTCACTTTGCTAATACCTGTATCTTCTCTCATATATCCGTGTTTTAGAAAAAAGTTTCTGTTTTTTGTTTTGTTAATTTAAAATAATCTAACAACATCCACATCAAAAAACGAACATTTGGATATACAAAGAATAAGGATGATTCATTACCTGACAGACTTCTATTATATTTTATTTAAAAACATATATATATATATATCGCCTTTAATAATATAGGAATAAAAGCATGCCATTTACTTTTGTAACCTAAATTTGCTTTTGTAAAAAAGACGTGCCATTTTCTTTTATGTCTACTTCTGAACTGTCTTCTGTGTATTTTTTTGGTTGCTGTTGCTGTTATTGACAATATGTAGAAAACCTTCCTCTTGTTTTTTTTGCATTCAGGGCTACCAGCTTCACAACTCAGGCTGTCCATTGGTTACCCTTGTTCTCATTACACAAATGGGCAACCTTTTTTCCATTTACACATTTCTAGAATGATACTCCTTAAGCCACTTTTTTCCACATAGATCATCATTGGAAATAGACTACAACCAAATTATGCCCATTGTGCGTCTTTCCATTGCCTTTTGGGTTGTTTTGATTTTTTAGATACTGTGAGGTTCTAAGACTCACAACATAACCAGAAAAGTATTCCCCACACCTCCCTAGCAGCCTCCCTCCCCACAAATTGATATGAAAACATTTTTTTTAATGTAACAAAGCAGCTTAGGATTCATAAAAGTATGATAGTCCACTTTCATTCAGTTTTTGGCCCTACTTATTGTCCTTGATTGCCCTATAGATAATGTACTGATTTGCTTAATAATTCTTTGGACTAGCCATCTGCTTGTCATTATGGTCAATAGGCATTTTTCATTCATTTTTATTTACCTGGCCCAGTCCCTTATGGATTATTAGGCTGATATCTTTTGAGTAGTCAGGGCTATCTTTGAAGAGATTTTGTAGTATTCTTGAGCTTGTGATTAAAACACTATATCATTTACAAATAGAAGCATTTAGGAGACATTTGTAGAGAATCTCTTCTCCATTTGGATCCTGCATAGGACATCCTACATGACAAAGTCACACACTTTAAAACTCACAATGATTGCTGTCTTCATAACATTGAAGACTGAAATTCTTCTCTCAGTCCATAGGGTTCTATGTATGCTTCTACCCTTTCTCGCTTCCTCTTCCTAATTGTACCCTTTGTCTTAACTGTGATATCTAGTATTTCCACTCTCACTGTCTACTCTGGATGTATTTGACTTACTTCATTTGTGATTCCATATTGAACAGTTCAACTATACATTACCATCTATATTTGAATCCCTTTCCACCTTGTTTTGTCATCATTCATATTATCTCGAATCCCATCCTCAGCGTGTCCTCATCATTTCCCTTTTGTACCCCTGTTTTTATGCTGAATGCTGATGGAAAAGGTCACAACAATGTCAACTTGGTGTTTATACCAAATTTATGATATAATTTCATCTAGGCCCATAGTTACTGTTTTTGTTCAGTTGTTTTTTAGTCACGTTCAGCTCTTCATAAGCCCATTTGGGATTTTCTTGGCAAAGATACTGGAGTGGTTTGCCTTTTCTTTCTTCAGTGGGCCTTCAGTATCACAAGGAAGTTTTTTTTAACTCTTCCTTTGCTGGAAATCTATCTCACTTCATTCAATGGCTATTTGGTTTCCTTTTCTCTCTCAATGTTATTCTTGACCCCTTTTGTCTCAGTAGGTTTCCTGTCTTTTTGCTTTCCTTAGAGAATGGAGGACTTCTGTTCTGAGTTCCTTCATCTCCAATACTTCATAACTCAAAGCCTTTCCTGATTCTCCACCTAGCCTCCTCTCCTTTGTTGAAATATTTGATGAGGAGGTGGTCCTTCCCTTTGCCAAGGCCAGTCCTTCCAACTGTGCTCTTGATTCCCGTGCCCCTCTTCAGGAGTACTCTCCCTCCATCATTCTAGCTCTTTTATTTTCAATCTCCCTATATACTTCTCCTTTGCCTATACACATTCTAAAATCTTCTCTATCCTTAATAAATTTTTACTTTAATCTCATATTCTCTCAGACAATTGTATCTTTTCTCTTATTTCATTGGCAAACTTATAAAAAAAATTGTCAATACTATCTGCATCTATTTTTTCTCTGTCCATTCATTTCTCAGCACTCTAGTGGCATCTGGCCCCCAAACTCTACTGAGACTTCTCTGCAAGATTTCCAGGATTCTGGAATCTCACCTGTCAAAACTTTTCCTCTGTTCTATCTATAACCACCTTTACCTATCTTAAACTTTTTGACACATTTTACCAATATCTCCTGCAAATTTTCTCAATTTTGCCATCTTTGAAACTGTTCTTTCCTTTTTTTACTGCTTCTAATTTTCTTGCTCCTCAGTATCTTTTTCTAAGAGTCCCACAGGGTTTTATTTTGGGCCTGCTTGTCTTTCTGAATTCCCTTCCTCAGTGATTGCATGGATTCAGGTAACATCCCTAAGCAGCTGAATCCCAGATCTCTATCTCCAGTCTTGATCTCTTTCTTAACTTCCAGTTCTACATTTCCAATTATCTTGTGGACAGTCTGGAAATGAATTTATTGCTCCAGATGTAGTCCAAATAGGACTACATATAGCAGAACTGTCAAATCTTTATGGCTAATTTTTTTAACTCAAGCATAGTAGTTGACATTTGTCCTTATTTAATTGAATCTTACTGTGATTTGCTTCAGTGTCATAGCCTGTCAAGATCTTTTTGGGTCCTGATTCTATTATCCCTTCTGTTTTTATTTAGTAAGCATGTCATCCATACCATGATCTAAAATATAATAAAATTGTTAGACTGAATTGAGTCAAGAAGAAGTGATTGAGAGACATTCCAATGGATATCTCGCTTCAAGTTGATAATTATTTATTTCTGACTATTCTTTGAATATGGCCATTCTACCAATCCTAAATTCACTTAACTATACTATTTTCTATGCTGTATCTCTCAAAATCACATAATCTAAGACTTGGAAGAGACTTCAGAGGCTAGCGCTATGTGATGTAGCTTATAGAATCCTGGGCTTGGAGTCAAGAAGTCATGAATTCAAGTCTGGCCTCAGACACTGCTTCTATTTCAGTTTCTTCATCTATAAAATGGGAAAGATAGTAGCACCTACTTCCTAGGGTTGTTGTGAAGATGAAATGAGATAATATTTGTAAAGAGCTTTGTAAATCTTAAAACATTACATGAATGCTATCTAAAATCATCGTCTTCATCACCATTACTAGTGCTGCTACTACCACTACCACTACTACTTCTATTACCACTGCTACCCAAAGAAGAATACCCTTTTTAGCATACCTGATAGTCATCTAGTCCTTACTTTAAGACTTCCATTTGCGTCCATTAAAAATTACATAAGAGAAATCAGTTGCTTTGCTAAAAATCTATCTAAACTATATATCTTACATTCCACTTATGTATCAGTTTACTAACCCTCTCCAAAAAGGAAGTGAGATTAGTTTGACATGATGAATTCTTGGTAAACTCATGCTTCGTGATTGTGAACATTTCTTCCCTTTTTAGATGTTCAATAACCATCCCTTGGATAATAAATTCTAGGATTTTGTGAAGAATTTAAGTTAAATTTAATCACCTGTGGTATATAACGTAGAATTTTACAGTTCTTTATTTTGGGGCAAATTGGGACAGAAATTACTCTTCTTCAGACCTGTCGATTCTTTACTCTTTTCCATGTGCTTTGCCTTAGTTGTATCTGCCAGTTCTTTTAAATATTGGAGAACAGTCCTTGCCTTCAAAATTATTAGAATGAAGTCCTGAGTCTTATGTCAACCAAGTTGATAACGTTTTACCAAACATCTGTTGGAAATTGTCTGCTAGACACACTTACCTGAGGTCTTCTGAACATCTATTTATTTCCAACAGATTTCCTGCCTTTCCTTGTGTGATGAAGTCAACTTGTTCAGCCACATTTGTATAGCATTAATCAATTTCTTTCTAAAATCCCAGTGCAAAGAGCAGCTGAGTATAGCAGAGGTTTGTGCATGGGAATCTAACAGAATGAAATTAATGGCTTTTTTGTACTTCACCCTCCCCGTATGGCAATTTTTAAAAGCAAGTCTTCCAGATTCAGTGCTACTCTTTTCCTGAAGACTCCTGCCCATAAGAATTATATTAAGTTGTCTTTCCTTCCAAGATAAGGATAACTTGACCACCTATTTTCTCAGAGTGATCACCATCCTCCTTGATAGAGGAGGCAGAATCTAAGACCTACTGTAAAGCACTTTCCATTCTTCTGGCACAGAGGATTGGTGAATATTGACACTTTTCCATTCTTTCAGATTCTCTTAGTCAAGAGACTAGGTGTGAAATCAAGAACTCAGCTCCAAAGAAAGGCACTTGTGCAGGATTATCATCCAAGAAAATGCTCACAAAAGATGTCCCCTGGGATTCCAAGGTGGGAGAAGCATGGGAATGTGATAACAGGTTAGAGAGGCAGAAGGGCAACCAGGAGCAACAAGACAGACAAATAACAATAATTCACAGAAAAACTTTGAATAAACTGAGAATGCACAAATATAATACATTGCAGAAAAGTTTCAGGTCCAAGGCCAGCTTTGTTTCAAAACAGAGAGATCCTATAGGCAAAAGTCCCCGTAATTTTGGTATACTTCAACAAAGATTCAAACAGTTTTCAGACCTAACTAGACATAGAGGGTGCTTCTCAGGGAAAAACCTTTGTAAGTCAGCTAAATACAGAAAGACCTTCAACTGCCACATAGATTTTATCCAACTTCATGTAACAAATCCTAGAGACAATAGATTATATGAATGTAAGGAATGTGGAAAAGCCTTCAGTCGGAAGGGAAACTTGATGGATCATCAGAGAATTCATACTGGAGAGAAACCTTTTCAGTGTAATGAATGTGGGAGAGCCTTTAGCCGGAAAGGAAACCTTACTGCACATTGGAGAATTCATACTGGAGAGAAACCTTTTCAGTGTCATGAATGTAGGAAAACCTTCAGTTGGAGTGGAAACCTTACTGCACATAAGAGAATTCACAGTAGAGAAAATCCCATTCAGTATAATGAAAGTGGGAAATACTTTGCCAATAGGGAAAGCCTTACTGCACTTCAAAAGATTCACATGGACAAGAAACCCCTTGAATGTAATGCACGTGGGAAAACTTTCAGTATAAACTCATGCCTTAATCGACATCAAAGAATTCATACTGGAGAAAAACCCTTAGAGTGTGATGATTGTGGGATAACTTTTAGCCAGAAGGGAAACTTTATAGAACATCAGAGAATTCATCTAAGAGAGAAACCCTTTGAATGTACAGAATGTGGGAAGGCCTATAGTCACAGAACATCCTTTTTTTATCATCAGAGAATTCATGCTGGAGAGAAGCCCTTTGAATGTAAAGAATGTGGGAAGGCATTCAGCCAAAGGAAATACCTCATTCAGCATCACAGAATTCATACTGGTGAGAAGCCCTTTAAATGTAATGAATGCGGAAAAACTTTCAACCAGCAAGGGCACCTTACTGTACATCAGCGTATTCATAAAGCAGAGAAACCCTTTAAATGCGATGAATGTGGAAAAGCCTTTAGACAGAGAGGAAGTCTTACTGAACATCAGAGGATGCATGCTGGAGAGAAACCATTTGAATGTAAACAGTGTGGGAAAACCTTCAGCTATAGGAGCAACCTTATTGAACATCAAAGGATTCATGCTGGAGAGAAGCCCTTTGAATGTAACCAGTGTGGGAAAGCATTCTGCTATAGGACAAGCTTTACTGAACATCAGAGACTTCATAGTGGAGAGAAACCGTTTGAATGCATTGAATGTCGGAAAACTTTCAGTAAAAACTCACATCTTACTCGACATCAGAGAATTCATACTGGAGAGAAACCCTTTCAGTGTACTGAATGTGGAAAAGCTTTCACTCAGAAGAAAAGCCTTACTCGACATCAGAGAATTCATTCTGGGTAATAATCCTGTGAATGTGAGTGGGAAACTTTGTAGTTACCAGAGAAACTATTAAACCCTAGAGAATTCACATAGAAATGATATGGATTGTAATGATTTTGGGAAAGCTTTCAACTATAACTTTTCATTTATCCTTGTAAAGTTAATGATGGAGGAAAAAATCTCATAAAATCATAATTTGAGAAAACTTTCAGTACCACCTGCATCCTTATGAAGTCTCAAGAAATTCAGGCTTCAGGAAAATTGTATGGATGAAATAATGACAGGGAACATGTGATGTGTATTTTATTCCTTATCAAGTATCAGAGACTTCATACAACACATTAACATGGGAATGTAGTGATAGGAAATATGTTTCATTTACATTTTTCATTTCCTAAATATTGAAAAGTCAAAATGGCATATTTTCTCATCAGTTCCAATACCCATTAGTGCTTTGTGAGAGAAAAGCTGATTTTTTGTACTATATGCCCGTCCTTCTGATATCAGCTACCATCAGGTGAAAGTAGGACTCTCAGTAGAAAAGTGTTTCTGTTACAGCTACTATGCTGATATAGGATTTGAAATAGAGTCTAACTGCTAAATTTTTTTTTAAAAGCTGTTAAATAAAAGTTCTGAAATATTGTATAATTATTTAGTTAGTTTAAGGGATTTTGCCTTTTTCTTTTTTGTTTTCATTCTAGAGTAACTATCAGTAAAACATTCAGTCATAGACAAGAATACAAAATGATCTTACATAAAATATAAGCTTTGTCATATCCGATTTCTTAAATAAAAAAAGCTAATTTTAATAAGGTAGTAACAGTGTCGCGCTTCCTTTTGTTTTTCTGAGCTTTGTATTTTATGTGTTTGTTTTTGTTGTGTTTGAACTATGGCCATACCTAGGAACAAACCTATGACTGTACTATTCTGTTCTAAAACTGAAACTTGAGGTGTTATCCTTTGTGGACTGGCACACTATTATACTTTATAACAGTGTCTCTGGAAAATTTCCAAATCTCATTTTTACAACTTCCAAGTCTGTTTTTACCCTGTGATACACAGTATAGGATGCCTAATGAAGAAACTGTCAACTAGGACAGTTAGTCATTATTATATTAGTTTATCTTACTTGATGTTAAAAAGAAAACAAAACAAAGCCTGACCTTAAGGGTTAATAGTCTCATCATTGCTCTGTATCTACCACTTTGTGCATTTCCAGCAAATATTTAATTAAATCTTGCTTTTTATATTTTATTAATTTACCTCTAGTACTTTTTATTTTCTTTTATGAGTTATCTCCAGAGGTACATAATCAATCAGAAAATACTAGAGTTTATTTTTCCACAACCACATAATAGTTAGCAAATTGCTCTCCAACATCTTAACTCCTTATTGTATCACGTAATTCAACTGGATACAAACTCTATACCATTTAACAAGTAGAATTAAACCTATTCAGTTAGTGAAGTAAGAGTTAATATAGTACAAGCAAGAAGTGTCAAAACATCTGAATTCCACCATACTCCAAGTGCTGCCCAAAGTAGATTAAAATGCAATTGGGGAATATTTAACAAAATAAGTAAAAATATAATAAAACATAAATAATGTTAATTTGTAGTTTTCTAAGTCAAAATGCTTTCTACAGGATCCATTTCTATTTGAATTTTACTCCACTAGTATAAGCAACTGTAACCTAGTCTAGCTTTCATGATACTTTAGTTGCTTTTGTAGCATTATAATAAAAAATTCTTTGCTCCTTGAAAATAGGGACTGTTTTTTCTTTTTGTATCTGTTCTTAGTTCAGTGTCTGGGGCATAATTCGTACTTAAATGTTTGTTGACTGACTACTGACATTACTATTAAGTTTGCCCAGAATACAATTAAATCTTAAAAAAAAAAAAGGTACCTTCACCACACATAATATGACAACCCCAACCAACTACTTACAACTAAATTTGAACCATCTTATACTGGAGAATGTTTGGAAGCCAAAGCCGCAAAACTAAATAAGAAGAGAATACTTTAAAAAATATAAAATAGATGGTGCATGAATTTAAATCAAGACCGATGATATGAAATAATAAATGCTTACTATGAGCAAGGCAAGGTGCTAAGCACTTTATGATTATCTCATTTGATCCCTACAACAATCCTGGGTGATAGGTACTGTCATATTACTCTCTCCATTTTACAGTTGAGGAAACTGGCAAACTGTGAAGTGACTTGTCCAGGATCATACCCACAACTAGTAAGTGCCCGAGGCAAGATTTGAACTCAGGGCTTCCTGAGTGCAGGCCTGGCACTCTAGTCACTGTGCCACCTAGCCACTTATTAATATAATTTAGCTACGTAAGCTAATAACCAACACCTAAAAATCTTATCCACAATTAAATTTATTAACCATTAAGTAGTTGATTTATGAACCCCATTAAACATTTCTACTTAGGGAATTTTGGATCTCTTCTAGATCTGCCTAGTCTTATAAATTTTAACTGCCTCTATTAAATACACTTTATGATACAGACCCATTAATTGCTTTTTCTTCATTATAAAACAAAAGTAATGGATAATTCATCTGAAATCTTAACCTAATGATGACATTCCCTGCATTCTGCAAAAATCCCCCCTCTTAAATTTAATCATATATAGCACAGTGATCCTGAATTCTTGAAAGCCAAGCCAATGGACTACAAGATCTGTAAATATTTCAGGTACAATCCTGTTGACAGTTTTTGTCTGAGGATTAGCCTAGCTAAGTGTATAAGGAAGTTAATTAATCACCCTTAGGTTCATAAAAGTTCCTAATAGTTGACATTGCTTTATATTGCTTTAAAATCTGCAGAGTTTTTTACATACATTTAGATATGCATAAACAACTCTGTTGGGCAGGAATACTATTCCCATTTTACAGATAGGAAGCTGAGACTTAGAAGAAGTTAATTGTATTTCCCTGCATCACACAGCTAGTAAATGTCTGAAGCAGGATTGAAACCCAAGTCTTCTTCACTCTGTGTCTTTATCCAATATTCTGTATTGTCCCTAGCCAGTATGTAATTAATTCTTTGGCAATAGCAACCATGAACCTGAAGAAAAAAACAAACCAAACTATACAAACTATACAAACCAACAGCCCTTGCTTCTGTGGGGCCTGCTTCTATAGGGATGGTAGTAAAAGTGGCATAAAAGGGAGAAGACGGTGCTGAGAAGCAGTGTTTATAAAATATAAAGATAAATTTAAACTGATGCTCTCAGTATGATATCCCCATTCACTGGTTCAAACTTCATCTTTTATATATTTTCTTATATTCTTGGCACTAGCTGAACTTGGCTTTTCTTTTGAAGGTATCACATCCTACCACTGATATTCTCACCCACTCTGTGGCTCTTTAACTCAGCATGTCAGTAGGAAATCAGCATATTCCTCATTCTGCTCATTTTATTCAGAAATCTCCTTTGAGGTCCACAACATTCAGTTGTGTCCTTTTGTCCCACTCATTCTACCAATGTACTCAACTCTTCAGTAACTTTAGCACCTGACTTGTCTTCCTTCCACTGGTATTAGGCTCATTAACTTAAATATATTGAACTCATTTTATTTAACCTCCTAGATCTTCAGTTTGCAGAGTTGAATGACATTCATCTTCACCCTTCTGGAGATACCTATAGAGGTACTGTATGTCTTACCATCACTTGAAACTTCCTTGAACTTCCAAGTTAATAAGTTCCAAAATTTACTTCCAGGACCACAGGGTCCAGTCCTTCAGTTTAGCGCCCTACATTGCTTCTTTTGGGTATACTTTTTGGTCATGAAATTTCTTCCTTAATTCTCAGTTCTCTTCCAGTCCATCACTTCTACTTTGACCTCTCCTCCTTTAACAATCTTGAGGCAATATTTTAAAAGTACATTGGCCTTTACCCTTTGTGACTTGAATCTCTGCCTCTTATCCTCCTTTTGTTCATCTATTCCCAACCCTGGTTTGCTTCCTACTTTGCTTGTCCACCTCTGCTTTACAGGTTCTAAGTTCAGGTGGCAAAAAAGCCACACAAGCTAACTAGATCTACAATTTCATGGTGTTGTAACCTTATCTCAACCCAGACTGCTGTAGCTTCAGGGACATTTTATTAAGTATAAGGCACCAAGGATGCAAGACAAAGAACTTGCATTTTCCTGATGTATTACAGACACCTTTATTTTATATTCATTCTTTAAAAAAAATTCCAAATTTAACAAACACTAAATAAAAGGATATTTCCATATAGTTAGTAGAATAGAAAAAGGTTTAAAGGTTTGTGTATGAAACTGCAGATCTTTGTAATGTATAGCTTGCTTTTCAAGTATATAATAAATTTAGCCTCTTGTATTTAAAGCTATCTTGATTCTGACCTTTTCTCTCCATTTTAAAAAAGATGCCTCCTTTTCAGATGTACTTGTATTCCATTTCTAGCAGTGACTGTTCAAAAACTTCTTTCCTCAAATCTTCAAACTCTGCACCTAATCTCATTTTGTCTACAGTTGTCTCTGGCTTCTGTTTTATCTCTTCATACTCTCTTACACTTCAGAATACTTATATTGATATTCTCACCCTTTCCTCTGGTCTCTAAGTTGGCTCCTTGCCAACTCTTAACACTCAACTTGTTAACAGACCTTGCCAATAATTCTCTCTCCCCTTTTTCTCCTTCTCCCCCCCTCCTCCCGTTTACTTGCTTTTTCTCCTTTGCTTACAAATGTGGACTAATATAGAAGTATCCAGAGCATCTGGAAATCACATCAGGAATCCCCTTAAGAAGAAAATTTAGGAGGTGCTGGACATGAATGACAAGGCATACTTGGTGAAAAAGTGAAATTGTTTATGTTCTAATAGGAAATAACTGGTTACTGCTATGGATGTCATTTCTAAACTAGCTATGTACAGTTAGACCACCAGTAAATTTGTGCAAAGATTAAAATTACTACTGAAGAAGAAAGAATTAAAAATCCAGAACATGTGGCACATAATTGAGTCATCTTTCTTCTGACCTATTTAAATGGAAAATAGATAAAAGAGCAGACATTGACACAACTCTTGAAGTTTGTTAAGAAAATTTAACTAATGATTATTCACTACAAAGTCCGAAAGTGCATAGAACAACCTCTGCCATTAACTGACCACCTTGCAAGGAAAGAAATATTACAGTCAAGGATAACACTTGCTCAGACTCATAAAATATATCTAACAGTCTAATGGAGGATGGGGGAAGATGATAATGGTCTATCTGATCTATAATAAGAAGCAATAAAGGAAAAGAGTTTAAAGAAGGCTTAGAGACCCAACTAAGTGAAATCCTCCTAAGCATATTTAAAGGATGAAACTGAAAGGAATACAGCAGATAGACTAAATTAGGCAAAGATTTATTTAAGGAGGCTTAAGGATTTGTGTAATAAATCCCTCTCCTGTTCAGTAACAGTGGAATCATCACATTTGGACCCAGCATTGCTACATGAAGATGTAGAAATGATAGTAAAGCAAACCAAAGTAAGAAGAGCAACTTGCATTAGAGCAAATATGCTATAAGCAACTCAGTTTTGAGGATACTGAGGGATTGATATTCAAAATATCTGAAAGAGGGGAGGACAAATGGTAGGGGAAAAAAATCAGACCTTTTTACTACTTCAAAATGATAAACAGAAGATACCAAGACTGATCCATAAGTATACTTTTTCATCTCATATAATTTATGTTACGTACATATGAATACAGAGCATCCTTGTTAAATATTTGAGAAGGGAATAGCCAGGCATTTTACAGATGTTCTGTGGCTTTACCCTTACAAAACTGACTGAAAGACTATGACTAAGAACATTGAGGCATCTCCTGAGTCAGTTGTGAACTCAGAAATGTACCTATTCACACAGAAAAAAAATGGGTAAGGATGGTCATTTTACAGATTATGATATATATTGGAATGGACAAGTCATAGTGTTGGTCTATCGATACAGATATCTTGGACAGACTCTACAGAGGCACAGTGCCTAGAACTGAATATAAGAGCAATCTGGATTGCCTTTGGGAATTTGCAAAAGTATTGTTCATGACCCTAGACTTCAGCATGGAACAAAGGTTCATGTTTTTTATAGCAGTAGTCATTTGGTAATACTGAATGGCTACAAATGAATGTCATCCAAATAACAGTTGTGAGATTCATGGTAGGCATAAGTAGGTTTCAATATATTACCAATGAATTGTGTAAATGAATGAAAAAGCATTTAATAACTTATTAACTGCCAGCTACTGTGCTAAATAAGTAGGGATTGTGCAAATTCAAAATTAAGGCAGTCCCTATTGTCAGTGAGCTCACATTATAATGGGAGAGACAATACATAATGGATTATGTTGGCAAAGCAGTGGTGTTTTGGTAAAGGAAGTCACAGGCATGATCAGTATAATGGTAGGAGAATCAGCAGACATGTTCTTTTCAGAAGCATGGTTGCACTTATTTGGTTATGGTTCTAATGGCAAGAGGTAGAAAAGAAGTGGGCAGGTCTGTGCATAACAGCATGTGTGAAGGTGACTGACATGGAATAGCATGGTCAAATTTGGGCCTGACTAGATATAGTGAGATCTGGCCCATTTGGACAGTCTACCTCAGGGCAGGAGTACCATAATCTGATGAAGGCAGACATGATACACTCATCAAGTTTAGTTCATATGAAGCTGGAAGATATAGCTAACAAAATAGATAGAATACAAAGACATTTTAATCAGATATGATAAGCAGAATCTCATTAAGATAAAATTCAGTAGTCATTTGGCTTTAGTCCTTCATAATTAACTGCCTGTCAAACATTTTAGTGTTAAATTGAATTCAGAATCATTTTGGAGAATTTCATAATTATAGTTTATTTCACTTTGTAGTATATCTATTTAATTATTGTATAGGCATGTGTACTATTTTTTTTTTTAGAGGGGGGAAGGTAAGGCAATTGGGGTTAAATGACTTGGCCAAGGTCACATGATGTGTGTGTGTGTGTGTGTGTGTGTGTGTGTGTGTGTGTGTGTGTGTATTAAGTGTCTGAGGCTGGATTTGAGCTCAGGTCCTCCTGACTCCAAGGCTGGTGCTCTATTTACTGTACCACCTAGCCACCCCTGCCTGTCAAACATTTTAAAGTGGATATTCTACAGGTATCTCAAACTGAATATGTCTGAAACAGTTAATTATTTTTCTTCCCAAACTCTTCCCCTCTTCCAAAATTAAAAACTTAATATTTTTGTCTATGGTATCACTGTCTCATTTGCCCATGTTCGCAATCCTTTTACTTCTTTTTCTTATTCACTTTACAAATGCAGGTACTTGCCAAGTTTTGTTCTGTTTCTGTCTTACATCCATTCTTCCCTCTCTACTTAACATGGCTACCACCCTTGTTTAGACTAATCACCTCTCTCCTGAAGTGTTGCATTAGTTGGTTTTTTTTTTTGCTTTTTTTTGGGAAAGTTGCATTAGTTTTTAATTGCCTGTTTGTCTCTCTCTCTCTCCTATCTTACATACAACTTCAAAGCAGATTTTATTTTTCTTATTTTGAACTTAATGGACTCCCAAAGAAGAGAACATTTCCATGTAAAGAGAATAGAAAAAGGAGCTATGTGAAATAATAAAATTTTGATATACAACTTCCCTTTAAAAAACAATACAAAATAAATTCATAATGTTACTTTCAAAGCTGTTCTGTGTGTGCTTCTGAATGAAATGCATTTAAAAAAATTCTTCAGTGGCCATTTTTTATTTCTTGGCAATACCGTCGCTAGCTTTTCCTCTCCCCTTTTCTCTTTCTCCCAAATGAGAATTAAAGGGAAAGAAAAACAGTCCTTATAGTAAATAAACATAGTTAAAGAAAATAAATCAAATCTATCAATTTATGGAGGTTTGCTCAGATGTCTCAGAAACTGTCCAGTCATCATTTCTTTTGGCACTATGTTTCATTATGTTCACATACAGTGATCTTTTTTTTTGTCATCCCCTAGTTGATGGGTGCAAATAGTTGTGTACAGTTCTTTACTACAACAGACAGAACTACTAAAATATTTTTGTGTGAAAGGTTACTACTCTTTACGGTGTAGGTCCAGTAATGGTACCATTGTTTTAGAGTTATGTTCACTTTAGTGATTTGGGGGAGCTTAGCTTCAAATTGTTTTCCAGAACGTTTGAACTACTTTACAATTCTACCAACAATGAGGATACCAATGTGCCTGTTTTTCCATAGCCTATCCAATAATTACCAGTTTCCTTTTTTAAGAAAAATATTTTTGGCTAATCTGAGAGGTAAAACAATTAAAATTGCTTTCATTTTAATTTTTTACATTATTAGTGATTTGAAACATTTTTTCATATGGTTGTTGATAGTTTGGATTTCTTCCTTTGAGAACTGACTTCATATTCTTTAACCATTTCTAAGAGAATCGTTGTTATTCTTATATATTTGAATCAGTTCCTTACATATTTTGGATATTAGATCTTTATTAGAAATTTCCTACAAAGATTCCCTCTCTCCCCATTTAACTGTTTTAATTCTATTTTAGCTGTATTGATTTTGTTTGTGAAATTTATTTTCTATTTTGTATAATCTAAATTGTACATTTATTTTTTAAAAATTTATCTTCTCTTATCTATAGTTGTAAAAGGTTCTTTCTTCCCTACTCATCTAATTTATGTTGTGAACTTTTTATACTTCAGTTGTACATTTAGAATTTATTTTGTGAAATGGTATGAGAACTTTTCTTGTGAGATGAAGATCTGTTGACTACCTAACTCTTTTCTAGGTTGATCATCATTCTTCTTGATGGAAGAAGCAGAATCTAAATTTTTTTTTTATATAAAATAGTTTCCAAATAAATATTGATACTATTCTTTATTTCTTTCAGATTATCTTAGCCTGGAAACTAAGCATGAAACTGAACATTCATCTTCAAAGTGGTCTAGTTATACAGGAATATCCAAGGAAGGACTCAGAAAAGAAGTCTCCTGGTATTCTAAGAGTAGAGAAATTCGAGAATGTGATATCAAATTAGAGAGGCAAGAGAACAACCAGGAGAAACAATCCAGACAAGTAACAAACACTCCCAGAAAAATACCTAGTGACTATAATACATTATTGGGAAGTTTCAGCCCAGGGTCAGTCTTTGTTCCACAACAGAGAGTTACTACAGGAAAGACTCTCCTTAAATATAATCGCGTTTCCTTAGGGAAGAAGCTTTCTAAGTACAATAAATACAGGAAACCCTTTAGTTACCACTCAGACCTTATTCAATTTCGAATAACAAATTCTGGAGACAAATCATATATATGTCATGAATGTGGGAAAGCCTTTGGTCAGAGGAGATATCTTATTGAACATCAGCGAATTCATACAGGACAGAAGCCCCATAAATGTAATGAATGTGGAAAGGCCTTTATCCAGAGAGGAAACCTTACATCACATCAAAGAATTCATACAAGAGAGAGACCCTTTGAATGTAAAGAATGTGGGAAGGCTTTTAGTCAAAGGGGTCACCTTACTGAACATCAGAGAATTCATACTGGAGAGAAACCCTTTGAATGTAAGGAATGTGGAAAAGCCTTCAGCCATAGGGGGCATCTTGCTGAACACCAGAGAATTCATACTGGAGAGAAACCCTTTGCATGTAATGAATGTGGGAAAGCTTTTAGCCACAGGACATCCCTTATTTATCATAACAGAATTCATACTGGGGAGAAACCCTTTAAATGTAATGAATGTGGGAAAGCCTTTAGTCAAAGGGGAAACCTTACTGAACATCAGAGAATTCATACTAGAGAGAAACCCTTTGAATGTAATGAATGTGGGAAAGCCTTTAGCCACAGGGGTCATCTTACTACACATCAGAGCATTCATACTTCAGAGAAACCATATCTTTGTAATGAATGTGGGAAAACCTTCAGCCAGCGAGGAAACCTTATTGAGCATCAGCGAATTCATACTGGTGAGAAACCCTTTGAGTGCAATGAATGTGGGAAAACCTTTAGCAGAAGGGGATACCTTCCTGAACATCAGAGAATTCATACTGGAGAGAAACCTTTTCAGTGTAATGAATGTGGAAAAGCCTTCAGTCACAAAGGAAGTCTTACTGAGCACCAGAGAATTCATACTGGAGAGAAACCTTTTCAGTGTAATGAATGTGGGAAAACCTTCATCAAAAACTCACGTCTAGCCCAACATCAGAAAATTCATACTGGAGAGAAACCATTTGAATGTACTGAATGTGGGGCAATGTTCAGCCAGGAAGAGAAACTTATTGAACACCAAAGAAGGCATGCTGGAGAGAAACCTTTTGAATGTAAAGAATGTGGGAAATTCTTTAGTCGGAAGGGATACCTTACTGAACATCAGAGAATTCATGCTGGAGAAAAATCATTTGAATGTAAAGAATGTGGGAAATTCTTTAGTCGGAAGGGATACCTTACTGAACATCAGCGAATTCATGCTGGAGATAAATCATTTGAATGTAGTGAATGTGGAAAAGCTTTCAGCCAAAGGAAGTACCTTACTCAGCACCAGAAAATCCATACTGGGGAGAAGCCCTTTGAATGTAATGAATGTGGGAAAGCCTTTAGACAAAGGGGACACCTCACAGCACATCAGAGCATTCATACTGCAGAGAAACCCTTTGAATGTAATGTGTGTGGAAAAGCATTCCGACAGAGAGGAAGCCTTACTGAACATCAGAGAATGCATGCTGGAGAGAAACCATTTGAATGTAATGAATGTGGGAAAGCATTTAGTCACAGGAGCAGTCTTACTGAACATCAAAGAATCCATGCTGGAGAGAAACCCTTTGAATGTAATAAGTGTGGGAGAGCCTTCACCCATAGGAAATCCTTCATTTACCATCAGAGACTTCACAGTGGAGAAAAACCATTTGAATGTAATGAATGTGGGAAAGCCTTCAGTGACAACTCTTATCTTACCTTACATAAGAGAATTCATACTGGAAAGAAACCCTACAAGTGTAATCATTGTGAGAAAGCTTTTAGCCAGAGAGGAAACCTTACTGAACATCAAAGAATACATACTGGAGAGAAACCTTTTGAATGTACTGAATGTGGGAAAGCCTTTACCCACAGGAAATCCCTTATTTATCATCAGAGAATTCATGCTTAAATGAAACTCATTGAGTGCAGTAACTGTGGGAAATCTTTTAGCCACAGCAGATACCTTAATTCACACTGAGAAATTTTTTGAAAGTAATGAGCGTGAAAATCCTTTATCTACAAAGGGAAGCTTAATGAACATCAGGATTTATACTCTATTCATGGTGATCCCTGAGATATTATCAGAAACTTTATAATACTGAAAAATTATATATAATGCATGCGAGAAACTTTCAGTAGTAACTGAAGCCTTAGAAAGTACCGGATAACTCTAAATTAAAGGAAAATGTTATGAATGTATTTACTATGAAAAATTTTAGAGTAGTTTATCCTTCATCAAATGTTAGAGACTCCATACAAGATTATCAGTGGAATTGTGGTGTACTGCATAGAGTACTGGATTTGGAGACAGGAAAATCTGAGTTCCAAATGTGTCTCAGACAGTTATTAGCTGTGTGACTCTGGGCAAGTCACTTAACTGCTCTCAGCCTCAGTTTCCTCATCTGTAAAACAAGGATAAATGGTAGCACCTGCCTCACAGGATTGTTGTGAGGATCAAATGAGATCAAATAAGATAATGTAAACAGTACTTTGCAAACCTTAAAGCATTATATAAATGCTAGCTGTATGTGATAATGTGGGGAATGCATAATGCAGCCCTGTTAGCTTGTTTGTTTGTTTGTTTTTTAATATAGACAGTTGTTGCTTTCCAAAGGAGGGCATTACTCAAGTTTGACACCCTATGGGTGGGCAGCAAGTCCCCAACTCTGACCCCAGGGCAGAGGTCTTCTTCAGACACACACCCCTCCACTTGTGGGGACAGCAAGCACTGAAGCAGCTTGGGCTGCTTGGGCATAGTTCTAGGAGGAGGGAGAGGTCTGCAGAAAGGTCCACTTATTGTAAGGAAGAACTGTCTATATTAGAGAGTAAAGATGGCAAAGTTTGTTGTCATCTCCTTTGCACTTAAATGCTTTGAGGAAGAAAAAATAAATCTTATTTCCTTCCTTCCTATAATAGATACTGGCTGCCAAATGGTTGCTCAGTTACATGAGTTAATACAGCTGCTGTTTGGGTGCAGAAATAGGGCCTGAAGTACAATATATTTTTTCAGCTGTTCAGTAAAATCTCTGAAATGTCATATATTCACTTATCTATATCTTTTATATTCTTTTAAAATATTCTAGTTATAGTAAAGACATAATTTTAAAGCATATTACATTGGAAAAGAACATTAGTGTTAAGAGTTAGAGGACCTGGATTCAAATCCCTCCTACACTCCCTTTGTGACATTGGGCAAATCACAACATCTCTGTGTGACAGTTTGAGTTTGTTTTTTCATCTGTAACCTGAGGGGGTTGGACTGAATGGTCTCTAAGATCCCTTCCTCCTCTAGGTCTATGATTGTCATAAACTGTTATATAAAGTTTTCTCAATAAAAATACATAAGTTAATGCTGTCAAACTAGTAACAAAAATGTCTTCTTCGCTTTCATTTGACTCTCAAAAGTCTTTCTTTTGCATGATTTACCACTGCTGCTGCTTCTGCTGTTTTAATGATAGTAGAGAAAGCACTTGACTAGGAGTCAGAAAAAGTGGATTTAAATTCCAGTTCCATTTCCTACACATTTAAGTGGTATGACCCTGTATAGGTAATTTTTACCTCTTTGGGCCTTAATAGTTTAATCTTTAAAATGGGGATGGTAATAACTCTCCACAAAAACCTTTCTCTGGTATACCATGCCATGGAGATCACTCTAATTTCTCAAGAGTACAGAGTAAAGCAAGTCAGTCTCTGACAGGTTATACGAAATTGAAAATACAAGTCTCCTAACACACTTTATCTTCTTTCTGAGGAACAGTGTGGCTAAGTTGTGGAGGCTCATCAATACTATTTCAGTAATTTATTAATTTTGTGATCATAGCTATTCACAAAACAAAAAATACAATATAACCCCCTATCCTGTAATATTCCATTTGCTTCTAAAGTTATGGTGGCAAGGTCATTAAGAAATGTGGCAGAGGGTGCTGAGGGTGGCAGTTTTCTTGTCATGTATAATTTTTAACTTGTTGCTGTTACTATGAAATTATTAGTTATTAGTAAACTCCCCTTCATCATTTTTTTCCCCTGATATTCATACCTCCTGGCGCTGATAAGACTTTTTCTAGAAGATGCCACATCTATCATCTCCTAAAACACTGATTCTCAACCTGTGGGTTGTGACTCCTTTGGGGGTCACCTAAGACCATCGGAAAACACATTTCTGATGGTCTTAGGAGCCAAGACACCGCTCCTCTATCCATCTCCAGGCGGTTCCACCCACATGCAGATATGCCCACATATCAGTATTAAAGGGTCATGGCATTAGGAAGGTTGAGAACCACTGTCCTTAGCCAATTCAAATCAGCAATAATTCTATAGTATGTCTACAATCTGACAGTTCTACTATATTGTAGATAAATTGGAGATAATGATGGAGAAAAGACACCAATATTAGTGGGTTCCAGAAAGGCTTCTTACTGAAGGTGATCTTTTAGCTGAAACATGAATGAATCCAGGGAACCCAGAAAGTGGAAATAAGGAGAGAAAATTACAAGCTTGGGGTGCATGGAGTCAAGAGATAGAATGTAATTTTCAAGTAACGACAATGAAGCCAGTGTCCTTGGGTCGTAAAGCATATAGAGGTGAGTATAAGAAGACTAGAAAGGTAGGAGGGGGATGGATTATGAAGGGCTTTGAATGTTGAAAAGAATTTTATAATTCTTCCTGGAGATAATAGGGAGCCACTAGGTTTTTACTGAATTGAGCAGTGATATAGTTGGAACTGCATTTTAGGAAGATCAATTTGACATCCGAGTATTGGAGTATCAATTACATTGAGGAGACACTTAAGTCAAAGAAACCAAGAGAGCTATTGTAATATAAAGAGACCAAGTGAGAAGAGCCTGCTCCAGGGTAGTGTAGTGAAAGTCTCAGAAGAGGGAATGGGAATGGGAATATAAAAAGGATAATGCAAAAGTAAAATTAGGACTTGGTAACTGATTAAATATTGGGGGTAAAGTGGAGTTGAGAGTGTTTGAGGATGATAGGTTGTAAACTTAGGTGATTGGAAGAATTATAGTTAGAAAGAGGAAGGGTTTGAGGAGAAATAAAATGAATTCAGTTTTGGACATGTTAAGTTCAAGATGTCCAATGGACAGTTGCGTGTGGGAGATTGGAGGTTAGAAGAGAGGCTGTGCCTGAAGTGAGTGCCTTTAAAAGGCATCATTAGCCTCGGCTTCCCTCTTTTGTTTTGATCCTTTCTCTTCTGTCTTCCTGGATGAGGATATTCAATGAAAGGCAATACTGTAAGGGAAGAGGTCTTCTGCAGTTTTCCTCCAAGGCTGACATATGATCTGGTTCTCTTGCTAATTTTAGGTAAAGATTATTCTAGTATCTATGAATTCAAGAGTTTTGAAAGGTTAAGAGTCTGAGTCACCTAAAGTCTTAAGAGCCCAGGATTGGAGTCCATGCTGGGTTTTGCAACCAGTCAGCCAAACCTTGATGTCCTAAGGAATGAAGAGTGAGGAGGTAAGGGGTAGCTTTTCTTTTATGGGAGGTCTTTAGCAGAAACTGAATGATATGTATGTCTGTGTATCAGTCATTTGTCAACACATTTCTTCTCAACAAACCCTTTCTCGTGACAGAGAAAAATAGTAAAAAATACTCCAAACAGAGTTTGGCAATGTGTATAATATTCTGTCCTAATAGATCCCCTGTTTTCTGTGAATGAGGATATATGCTTTGTTGGGGACTGCTTAGTGTCCAGCACTAAGCATGATCGGAGACATGAGAGATAAGTGACCAGGCTATGTGGGTAGTTGAAGGAAGAACCATGAACTCCATTCAGTGATGATTTGAACAAGATTTTTAAAGATCGAAAGGACAAAGATTCAAGTGTTCTCATCAATAGGCTTAGTTTATCATATCCTGGGATATTATCATAGTTTTATCATTACAGTAGTCTGCTACATCCTGGAAGTAACTCAGATGAAAATCAGACTCCAGAATTCTAGGCACCAAAAGTCTTGTGAAAGCCAAACGGTTTTTGTGAAGTCAATTAACATTTTTAAAGTCATTAACAAAGAGGATACCAATGATAACAAAGAGGATACCAAGGATACCAATGATAAGATGCTTCAAAGCATCTTAAATTTGCCTATGTGTAATCATTGTCCTGAGTCTGTTGTACCTTGGAATCAACACAGGATTGAAAATCTATTAAGGGACTTGTCTTTTTAGGTATTTGAAGTTTTGGGGGCAAAAGGCTTTGAAGTCAGGGTCTCAAACAAAAGTCCTTTTAAATGTAACTCCAGGGGGTCTTTAGGGAGCTGGTCTTATGCAAAGCGGCTAGGCACATCACCAAAAGGCCCTAATTAGAGTACTGTTATCTAGATCTTTTAAAAACATTTTTAAATTTTTTT
>CM053588.1:76885856-76913179 GCA_028646515.1 Pseudochirops corinnae | reverse complement strand
GCAGTGCTGATATGGTTTCTCGTAGCTGAGCTGACTTTAGTGGGAAGTATCTTTGTGTGTGTTTTGGAGTTCTAGGATTGGTTTAGAGTCCTATTTTGTGGGTATTTGGGGGTGGCTATGTGAGAGCTGCGATATGTTGCTGCTTCTACGCCGCCATCTTGGCTCCTCCCCCCCGGTCTTTGTTATTTCTGACACTCTTAGTTTCTGTAATTATGAGGAATATTCAAAGCCCTCAGTGTAACCCAAAGATCTTTAGTAATCTTGTCTATATCAGATTTAGATCAGATATTGGAGTGGAGACATGTGGATACTATAATCAATCTAGCACTCAAGTATCTATTAAATTTCATTTATTAAGTACATTCATTTATTAGTCATTTATTAAGTACCTACAATTAGCCTGTTAGTGAAATAATATTGAACATATAAACACAATGAATTAAAGAATCCTTGTTTTCAAGAAACTTACATTCTCATTCAAGAGGCAATAACTACATAAAAGAATACATATACACATATGTAATATACATAAAATAAAGAAAAAAATATTTAAATTTTGAAGGTACAGCAGAATTCTATGAAGCAGAGGTGATGTGGGAGTCCATTCCTTACAAGGGGGGCCAGAACAAATGGGAAGGAGCTTTTTGGGCCCAGGATCTCTCTTGAGGGATAGATTGGGGTGGGAAACCTGTGGCCTTGAGGCCACATGTAACTATCTAAGTTCTTAAGTGTGACCCTTTGAATGAATCTGAACTTCACAAGCAGAATGAGATTTGTTCTGTGAAGTTTGAATTCAATCAATGGACCACACTTGAGGATCTAGAAGGCCACATGTGCATAATATTGAGAAGAATTAGTATTAGATACACTTAAGGGAAATTGCGTGATATTTATATGTAACAACTAGACCAGTTTGCTAGAAATGTAATTTTCAAAAACTAATTAATTAATTAATTTTTCTTTTGCATCATTAATTTTCACAAGATTTTGAGTTCCAAATTTTCTCCCCATCTCTCCCCTCCCTCCACCCCAACAAAGAATGCATTCTGATTGCCCCTTCCCCTAGTTTGCCCTCCCTTCTATCACACTCCCCACATCCCCTTCCCTTCTATTTTTCTTTAGGGCAATATAGATTTCTTTACCCCATTGCCTGTATATCTTATTTCCCAGTTGCATGTAAAAGCAATTTTTTACATTTCTTTTTAAAACTTTGAGTTACAAATTATCTCCCTTCTTCCCTTCCCACCCACCATCATTGAGGAGGCAAGCAATTCAATATAAATTATACATATGTGGCTATGCAAAATACTTTTATAATAGTCATGTTGTGAAAGGCTAACTATTTCTCCCTCCATCCTATTCTGCCACCAACTTATTCTATTTTCTCCTTTGACCCTGTCTCTTTTCAAAAAAGTGTTTGCTTCTGATTACCCCCTCCCCCAATCTACTCTCCCTGCTATCATCCCTGTCATCTCCTTCCTCCCTTATTTTCCTGTAGGGTAAGATACCCAATTGATTGTGTATGTTATTCCCTCATTAAACGAAATTCAATGAGAGTAAGATTCACTCATTTCCTCTCCCCTCTCCCCCTTTTCCCTCCATTGTGAAACCTTTTTCTTGCCTTTTTTATGTGAGATAATTTACCCCTTTCTATCTCTCCCTTTCTTCTTCTCCCAAAATATTCCTCTCACTCCTTAATTTTATTTTTTAGATATCATCCCTTCATATTTAACTCACCCTGTGTCATCTATCTATCTATCTATCTATCTATCTATCTATCTGTCTGTCTGTCTGTCTGTCTGTCTGTCTCTGTCTGTCTGTCTATCTATCTATCTATCTATCATCTATCTGTCTATCTGTCTATTTCCTCCAGCTACCCTAATACTGACAAAGGTCTCATGAGTTACAAATACCTTTCCATGTAGGAATGTAAACAGTTCAACATTAATAAGTCTCTTATGATTTCTCTTTCCTGTTTACCTTTTCATACCTTTCTTGAATCTTGCATTTGAAAGTCATATTTTCTATTGTAGCCAAATTCCAGAGTTTCCACAATACTGAAACTATTTCTTTCTGGCTGTTTGTAGTATTTTCTCCTTGACTTGGGAACTCTGGAATTTGGCTACAATATTCCTAGGAGTTTTCCTTTTGGAATCCCTTTCAAGAAGTGATTGATAGATTCTTTTAATTTCTATTTTACTCTCTGGATCTAGAATATCAGGGCAGTTTTCCTTGATAATTTCTTGAAAGATGATTTCTAGTATTTTTTTCTTTTTAGGAGGGGGGAAGGCAGGGCAATTGGGGTTAAGTGACTTGCCCGTTGTCACACGGCTAGTAAGTGTTAAGTGTCTGAAGACCAAATTGAATTCAGGTCCTCCTGACTAGGGGGGTAGGGGCTCTATTCACTGTGCCACCTAGCTGCCCCATCTAGGTTCTTTTTTTGATCATGGCTTTCAGGTAGCCCAGTAATTTTTAAATTATCTCTCTTGTATCTATTTTCCAGGTCAATGGTTTTCCTCATGAGATATTTCATATTGTCTTTTATTTTTTCATTCTTTTCATTCTGTTTTATAATTTCTTGATTTCTCATAATGCCATTATCTTCCATTTGCTCCATTCTAATTTTGAAGGAATTATTTTCTTCAGCGAGCTTTTGGACTTCCTTTTCCATTTGGTCAATTTTGCTTTTTTAAATAAAACTTATTTATTTATTTACTTTTAGTTTACAGCATTGAGTTCCACAAGATTTTGAGTTCCAAATTTTCTACCCCTCCTCTTCTCTCCACCTCCCCTCTTATGGTGACATGCAATCCAATATGGGTTCTACAAATACCTTCACATTAAACATTAGTCAAGTTGTAAAGGAGGATTATAACCAATGGATTGAACAACAAGAAAAAAGGAACAAAACAAAAAAAAAAGAGAAAGAGAAAGTAGTTTGCTTCAATCTGCATTCAGACTCTGTAATTATTTCTCAGGATGCAACAAATTCTGCTTTTAAGGCATTCTTCTCCTCCTTGGCTTTTTGGACCTATTTTGCCATTTGGGTTGGTCTATTTTTTTGTGATTTATTAATTTTAAAAAATCTTTTATTTATTTATTTTTAGTTTTCATTATTCATTTCCAAAAGATTTTGAATTACAAAATTTCTTCCCATCTTTCCCCTACCCCCACTCCAAGATAGCAAGCCTACCAAATACCCCATCCCCCAATCTGCTCTCTTTTATATCCTCCCTCACTTCCCCCCCCCCACCTCACCTAATATTCTAGAGTAGGGCAAGATGGATTTCTATACACCAGTGCCTGTATATCTTATTTCCCAGTTGCATGTAAAAAATCAAGCAAACAGTTTAAATTTTTTTTTAACATTTGCTTTTAAAAACTTTGCATTCCAGATTTTTTCCCTTCTTTCCTCCTCACCCACTCCCACTGGGAAGATAAGTAATTCAATATAGGTTGTACATGTGTAGTTATCCCAAATCATTTCCATAGTAGTTATATTGTGAAAGACTAACTATATTTCCCTCCATTCTCTCCTGCCCCACACCTATTCTACTTTTTCCTTTGACCCTATTCCTTTTAAAAAATGTTTGCTTCTAACTACCCTCTCCCTCAATCTGACCTCCCTTTTATCATCCCCCCTGTTTTCCCCTACTCCCCTATTTTACAGTAGGGTAAGATACCCAATTGAGTGTGTGTTATTCCCTCCTTAAGCCAAATTCAATGAGAATAAGGTTGCCCCATTCCCTTTCACCTTCCTGCTCTTCCCCGCCATTGTAAAACTTTTCTTTTATGTCTTTTGTATGAGATAATTTACTCTAATCTATGTCTTCCTTTCTCCTTCTCCCAATAAATTCCTCTCTCACCTCTTAATTTTATTTTTTAGATATAATCCCTTCCTATTCAACTCATTCTGTGCCCTTTCTCTATGTATACATGAACAAACATATGCCCACACTCACATATATATTTATATACACATACACCCTCCTATATATGCATATATATTCTCTTCAACTATCCTCATAGTAAGAAAAGTCTGAGTTACAATTATTGTTTTTCCACATAGGGATGTAAATAGTTCAAATTTACTAAGTTCTTATGATTTCTTTTTCCTTTTTACCTTCTCATGCTTCTCTTGCTTCTTGTATTTGAAAGTCAAATATTCTGTACAGCTCTGGTTTTTTCATCAAGAATGCTCTCTATTTCATTGAATGACCAGATTTTCCCCTGTAGCATTATACTCAGTTTTTCTGGGTAGGTGATTCTTGGTTTTAGTCCTAGCTCCTTTGACCTCTGGAATACCATATTCCAAGCCCTTTGATCCTTTAATGTAGAACAGTAGTTCTCAACCTTCCTAATGCTGCAACCCTTTAATACTCGTATGTGGGTGTTTCTACATGTGGGCAGACCCTTGTGGAGATGGATAGAGGAGTGGTGTCTTGGTTCCTAAGACCATCAGAAATATGTGTGTTCTGATGGTCTTAGGTGACCACTGTGAAAAGGTCATTCAACTCCCAAAGGGGTCGCGACCCACAAGTTGAGAAACACTGATGTAGAAGCTGCTAGATCTTGTGTTATCTTGATTGTGTTTCCACAGTAGTAAAATTATTCCTTCCTGACTGCTTGCAGTATTTTCTCCTTGACCTGGGAACTCTGGAATTTGGCTATAATATTTCTAGGAGTTTTCTTTTTGGGATCTTTTTCAAGAGGCATTCAGTGAATTCTTTCAATTTCTATTTTGCCCTCTGGTTCTAGAATAGTGGTTCTCAACCTTCCTAATGCTGTGACCCTTTAATATAGTTGTCATGTTGTGGTGACCCACAACCATAAAATTATTTTCATTGCTACTTCATAACTGCAATTTTGCTACTGTTATGAATCTTAACGTAAATATTTGATATGCAGGATGTATTTTCATTGTTACAAACTGAACATAGCCTACAGGTTGACAACTGCTGTTCTAGAATATCAGGGCAATTTTGCTTGTTAATTTCTTGAAAAATGGTGCCTAGGCTCTTTTTTTGATCATGGTTTTCAATAATTTTTAAATTATCTCTCCCAGATCTGTTTTCCAGTTCAGTGGTTTTTCCAATGAGATATTTCATGTTGCCTTCTATTTTTTCATTTGTTTGTGTCTGTTTTATAGTATCTTAATTTCTCATAAAGTCATTAGCTTCCATTTGCTCTAATCTAATTTTGAAGGAATTACTCTCTTCAGTGAGTTTTTGAAATTCCTTTTTCATCTAGCCAATTTGACTTTTTAAGGTATTCTTCTTCTCATTGCCTGGCTCCCAGCTTGATGTGAAAGACTCTTTCTGTCAGCCTGCCAAGCTGCCTTCAGTGGGAAGAACAAAACGTACAAGCAGAAGAAGAAGATAGTCCAGTTTATCAAGGTTGGTCATCATATGTACGATGTGTCTGTGATTGTGTACAGGTTTTGCCTGGTTCTGCTCTTCTCACTTAGCATCAGCCCATATAAGCCTCTCCAGGTAATTATGAAGTCTGTCTCCTTCCTATTTCTTATAGCACAATAGTATTCCATTACATTCATATACCATAGCTTTGTCACCAAAGTTAGATTCTATATTCAGACTTCTTTTATACTGTTTATTTATTTTCTTAGTCCAATACTTGATTTTCTAACTCCCTGTCAATGCAGGACTCTGCTTCCAGTGGGCATGGGGGTGGGGGGGTGGATGTGAGTGTACTGTCCCAGGCTTCTGGGGTTTTATATCAGTTGCTTCAGCCCCCCACTATCTGTGGGCCCAGATCAATGGAAGCTGCTGCTGCCACAGCCATCACCAACTCTCCAGGGCTGGGGCCCAGACTGTGAGCTCCTCTTTCCCCTAGGTCCCACAGAGTTCCTTCACTGACATTCTATGCTGTTCTTGGCCTTTGTGGGTTGAGAAGTCTGGAAATCACCACACCTGCCAACAATTTAGTCCCTTGAGACCTGTTCTGGCCTCATCACACCAGGCACAGCCCATGCCAGACTATTCTCTGCTCCCAGCTCAGTCTGATATACCCTTCTTGTTGGTCTTCCAGGCTATTGGGCTGGAGATGTGTTTCACTTTGTCATTTTCTAGCTTCTATGGCTTTAGAATTTGTTTAGAGTCATTTTTTTTACAGGTATTTGGAGGGTTTTGGGGGCAAACTTATGCAAGTCCCTGATTTTATTCCACCATCTTGGCCTATTAACATGGAATGTAGTTTGTGAAAGAAAAATGTGCAATAAGTCTAGAAAAGCCAAAGTGTAAAGGACTTTAAATACCAAACAAAAATATTTATATTTGAAACTAGAATCTATATAAGGCTACTGACTTGAGCTTTTTGAAATCGAGAGCGAGATGATCAGATTGATGCTTTAGGCCAGTTTTGGAGATGTACTTTGACTCTATCCTCTATTGGCCTTGGATTGCCCTGTGTTCTATCATTCCCACTTCTATTTGCTCCCAAGAATTCTTTCTCTTTTCACTCAACCAATAGTTAGGTTTTGTTTAGACTGCTCTGAGCTGTCTCAGAGTCAATGTGGAACTGAGCTACCAAGGGAAAAATGAGACTTTAAGTCACATCCTTACAACACTCCAGCCTAGTTTCTACTGAACTCCTCTCCAGCTGTCTCACAAATTTTTGTCAAATAGTAAGTTGTTTTCTCAAAAGCTTTGGTCTTTGGGTTTATCAAACAGTAGATTATTATGGTCATTTGCTACTGTGTATTATGTACCTAATTTATTCCCTTGATCCACAACTCTATTTCTTAGACAGTATCAGGTTGTTTTAAAGATTACCACTTTTTAATGATAGCTTGAAATCTGGTAAGGTGTGGCTACCTTCCTTCATATTTTTTAAATTTATGTCCTTGATACTCTTTATTATTTATTCTTCCAGGTGAATTTTATTATTAGTTTTTCAACATCTATAAAATAATTATTTAGTAGTTTGATATGGCACTGAATGAGAAAATTAATTTAAGTAGAATTCCCATTTTAATATATTGATTCAGCCAACCCAGGAAGAAATTATATTTTTCTAATTGTTTAATCTATCTTTATTTGTGGGAAAGTGTTTTGCAATTGGGTTTTAATATTCTCTAGGTTTGACATGATGGGGACATACACAAGTATTTTTTATAATATTTGCAGTTATTTTAAATAGAATTTCTCTTTCAATCCCTTCTTGCTCTGTTTTCTGCGTAACATATAGAAATGCTTATGATTTATCCTGCCACTTTGCTAAAGTTATTGTTTCAACTAATATTTTACTGATTCTCTAGAGTTTTCTAAAAATACTATCAAATCGTCTGCAAAGAGTGACAATTTTGTTTCCCCATTGCCTGTTCAAATTCCTACAATTTTTTCATCCCTTATTTCTGTAGCTAGCATTTCTAATACAATTTTGAATTATAGTAGTGATAATGGACATCCTGGCTTCAGCCATGATCTTATTGGGAAGGAGTCTGTCTTATTCCCATTACAGATAATGTTTTTTGATAGTTTAGAATAGATACTATCTTTTCTTCTAAGAAATGTTCCATTCATTGCTATGTTTTATAATATTTTTAATGGGAATGGGTTTTGTATTTTGTCAAAAGCTTTTTCTGCTTCTATTGACAAAATCACATGACTTTTATTGATATTCTTATTTTTATGGTCAATTATTCTTATACTTTTTATAATATTGGACCATTCCTGATATAAATCCCACCTGGTTATAGTGTATAATCTTTGTAATATATTGCTATCATCTCCTTTTTAGTATTTTATTTACAATTCTTATATCAATATTCACTAGCATATTTGGTCTACAGTTTCTTTCTCTGTTTTTGCCAAAAAAAGAATTTGGTAGGAAAATTTCTTTTAATTTTTTTTTTTTAAGGTTTGTAAAACACCTTTTTTCAGACTAGGAATAGTAAAACAAATACATAAGACAAAAAAAATAAATGAAAATATTAAAATGAATATAAAATAAGAAAAGAAAAAAATGTCATGTGCACAGCAGAATGTAAGAGAGGATTCAAAATATATAACAATAAATTTTCATTTCAAGAAAGACTACATATTAAATACTATGTGTTGTGTTGAAAACTGTCCATCTTTGCATTCTTGTAGGTTTTCTTTTGTTCTCTGCTGTATGCTTTTTACTTTGTTAACCCCCCTTTCCCCCCACCCTGCCCCAGGCTACAATTAAGCATGGAATATATACACATACACTCATACACACATACATACATACACACACACACACACACATACATAAACATATGCTTTCCCTAAGAGATTCTACTCTTAATCTTTGTTTTTTTTTTTTTTGTTCATTGTTATTTCCTATCCCTTCTGACTCCTCTACTTTACTTCTACCTACTACTTTGCCTTCCTATTACTTAACCTATGCCCCCTCCCAGGATGATTCTCCCATTCCCATAAATCTAAACACCCTTTTATACGCCTCCTTGACCTATTCCCTCACCTTCCACTCTAAAGATTCCTCCTTTATCTTCCCATTTCCAGAAATTTAAACACCCTTTAATATGCCTCTTTAACCTATTCCCTCACCTTTAGCTCTAAAGATCTCTCTCTTATCCTCTCTCCCCTCCCTATCAACTTAGCATTTCATTTCTTTTTAAATTTAGAAGATTTTTATATTCTTCTAGATATATATGTATTGTTTCCACTTGAACCTCTTCCTAAGGAAAGTAGGTTTCCAGAACTATCAGCTCTCTCCTCCCCCATCTAATTCCTCTGTATGGGTTCTTCCTCTAACACTTCATTTGTATAACATAATTACTCTTTTTAGCTATTCCTGAACAGTTTAGTTTTTGAAGTCATTTCATGCTCAGGTCTACCCCAATTTTTCTTATGAACTACTCAATTACTAATAACAATCTTAGAGATACATTTTACACACATACATACATTTTACATATGTAAAATGTAAATAGTCTGTTCTTTTCTTAATTTCCATTTTATTAATCTCTCTTTTGATTTTCAGAATTTCTAATTTAGTGCTTAATTAGGGATTTTTAATTTGCTCTTGTTCAAGCTTTTTAAACTGAATGTCCAATTATTGATATGTTCTTTATTCATGAAAGCATTTAGAGATATAAAATTTCCCTTAATAACTGATTTGACTGCATCCTACAAATTTTAGGATTTTGTCTCATTATTGTCATTCTCTTTGATGAAATTATTCATTGTTTCTATGATTTTTTGTTTGACCCACTCATTTTTTAAGATTAGATTATTTAGTTACCAATAATTTTTAATCTATCTTTTCCTGACCCTTTATTTTATGTAGTTTTTATTGTATTATGATCTGAAAAGGATGCATTTAATATTTCTGTCTTTCTGCATTTGATTGTGAGATTTTTATGCCCTAGAACATGGTTAGTTTTTGGTTAGGTGCATATGCTGCTGAGAAAAAGGTATATTATTTTCTATCCTCATTCTCTTTCCTCCAGAGGTCTACCATATCTAGCTTTTCTAAAATTCTATTTGTCTCCTTTACTTCTTTCTTGTTTATTTTGTGATTAGATTTATCTAGTTCTGAAAGGGGATGTTGAGGTACCCCACTAGTATAGTTTTGCTATTTATTTCTTCCTATAACTCGCTTAACTTCTCTAAGAATTTGCATGCTATACCACTTAGTGCATATATGTTTAGTATTGCTATTACTCCATTATCTATGGTACTTTTTAGCAAGATGTAGTTTCTTCCCTTGTCTCTTTTGATTAGGTCTATTTTTGGTTTGATTTTGTCTGAGGGCAAGATTGTTATTGCTTTTTTTGTTTTTACTTCATCTGAAGCATAATATATTCTGTTCACCCTTTTACCTTTACTCTGCGTATCTTTCTACTTAAAATGTGTTTCTTGTAAACAATATACTTTAGGATCCTGGTTTTTAATCCACTCTGCTATTCACTTTCATTTTATGGGAGAATTCATCCCATTCACATTTACACTTATGCTAACTGTCTTTCCCTCCATCCTATCTTCCCTTTGTTTATACTTTTTTTCTCTCTCTTCTTTTAGCTTGTCCTTCCTGATCAGTGTTTTGTTTTTGACTACCACCTCCCTCAATCAGCCCCACCATTTTTATTTCTTTTCACCTCCTACTTCCCTATAGGGTAAGATCAATTTTTTTTACACAACTGGATGTGTATGTTATTCCCTTTTTGAGCCAAATCAAATGAGAGTAAGGTTCAAACAATGCTTATCCCCTTTTTCTTTCCCTCTACTCTAATAGGTCTTACATGCCTATTCATGTGATTTAATTTACTCCCTACTACCTTCACATTTCTTCTTATACCAGTACATTCCATTTTTTCACCTCTTAATTTTTTTTTTTATCATCACTTCAGAGACAACTTATACCCACACCCTCTGTGTAGGCATACTCCATCTAATTACCCTAATAGAGATATAGTTCTTAAGAGTTACAAGTATCATCTTTCCATATAGGGATGTAAACCATTTCACCTTATTGAATAACATTTTTTCCCTTACCTGTTTACATGCCTCTCTTGTGTCTTGTATTTACAGATCAAATTTTCTGTTCAGCTCTGGTCTTTTCATCAGGAAGGTTTGGAAGTCTCCTATTTCATTGAAAATCCATCTTTTCCCCTGGATAATTTTGCTCAGTTTTGCTGGGTAGTTGATTCCTTGTTGTAATTCAAACTCCTTTGCCTGCTGGCATATAGTATTAAAAGTCCTCCAATCCCTTAATGTCAAAGCTGTTAAGTCTCATATAATCCTGAATGTGACTCCTTGATATTTGAATTATTTCTTTCTGCCTGCTGCAGAGTTTTCTTCCTGACCTCATAGTTCTGGAATTGGCTACAAATTGTCTACATTTTGGGATCTCTTTCAGGAGGTGATGGGTGGATTTTTCCAATGACTATTTTATTCTTGGTTCTAGAATGTCAGGGCAGTTTTCCTTGATAATTTCTTGAAAGATGTATGGCTTTCAGGTAGTTCAATAATTCTTAAATTATCTCCCCTGGATCCCTTTTCCGGGTCAGTTGTTTTTCCAGTGAGGTATTTTACATTGTCTTCTATTTTTTCATTCTTTTGATTTTGTTAGACTGATTCTTGATGTCTCATAGAGCTATTAGCTTCCACTTGCCAAATTCTATTTTTTTTAGGAATTTTATTCCATTAGCTTTTGTACCTCCTTTTTCAATTTGACCAACTCTACTTTTAAAGTAGTTGTTTTCTTAAGTGGATTTTCGTCCCATTTGGTCAATTCCATTTTAATGGAATTGTTTTCTTCAATCTTTGTGCTTCTTCTTTCAAAGTGTTAACTCTTTTTTCATAATTCTTTTCCCTAACTTTTATTTTTTTTCAGTTTTGTCTTCTACCTCTCCTAATTGATTTTTAATATCCTTTTTGAGCTCTTCTAGGAGGACTTTTGGGTCCTGAGACCAATTTGTATTTTCCATTTAAGGCCTCACATATAGGCATTTTGACATTATTGTCCTCTTTGGGATTTGTGTTTAGATCTTCCCTGTTACCATAGCAGCTTTCAATAGTCATTGCTCTTTGTGTGTGTGTGTGTGTGTGTTTGCTCATGTTTCAAAGTTGAGCTCTGTTCCTGGGGTACAGGGGCACTGTCCTAAACTTCTTGCACTCATTGCCAGGATCCTGGTCACTGGCTTTTTGTTCTTCAGCCTCTGGGATTGCAACTTGCCTATTACCCTAGCATGGCCTGGCCTAGCCACGACTGCTGTGCCCTGGGTTCCAGGGCTGGTGATTTTCCTGCTGTGCTGGGGCTGGAGTCCTCACAGCTGGCCTGCTGTTCCACTAGCATGGTGAACCTGAACCATGGGACTTTGTTTGCTGAGCTGTGCTGTGGCTAAGAGGCTTCCAGTGCTTTGCCTGGACTCTACCTGTGCTGGTCTGTCCTCCCCTTTTACTCAAATGAGACAGAACTTTCCTGAAGTATATTTAAGTTATCTTAGGCTAGAAAATTGTTTCACTCCACCTCGTTTTGTATTCTGTTGCTCCATAATCCTTTTAGAGACTTAACTTAATGTTGTTTCTGAGGAAAACTGGGGAGAACTCAGGCAACTTTCTGGCTTTTCTCTACCATCTTGGTTCAGGGTCCCTCCCCCCCCCCCAATTTCACTATTTTAACAGTGGCATACCTCGTATGTCAGATTCCTATATAGAATGTAGAATGTAATTTTAAAGGATAAGGAAAAATAAGGCCATTTGAAACTTACATATACAATATTAAAACTTCACAATGGCTACAGCAATTGTTTAGAACTTAAACCAATATCCTCCTCCTCCCCAGATTAATATTTTATTACTGACATTTTCTAGAATTTTATAATGTGGAGATAATAAAAACATAGTTTTAGTCAATTTATGTTATTTAAGTAATTCTCTACAGTTAATACACCCCCTTATTGACTATATCCTGGATGTATTATTTCTATCACACCACTATTGGCACTCTAGAGGTCCTTAGAAATTGAGTATTATGTCTTCGTTTGCTTCATACACTGTGTCAATTTAGTTTAAGTTTTATTATACTAAGAGTATAAATTTGACAATATAGTCAAACAACAATCTGGGGATATGGGACATCACACCTTCTTTACACTCTCTGGCATATTCCTCCAGCACCCACTGACTTATAACTGTGCCAGTGGGACCTTGTTCTTCTACTATTGAGAAGATGCTTCAAAAAGAAAGGTTCTTAACGCAGGGTTTCATTGTGTCAGATATAACACTACCCTGATGTACGCAGGGTTTGGAGGGAGTTGGGGGATGTTAAAAAGCCTTACAGATGGTGGTTCTATAACCCAGTTAGAACTTGGTTTGAAAAGAAGAACTCTGTCTCTGAAGGGACTGTGTATGTGAGAATGAAGACTGTAATCTATTCCAGAGATCCAGGTAGTACTTGGGGACTTGGGAGTCACTGATTATCAGCACAAAGGGACTACAAGCTGGAAAACAGGCAGCCAGGAAGGTAGAGGAGTTCACCAGCCAGGGGTGTGTCTTTACAAAAATCATATATAATACCAGGATAGAATTGAGAGAGTAAAAAGAAACAAACATAATGGCCAGCACCAGGATAATTCGTGTGGCTCTGGCCGCAGGGGAAGTTCTAGGGGACAGTCTGGAGCTATAAATGTGCTGGACCCTGTGGTGGTGTCTGTTCAGGACACACACCATGGAACTACTGGCCCAGATTATTATTCCTACACAAACAACATCAGGAATAGCAATCATGAATGCATTTAAGGAGGGAATAATAGAAGCATGGATTGAAATTGAGCACAAAACAAAATCTTGTATCTTAGAAGTGTTTTTGCTTCTCACTGGGGCTTTCATATACACAAGGATAACACAATTTATAAGTAGATTCTGAGTTCAGCAGAAGAGACAAAAGGGGAAAATGCATTTTGGGACTCTTGCTTTGTATTTTGCCCATTTGGGACTCATAGGATTAATAGTGATAGCTTGGAAACTACTTAGAAGGCAAGTTGTATTAAGAGAAAGACCCTGGGCTACTCGGTGAAGGTAAAAGACAAGTTTACATCCTACATCATCCAAGAAATTGTTGATCCCAAAAGCAGCCATTGTATGAAGGATCCCTTTGGACAGAAGCACTACATCATTGGCAAAAGATAGTTGGGCAAGAAGAAAATCTGTGAGTCTCACTCTGTGACCACTGAGAAAGGTGATGATGTAAAGGCCCAGGAGGAAAGAATTTCCCACAGCTCCAAGTCCAGTCTGAGAGAGGAAGAGAATCCTTAGTGCTACATCATCAAGAGCCATTTTCTTGATGTTCAAGTAATCAATTAGTCAGCAGAATCTGGAGAGAAAGTCAAGGGGTTGATTATCTTTCTTGAGATGAGGGACTTTTCACAGTGTTTCCATATAGTCCCCATTCCGCATTCCAGAAAGTTACCAAGTAAGTTAAAGTTCTTAGAATCCAGTCTTTCACCCAGGAAAAGATGCTCAGTGATAGAGGAACAGAGGTTTTGTCAGGATCTGTAACACTAATGTTAAGGCTTATATCAGCTTTCTTCTAACAACCCACATGCTTATGCCTTTAAGATTCTCATCATAAGCCAAATCAGTTAGTTACTTCTAGCTCTGTGGCCTGTCACTACACACACACACACACACACACACACACACACACACACATACACACACAGATATGTGCGTATATGGAAAAAGATGTACATACACACACATGTGTGTATACATATATGGAGGATACATATACATATACACGTAAACACAAACATATAGTGGTGGAGAAAGAGGAGATTTTTAAGCATTATCTATTCTACCCTGAGAATACTTCATCCATGCCAGTTTCTGTATCATGCACAGGATCTCTGACCTCCCTATAATGAACTTGATTTTCTTTTTTCCCTATCCTGATGATGGAGTATTTCTTTTCAATTTTAGGTGTGGAATAATTTGTTTTTCCCCTTCCTGCTGTAAACACTCCCAGTGACTGAAAGGATCCCACAGTAAGTTCTTTAGTTTGTTGCCATAAGTTTGAAGATATCTTACCTTCTAGAGAGATGTATTGGCTTGGGTGGCTTCCATAGATGCAGTGGTATGACTGATCATGAGGGTGCCTAAATGGAGTCTCAAGAATATATTAAGGACAGACAGCAATATATTAAAAATATTCTCCTTTATGACCAGATGGGATTTTTACCTGGAATATTCAATAGTAGAAAAAAATATACACATAATAGGACATAAGAATAATGCAATTTACATATTAGGACAAAAGAGAACCTTTGCTTAAAATGGTAAATAGTATATATGTGAAACCAAAAATCAAGATTTTATAGACTAGTGGAAAAGGAAAGATTACATTGATAAATAATATTTGATATAATTCTAGAAGTAGCAGTAAGATAAGAAAAATAAATTGAATAAATATGGAGAAAGAAGGAAAAAGAACACTTTTTAAAAATAGATAATAGAGAAACTCAACAAAAACTTAAATGAAGCAATCAATGACTTCAGAAAATTTTCAGGTTATAAATGCAAAACCACCTAAAATATTTCTGTATGTTATCAACAAAACACAGGCAGAAGAAATATAACAAAGAAATTCTATTCAAAGCAACTACAGAATGCATAAAATACATAATTTACTTACCAAGACACACTCACACATACACACACAAGCACATACACACATTCTACATAAATACAATTATAAATAATTTTTTGTAGAAATTAAAACAGAACTAAAGAATTGAAGACATATTAATTCCTCATGGCTAAGTCTAACAAAAACAATAAAAATAGGCATAATGAATTTGCTAAGTGCCTTACAAATCAAACTACCAAAGGACTACTTTATATGGCTAGAAAAATAAAAAATAAACATAATTCATCTGAAGAATAGAACTTCAAGATTTTCAAAATAAAAAAGGAAAATATTGAGAAAATGGGACTTAGAAGTAAATTGGTATTATATTTTGCAGAAAAAAAGTTTTTTCTGCATCTGTCATGAAACTATACTATGAAACAGCATTGGTTTTGGCAAAGAAATGTTGATCAGTGAAACATATTAGGTATGTAGCATAAAGAAGTAAATGAACATGAGAGTCTAGTGTTTCATAAAACTAAACAGTCAAGCACCTTGAATAAGAATTCACTAGTCAGTGAAAACCAGTGAGAAAAATGGAAAGCAGTGGGGCAGAAACTAAGTAAAGACTAATATCTTACACAACATACAAAGCTAAGCTACAAATGGGTAGATGTTTTTCATTCATTTTCAGTTGTGTCTGACTCTTTGTGATACCCTTCCTGCTTTTCTTGGCAAAGGTGAAGATACTGAAGTGGTTTGCCATTTCCTTCTCCAGTTCATTTTAAAGATGAGGAATTGAGGCAAACAGGTTTAAGTGATTTGGGCAGGGTCACACTGTTAGCAAATGTCTGGACCCAGATTTGAACCCAGGAAGATGAATCTTCTTCAATCCAAGCAGGTGCTCTATCCAGCGTACCATCTAGCTTCCAGCGGGTACATGATTTAGACACAAATCATGACATTATAAACAACTTTGAGGAGCAAAGAAGAAATTACCTTTCTGACCTGGGAATAGGGGGAAGAGTGAATGACTAAACAAGGAATGATGAAGATCATGAAGATAAAATGGAAAATACTGACTGAAGAAAATTGAAAAGTTTTCAAATGATCAAAACAGCTAAAATTAGAATGGAGGCAGGCAAATTGTGGGGATAAAGGGGAAGGAGGCATCTTTACAGCAAGTCTTCCTGTTAAAGGTCTCACTTTTAAGATATATAAAGAGCAGATGCAAATACATAAAAATAAAATCATTTGTCCGAATGATAAATCATCAAATTATGTGAAAAACCAGTTTTCAAATGAAGAAATTCAAGCCATAAATAGCCATACAAAAATTCTTTAAATTAATAAAATATTTACAAAAATAAATGAAAGCAACATTGAGATTTTTACCTTAAAACCACCAAATTGGCAAAGTTGATAGAAAAAGGAAAATGACAATTGTTTCAGGGGTTATGAGAAAATATATACATGAATGGATACTTGGTGGAGCTACGAATTGGTACAGAAATTAGGACCAGCAATTTGAAACTGCTCTAAAAGTTTCGAACATCTGTATAATTTTTGACCCCCAAGACCAGAGATATCATCATCAGGTCTATATCCCAAAGAAATCAAAGAGGAAAAAGGTTTTCTTGGGCAAAATGATTTATAGTGGACATTTTTTGTAGGTGGAATCAACTTGAGACTAAGAAGCTACCCATCCATTAATTGAGGAATGGCTAAGCAAATTATGATACATGAATGTAATGAAATACTATTCTGTCATGAAAAAAATTATGAAAGGGACAGTTTCAATTAAATGTGAGAAGGCTTGTGTAAACTTATACAGAGTCAAATGAACTAAATAAGAAAAATAATTAAAACACTGTAAAAACAACAAATCTGAAAGACTTAAGAACTCTAAATGATGAAATGACCAGGTATTATATTCTCTCCCTCTCTCTCTCTCTCTCTCTCTCTCTCTGTCTCTCTCTCTCTCTCTCTGTCTCTCTCTCTCTCTCTCTTTCTATCTATCTCTGTCTCTTTCATAGAAACAATTTTATTTTTAAAACTTTAAGCTCAAAATTCTCTCCCTTCCTCCCTCCTTCTACCCTCATTGAGAAGGCAAGCAATTTGATATAATTATACTTGTGTACTTCCATAATATTTATACTGTAAAAGACTAATTGTATTTCCTTCCATCCTATCCCCCCACCATTTATTCTACTCTCTCTCTCCTTTCACCCTGCCCTTCCTCAAAAGTGTTTTGCTTCTGACTACTCCCTCCCCCAATCTTCTGTCTGGTCCTCCTTCCCTTCTCTTATCCCCTTCCTTCCTACTTTTCTGTAGGGTAAGATAGATTTCTATAACTAATTGAGTGTGCATGCAGGTATTATTCTTGAGATCCAGTGGTAAAGCATTCTGTCCCTCCCTCCTCACAGAAAGGTAATAGAGTTCTCCAAATCAGATTTTTTTTTTTGGACATGGCCAATGTCAGGGATTATTTTTCTTGTGTGTGTGTGTGTAAAAACACACATATACACACAAACATGTATATATACATATATGTACAATCATACTTATATACATACCTATATACATAAGTATATATATATATGTACACATAAATGTATGTATTTATTTGATAAAGGGTGCAGCTAGGTGGCTCAGTAAATAGAGTGCTGGGCTTGGAGTCAGGAAGATTCATCTTTTGAGTTCAAATTTGGCCTCATTCACTTACTACCTGTTTGACCCTGGGCAAGTCACTTAATCCTGTTTGCCTGGATTTCTTTATTTGTAAAATGAGCTGGAGAATGAAATGAAATACCCTTGTAGTATCTTTTCAAGAAAATCCCAAGTGGGGTCATGAAAAGTCACACATGATTGAAAAATGACTGAACAACAAAATATCCATTTATTTTAAATGCATGAAAATGATCATGATAAATGATTCCTCTCTATATTGAATTGCATTTTTTTAAACCAAGAGCTCAAATTATCAGTAGTAGAAAATTGCTAGAATAATTTCCAGCAAAATTAATAATAAAGTATAGCCATTGTTATCATTATTATTTCTCATAATTTTGGAAGTTCTAGCTACTTAATAAGACAAGTTAGAATAATTAAGAAAGAGAATGAAGTCAAAGAAGAGACAAAAATCCCCTTTTGTATATAATCTGCTTACTTAGAGGATGCAAGAGATTCATATTGAATTAATTTAAACAATAACTACAGAAAAGAGAAGGTTAGAAAATAAATACAAATACATTCATACTTTCTACATGCTATACAAAAGAACCCACACAGGTAGAAAAAAGACATTTTATTTAGAATAACAACTAAATGTGTTCTGGGTTATATGAATAGCAAGATGGCAGATTAGACATTTTTACTGATTACCATCTCCTCTCAAACCTCTCTAAAACAGAAATTATGCACCAAAGATAAACAATGTTAGGTGTTTCATGGTCTAAGTTACCCAGTATACAAAAGAAGGTTAAAAATAACCCCAATAAATTGGCATTCATTCACCCTGAGGTCACTTAGCACCTTTCTTCCAACCATCTCAAGTGAGACCACAGCACACCCTTAGATATCACATAACTTTATGTTCAAATCTACCTCTGTACCTTGATTCCCCTTTCTCTTTTCAGTACTGTAGAGACCCCAGTTTCAAGCTGGTGGAATTTGCTTGGATCTCAATAGCTAGATAGGGAAGCACAGTCCCTTAGGAGAAAATGATAAAGGGAGTAGCAAACTAGAAGTAGAAGGAGTGAGGAAATTGGCCTCTGAACTTCTGATGATGGACCAGAGAACTGAGGAACAGAGGAAGTGGGACATGTCACTAGAAGAGGACACTGCATATGGGGAGATTTGTAGCACTCCCTCAAGTCTGAGTACAACATCCAACGGGGGCCAGTTGTGATCACCCAAAAGTCAGTTGGGGCAGAGACCTAAATTGGTGAACTGTGAATTGCCCAATGTTGGAGGAGACTGAGATGTTTTAAGATCCAGCAAACAAGGAAACTACAATCAGAGGAAAAGGAGTCAGGGAGTGGGTTATAAAGAAACCAAGGGAAAAAATAAAAAGTATCAAAGATTTGAGCAAAAACAAATCTCAAACACTTTGAATATGAACAGATAAATCAACAGGATAAACAGTAATAAAAGAATGGAATTATGACCTTCGATCTAGTGAATGAGTGCACGTATATATGAATAAATACTACAAAAGAAAGGCAAATTATTCAGCCATTCTTGGATGATTTAAAAGAGAAATGAGAATTATTAAAATAAATTTATGTCTCGAACAGCAAAAATGATGAGCAGAATAGAAAAATTGAGGTCTGCAATGTCAAACCTCACCAAAACAAAGAGAGAACAATAGCTATCTAGATTGGGAATGTAAACACCTAGAAATGAAAGACAGCCCAAAAAAGAGGAACAACAAAAAATGGTAAAAGAAAATATGCTCACTATATGAGTAAAATATACTGATCTGGAAGATAGAATATGTGGAGATAACCTAATCATCATTAGCTTCCCCAGAAGAATAATATATCAGCACAAAAATCTTAACACTATAATGTAGAAAATAATAGAAGAGAACTGTCCAGAACTTCAGAACATAGAAAATGAAATTCCAACTTTCCTTATTAGTATTCCTACTGATTCCCCAGGACATCACATATTAGCAACAAACATGGACATTGCTGAAGTAAAGTTGCAGGCTGAAAATAAATTCTCAAAAATCAATAGTGTTTCTATGTAATAATATAAAAATGCAAGAAACAATAATAAAAAGTGTAATTTCATTCCAGATAACTTTCTTGTCATTCAGTAATTTTTAGACATGCCCAACTCTTTGTGACCCCATTTGAGGTTTTCTTGGCAGGGATACTTGAGTGCTTTTCCATTTACTTCTCCAAATAATTTTAAAGATGATAAAACCGAGGAAAACAAGGTTAAGAGATTTGTCCAGGGTCATACATCTAGTAAGTGTTTGAGGCCACATTTGAACTTATTTCTGCCTGACACCAGGTCAGGCATTCTATCCACTGCACCACCAAGTGACTCCTCCAAATAACTACAAAAAGCATAAACTGAGGATCAGTCTCCCAAAGTACACACAAAGTTTATATAGTTTCAATACAAAATGCTCATTGACAAAATAAAGAACAATCTAAATAACTAGAGGAATATCCAGTGCTCATGGCTAGGTTGTGCCCATGTAAGAAAAAATAACAATGTTACCAAAATTAATTTACACCTGTAATGCTAGAAGAGAGGAAGATTGGGGAGGAAAAGAGAGAGGACAAAAGGGAAAAAAAGAGGAGAGGACACCCTAGAAGATCCTCTCTTCATGCATGAAGACAAGAGATGAGGGTAAAGATTCTGCTGGGGATCAGAGAAAGTAGATGAGAGGAAAAAACCATAGTGAGGTCAGAGCCAGAGACAAAAGAGAAATTAGAATGAGGAGAGCAAAATGGAAATTACATTTGTGGTTGTAGAGGAGAAAGAAGAAAAAACATCAACAATAGAGTGCCCTCACCCCTACCTCACCTCATTGCATCCTAGGTAGAAGGTAGGGTATATGTGTGCATGTGTGTGTGAAATCCCAGACCCTCTTCATAGCCTCTTCCAGGGTACCTTTTTCTACCCTCCCTCCCCTCAGCAGATTAGGCTAATCTACTGGAAGAAATAATAATCTTACACCACTCTCTTTCTTAAGTTCAGAAATAAGTTACACTAACCAGTTTTGTTTCTGTTGCTGGCATGACCAACAGCTCTAAAGTTCATAAAATGTGTGCACATGCTTTGTGTGTAGCCATGTATGTAAGAGAATTACACATATGATGGGATTTTTTTTTATAGGAATGGGATTGCCTGAGTTCATCTTCCTCAGAGCTGTGATTATCACATCACATATAGCAAATAGGAAAGTCTACCAGGGGAGGTCACCATATGTCATAAAAAGTGAACTTTTATCCCAAGGTGCAAGTTAATATCAAGAATAACTACGGATTAAGGAGAATTCCCATCAGTAAAGACTAGCAGATAATGAGAAATGCCAATCAAGTTGTCACTGTCAACTAGGAAAGAAACTTTTCTGAGCTACTTTGGTTGTGAGAGTCAAGCAGGGTCATAAACAGAAAAATCAGAGAAAATTGCATTGAAAGGAGTGAGAGTTTCAGTCTGTAATCTTGCCTGTATCTGGCCTCTTGGCACTCTGTGAGATATCCTGAGCCCAGAACGTTCCTTCTCATTGTTTCCAATCCTTTAGTTGCCACTGAGGCCTCTGATCTGAACATGTACCCAAAATTGAAAATACTGAATGTCTTCTGAGGCATCTTCTACAAAGAGAAGAAACTCTAAAACCAATTCCTAAGGCCTTACATGAAAACACAACAATATGTGTCATTCACAGATATGACAGATACATGACCACATTACTCAAATTTGTTTATAGTGCCACCCTTTATGTCTAAATCATGTACTCATTTTCATCTTGATTTATCCTTCAAAACTTCTGGGACTATTTCCCTTAGGGCTGTGAGATTTGGCATAGGAAATCTATTGTAAACATAAGAATGAATAAATTCTGCTTTGTCCTCCATTATTGAGTTCTCCCTTGAACCTTTTATAGATTAAGCTATTCTTTTCAAAATTAAGTAGATTAAGATCCCCAGAATGTTGTTTCTTTCTCAGCAAAAGGTACCTGGGAATGGAGAAGTAGAGACTGGGTTTAATTGGGGTCAATATTATGTCAGAAACAGCAACCCTAAGAATGTTAATATCTCCATCCCTTTTTCCCTAATAATTCTCCATTTTGTGATTTTGAGCAGAGTGCTAATGACTGGCAAAATCATTAAATGTGCTCTGTCTTCCTGTCTGAAAAGTGTGATGATATAGAGGAGATTAATAATTAAAAAACGTCTTCTCTCCTAAACATATAACTATTCTAATGTACCACCCACATATTACTGTCTGTTCATGCATTTAGATATGTGTTCATGAGTGGACATAACTATGATATGCTTTTATACATAGCATAGGAGTCCTTGACTTACTTATGATTAACTTGACTGTTTTCTTTCAACAGTCTGATGGGAATTTCCTTTCCACGTAGAGCAAAAATTTGCTTTCCACGTCATCCTTGTAGAACTCTACACAGACCCAGATGACATAACTCTCTTTTCTTCAGTTTGTTTTCTTCAGTGGATTTTTGTATCTCTTTTTCTATCTGACCAATTCTAATTTTTAAGCTGTCTTCCAAGCCATTGAATCTTTTTTTCATAATTCTTTTTCATCACTCTCATTTCTTTTCCCCATTTTTCATCTACCTCTCTTATATGATTATTAATCTCCCTTTTGAGCTCTTCCATAGGTTCTTTCTGGGCTTGAGATGACTTCTCATTTTTCTTTGTTTTTTTTTTTCGTTAGTTTTTTTCCCATTGTTGTCTTCTTCTGAGTTTGTGTCTTGGTCTTCCCTAATGGTAACTATAATAACTATCTATGGTCAGATTCTGTTTTTTGTTGTTTTCTGCTTATCCGCCCCTTTTTTTTTGGTGGTGGTGGGGAGCTTTTTCCTTTCTTTTAAATTTGAGCTCTGCTCCCAGGGTGGAAGGAGCACTATCTCAGGCTTCTTGTGCTAGTGGTTGCAGGCCCTGGCTGTTTACCTGGTGCTATACCTATGTTTCTCTGAGGCTCATGGGTGACCCTTATATATCATGCTATGCTGTGGGATGGGGTGATGGTTGGCTGGTACTGCCATAGGTGTCTGGCAGCTTACCTGATATACTGAGCTAGAGTCCTACTGGTGGTGTCTCCTGTGTACTGAGGCCCAGTGGGGTTTTTCTGAGTTTCCCAGGGATACAGTGAAGCATGAAAAACTCTGGCCCCTGGAGGAAGCCTGCTTGCCCTGAGCTTCCCTGAAACATGGGGAGGTCCAATTGCTGTAGGAAGCCTGCCTGGGGCAAGGCTGAAGCACTCAGAGGTCTGGTTACTGCAGGATGCCTGCCTACGCACATAAGGTGGCTCTCAGAATTGGAGCCTGTCAGTTTTCCTGGCTATACTAAGGCAAGCAGGGGTCCAGGTGTTGCTGTTTGTTCCCATCTTTCCACTGGCTCCACTGTTCCAGGATTTATTCTGGGGTGCTATTTCATGGTTGTTTGGATGTGAATATGGGGGAACTATAGCAATTTACTGCTTACTACAGCATCTTGGCCCCTGGAATTTCAGTTTGCTATCATAGAGTTGATATAATCTTCCCTTCTTGATTTGGGGAATCTTCTGACTTGCCAGTAGCATATATGGTGTTAAAGGTGGAACATATTGATAGGGCATAGGGGAAATTGAGAATAAAGAAAAGATAGCAAAGTATTAAAAAAGATTCTCTACTATAACTAGATGGAATTTGTAACTGATAGACAGTTGTATTCAACAATGAAAAGATGAACAAAATAGACCATAATAAAAGTAATAAAATTGGAAAGATAGAAAATATATTTATATGTATTTTATATATAAAATTGGAATAGATGCAGAAAAAGCTTTTAAAAAAACCATTTTTACTTAAAAATTTGAGTTCCAAATTCTATTGTTCCTTCCCTTCCTCCCCTTTTCCCTCCCTGAAACGGTAAACATATATAGGTTATACAAGTGAAATTATGTAAAACCATTTCCATAGTAGTCATTTTGTACAAGAAGACAAATAAACAAAAAATGAAAGAAAGTGAAAAAAGCATGCTTCTTTCTGTATCCAGACAGCATCAGTTCTTTCTCTGGGGGTGTATAGCAGTTTTCATCATGAGTCCTATGGGATTGTCTTAGATCATTGCATTGGTGAGAATAGCCGAGTCATTCACAGATCTTCAGCTAAAAATATTGTTGTAACTGTGTACAATGTTCTGGTTCTATTTGTTTCACTATACATCAGTTCATGCAAATCTTTCCAGGTCTTTCTGAAACCATCCTGCTTGTCATTTTTCATGGTACAATAATATTCCAGTACAATCATATGCCACAGCTTGTTTAGACATTTCCCAGTTGATGGACATCCCTTTGATTCCAATTCTTAGCTACCACAAAAAGAGCTGTTATAAATATTTTTTGTACAGATAGGTCCTTTTCCCTTTTCTGTATGTCTTTGGGATAAAGACCTAGCAATGGTATTGCTGAATCAAAGGGTATGTACAGTATGTACAGCAATTTGGATATGGTTCCAAATTGTTCTCTAGAATGATTGGATCACAACTCCATCCACAGTGCATTAGTGTCACTGTTGTCCCACATTCCCTCCAATATTCAAAATTTTTCTTTTCTGTCATCTTAGTCACTTTGATAGGTATGAAGTGGTACTTCAGAGCTGTTTTAATCTGTATTTCTCTGATCAAAAGTAATTTAGAGCATTTTTATATGAATATAGATAGTTTTGATTTCTTTGTTTGAAAGCTGTCTGTTCATATCTTTTTTACAATTTACCAATCATCAGGAATGATTGAAAGTCATTTATTTAATTGATTCTCCATCTTTTTCCCTGAAAGATTATACTCAATTTTTCTGGGTAGTTGATTCGTGGTTGTAATACAAGCTCCTTTGTCTTCTGGAATATCATATTCCAAATCCTCAGATACTTTAATGTAGAGGCTGCTAAATCCTGAGTAATCCTAACTGTGGTTCCATGATATTTAAATTGTTTCTTTCTGGTTGTTTACAGTATTTTTTATTTGATCTGATAATTCTGGAAATTGGCTACAATGTTACTTGTAGTTTTCATTCTGGGCTCTCTTTCAGGGGGTGATCAGTGGATTCTTTCAATGACTATTTTACCCTCAGATTCTGGGATATCAGGACAGTTTCCCTTGATAATTTCTTGGAAGATGTCGTCCAAGTTCTTTTCTGATCATGACTTTCAGGAAGTCCAATAACTCTTCAATTATCTCTCTTGGATCTATTTTCCAGGTCAGTTGTTTTCCAATGAAGTATTTTGCATTTTCATCTATCTTTCCATCCCTTTGATTTTGTTTGACTGTTTCAATAGAGTCATCAGCTTCCACTTGCCCAATTCTGAGTTTTAAGGAATTATTTTCTTCAGTTAGCTTTTGTATTCCTTTTCCATTTGGCCAATACTACTTTTTGAGTTCTCTTCAATGAATTTTTGTACCTTCTTTTCCATTTGGTCAGTTGTATTTTTATTGTGATCTTCAGTCAACTCTCATCCTTCCTTTTCCAAGCTATTGACTTTCTTTTGCACACCTCTCATTTCTTTTCTCAATTTTTCTTCTACCTCCTTTATTTGACTTTTAAAATCCTTCTTGCATTCTTCCAAAAAAGGTTTTTTGGGCTTGAGGCCAATTCGTATTTCCCTTTGAGGTTTCAGATGTAAGCATATTGGCAGTGTTGTCCACTTCTGAGTTTTTGTTTTGATCTTCCCTATCACTATTCACCGTATGGTCAAATGTTCATTTACACTTTTTTGCTCATCTTGTTTGCCTGCTTCCTGGCTTTTAAAGTTGAGTTCTCCTGGAGCACAGAGTGTGCTGTCTCAAGCTTCTTGTGTGGTGGGCCACGGGCCTGGTTATTGGTGTTATGTGCTGGGACCTAAGAGGCTGGGAGCTGGAGGCTGTAGGGATCTGGTAGCTTACCTTGTGCTGATCTGGAGTCTGGCATGTGCTGAGATTAGGTGGGGTTTTTCTGTGTTTTCCCAGGGCTACACAGAAGTACATGGAGGTCTGGCCGCTGGAAAATATCTATTTTCTCTTTACTTCACTGAATCATCTGAAGGTCTGGCAGTGGAAGATGCCTGATTTCCCTGGGCTGCGTTGAAGCACATGGTGGTTTTGGAGTATGCTGATTCCCCTGGCTATGCTAAAGGATAGATGTGTTCCTGATGTTGGCATTTGCCTGTTCCACCACCCTGGGACTCAGGATTTCCCACTGGTTTGCTGAGGTGAGGCTTGCTGGAACATTTCCTGTCCTGGAATGAGTTCCCCTTTTACCCGAATTAAACTGACTTTTTTTTTTTTTTTGCTGCTCCTCCAAGTTTTCCTGGCCAAAAGGCCACTCTACCAATCTTTCTACTGACCCTGCTGTTCCAGAGTTTGTTCTGGTGTGCTATTTTTTGGTTGCTTAGGAGAGTGACAGCAATTTACTGTTTATTCTGCCATCAGGGCTCCCAGAAGTCTCTCCACTACTTTAGGCTCCCCTTGGTCTCCAGGTTTGGGCTATATTAAAAACAAATGATGTAAATATTTTTGTACATGAGGTTATGTCAACTGGGTGAAGCCCACTCCTCAAAATTCAGAGTAGTCCAAGCTGTTTTGAAAGTAGAAATTTTATTAGGAGGAAAATCGGGCACCAGTGCCAAGGCACCCCAGTACAAAGTGCAAAGCAGCACACAGCTCAGGAGAGGCAGGGGAGATTTATACTTGAAAAACCCAAAGGGGAAGTCTAAGGAGGTGTTGGGAAAAAAGAATGGACAGACTTTTCCAAGAATAGATGGGAAACAGAAGCAGGAAGTTTTGCAGGAACCATTAACTACAAGGCTGGTTTGGGGCAGTTTGGAGGTCATAGCTCAGCAATATGAGCTGGAAGACACTAGTAAAGTGTCTGGGAGTGAGTAAGACTTTGGCTCATTGTATCCTCCTGATTGACTCCTTTCAGCAAATGGGCTTACTCTGTGTCCAGGGTATCCATCTGGTAAGGTAACTAATAGAAAACAAATATCTTAAGCTTGGGGGTACTTTTCACTGTTGGTCTTTCCCATTCTTTTATAATGATGGGTATATTGTGGCTTAGCTAGAGTATGTATCATGTACAGTTTGATAGCTTTGGGGGTACAACTTCAACATTGATTTCCAGATTATCTAGACAAATTCACAGCCTGAACAGCAATATACAAATACACTTGTTTTTCTTTTTTAGTAATGCAATAATGCTTTACCTCAGCAAGTGGGGAATTAGAATTTATGGAACATTATATTTTCTTGCTTCTCTGTGCTAGGTGCCTAATTGTTTTCACTGCTTTATGTCTCTATTTTTAAAGCAGCACCCAGGTCTTTTTAAATGATCATCACTTTGTAGAATAGTTTACTCTCTGATGTTAGAACCCATTCTTCTCAGATTTTTTCATCATTGCCCTTGAGATTATTGAACTTTTGTTCCCTATACATGCATTTTTTTAAGTTCTATAAACTAATTTTTTTAGATTGATTGGTAAGATCACTAATAAGTATATTAAATTCAGTAATACTGTC
>CM053588.1:76857700-76885356 GCA_028646515.1 Pseudochirops corinnae | reverse complement strand
GGGCACAGCCGCTGCTTCAGGCCAGGCTGGCTTCGGTTCTCAGTGCTGATATGGTTCCTCGTAGCCGAGCTGACTTTAGTGGGAAGTATCCTTGTGTGCGTTTTGGAGTTCTAGGATTGGTTTAGAGTCCTATTTTATGGGTATTTGGGGGTGGCTAAGTGAGAGCTGCAATATGTTGCTGCTGCCACGCCGTCATCTTGGCTCCACCCCCCCATGCACATTCCTTTTGCTAATTTTTCATTTCCTTTTAGTTCAATAAATAGTAGCTTGTTCTTCTACCACCTGAGACCCTCCAGCTTGTTCTTCTAAATAAGAGCCTGAATGCTGTGACACAGAAAAATTGTCACACAAACCAGTCACCTCCCTTTCCATCTGAGTTTTCTCCCCAAGCAGCATATTTCTACTTTGACACAGAAGGCAATAACTTCTTAGCAAGATCCAGCCTCTCCCACACACCCCTGCCAGTTCTTTCCTTATTTCTATTGGTATTCCTTGCAAACATCTTTACAAATCTCTGGGTTCTTCCTTCTGTAAGGCTTTGTATCCCAGTTTTCACAGAGCCCTGTGCTTTAGCCCATTCTCTTGCTAGGGAGGAATAAGGTAAATCCTCCCATCCTGGGGTATCTATTTCTCTCTCTAAAGCCTCCTGCCTCCAGAGAGATCTGATATTTTGTGATCTCATGCTCATTGCCAAATATAATGGCAATGTGATATTCACAGAACCCACAGCATCTATGAAAACGCTGATGAAGTTGTGAATTACAAGATGTAACAGACTCTCCACTTGAAGACAGAACCATAACATTTATCCAAATACCAGAAAGCTGAGTCCCAATACTGCAAAGCCAAATCCATCATAGCAACCACGAAGTTGATACACATAACAAATGCAGTGAGAACCAACATTCCCAAGCCTTCCCTCCATCAAGCCTTTAAAACAAAACAGACTCCCTTAAGCAAAAATCTCCTCTCTTGCTCACACTAGCTACTCTGCCTCCGTGCTACTTGCTCCCAACTCTGCTCTGGCTCTCTCCTGCTCCTTCCTACTCCACACTTCCTATGCTACCCTTTCAGCAAGCTACTCCCACCCTGGACTCCATGTGATTACATTTGGCCTATTAAGGGGCAGGAAAGATCTTCAAATTACCATTACAGGGTCACATCCAATGACCCAGACATTTATGACTGATTTGTGCAGTTCTAACATAGTTTAAGTGACTTAATGTATTTGCTAACTGGATTTCATGAAGTATTGTTTGCTCTGTTGCTATTTTTCAGTTTTTGCAGGAAGAAGATCTTCCCTACCCTTAATAGGGTGAATGTAATCACATGGGAGCCCACTGTGGGAGGAGCTTATCAAAAAAGGGTGGAAGAGGAAGGATGGAGCAGGAAGGAGCAGAGCAGAGAAAAGCAGGAGTAGAGCTGGGAGTGAGCAGTACTGAAAGAGAGAATGTTTGTGAAGTTGGCCCTCTCTCTGTTGGTCTGTGTTACTTTCTCAGAGAGAAGTCCTTCTGTTTATTTGTGCTAATTTCTCAGACAGAAGCCCTGTCTGTTGTTCAGTATTGGTTTCTCAGACAGAAACCTTGTCTATTGTTCTGTGTTGATTTCTCAGATGTAAATTGAATTGAGATGATAGAGTTGGTAGTGTGTGTAAATGTTGTTGTAGCCCTGTTAAGCTTTGTTTTCCTAGAAAGAGAAATTATGAAGAGCTTGGAGTGGAACAGTAAACTTGAGCAGAGATATGGAACAGGAGCAGAGAGCTGCCTACATTTAAATCCAGACAAAAGTTGGGAGTGGTCAGCCTGTGCAGAAGGAGCCCTGGGGTTTGGAAGCCAGTCTTGAGTCAAGATGAAAAAGAACTTTACTTTGATACTCTACATTGACTGAGAAGAATGTTACTTACTGTAACCTAGGGGTGGATGGTATTTATATATTCTGCTACCCCTTTGTAATGGCAAGCAAAGAAGTAGTTAACACCTTGTTTCAGCTATTGAATTAACACAGAAGTATTTAACACCTTGTTTCAGTTCATGATTGTATCAAGTATTAAGATCCAGAACTTGTGAATCCCACACCATGTGAACCCTAGAACTTGTGAACTCCTGCAACAGGAAGGGGAGGAGCTAATGACCATATATAAAGAGAGACCCAGGCTGGAGAGAGCAGAACTGAGAAGTGAGCTCTTGTGGTAGAGAAGGAGAAAACTTGTGTTATCATGGCACTCTGTGTTTGTCTGTTCTGTCTGTGTTGATGTTTGTGATACTTTATACAGAAGCTCTGGGACCTTACTGGAATCCCTGAAAGAAGATTTTCTGGTTGTCTGTTTACAGAAGTCCTGGAGGAATAATTCAGTAGTCCTGGGACTGTACTGATGATTTGTGTTGAGTTCTCAGACCTTGCTTATGGGTCTGTGTTGATTTCTATGTTGATGATTTGTGTTGACCTCTTGGACCTTGTTTGTGACTCCCTGTTGATTTCACAGGCAGATAGTGAATTGATGATGATGCCGGCAATGCATATGAATGTTGTTTTTGGCACTGCTAAGCTTTGTCTTCCCAGAAACAGGAATTGTGAAGTACGTGAGGTGGACTAGACACTGTGAGCTTCAGTATGGAATAGGAACTGGACAAGCAACTGGATGAAGAACTAGACAAGGAGCTGTACAAGGAACTGGGAGCTGCCTATCTTTGGACCCAGGTGACAGTTGTGTAGATTCAGGCAGGAGCTGGGACAATGGAAGAGGAACCATGGAAGCTGAGGGCCATCCTGGAGTCAGGATGGAAGAAGACTTTACCTGGATACTGTGTATTGATTGAGAAGATCATGATTTACTATGTTTGAGGGGTGAAGAACTTTGACCTTTATATTTAGATGATTGAGTTAAGGACTTACTAATTAATGATGATTGGAAACTAATCTCCAATTAAGAAGAAAGAAGACTTTTTGATTGAAGAGATTAAGACAATGTGATCTAGGTAGGGTTGGAGAACTTTTGACCTTTGTACTTTGTGATTGAATTAAGGACTTACTAAATGATTGAGTTCCTAAATGAATATACTTTATTTAAAACTATGTGGCCATTTTAGAGATAAGCTGTTATGTCATAACATTGTGAATGCTGTTCTTTGATTTCTGTGAATGTTTTGTCTTAATTTGTTACTGAATAAATAGAGAGTTCACTATACTGTGTAATCAGAAAGCTGTTCACGGGATCGGTCTTCTGGAAAGCTGCTCGTGCTTGGCTTTACACCTTTAAAGATGTCTATAGGATATACTGAATGATATGTTTTGTTTAAGGCTGTGTGACCACCTTAGTAATAAGCTGTTATGCTATGTTGTGAACGTTATGCTTTAGTTTCTTGAATGTTATGCTTAGTTTACTGCTGAATAAATATAGAATCCATTAAACTATGTGATTAGACTCTTAAGATTATTGACAGCAGCAGATCTCAGGAGAGCTGCTGTGATGGGCTTTACAGATGATGCTCTACCTGAGAGCCAGTGTGGCTTCCAAAAGGGCCTAGGAACAGTTGATATTGTATTGGCTGCATGACTAGGAGAAATGCCAGGATCAGAACAGAATATGTGTCAACCTGACAAAAGACTTCATTGCTATCAGTAGTGAGGATTTGTGGAAGATCATGGTGAAATTTGGTTGCTTTGAGAAGTTCATCAGGTTTTTATGCCACTTTCATGATGTTATGTATGTGTGGGTTCTGGAAGAAGGGTGATGATCTCATTATTTTTAGTCACCAGTGTAGTAAAGTAGGGTTGTGCGCCCTCATGCTTTTCAGCAGGACATTTTCTGCGATGTTGTCAATGTCAAAAAGGAAGAAAATGGCATCAAAATAATCTACTACATTAATGGTAATTTATTTGACTTAAAGAGGCTAAAAGCCTTAAAAGGGAGAGTGGTTGATGCATGATCCATTTTTTCCTTCAAATGACTGTGCACTCAGTGCAGCCCCTGAGGGTGAGATGCAAAAGAGTATGCTTTGATTCTCTGCAATTTGTATTAATTTTGGCCTAGCAGTTAAAACCAGGAAAACAGAGGCTCTCTACCAGAAAGCTCTGAACCATTCATTTATGGAAAATTTGGTTTCAGCAAATGGAGAAATCTTGAATGCTATGGATAAGTTCACTTACCTTGGTGGTACACTTTCCAGGGGTATAAACATAGATAATGAAGTTGACATACCCATTGCCAGAGCTAGTTCACCCTTTGAAAAACTCCAAGAGAAAGTGTGGGATAGAAAAGGTATTATGAAGCCTTCCAATTTGGAGGCCTCTAGAGCCTTTCTACTGACTGCATTTTTGTATGCCAGTTAAACCTGGACAGTCTACTAGTTCCATGCCAGAAAACTATACTTCTTCCATTTGAAGTGTTTTAGTAAGCTTCTGAAGGTTACCTGGCAACATATGGTACTGGACACTGAGGTATCCTGAGCTGAATCACAGGGCATTCAAACTCTGCTTTGGACAGCACAACTCTAATGGGCTGGACACTTAGTCCAAATGTCAAATACATATTTATCTAAGAGACTATTTTCAGGAGAACTCACCCAAGACAAGCACTAATAGAGAGGTCAAAAGAAGTAATATAAGGATACTCTCATAGTCTCTCTAGAGAACTTTAACATTGATTACCTGACCTGGAAGATCCTGGCATAGGACTGACTGAAACCATGAGCAATGAAGAATTTTTGGCAACTCCCCAAAAATGTGAGATACAGAAATCTAGAGATTTACCATTTCAAATATTGTCATGGACTCTTTATTCATGACCCATGGTAGAGCCTTTTGGGCTAAAAATCATCTGATTAGTTACAGTTAGATTCATGGTACCTTGACAACATGATATTATTTTCTCCACTTAAAATACAAAGAATGAACAAAAACATTTTGCTTGGTAATCTCATCTCCCATGGATTCAACTGTCTTTTCTATGGCAATGATTCCCAGATCTCCTTATCCAATCCTTACACCTACTCTGAACTCTAGTCTAATATAGCTACCAACTTAGGGGCATTTCAAATGGGACATCTTGTAGGTATCTTAAATGCAACACATCCCAAATTGTACTCATTAGCTCCTACACAACAATAGCTTCTAATCTTTATTTTCCCATTATACTTGTAGAGACCCCTACTCAGTCACTCAGAATTGGAACAAGGTGTCATTTTCTAGTCCTCCTTCTCTCACCCCCAATTCTATTTTTGTTGTCAAGACTGTTGTGTCTACCTTTGTGATATCTCTTTTATTCATTCTTTTTTCTTGTCTGATTTTGTCACCACCTTGGAATATACCTTCATCACTTCCTGCCTAGAGAATTGCAATAGTCTATTGGTTGGTATCTATTTTTTCAAATCTCTCCTCACTTCAATTCATCTTCCACTCAACTGTCAGACTGATCTTCCTAATGAAGAAGACTTAGGTCAATAACTTCTACTGGTTCTTGCACATAGGATACAAAATCATCTATTTGGCTTTAAAGTCTTTTATATCCTGGTCCTTTCCTGTGTGACCAGCCTCCTTAAAACTTATACTCTTCTACCCATTCTACATTGCAGTGACAATGTACTTGCTCTTCCTCAAAGAAAACATTTCATCTCTTAACTCTGGACATTTTCATTGGTTGAATTTCATGGCTGAAATTTTCTATCCCTTTACCCACATATGCAGGATTTTCTGTCTTCTGTCAGGTCCTAGGTAAAATGATATTTTCTGCAAGAAGCTTTTTTTAGTTCCCCTTAATTATACTGCCTTTCATTCATTAATTATCTCCCAATTGTCTTGTATATAACTTCTGTGTGTACACTCGTTTACATGACTTGTCCTGAAGTATCCTGTGAACTCCATGAGACTAGGGATTATTTTTGTCTTTGTATCTCCAAGCTTACCATGGTGTCTACATATTGTATATGCTTAACAAATGTTTGTTGATTGACTGATGACTTCATCCCTTTCTTTCATCTAGTGTCACTGGCTTTCTACATCAACTTCTATTTGAATCCTTCTCCATCTTACATTTTTCCTTCATGTCATATCCTGCTATATTTCGTCCTCCTAGATTCTTCCTCCCATATCTTCAAATCGAAACCTTTTATTCCTTATTTTCCATTAGTTTATTCTCAAGATCTATTAGATTTGACTTAAGATCAAATAAAATAGGCAATTCTATAAACCTAACAACATACCAATGAAAACTGAACATGAGGTAGAGCCAAGATGGTGGAGTAGAGGCACAAACTTGGCATGATCTCCCACTCCAATAACTTCCAATACATGTAAAACATGACTCTAAAAATTTTTTAGAGCTTCAGAACCCACAAAGTGACAGAGAGAAACAAATCTCCCACTAAAGGCACCCTGCTAGGCTCATAGGAAGGGTCTATTGCACTGAGCTGGGGGCTGAGTATAGCATCACAGGAGCCATGCTGTTTCAGCTCCAGGGTGGCCCCAACCAGCTGCGGCCAGAGTGCCTCCCCTACTTCTCGCCCAAAGTGCAGAGGCCTGACCACACTCTTCTGTCCAACAGAGTTCTCTACTGACTTTTTATGTTGTCTTTGGTATTTATGGGTTGAGGAGTCTGGAAACCACCACAGTTGCTAGTGATTCACTCTCCTGAAGTCTGCTCTTCAAGAGAGTGAATGTGGCTACACCTGCTGCCACATGGCTGCCTTCAGAGCTCCTGGCCTGCAGATTGTAGGGGGAGCAAGTGACCTTTAAGAGGATAGTTGCTCTTGCTTTGACCTGCTTGGATCTGGATTGTGGTCTTGGGTAGTGGTCCTGGGGTGTGAGGCAGTGTGCCAGACCTTGTGGGAGTTGTAGACAGGGTGACCTCCTAATAGCTTTGACAGCTACAAAAACCCCAACAATTTGAGACAAAATTCTCTCCATTCTGGAAGCAGAGTTCTGCTGTGACAAAGAGCTCAAAAGTCCAGTAATTGACTGGGAAGATGAGCAAGCAGAGGAAACACAACCAGGCCATAAATTCCTTTTTGGGGCACATAAATTCCTTTTTGGGACACAAAACATGGAATGAGAGAAAGACAAAGAAGTCAGAACTCCTGCATCAAAATGAGAATGATACAAGAAAATCATGAAAAGCAAATCAACAGCCTGCTAAAGGAGACTGAAAAAAATACTGAAGAAAATATCATTTTAAAAAGTAGACTAACTCAAATGGCAAAAGAGGCTCAAAAAGCCAAAGAGGAGAAGAATGCCTTAAAAAGCCAAATTTGCCAGAGGGAAAAGGAATTTCAAAAACTCACCAAAGAGAATAATTCCTTAAAAATTAGATTGGAGCAAATGGAAGCTAATGACTTTATGAGAAATCAAGATACTAGTAAACAGTTGCAAACAAATAAAAAAAGAGAAGGCAATGTGAAATATCTCATTGGAAAAACCACTGATCTGGAAAGTAGATCCAGGAGAGATAATTTAAAAATTATTGGACTACCTGATAATTTAAAAATTATTGGACTACCATGATCAAAAAGAGAGCCTAAAAAAAAAGAGTGAGACTAGAAACCATCTTTCAAGAAATTAGCAAGCAAAATTGCCCTGATATTCTAGAACCAGAGGACAAAAATAAAAATTGAAAGAATTCACTAATCACCTCTTGAAAAAGATTCCCAAAAGAAAACTCCTAGGAATATTACAGCCAAATTCCTGAGTTCCCAGGTCAAGGAGAAAATACTGCAAGCAGTCATGGAGAAACAATTTGAATACTGTGGAAACACAATCAGGATAACATAAGACCTAGCAGCTTCTATATTAAGGGATTGAAGGGCTTGGAAAATAATATTCCAGAGATCAAAGGAGCTTTTATTAAAACCAAGAATCACCTACCCAGCAAACTGAGCATAATGCTTCAGGGGGAAAATATGGTTATTCAATGAAATTGAGAATTTTCAAGCATTCTTGATGAAAAAACCAGAGCTGAACAGAAAATTTGACTTTCAAATACAAGAAGCAAGAGAAATATGAGAAGGTAAATATAAAAAAGAAATCATAAGGAACTTATTAAAGTTGAACTATTTACATTCCTACATGGAAAAATGATAATTTTAACTCATGACACTTTTCTTAGTGTGAGGATAGTTGAAGGGAATATAAACGTATGTGTGTGTGTATATGTATGTATGTGTATATGCGTATGTATACATACATATATGTGTATATAGGAGAGTGGGTGGGTGTGTATAAATATATGTGAGTGTGTGCATATGTATGTACATGTATACATAGACAGAGGGCACCAAATGAGTTGAATAAGAAGGGATGATATCTAAAAAAATGAAATTAAGAGGTGAGAGAGGAATTTATTGGGAGGAGAAAGGGAGGGATAGATTAAATTTTCTCATCTAAAAGAGGCAAGAGAAAACTGTTACAATGGAGGGCAAGAGCAGGAAGGTGAAAGAGAACAGTACAACCTTACTTTCATTGAATTTGGCTTAAGGAAGGAACAACATACACACTCAATTGGGTTTCTTACCCTACAGGAAAATAACAGGGAAGGCGATAAGAGGAAGGATGATAGAAGGGAGAGCAGACTGGGGGAGAGGGTAGTTAGAAGCAAACACTTTTGTAAAGGGCAGAGTCAAAGGAAAAAATAGAACAAGTGGGGGGCAGGATAGGATGGAGGGAAAAATAGTTAGTCTTTCACAATATAACTACTATGGAAATGTTTTGCGTAACTGCACATGTACAACCTATATTGAATGGCTTACCTCCCCAGTGGGGTTGGGCGAGGAGGGAAGAAGGGAAAAAATCTGGAATTCAGAGTTTTAAAAACAAATGTTTAAATAAGTTGTTGTTGTTGTTTTTTTACATGCAACTGGGAAATAAGATATATAGGCATTGGGGTATAGAAATCCATCTTGCCCTACTAGAAATTTGGGTAGAGGTATGAGAGAGGATATAAAAGAGAACAGATTGGAGGAAGGGCTATTCAGTAGGCTTGCTATTTTGGAGTGTGGGTAGGGGAAATATGGGGAGAAAAATTTGTAACTCAAAATCTTGTGGAAATGAATGTTGAAAACTAAAAATAAATTTTAATAAATGCCTGGGGGGAAAAAAAAAGAAACTTGAATAAGAAACTATGGATCACTCTTACATTCATTGTGGTTTCCACTATAAATACGTGATCAATTTAATTTGTAATGTTCATATCTGTCTTATCTCCAGTGCTTTTTGGTGCTAATTCTGGTGTTCCTTCTATTCTTTCTGTTCTTCATATTTTTCCCCAAAGATCTTTCAGTGAATCTTTATTATTTTCTTTTTGTTGTTACCTACATTATACCTATTCCCCCTCTTCATCTTATATACTTCCTCATCAGAGCAGGGTGGGGTCAATGAACATATGGGGGGTGGGAAGCCTTGTGACAAATGTGCATTGTCAAGGCAAAATAAATTCCCAAATTGACCATGTTTCAATAGAAATTACTATAGATATAAATATAGATTGATAGACAGATGTATAGATAGATAGATATTATTATTATTATTATTATTCACCTTTGAGTCCATTTCCTCTCATTCAGAAGGAAAGAAACATGCTTCATCTTAAGTACTCTAAAAGTCTTGTTGGATTTTGCATTAATGTGAGTCATTAAGTCTTTCAAAGTTGTCTTTCTTCTTAGTATTGTTGTACTATATATTGTTCTACTTCTGCTTAAGTCAATCCTGAATCCATTCATTCAAGTTTCCCTAGCTTTCTCTGAAATGTTTTTATTTTGTTATTTATTTTAATAAAATAATTTTGAGAGAGAGAGAGAGAAATAGTGTAGACAGGTTGGAGGTACCAGAAATTTCACTCCATACAAACACTTCTTACTACTGTATAGCATCTTTTAATAGTAACTTGCTTGCTCCTTTAGGCCCACAAGAAGTTACATGGCTTCCTTCAGATTTTTGATTAGCGTTCATCACCAGTACTGTCAGGAAAGCATACAGAGGACTAAATGCAACAATCTAGAGGAGAGTTATAGCTTTAAAATTTCTGATAATAAACAGTCTCTAAGATTCAATTAAATATCTGCCAAATGGTTTTTTACATTTTTTCAAAGTCAGTTTATATTCTCTAAGAAAACAAATGTTGTTTCTCTTTGATATCATCTACTACTGCTTTGTACTTTTTTTTCCTAATTTACAAATTAAGGATAATGAAGACATACTTATTAAAGGCACTCCCCACCTGGCACATTCTCTATTATAAGACTAATTTCACACAAAGCCATATTCTAGTTAGACCACAGTCAAGTGCTTATTTCAAACTTCACAAAACTTTTGTTTATCCCAAATTTATCTATATTAATTTAATGATTGTTAGAAAGAGATTAATGGATTTATTTACTATAAATTTGGATCTCTGAAAATAAGACAATTCATTGATGACTTCTCATCCTTGAATGCAAGAGTCATTACACTGTCAAAATGATGGGAGTATTCACTCGGTATGCTTTGTGCTCTCCTTTATTTTGATTTCCATTGCAGGATACCTGTGTATCATGTGGAATATTCATTAGTTAATGTTTGATCTCACTATGTAACTTAAATTTGTACTTTAAGAGTATTTGGATCCCACAACATCATTGATAATTCTTGTGTTTGGCTATTCTTCTTTGCAAACATGTAGTCATTTCTTCCTTTCCAACATAAACATCTCCATTAACATTTGGATCAGGCTCAACTTGAATTCAGTCACTATCACAGTATTATATGACTTATGAGAAGAAAGCCACCCCAGAATTCTTCTGATATTAAAAAAAATTAGAAGTGTTTCCTAAGAAACAACTATGAAGTATTTGAGCTTTGTTTCAAAGACAATCTTGAGGTCATCAAAGGCACAGAGCTGTATCACCATGGCTACCCATTTGACACTCCTTTGCTTATGCAATTGTATCCCCCAGTCTCTCTCCATTTATATTGTCTTTAAAAGATTTACAACTTCTGAGAAAAGCTTTGCGGAAAGTTCAGAGCTTCTTTAGTTCCTCCTCTATCTAGAACTTCATACTATGTCTATGTCAGATTCTTCTGTACTCAGGACTTCTTGTACATCAGACTGTCTATATTTTTCCCACTTTTAAAATTATATTTATAGGACCATAGGCAAAATTGGGGAACTGGAAGGGATATTCAATTGACTCATTTATTTTTTTTCTTTTTTTCCTTAATAATGTTTTATTTTTACCCATTACATGAAAAGATAGTTTTCAGTATTCATTCGTCTTTATACCTAAATAAGAGGGACAAAACAGAGAAAGGGGAATATAGAACAATATCCCTAAGGAACATTGGTGCAAGAAAGGTAATGAATTGTATTAGGTTATGTAGTATAAACAGGTTACTTTTATACCAGGAATGCAGTATTGGGTCAACATAATGACAATTATAAATATAAATATAGATGCTAAAAGGGAATCTGAGGAAATATAAAGCTTATATCTTTAAAAATTAAAAAGCAGAGAAAAAAATTGACTTTTCCTCAGTATAGTGAATATCATCTACCCAAATCTAAGAACAAGCATGAATATGTTACACATAAAAGTTAGAGACCTTTTCAAAACAGGATGCCTATTATCACCACTACTATTTAACAAACTGCTAAAAAATGCCAACCATAGTAATAAGATGAGAAATAAAGAATAGAAAGAATAAGCACAGGCAAAGAAGTTATTAAAATATCCTTTTATAGATTGTATTTTCCTTGGGATAGCTTAGGAGTCAAATTTAAACAATTAATCAGTTTAATAAGTTGCAAGATACAAAACACATTTATATAAATCTTTAGCAATCCTGTAGAATGCCAAGTAAATCTGGAAAGTATTAAAGCAATAAATATTTAAGAATTAACTACATGCGAACTACTGGGAGCAAAAATGCCAAGAAAAAGTAAGGAAGTTGCTGTTCTGGAGGAACTTACATCCTAATGTGGCAGACAACATAAAAAAGGACACTGAGAAGATTGATTGGGAGCGGTCCCCATATATGACCATAGTGGTAGTGCCAGGTATGATAGAATTTTGTTTCCACAGAAATTATATCAAAACAGAAATTATATGAAATATGATTTGAAACCATACTGATGGCTAACATCATGGACCAAACCACTTATAGAGGGCTGTAGGGGATGCTGGGGCCTGTAAATCAGCGTATTTACTACTTTTCTTTGTTCTGAAATATCAAAGGAACTTCCAGAAAGCAACGAGGTCCATAATGCCAGACCTGCCCTTAGGTAAGAGAGCTTTCACTGTCAATATACTGGGTTCAAATCCTCAAATTCACACTTCTGTCAATTCTCCTAGCCATTGGGGAAAATCCTTTTTCATGGTATCTGATGCAGACAAAAGGGGAGGAGACTAGAAGCATTTTTTACCTTTCCTTTATTTAAGCATTAGGAAAAATGAAGATAAGAAGGGAGAGGGGGAATTGAAATGTGGAAATGAGAAGATGTAATCAAGGGGTGGAATTTCGTGAATCCTAGAATGCTGGCCAATGGGAGGCAGGTGGGAAATTCAAATTGAAAGCAGAGTAGTTAAGCCTGGCATTTGTCTAAATAAGATGTCCTCCCATTTGGGAGGAACCCTTTTGGAGGGACTCATTCACTAGGAATGTAGAATAATTGACTAAAATGAAGTAAGAGCTTCCCTGAGTTCACAAGGAATATTGTTCTTTGTTTAGAGTAAGCATGTTTCTCACAATAAAGGGTGGGGGGTGAGAAGGGAGAAAAGAATTTTCTGAGAATGTGTCTATCATATGTACTTTGCTTAGGAAGTCCTGTGATCCCCACAAGTCTATTTCTAACATTAGTGTCTCAAGAGTCTGAATCATAACTTGGAGTAGCCTGGGAATGAATGAGAGAAAACCTTTGCCATTGCTAAAATTGAGGCACCAAGAAAGAATTTGAGGGCTGTCATGTGGTAGTAATGTTGGAGCATGAGAAAGCCCAAAGTACTAAGGGAATTTCCAAGTTAAGAATGGAACAGTATAATGTTGGTCAAGTGAAAAATAAAATCAAGAGAGAAATGAGGAAAGAACTAGAGATGGAAAATCCATTCAAAATAACTCCAGGAGGTAAAAATCCCAAAATATTTGGGAGGTTCTCTATGAATATTCACTTATGAAAAATAAGAATCCAACAATGAAATACTCTTAGAAGAACTGAAAAACAACCTAATAAATGAAGGAACTTCAATTATTATGGATAAGAAGAGTGAATGTAATAAAATGACAATTCTACCTATATTAACATACTCATTCTGTGCCATATAAATCAAACTGCAAAAGAAACATTTTTATAACCAGAAAAAAATAGTATGAAAATATAATGAGTGGACAAAAGTACAAGAATCTCGAAAGTAATAATAAAAAAAAACACAAATTGAAAAGTAAGATCTATTGATACCTTATATCAAGGTTTATTATAAGTAATAACACTGAAAACAATCAATATGGCATGAGAAGAGAAAAAAAACTAGATGAAATTACAAATATCAGATTATTCTTGTCTCTACCACCTGTAGAAAAATACATAACAAAATGTATTATCTCTGAACAAAATGACTACCAATATGCTCAAAGGCAAAAACACAAACCTAGTTAGGTATATGACTATGAAACCTAACTTATAACATGGTTAGAATCCTTACATCACAGCTGTAACTAATTATTCACTCTGTCACTGATGTTTTCTAGATACTGGATGTTTCTAGGTACTAAGGTATCATCTAGCATCTTGTGGAGATTATATCATTTAACTATACAACCAAAGAAGAACTCAACCTAAATGTTTCAAAGAAGAATCTTCTAGAAATGAAGGGCAAAAAAGACATCAGAAACTTTCTAATCAATATTATCCTCTCAACAATCCATTAGGCAGCAACAAAAGAGATATTGTGATCATATTTGTTTAGATGGAATGAATGGTTCATGGTGAAATATATTGGGCAAGCAAAAGTTTCTCTTTCATCTCAGAAAATGTCTTCTACACCTTACGTTTCTGGAAAAGGAAGGATCTATTGATTTTGACAGCTATTTACTTTTTATTTACAAAAAGAAAATGGCTTATAATGACATGGTATTGGGTTTCCTTTTGTTTTTTCAGACTGGATTTGGGGCCTTGGGGAACTCCTTCCTCTTGAGCCTTTATAGCATCACCTTCTTCGTTGGTCCCAGGCTGAGACCCATAGACTTGCTTCTCTCCCACTTGGTCTTTGTCAATGACTTGGTGCTTCTCTCCAAAGGGATCCCTCAGACCATGGCTGCTTTGGGGCTCAACACTATCATGGATGATGTGGGATGTAAACTTGTGTTTTATATTCACCGAATAGCCCGCGGTCTTTCTCTCGACACCACCTGCTTCCTCAGTGTCTTCCAAACCATCACTTTAAGTCCTAGAAGTTCCAGATGGGCAGAAGTCAAAGTCAGAATCTCAAAATGTATTATCCTATTTTCTTTCTTGTGCTGGACTTTTCAACTGATGACAAATTATTTTATACTTTTAAATGTCAAAGGCCCAACTGGAATCAAAAACACCACTGAAAGCACTGATTTAATTTATTGTTTTGCTATATCTAATATTTCAGTTACTGTTGTACTATATGTCTTCCTAATTTCCCTTCCTGATATTTTATGTGTAGGAATTATGGTGGGAAGCAGTGGATATATGGTTTTTGTCTTGTACAGACACCACCAGAGAGTCCAGTACATCCATGACAATAATCTCACACCAAGTAACTCCCCTGAGAACAGAGCCACACAAACTATACTGCTTTTGGTTTCCATGTTTTTCTCCTTTTACTCCTTGAATTCTGTTTTAGCATTGTATATAACATGGAGGAAGCCACCTTCCTGGCTGGTTCACATCTCTGCCTTCTTAGCTGCCTGCTTTCCAGCTTGTAGCCCCTTTGTTCTAATGGTCCGTGACTCTCAAGTCCCCAAGTACTCATTAGCTCTATGGGATAGAATAAAGCTTCCAGTCCTGAAAGAATACAGGAGATGGGGTTGTGGACCTTGAAGTCTAGAAGATCAGAGTCAAAAGTCTGCCTCAGATACAAAGCAGATACATGAAGCAGGGCAAGTCACTTCACCTCAGTTTGCTTCAGAACCATCATTTGTAAAGGGATAGTAATAATCAAAGGGACGCTCCAGGATTTTTGTGACGATCTTAAGACATAATTTTTATAAAATGACTTGTGAACCCTAAAATGGCATATAATTATTACATCTAAATATTGTTGTTGTTTTTATTGTCATTATTATTGCTAATCATTCATCTTCTCTCATCTCTCAGGGGAGAGGAATCTTGAAGAAATCATTAATATGAAACAGCAAATTGTATCATAAATTTGAACTCAAACTGCCTGCTTGAGAAGACTTGACATTCTATGTTGCTAGGGGTGATACATTTATCAGTTGAACTAAACCCAGGGACCTCTGTAGTCCCTTCCATCTCTGAAATTTTATTGTTTATTAGATCAGCTCTCAGCTTTTCTGCCCCCAGCACCACTCAATTTAACATCCTAAGGAGAATGCACTCTCTACCACCATGATGAAAATCCCACTGTTGTTTGCTTAATTATCAGCCTCTGCCTACTGCTAAAAGTGAGACCCCAAGAATGAACTTGAGGGTTGTAGTGGGGTAGGAGTGTTCCAATATTAGAAAACTCAAAGTACTGAGGACATTTCCAAGGTAGGAATGCAGCAGAATAATGCTGGCAGAGAGAAAACAATAGAGTTCGGAGGGGAATAAAGAAAGAACTCGAAGCAGAAATTCCATTCAAAATATCTCCAGAAGATAAAAATCACAAAATACTTAGGAGTACAGTTATGAATGTGCACCAATGAATTCTAGAAATCCAGCAATGAAATACTGTAAGAAGAAGTGTAAATGGGCCACTGTAATTGGAGGAACATTAATTATCATGAATATGAAAAGTGACTACAATCAAAATGACAGCTTTAGCTATATATATTTACTCATTCTGTGCCATATTAATGACACTATGAAAGAGACTTTTTTATACTTAGACAAAAACAGTGAAAATAATATAAATGGCCAAAACAGCAAGCATCTCAAAAGTAATGATAAAAGAAAGCAGAGTGAGAAGGAAGGAGAAATAACAATAACATATATCAGGTTGTGTTACAAAGAAGAAATACAGAAAACAACCCATTTGATATTAGACAGGGAGAGACAAAGAGAGAGAAAAAGGAGAAGAAGGAGAGAGAAAGGAAGAGGAAGAGAGAGGGGGAGAGGGATAGAGAGAGGGAGAAAAAACTGGGGTTTAAATTCCAGATTCTTCTAGTTTCTATCACTTGTAGAGGGATATAATAAAATATAGTGTGAGAAAAAGAGTTTAGTAATCTATGGAGTCCTGCTTCCACAGATAATGTCATACAAGGAGTTTGCTAAGGGACACAATGTTAGCAGATATAAGCACATTCTGTCTTGCAAGAATGATGGTCAGGGCCTCCTAGTCAAGGACATTAGAGAGAGCAAAGCTGATGGCATGAATTGAATTCTACATTTTATCCCCAGTCACTGAGACCTAACTACTGCACATGTCTAATAGCCTTCATGCATATTGGTTTACGCACACTTGCATAGATTACCCTCCATTTTCTGAACATGGGACCTATGTTGACCCATGTTCAGGAGGATGGAGCAGGTCAAGGAGCAATATCTAGTGGGTAGGTTAGAAAGATTGTAACCCAGAAGATCTGGAACCAATCCTACCTCTGAAGGAAGGGACCATGAGGGACTAAACAAAAAGCATTGTTTAGCTTCTGTGTGTATGCACTCCTATGGGATACCATGCATCTGCTCTAGAGTGTAAATAAATGCTTCCTTCGCTCCAGTTCAAGTTTCATTTCTTAAGGGAGTGACTGAACCCCATTTCTTACAGTAATATTACAGAGCAACTAATTTCAGTGATGGCCATCATACTCAAAGACATGATCCTGAGCTTATTAGGTTAGCATTCATCACAAAATATATACAACCAATTCTCTCTATCACAGATACGTTCTAGGTGCTGGTTCCTAAGTATTAAGGATCTTCTAGGTATTAAGGTATCAACTAGCACCTTATAGGCATTATATCATTTAACCATTTCACCAAAGAAGAACTAAACCTATGAACATTTCAAAAAAAGAATCTTCTAGAATTAAAGGGCAAAAAAAAAAAACCCCAGAAACTTTCTACTCAATGCTATTCTCTCAACAGTCCAGCAGGAAGCAGCAAAAGAGATGCTGTCATGATATTCTTTTGGATAGAATGAATGGTTCATGGTGTCTTAAATTGGAAAAGTAAAGTATATTCATTCTCTCAGGAAATCTTCTGCCCCTTGTATTTCTGAAAAAGCAAGGATCCACTGATTTTGACAACTATTTACCTCTCAGAAACAAAAAAAAAATGACTTCAAATGACATGGTATTGGGCTTTCAGACTGTATTGGGGGCAATGAGCAGCTTTTTCTTCCTGGGCCTTTATACTATCACTTTCTTCAATGGTCCAAGGCTGAGGCCCATACACTGAATTCCCTTTTACTTGGCCTTTGTCACTTGGTGCTTCTTTCCAAAGGGATTCCTCAGACAGTTGCTACTTCGGGCCTTAATAATTTCTTGGATGAAGTGGGATGTAAACTTGTCTATTACCTTCACCAAGTGGCCTTTCTTTCTTGACTACCTGCCTCCTAAGTGGCTAAAAAGCCATTATTTTAAATCCTAGAAGTTCCAGGGGAGGAGAACTCAAAGCTAGAGCCCCAAAGTGCATTGTTCAATTTGGTTTCTTGTACTGGACTTTTCATCTGTTGGCAAACTGGTTAATTCTTTTATATATCAGTGGTCCAAAAGGAAGTAAAAATGTCAATGTCAGAAATTATTTCATATTTTGTTCTGTTATAATTTATCCTTCATTTACTATTTCACTATAGGTTAATAATCTGCCTTCCTGATGTTTTGTGTGTAGGAATCATTTTGGGGACCAGTGGATATGACTTTTGGCTTGTACAGACAACACCAGGGAATCTAGCATATTCGTGATAATAATCTCATATTTAGTAGCTCCCTTGAGACCACAGCCTGTCAAACCATACTACTGTTGGTCAGCGTATTTGTATCTTTTTACTTACTGAATTCTATTTTGACATCATATATTTTAAAGAGGAAACCAACTTTCTGACTGGTTTACATCCCTGCCTTCTTAGCTGCCTGCTTTACAGCTTGTGGCATCTTTGTTCTAATTGTCAGTGATTCTCGAGTACCCAGGTACTCCTTTGCACTCCAGGAAAGGAAAAAGATTCCAATCCAAAGACCTAACATAATACCATTAGTTCATACAGAAGAAAGAGTTCTGGCCCTTGCAAGCAAGAAAACCTGAGTACAAGTTCTGTCTCAGACACTTAGTGGTTGTATAAGGTTGGACAATACACTTAACCTCATTCTGACTCAGTACTATCATTTGTAAAATGGGGATTATAATAATACCTACTGCCCAGGCTTCTTTTGAAGATCACAGGAGGTAATATTTGTAAAATGATTTGAGAAATTTAAAATACTGTACAAATGTTAGGCGTTAGAATTGTTATTACTGTTAATCAGGTTTAGTTTCTCTTATGTCTTGGGGAGAGGAATCTTGACAGGATCATTATTCTGAAATAGGAAATTATGCCACAGATATGAGTTCAACTTACCTGCTTGTGATAACTTGAGATCTCATGGTGCTAATGTTGATGGATTCATCTCTTTGACTAAAGTCATGGAAGTCGGATAATCATTTCTATCTGTCAAATTCACTGATTTCTCAGCACAGAACTCAGCACCTCTGTGCCCAATATCACTTCATTAATCTGGCATCATGCAGGAGAATGACCTCTCTACATCCTCTATGCAAGCTCTTACATTTTCTCTTCGATTATTAATGCTAAAAACTAAGGATTCTATACTTTTCAAGACCTAGTTCCTTGTATTTTTACAACACGGAACTGGGAAGTCTCCAGTGCCCTTCCTATTCTCCCCTTTTGTGTTCTTCAACATGAATTGTTCTTTTTGCCGACCACAACTTTCTCTTCTGCCAGCCATTTCCATTTCCTCTGTTCCTTAGATATTTACCAAAATAAAGCACATACATTGTGGTAAAACTTTCCTAGTGTCAGTATCCTTTAGTCATACAGATGGAATTTATCTCAAATAATGGCCCAGGGAAATTTTAGTTGACAGAAACTCTTCCAAAATAGTACATGGTTGTAAGAGTAAGAATCCATGTGTCACTACATGTAAACTGTGGGGAGGACTGACCCAAGGCAGTAGATTAAAGCAGGAACTCACCTGAACTCTCTCAAATTCACCTTGAAACAACTATAAAATAACACTGCAATATAAATTCTGGAGTAACAGAACCAAAAAAAGAATGGGGTAAAACAATGTTCCATTAGTCTAGTGCAGGTGGCACCCAGGCAAGTCAACAGTAAGCCATAACCTAGCAAGCCAACAGTAATGGCCCAAGTCTTGGGACGGGCCAGTAGGAATGGCATGGATTCCCCTCCATAGTTTAGCAATGAGTCTTCTGTGTAGGCTACCAGTGATTCCTTGAAACCCCAGCATAAGCAGCTTGGGATATAACTTCAATATGATAAAATTCCAAAACCACATAAACTATTTGCAAAGATAGGCCAAGAAAGTGTCATGTCAAATTTCTTTTACTACAAAAACATGATGCTGATAACTATACCAGGAAGATCAAAAACAGAGAAGAAAAATTGCAGACCAGTTTCCCTTACAAATATTATGGGAAACACACACACACACACACAAACAGTAGCAAGGATATATTACAGTCATATATCACAAGGATCATACACTATGACCAGAAGGATTTATACCAGGAATTCAGCACTGGTTCAGTATTAGGAAATCTAGCAGCATAATTGACCATATCAGTAACTAACCAACAGAAATTACATGATTATGTCAACAATTGAAGAAAAAGTTTTTACAATATGTAACACCCACTCATGTTAAAAAAAAAAACACTAGAAGGTGTAGGAATAAATGGAGTTTTTGACAAAATAATAAGTAGGGAGTTCTATGAAGCAAGATGGTGGAGTAAGCAGTAAGTCATGCTCACTCTCCCTTAATTGTCTTGAAAATCCCAAAAAATACTGCCCCAGGAAAAATCCTGGAACAATGGAGCCAGCAGAAAAGTCAGGGACAGTAGTCTTTTATCACATGAGCCCGGGGTGATTAACAGTAGAGTTTTGCTGTGGCTCAAGGGGACCAGTACAGGATAGGAGAGATCCTGGCAAGCTAGCAGCAAGCCCCACCTCACCAGACCAGGGAAAGATCCTGAGCCCTAGGTTGGTGGAGCAGACAAGTGTAGAAAACAGGAACCCTGCATGCCTTGGTACAGCCTGGGAACATGGCAAACACCAGCACAGAGAACCATCATTTGGTCCAGTGGACAGGTATCCACCAGCATCTGAGCCTACACATACTGTAGTACAACCACTGGGTGGGTGAGCAGGTGACCTCCAGTGGTCACATTCCATTCTGTGAGTTTCAGTGTAATCTTAGGAAATGCAGAAAGACCCCACCTGATCTCTGCACACACCAGCATCCACAACCAGCTCCAGTTTAGTACTAGCTAAGCTACAGTCTCTATAGACTGCAATAGCCAGTATTTGAGGTCCCAGAACAACAACAAAAAAACCCATAGCCAGGCCACTGGCCCCCAGCACAAGAAGCATGGGACAGTGCCTTCTGTGCCCCAGAAGCGCATATCACCTTTAAAAGTCAGGAAAAGGGCAAACAACATGACAAAAATTAACGTAGAATAAAACAAAGGCCAAAGACTCTTACAATAATGAAAGGGAAGATCAAAATCCAAATTCAGAACAGGACATCATTGTCAATATACCCACATCTGAAACTTGAAAGATGAATGTGAATTGGTTTCAAGTCTAAAAAGTCTTTTTTGGAAGAGTTCATGAAGTATTTTAAAAGTCAAATTAGAGACATGGAAGAAAAATTGAACAATTCCTTTAAAAATACAATCGACAAAAAGGAAGGGGGGAGTGAATTAAAGAAAACAACTTCTGAAAAATTAGAATTGGCAAAATGGAAAAGGAGATGCAAAAAAATAACTGAAGAACACAATTTCTTAAAAATTAGAATTGGGCAAGTGGAAGCTAATGACTCTATGAGATCTCAAGAATCAGTCAAATAAAATCAAAAGAATTTTAGAATGGAAGAAAATATAAAGAAAATATAAAATGCCTCACTGGGAAAACAACTGACCTGGAAAATAGATCCAGGGGAGATAATTCAAGAATTATTGATCTACTTGATGGAAATGATAAAAAAAAAAAGAGACCCTCAAAAGCATTTTTCTAGAAATCAATGAGGAAAACTGCCCTGATATCCTAATATCAGAGAGTAAAAGAATTGTTGAAAGAATTCACCAATCACCTTCCAAATTGAAACCACCAAGGAGTATTATAACCAAATTCCAGAATTATCAGGCCAAGGAGAAAGTATTGCAAGCAGCAACACAGAAACAATGTTAATGTCATGGAACCACAGTCAGGATTACACAGGACCTGGCAGCTTCTACATCAAAACTTCAGAGGACTTCAACATGATATTCCATAAGTCAAAGGGGGCTTGGATTACAGACAAAGATCAACTTCTCAGAAAAACTGAGCATAGTCTTTCAGGCAAGGAGATGGATATTGAATGAAATAGGGGACTTCTAAACCTTCCTGATGAAAAGAATGGAAAATCTGATCTTTAAATATAAGACACAGGAGAGGCATAAAAAGGTAAACAGGAAAGAGAAGGAAAAAAACATGTTATTCAGTAAGGGTAACCTGTTTGCATCCCTACATGGGAAGATGATACTTGTAATTCTTGAGAACTGTATCTTTATTGCAATATTTAGAAGGGATATACATAGACAGAGGGTTGTATGTATGCATTGAGTTTCATGAGATGAGAGAAAACCTAAGTAAGTGGCAAAAAAGGATTGTAATGGGAGAAGAGGAAAGGAGCATGTAGAAAGGGTAAATTACATTGCATGAAGAGACATAAAAACATATTACAGTACAGGGAAAGAAGGATGGTAGATGAGAATTGTTTGAAGCTTACTCTCACAAGATTTGGCTCAAAGAGGGAACATATTTAGGTATAGAAATGTAACTTGCCCCATAGGCAGTGGGAAGGGAAAGGGGAAAGAAAAGGGAGGTGGTGATTAGAAGGGAGGGAAGAAGTAGTAAGGGAAAAGCAAAAGAAAAGGGAGAGGCTGGTAGAAGAGAGAGAAAATTGAGGGAGGCAGTGGTCCAAAGAAAAATCTAGTGAGGACAGAAAGAAGACAGAAAGAGAAATAAAAGCAGAACCCTTGGGGGTGGAGGGGAGTAGTTTGAAAGACATTGATAGTAATCATAAATGTGAATGTGAAAGGGATGAACTCTCATAAAATGGAAGTGGATAGCATAATGAGTTAGAAACCATAATGTTACATTATGTTGCTTAAAAGAAACAGATTTGAAACAGAGGGATACACACAGAGTAAAGATAAAAGTCTAGAGGAGAATATATTATGCTTCTGCTGAAGTGAAAAAAACAGGGGTAGCAATCCTGATCTCAGACAAAGCAAAAGGAAAAAATGGATCTAATGAAAGGAGATAAAGAAGGAAAATATATCCTATTAAAAAGCACCATAGACAATGAAATAAATTACTAAACACATATGAACCAAATAATATAGCATCCAAATTCTTAGAAGACAAGTTAAGGGAGTTACAGGAAGAAATAGACAGCAAAATTATACTAGCTGTCAACCTCAACCTCGCCCTTCAGTACTAGATAGATCTAACTATAAAATAAGCAAGAAAGGAGTTAAGGAGGTAAACAGCATTTTAGAAATTTAGATATGGCAAACTTCTGGGGAAAATTGAATAGGGATAGAAAGGAATATACATTTTTCTTAGTAGTACATGACACCAACACAAAAATTTACCCTATACTAGGGCATAAAAACTTCTCAATACAGTGCAGAAAGGCAGAAATATTAAATGCATCCTTTTCAGATCATGATACACTACAAATTACATGTAATAAAAGGCCATGGAAAGATCGAATACAAACCAATTGGAAACTAAATAATTTAATCCTAAAGAAGGAGTGAGTAAAACCACAAGTCATAGAAACCATTAAGAACTACAAACAAGAGTATGACAATAATGAGACAACATGCCACAACTTAAGGGATGCAGTGAAAGCAGTTCTTAGTGGAAGTTTTATATCTCTCAAAGCATACATGAATAAAATAGAGAAAGTGAAGATCAACAAATTGGGCATGAAACTAAAAAGCTACACAAAGAACAAATTAAAATTCCCCAATGAACAGCAAATTAGAAATTCTGAAAACCAAAGGAGAGATTAATAAAATTGAAATTAAGAAAACTATTAAACTAATAAATAAAACCGAGAGCTGGTTTTGCAAAAAAAAAATAAATAAATAAACCTTTGTAATAAAAAAAGAAGAAAACCAAATTACCAGTATCAAAAATGAAAAGGGTGAATTCATCACCAACGAAGAGGAAATTAAAACAATAATTAGGAGCTCTCATGCCCAAATGAATGCCAATAAATTTTACAATCTTAGTGAAATGCATGAATATTTACTAAAATATAAATTGGCCAGATTAACAGAAGAGGAAACAAAATACTTAAATAATAGCATTTCAGAAGAAAAAATTGAGAGGCAGAGCCAAGATGGCAGAATGGAAGCAGAAACTTTTCTAACCTCCTCCATTAATTCCATCACTAAAGTTTAAAAGGAGGAAGGGAAAGAATCTGGAATTTAAAGTTTTAACATCAGATGTTTAAAAAAATTATTGTTATTGTTGTTATTATTACTTATATGCAACTGGGAAATAAGATAAACAGGCATTGGGGTATGGAGATCCATCTTTCCCTACTGGAAAATTAAAAGGGGGATGAGGGAGGATATAGCAGAGAGAAGATTGGGGGAGAGGGTTTACAGTGGGATCACTGTTTTGGGGTGGTGGGTAGGGGAGAGACAAGGAGAAAATTTGTAACTCAAAATCTTGTGGAAATGAATGATGCAAACTAAAAATAAATATAAAAGTTAATTTTAAAAAAAAAAGATAAATGAAATATGAAAAAAAAATATTGCAAACTTGAAAAAAATGAGTGTCCTTGTATCTCTTCTTCTGACCACCATGTGAATGCTTGCCTTGTGTGAGTTCTCCATAAAATAATCTTTTTTGTAAGGGTATGTTTTGTATTCAAGCAACGTGGTCAACCCATTGAAGTTGGGCTTTCTGAAGCAGTTTGAATGCTTGGCAATCTAATTAAAGTAAGGATCTGTGTCTGATATCGTATCCTGACAGGTGATCAAACCATATCAACTTTCCTCAGCCCTTATTAAAGCCATACTTCCTCTCAGGTAGATAATCATCTTCCACATGAAGGATCAGCCTATTAAGGAGGACTCTGGCAAGTCTCTCACCAGCAATGACTAAGAAAGAGGACCCTCTCCTTCCCCCTTTATAGAGATGGACAATGAAGGCATCTTTGAACTCCTGGGGGATAATCTCCTCTTGCTATATAACCTGGAAAAATTCAGTCATCTTTTGTATGAGCAATGGACCAGTCTTGATGTTTGTGAGTGTTCTGACCCAGATGAGTAAATGCAGTGCTATACACCAAATCTTTGAAAGTTACCCACTCCTTTTCTGATCCACTGTTAACAACTGTATGTTGCCTCAACTTTACTTCCAAGTTAGCAACAAACTTTTCCTGTTCAGAGAAGAACTGTTATTTGTTGACATCAATTCATCTGGTAGTCATTTTGCTTTGGGGACACTATGTTTGTTGAATGCAACTATTTAGCTTGGAAAGGATAAGTCTATAATCAGTCCAGCACTCGCACCATCTATTGCCTTCATCACTCTCACATCCTGTCTGTCTCTTCTCCTCATAATCTTGTAGTCTATTAAATGCCAGTGTTTGCTGTGATGGTACATTCATGAAGTTTCATTGTGTTTAGGTAAATGGAAGACAGTGTTGGTGATGAGAAGGTTATGAGTTGCACAAGTTTTCAACAGTAAGTAACCACTGCTTTTGCTGTTTTTAACTCCATTCCTCCCTAGGACTCCCTGCCAAGTCTGATAGTCTGAGCCCATTCTATCTTTAAAGTCACCCAGAATTATAAGCTTCTATTTCTGCACATTGATGTGTCTCTAATTCTTTAAAAAAATTTTTCTTTGACCTCATCAGGGTTTGTCATGGTGGGAACATAAGCACTGATGGTGGTGGCATGATGTTTTCCTGCAAGTAGCAATTGTATTGTCATGAACCTATCATTTACTCCTTTTGGCAGTCATACAAAATTATTGACTAGAATACTTCTAATTGGAAAACCTATGCCAGATTCACAGTGCCCCCTTCACTGTGGCCACTCCAAAAGAAAAATGTGTTTCCAGCTCCAGCTTCATTAAGCTAGCCTTCATTTGCCAGCCTTGTTTCACTCAGGGCTGCTGTTTGGATGTGATATCTGCTGAGTCCTCTTGCAACAAGAGCTGTTCATCTTTCAGATCTACAAGATTTTGTGTTATCTATAAGTGTGTACACATTCCATGTGCTGAAGGTGAGTTGAATCATTTTTATAGACATTTTGTACATTTTTTGTGTTTTGACTACAAGGTTGGATTCTCCATCTGCTGCAGTAATCAGGCCAGGGTCAGATAAGCAGACATTTTTTAGGGCACCTTTTCTAGCCCCTTCCTCACACCAGGAGGTGAGCAGTGTAATCCTTAAAAGGATGCTCAGAAACCCAGAGGGCTGCTGAATCCCACTGCTGCTTCCAGTGCAAAATGACCCTATGGAATGGGTTGCCTGTGTGCAGGATTGTAACTGTACCTCTCAGTGTATCTCCATCTGCTACTTCATCACTTGTCTGTTGCCGCAGGACTTTGAGATAGGTATAATGGCAAAATGGCATTGGTGATGTCTTTTGATTCATGCATAAATTGGATTTAAGTGAAGAAGAGTTGCATGAAGTCATCAACATCACTTTCTCCTCCAGAATCATCACAGTCCAGAGACAGGACTGAATCAAGATGATTGGTGATGGCCCAAGATGCAGTGGATGACATTGATGTTTTCGATGTCTGACCAAGCTCTAAGCACTCCACAGTACCTGCTTCAGCTGCCTCATGGCCTTTGGAACAAATTCTCCCCTTCCACCAGGGGAAATCTTCACATGCTTGGGGTAGACACCCCCCTAACTCACCAAAGGGTTTGAGACCCCTTGTTTACTTTCAACCTGGTTTAGACCATTTGCCAAAATGGTTTACTGGGGTGTGGCCACAATGCCTGCTACAGCTACTTGGAGTCATAGGTGACAGTTGGGTGGAAAGGGTGGACACCAAAGGTGGAAAACAGCCCTGAAAAGGACTTGGCAGCCTTCATACCAGAAGTACTAGTCTTCCATGAATATATCCTATACCCCTATCAAAACTACTTGGTACTGGCTAAGAAATAGAGTGGTACATCAGTGGAATAGATTAGGTACACAATACACAGTTGTCAATGACTATAGTAGTGAAGTGAAGTGAAGTGAAGCAAAGTGAAGTGAGTGAAGTGAGCTGAACCAGGAGAACATAATACACAGTAATAACCACATTGTACAATGACTGATTTTGATAGATGTAAATTACACACACACATGTGTGTGTATGTCTCCTCTATTAGTATTCTAGTACATTAATGTAGCTTAATTTATTCAGTCACCACCCAATTGATGAAGCTGCAAAGTTGTTCAATGGATAAAGGGCTAGTCCTGGAGTCAGGAAGACCTGACCAGCTTTCCCCCCATCTCTCTCCCTCTTATCAGCCTCACTATTTCCTGAGACATGACAATATTGAAATTAGGCAAATTAATAATCCTACAATGGTTTCTAAATGTCCAAGTGAAAGGAAGAGTGAATTGATAAGTCAAACTTCACTGTTGTCTTATTTTAGGAAATTGCCAAAACCACCCCAATCCTCAGCAATCACCATCCTGATCAGTCAATAGCCATCAACATGAATGCAAGATGCTCCACCAGCCAAAAAACATTACAATTCACTGAAGGCACAAATGATCAGTAGCATTTATTTTAGTAATAAAGTACTATTAATTAAGGTATTTTAGACACATTATTTTTAGACACAATACTATTGCATACTTAATAGACTACATGATAGTATAAACATAACTTTTATATGCACTGGGAAGCGAAAAAAATTGTATGACTAGCTTTATTGTGATATTCGTTTTATTGTGGAGGTCTGGAAGCAAACCTGCAATATCTCTAAAGTATGTATATCTGTATAAGACATGTAGGAAATTAATAAAAATATATAAAAATACTTCTGAATAAATCATCAAATGAGCAGAGAATTCTCAAAATAATATACTTATTATATACACATATATCTCTGTATAACTGACGGCTTTTTATTAACTTTTGTTTATTTTTAGTTTACATCATTCATTTCCATGAGATTTTGAGTTACAAATTTTCTCCCTGTCTTCCCCCACCCCCCACCCCAAAACACCAATCCCACTGTATACCTCC
>CM053588.1:76813457-76841162 GCA_028646515.1 Pseudochirops corinnae | reverse complement strand
ATCTATATAAACTCCTTAGGCTCACTTTATAATATTCCCATTGTTTACAGAGATTCTAATACTAATAGCATTTATGAGTATTGTGATCAGCTTCCTAATTGTTGCCAATATAAAGATTCACTTCCTATACCTTTTATGACTGAAAAACTTTGTGATATCTAAGAATTCTGCAATAGTTTGTTAATAAATACCTTGAGAATTTATGTTACTTAAGGACATTTTACACCCACTTGGTTTCCTAATGCAATGACTACACTAAAAGTTGTGCCTACCTGGGGGCAGATTGAACATTTATTATATCAAGCCAAAGAACTGAAACCTATTAGCCCAGGATTTGTGTTTCTTGCTATGATCACTCTGACTTCAATACAAACTGAACTGGTTACATCTGGATTTAAATCCTGAGACATATATCCCTATCTTGCATATCAGATATTTACATTATGATTCATAACAATAGCAAAATTACAGTTATGAAGTAGCAACGAAAAAAATTTTATGGTTGGGGGTCACCACAACTGTATTAAAGGGTCATGGCATTAGGAAGGTTGAGAAGCACTGCCTTGTCATGTCAATTGTTTCAATATAACCTATCAGTACATGTATTTGACCCCCTCAAGCCTTCCTTACTTCTACTAATGTGAATCATTTACAGATGATATAAGTCAATAGTAGATTTTATTGGAATATAACCTGCTTGTAGAATCATCCTCTTTTAGTTTCAGACTTTGGGGGAACCTGCACTTTTAGTAAAATCTGATTCTCTAGGTACAAAAAGGACTTCTAATCATGGCAGTAATTGCCATAGCCTCTCTCTTAATATCAACAACTATGTCTTCTATTTATTTACTAAGTGAAATACCAAATGCTTATTTTGTGACTAAATTGACAAAGAATATTAGCTTGGCTTTAAAAAACATGTAATTATGGATACACCTTGGTATATATGACTCTTTTGTATGGAATATTATGCATTAATTGTGCTCTTACTCAATGTATAACTGGAAGAGATTCGTTGTAGTGATTGTTGAACAATATTCATTTGCTTTTTCCAACTAATTTAAATTTTTTCTGTTTTTTTTATTAGAGGGAAAGGTTTGTACTATTATTGATAATTTCAACCACTTTGTCCACAATTTCTTTATTTAGAAAAATCCAAAAAATTGCACAATATGTTAATGAATTATAAACAATGCTTCTGTAGCCTCTAAGATAAAACAGAATATAGATAAGGATCTTTTGTATAAGACCAATGTATTAGAACAATTAGTATTGTAAATACACATATTTATGTAACTCCTTTACCATATATTATCTCTGATTCTAATGTTTTTTGGGAGAAAATACATATCCAACTTCTTGGTGTTTGATATGATTCAAATACTACAAAGCATATCGGAAAACATCCAAAATTGTCATTGCTCTGGAATTGATCCAGGAACATTGCCAATACAATATCGTTAACATTGTTGAAGTTATTTCCTTTTAATTTGATTTCTATGATTTTACCTATTTTACTTGTATTGATTATTGTATTATTTCTTTGTTTCTGCCTTCCTGCAGTGACCAGACTGATGTCACAGCCTTTGTAACCATTATCAACTCAAGTGTATGAACATAACTTTTATAAATGAGGATTTATTTTGGAGTGTTACTTGTAGAAATTGTAATCTCACATAATGTATTATTAGATGTCAGCAGTACGTAATGATAGTAGAATGCAAAATTGCAAAGTGACTGTCTCTATACTAATGTTTGCGTAACCCCACATATTTGGAATAATGAAACTTCTAATGCTACTTGTAATATAAATAATATAATAATATAAATCAGTTGTCTTATATGACTGAACAAATTACACAAAGTCATATTTCAGGAACTGATCCTGAAGATATAGCCAATCAGATATTTCATTGGATAAATCAAATAAATCCATTTAATAATCTTAACTCTCTATTGCTTCACTTTGTTCTAGTTGCATGCTTACTGATGATGTTCTGCCTTGTTGCACCTAAGGGGATTCACATGCTTGGCTAATCTTTCCTGACTTTGGGAACCAAGATTCATGCTCTTAAGTTACTTGTACAGAAAGGGGGAAATGTTGAGAGCCAGTCTCTGACCCAGTCCATACATGGGAAGAATCTGGTCCAGGATTTCTTCCAAGACAGCTCTCCATGAAGGTTATATAATGTCTTAAGATTGGCTCACCATTTCTTCCTGTCTTGCAGGAGTTTAGAACGTGATAACTGAGCAGTGACCCAGACATAGACGGATGCAAGGGAACAAGGACATTAAAACATATAGATGTGTGTAAATGAAAAAGGACATTAAACATTCTCTCATGGGAACCTAAGAGATAATGTCTTTACATTCACTATATAAACCCTGCTTTCTGATCAATAAATGGGAGCTGCTATGACAGATCCTGATTGGCTTGTGTCCAATCATTCTACACTCATTGGTTCAGCCTTGCCCATTTTGATGCAGGCATCATACACATACATATACACATATTTATATATGTATATACACACATATACATATATATAAAATTATTCAACACATATTTCTATTTATCAGTTTTTTTTCTCTGGATACAGATAGTATCTTTCTTCATATATTTTTATAGTTAATTTGGGTATCTATAACAGTTAAAATAATTTCTTTACACTAAGTCATTCTCAAAACAATATTACTGTTACTATACACAATGTTCTCTTGGTTCTGCTCATTTCACTCTTCGTTATTTCATACAAGTCTATCTATGTTATTCCAAGATCACTGAGCTCATCATTTCTTATAGTACAGTGGTATTCCATCACAATCATATACCACAACTTGTTTAGCCATTCCCCAATTGATTGGCATCCCTGAAATTTCTACTTCTTTGTCACCACAAAGAGAGCTGCTATAAACATTTTGAAATAGGTTATTTTCTTTTTTCTCTAATGCTTTTTAGAATTATATCTGCTAGTGGTATTACTAGGTCAAAAGGTATAGGCAGTTTAATAACTCTTCAGGCATAATTCAAGATTGCTCTTCAGAATGGTTGGATCAGTTCACAATTCCGCCCACAAAGAATTATTGTCCCAATTTTTCCATATCCCCTCCAACATTTGTAACTTTACCCTTCTACCATTTTAGCCAATCTGGTAGGTATGAAATGATATCTTAAGGTTGTTTTAATTTGCATTTCCCTATTCAATAGTGATTTAGAGCATTTTTTCACTTGACTATAAATTGTTCTGATTTTGTCATCAGAAAACTGCCTTTTTATATCCTTTGCCCATTTGTCAACTGGAGAATGACTTGTATTCTTATATATTTGACAAAATTCTTTATATATTTGAGATATGAGACCTTTATCTGATAAATTGTTTATCAAAAAAGTTCCCCAATTTTTGTTTTCTTTCTAATCTTGGCTATATTTGTTTTATTTGTACAAAAACTTTTTCTAATTTCATGTAATAGAAATTTTCCATTTTTTACTTAACTTTGCTCTCTATCTCTTGCTTATTCATAAATTGTTCACTTGTCCATAAGTGTGATAAATAATACATTCCGCATTCTAATTTTCTCATAAAATCTCTCTTTATATCTAGATCATATAACCATTTTGACCTTATCTTGGTAAATGGTGTAAGATATAGTTCTACTTCCAGTTATTTTTGCTCACTAAATGCCTTTTCAACCTCTCTTTTCACCCAGTCACTGTTTTCTTCCCTTATTTTTATTCTCCATTTTACTAACCCCAATAAAAGTCCCTCCCTTATCTATTATCTTATCTATTCACCCCACCCTTCTAATCTTAATCTATTCACTTTTCTAAAATTCACCATCCTATCTCTCAGTTTTCTCACCTATTTAGAAGTTCAGAAAACTTTTAAGCCTCTTCAGATTTATACATTGTTTTCTCTTCAAAACAGATGAGAGTAAGGTTCCAATATTACCAGCCTTTCAACCCCACCTGCTTCCTCTGCGTTTGTTTTTCCTTTCATGCTCCATTTTCATGAGATAATTTCTTCTTTTAACCTTTTCCTATACAATTTTGTGTTTTAGAATTACCTCATTACACACAACTCAGCCCCAACCTCTCTTTAAAACTGCCTTCATAATAATATTTTCAAGAATATTATTATTTAAAAACCTATTAATTATTAATATTAGTAACATTTTCATAAATTGCAAATAAATACTTTGACCTTAATAAGTGCCTTGTAATTAGTCTTTAATGATCTTCTTATATTTCTTCTGGATCTTCTATCTCAAATTTTCCATTTTTTTTACAAATGCCTGAAAATCTTTCAGTTCACCAAATGTCCTTTTTTCCCCCTTCATTCAGGATTATACTCAACTGTACTGGATAAGTTATTCTTGGATACAACCTCAGCTTCCTCACTCTTCAAAATATAATGTTGCAACACCTACAATTTCACAAAAAATCATTAAGGCAAATTCCCCTTAAGTCCTAGAATAAGAGGGTAAATTAGAAACAGAAAGAATCCACTGATCACCATCTCAAAGAAATCTCAGGAAGTAAACTTAACAGGAATGTTACAGGCAAGTTTCAGAATTTAAGGTTAAAGAGAAAATATTGTAAGCAACAAGAAAAAAAAACACTGTGGGAAAACAAACAGGATTTCATGAGACCTTGCAGCTTCTACATTAAAAGATTGTATCTAGATTTTTTTTTAATCCTGCCTTTAAGGAAGTCTGTCAGTCTTATATTAATTCTCCTCAATCTGTTCTCCAGATCAGTTGTTTTTCTAATGAGATGGTTCGCATTCTCTTCTAGTTTTTCTTGTTTTAGTATGTTTTGGTGTTTTATAATGTCTTTCAACTCCATTTGCCCAATTCTAGTTTTCAATTAGTTATTTTCTTTTTTAAGGTCTCCTTTTCTAATTGGTTAGCTTTCTTTTCTTCATTTTCTTGGATTGCTTTTATTTTTTTCCCTAATTTTTCCTCAATCTCACTTTTTTTAAAATTCCTTTTTATTTTATTCCTCATGATTTTGTATCTCCTTTTAAAATTGGTTAACTTTCTTTTCATAATTTTCTTAAATTGCTTTTATTTTTTTTCTAATGTTTCCTCATTTTCTCTCATTTGATTTTGGAATTCGATTTTTAATTCTTCCAGGATTTCTTTTGGGATTTATGACCATTTGATGTTACTCTTTAGGGTAAGAGCGGCTTTTTTTTTTTCTCACTACTTTCCTCTGAATATAAGTTCACATAATCTTTTATACCAAAGTAGATATCAATAGTCAAGTTATTTTTCCTTTGCTTACTCATTTTTATTTTTACTTTGATATTTTATTTTTAGCAGTCTAGGATTATTATTGTCAAGTTTTAATCCTAAATTGTAAGTAATGTTGCCTTAGTCCTCAGGTCCTTCTCGTTGTTGTTTTCTGAATTCTGTCCAGGGACTCAACCTCAGGGATCCTCTCTTCCTCCCCAAAGCTCCAGTTACATTGTCCCAAAAATGTTCTTGCTCCCCATAGTACCACACTCACCAGACTTGTGCTCATTACTCCTTACCTGTAAACACAGCCAGGGATAGATCTGATTATCACATAGCAGGGGGTCCTTCAATCTTCCCCCACTCAGCCATCTGTTGTTCTCCAGATAAAAGTTTGTGAGGTAAAAGTTCATGAAGTGAAAGGTCCTAAACGGAAATCTCTTGAAGTCTAGTCCGCTTCTCTCAGGACTCACCATTTTTTGATTTAGCTAAGTTGCCCTAACAGTGTTTACACTTTACTCAGTGTAAACCTCAAACCCTGGAGTCTTCTCTGAGGTCCTCTCAAGACGTCGTAAGAGGACAACTGTTTTACTGCTGTATTTTTTATGTTCTAAGTTCAACAATTTTCTGTCTGTTTGTGAAGAAAACCTTGAGAGTCTTTGCCTCACTGGGGCCCACTCTGGAGTTATTGCTAGGCATAGTGTCCTTGGGCTGTGGAGAAAACTGTCAGGTATAGGACATATGACCTACTCTGTCATCTTCTCAGAATGCACATCTAACTTGGTTTTGCCCTTAGTGTGTTCCAACACTAATTGGAAACTTCAAGAAGACTATGAGACTATATGTGGGCCTAACTGGTAGGTGACCTACTACCTACTGTAGTAGAATGAGACAGACAGAGAGAGAGAGACAAAGAGAGAGACAGAGACAGAGAGGCAGAGAGAGGGACAGAGAGACAGAGACAGAAAGACAGACAGACAGAGAGACTGCTGTTTGGAAAAAGAGTTTGTATGCAGTTGAATTTCTGGGATGTCTTATCAATCTAATTTTTTTCTCTCTCTCCTTTAAAGGGTGATCACCCATGTCTTGCTCTCTCTATATAAGTATTCCTTGGTGTCTTTTCTGGGTTTTCTTTTCTCCTCTATGTTTTCTCAGTTTTCCTATCACTGTCTATTGATTGAACTATCATTTCCATACTGATGACTTCTAGTTGTAAGTATTCTTCACTGCTCATCTGAGAGACAGTTTCCCTACACTAATTATCTAGCTGGTGCAATCTCAACTTGAATGTCTCATAATCATGTGAAATTCAATATGTCTAAAAAAGAAAATATTGGTTTCCCCCCTATGCCTACCTACCACAACTCCAAACTTCTCCATCTTTGTAAATATTCTCACTATTTTTCTGATCACACAGATTTGCAGTATCAATATCTTTCTAATTTCATCAAATTCTTTCATTATGCATATTTGAACAATATCTATCTCTTCTTTACCTGGTCTTTAAAATCATTTAATCATCCTATTCTTTATATTTGTAACACAACTATCCAAGTTCAAATCCCCACACAATGGATATGAATATATCAATTTTCAATAGGAAGAAGTCTAAATAACCATATGGGAGGGGAAAAACCATTGCAAATAACTAACAATTAAATAAATTTAAAATGACTAAATTTCTAGCTTAAAATCATCATATTAGAAAAAATGGCTAAAAAAAATATAAGGAAAAGATCACCTGTTGTAGAACCTATAGGAAAACAGACAGATTAGTCTACTGCTGGTTGAGTTATGAATTGTTCTGACCATTCTGAGAAATAATTTAGAACTATGCCCTAAAATGCACTTAATTCAATCTGGTAAACTTCCTCTCTATTCCCACCATCAAGAAGCAAACTTCTGTAATAAGATCCACATTCTTCTAGTATATTTACAATCTGAACTCTTATTTCATATTTTATAAAACAAAAATAACCTCATTTAGTTTGACATTCATATCAATAAACATTTTTTGTGATCCTTAATCTTTTTAGATATGTATTTTTATTTTGTAGAATAGGTTATGAGGAATATAATTTTGTTGTCAAAATTTTGAAACAAACACATTATTTATTTTTTAAGGTGAGGTTTTTTTTTTTTAAGTGAAGTAACTATCCCAGAATACCATTTCATGAGGGGCTCCAGAAATGGTCACTTGAGCTCTAAATTAACTCATACTCTGTATTTTTTCTTCATCTCCTTTCTGGCAGCCTTGCTTAAAAGGGATACATTAACCTTTTCCCCTTATTCTTTATATGTAATCATCTTGATGCAGTTGGAGAATCACAGGGACCCCTCAAGGACTGAAATATAGGAGAAGGTCATCCACAATGAATTTGTGGACTCAAGCATTCTTTAAGTCAGGTTGGAAAAGGTTTATTGTAATGCCAGTATGATGGGCAGAGCTCCTTAAAAAATTGAAACCTAACAAGAGTGATGCTACAGCTTATATAGAAAAAGTAGTGGATTATGTGGCAAATAAGCTAATTAGGTGATAACATACCACCTTGGTCACGGGCATCAATTCACTACTGGAAACCAAGGGGATGATGGGGTCTTAACGGGTGTATTTTTGGTCTATTATGTCTGTAGAAAGATAGTTTCAGGAATTTACATCTATAGCTTGACCTCTAGATTATATACAATAATTGTGAAAATCAATGCATGATAATTCTGATGGTACAAGATAGCCCTGTTCATACAAGGGAAATTCTAGAGGTCAGCTTGTTCTTGTTATAGGAAGAGATAGTTTGCCTCACTGGGGCCCATTCTGGAGTTATTGCTAGGCATAGTGTCCTTGGGCTGTGGAGAAAACTGTCAGGTATAGTTTTTTGAGGCTAGGGAGAAATGTGATCTTGGATGTGGAGTCCAAGCACAAGCACCCAAGCACCCCATCAATCTCCCATTAGAATTTAAGCTCATTAAAGATATTAACTGCCTTATTAACTTGAATTTGTATTCCAAGTATTTCCCACAGTACCTTCCAGACCAGAAACTTAACAAATGATATAGAGATCCAGAGATTAAAATTGTGAATACCATCTGATCTGTCAGTACCATGAGTCAGCCAAAATCCCCAAAAGAAAAAAAAACTGAGGAAAAGAGCTATAAAAGCACAATTATTCATATCATATTTTTATTATACTAAGGAACTGGAAAATAAATGGAATATCTATCAATTAGGGAATGGCTAAACAAATTATGGTATGAGAATATAATTGAATGTTATTGTGCCATAAAAAGGAGTGAAAACATAGCTTCAGATAAATCTGTTTAAACTGATTCAGGGTTGAATTGAACAGAATTGGGAGAATAATTTATAGGATAACAGTATCCAGTGCTGAATCATGCTGTCCATCTCCTGACATAGAATAATTTAAGATATTAAATAAAATATACATCTTGAGAAATTGTCTGTGTGGGATTTTTATCTTGTTTTTTGCTTGGCTATGCTTATTTGTCAAAAGGGCTTCATTTTTATTTCTTCCTCCTCCCCACCCAATTAGGACATGGGTGGGGGTGGGGAAGATAGGGAAAGCTAAGGACAGTGTAAGGAACAAAAAGCAAAAACAAAATAAAGAAAAGAGTTTCATTGCATAATCTTTTAAAAATGTATGCTGAAGGGAAAGTGAAAATGTCAAAAAAAAAAAAACCAAGCTAAGAAAGATATAAAAGTTAGAGGCAGAATTTTTAATAGATTTTATTTTTTTTCTAATAAAAATTGTATTTTTAATTTTTATTTTCAGTTCCAAATTATCTCACTGCAACCTCTCCCCTAGTTATAAGTCATGGGCAATCTGATCCTGTTGGAAACTTGGGTGTGCCTGAGAAGAGAGAATCAGCTCTGAAGGTGGAAAAGTGCTGACTACTTGAATGGAGTTTTCTTGAAGAATTTAGCATGAGAGTTACTTTTAGGAAGGAAAATGATGATTTTCCCCACAAAATATGAAGACCAGTAAAAATTTTGTAGTCACTTGTATTTAAAAACAAAGTAAGCATGCAATAAAGTATGGCCAATAACTATCTAGGATTAAAGATCAGGTAAGTCTTCTCCAAAGAGAATCCAAAGATCCCTAAACAGTTCCTGTACATTTAGTAGTTTATCAGGAAAACCATAATATTTTTGATTCTTTAATAAGTATACAAAGGGGTGAGGAGGGTAAGGATAAAAACAAAAACAGTACTGAAGGTCTGAAATATAAAACATTATATATTATGGATTTGGGAAGAAGAAAGAATGTGAAAATGAGAAGGTCCAAAAGGAAAAATAAATGCTTAGTCCTAGGTAACAACTACAAGTCTTTTTAGAAAAACTGATAATTGGACACAGTGAAGAATCAAACCATCAATCATGGAATTAAGTGCTCACTATTGTCCAGACACTATTCACAGCTCTGGTGTTACAGAGATCAAAGAGGGCTCCTGCCTTCATAGAGCTTGCATTAAAATGGGGGAGGTAACATATACATATATAGGTATATATAATGTACCTATAGAGGCCATAACAAATACATATAAAGCAAATAGAAGGGAACCTTAGAGGGAAAAGACATTCAAAAGAAGAGTCCTGAGACTTGGCAGCTAGGGCCTCCAAGAAGTTGAGTAAAGGAAAACAAAAAGGAAAAAAAAAAGGATTGGAGACAGAAGATAGATGATCACCAATAAGACTAGTATTCTTGGCCCATAAAATTGTTGTAGAGAGATAGAAAGTGTAAGAAGACTGAAAAAGGAGCTTTGAATTATAAGGAATTTTAGATGTCAAATAAGAAGTTTGAATCACATAGAGATGTGCCATGATGAGACCTGTGCTTAAAAAAATTACTCTGATGTCTGTGTGGAGAGAGGGTATCAGGATGTCCCTTATGGATTGCAGATGCCCATCCATGAGTGCTGTCAGGGAGAGATCAGGAAGGGCCAGAAGAAGAAAAGATAGGTAGAGATGGTTTGTGAAGTCTTGCTTAGACTGACATCTACTGACCTAACAACTATTGAAAGCTCTTTTGATTTTCCAGGACATGTGACATCATCAAATGACTTTCAAAAGTAGATGATTATTACCTACTTCTGGTTATTTCAGGGGAGAGCAATAATACTGACCAAAAGAATCTATTCAGCACAGCTACAGGTCCTGAAACTTGGAGTACAAGATGAAGACCTTAAAAACACAGAGGGAGCATAGAGTGACTTCTGGCTAATATGGCATCCTGAATGGAAGCAGAGAACCCTACTTTCACATTCTAACTCTTGAAAACAACAACAACAACAACTAAAACCTAAAGATGCACTAGATCAGATAATGGTTATGAAGTCCAGTGAGCAACTATAGTAAATTATTTAATCCACCTCAGAATTGCACAAGTCAGTCAAAAGCCCATGGGCAAATGGAATAGGGCCATTATCAAAGACAAAACAGAAGCTCCAGAAAACAATTAAACCCATAGCCTCCTAGCACACCATGGACTGGGTAGAGATGACAGGCATATCCTGAAATGCTCCATAGCCTAATGCACTGCTCGGAACATCTCACTCTTGGGCTCAGAATGGTCCAGTTGGTCTTTGTTGCTTCTAGATTAAAATGCAAACGTTAAATCTTTAGCATATAAAGCACTTCACAATATCTCCCCTGACTCCCTTTCCAGGATTATTGAACAATTGTCTCTTTTATACATTCTACGTTCCGTCAAAAGTGGTCCCCTTGCTTTTCCGTGTACTCCATATTCTTTAAAGCCTTAGCACCAGTTCCACCTGTGTTACAAGGCTTATCCTGTGCTGCAGCAGCTAGAGCCTTCCTCAAGCTCTTTGATCCAGAAATCATTTTGGACTTAACATATTTTTCATATTTACTTGTGTTTATGTACATTGCTTTTTGCCACACATAAATGTATACTCTAGATACAGCGGTTCTTAACCTGTGGGTTATGTTCAATTTGTAACAATGAATATACACCCTGCATATCAGATATTCACATTATGATTCATAACAATAGCAAAATTACAGTTATGGAATAGCAACAAAAATAATTTTATGGTTGGGGGTCACCACAGCATGAGGAACTGTATTAAAAGGTCATGGCATTAGGAAGGTTGGAAACCAAGGACAGAGACTGCTTTGTGCCTTTAAATGCTTAAATCAGAGCATATTGCTTGGCCAGATTCAGGGATTTTTAGTTAAGCACTAGGTTAAGACATGACAGAAAAGAGAATGAGGTTATACCAGAGGGTTTCCCATTCAAAAAGAAAAGTAAATGCAGGTATTCTAGAGGTCATCAGAGCACTGTGATGAGATTGAAGCCATAATTAGCCAGGGAAGAAATACAAGAGGGACAGAGACAATCTCACATAGACACCCATGGAGAACACAGAGCATGGAGAATAAAGATACAGATCTCATTTATACTCCAAGAAAGAAGATGATGAGCGCATGCCCCCCTGAATTCCCAGGTAGAAATCCTATGTCCCTTTTCAAAGACTTTCCAGAGTTCTTTCTTCTCAAGGAGAAGGAGTCCAGAATCAAGTTAGCAACCTGAAAGAATCCAATTTCATTGAGGTCCCTGTCTCTGAAGTTTGAATATAAAGATAGACTCACATTGTTGTTCTCGGCTGCTGGTATAGAAGGCAGAGGCTGTGATACAAAGTTAATAAGTCAACAAACATCTTTGTGTTTACACACGTGTACATGCTGCCTTTGCAAAATATGTATTTAGCAGAATGGTATAGCAGGGACCCTTTTGTAGGTTCCAAACTATGAGCTCAGTTTCCCCAGAGTTATGATTATCACGTCATCTGAAAGAGATATGACAGTTTGACATAAGAGTTAGGGATGTTTCAAGTGAAAGTTAACTTTTGTCCCAGGTGAAAATCATCACCAAAAATTACTGTTGATTAATGAAAATTCCCCTCAGAATTGACTATTGACTTAAAAACAACAGGACCTGTAGCTGTGCTGAATAGATTCTTTTGGTCAGTATTATTGCTCTCAAACAACCTATCAGTGATACCTGGAATTCTTTTTTTTTCCTGAGCTGCTGGAATTGTGAGTCAAACAGGGTCATAAACAGAAAGAAGTAGAAAATACTGGAGTCCAAGGGATAAGGGCCTCCAAGCCTGTGTCCATGGCTTTCTCTTGCTTCTGAGGACCCTAAGTGAGGTCCTGAGTACAAACATTTCTTTCCTGATTCACACCATCCCTCATGCTTGTACTCCTGATTCAGATTTTCCTCTTTTCTCAGGTGAGGTACTACTGCAAATTTTTTTTAACGTTCTGAGATGTTCTCATGTAGAAAGGAGATTCTGCATTGTCAAACAAATTTCTCAGGTCTCACATCCCCTAAAAGGATTCATAAAACCTCTCATAATGAGCCCAAGTCTCTCCTTCCCCTGAAAACTACTTCCAGAAGAGACAATAGAGTATAGTGAGAAGGCCATGGCTTTGAATACATGTTCTGCAAGTTACTAGGGGTGAACAATGCATGGACAGATCACTTGATGTCTCAATTTACTTACTTATAAGGTTTGTAAAACATTCTTTGTAAGAGTTACATGAGGCTTTTATGAAGAAAAGACTAAAATTCTACAAGTCCTATGTAAATATATGAGCCTTCATTCAAGGCTCTTCAGGGATTTTGAAGTCTTTCTGTCCTAGCATCATACTCTAACTTTTCAAAATTCTGTACAATACATATTTCCCTATACTCATGATAAAACAACTGAAATATAGAAATGCATATAAATATATTATCAGAATGGATTAAATGTCTTGGAATTAACACTTTAAGATGCAGATAGAATTTCTGTAAAACCAGCTAAAAAATATTTTTGGTATATTTGATAGAATGCTCATTTGGGAGCCATGATGGCCTAAGTTCAAGTCTTTCCTCTCATTCAGATTGCATGGATAAACCTGGGAAAGTTACTAACATTTCAATCAACTCTCTATCATGATAAACTGGAGAACAACTAATTATCTTCTTTGGTAGAAGGAATTTCTTCATTGGATATTAGTTGGGTTGATGTCACTGGTCAAACAAATAAAAAAGATTTAAAAATTGAAGACACATTTTTTTCAAGGTTAGGACAAGCTTTTAATGTTTCCCAAATTTTGTCCATGGATTGAACACTTAGCGACATACCAATGGTAAACTTTATGGAATTAGACAATAAAAATTAAATGCTAATAATTCCAAGAGAAGTATTTGAGAACAGGTTAAAACAGGATATCAATATTTCAAAGGAATACACAAAACAATGACTATCTAAATTCTCTCTTCTTTTGGAAGCAAACATGTTTAATGGTTGGAAGATGGATGATGACATAGTGAAGGAGGATTTAGATAAATTGAACTAGGATAGTAATGTTAAAGATATGAATAACTTGGAGAGGATCCCAAGTGAAAAGGGAAGTGGGAGATAGTGTAGAGAAGATTAGATTGAGATATAATATTGGATTAGTGGGGTGTGGTAGAGAAAAGGAAATTTGTTTCAGGTATTTTCAAATTTCTCTTTGAAGTAGGTACTTCCCTCTTCTAATAGGGAGGGTGGATTTTGAAAAAAAAAAAAGAAGGAAAGGCTTAGAATACCTTGTGTAGTAGGATGTATAACATAGAGTCAATCATGGAAGAATAAACTAATTGATATTCAACTGGAAGGACTAATTGAGATTAGATAATAAAAATTGTTGATAAACCTAGTCATCATGGCCACATGATATCACCCAGAGATGTTCAGAAGCATGGATGTAGGAACATAGAAGGAAGAGGATAAGGGTCACCTAGCATTAAAATATTCCAAAGCACAGGTGACAACAGGAAAAAAGGTCAAGGAATTCAAGGTAAAAGTATAGCATATAATTGAATATCTTGCTTTTATGAAAAAAGTTGAGACAGAATAGTGATAAGAAAATTAGAAGGGAATAGTGAAAAGAAATGATGGCCAATTAGTTAGTCAATAAACATTTATTAAGCACTTACTGTGATCCAAGTGTTGTGCTAAGTGCTGATGATATCAAGAGAGACAAAAATCACTTCCTTCTCTCAATAAGCTTACAATCTAAAGCCTGATATGAAAAACAAAATGCACAAGGAGATTTTATGCAAAACAAATTGAAAATAATAGAAGAAAGAGACTAGAATTAAAGAATAAAAGAAGAGGCTTCTACACATGAGGTGTAATTTTATCTGAAACTTGAAGCAAGCCAGAGAATCCAGAAAGTAGAAATGAGGAGGGAGAGCATTCCAGTCATTGGAGATAGTCAGTAAAAATGTCCAGAGTTGGGAGATGAAGTATGGTGACAGGGAATAGCAAGGAGGCAGGTGTTGCAAAATTGAAGAGAATGTCAGATATATATGGGGTGGAGCCAAGATGGCAGAGTAAAAGCAGGAACTTGCTTAATTCCCACACCAACCACTTCCAATACCTGTTTAAATTTACTTCAAACTAATTTTAAAACTACAGAACCCACAAAGTGACAGAAAGAAACAAATCTCCCACTGAAGGCAGGCCAACAGGAAGGATCTATCACACTGGGCTAGGAGCCAAGTGCAGTCCTACATGAGCCGCCTAAGCCCAGAGCCAGGGTGGCCTTCAACAGCAGCCCAAATGGGCCAAAGCAGACTTCAGGAGACTGAATCACTGGCAGTTGTGGTGGTTTCCAGACTTCTCAACCCATAAACCCAAAGAGAAAGTAAAAGGTCAGTGGGGAACCCTGTTGATTCAGGGTAAGAGAAGAGTGTGGTGCAGCCCCTGTCCCTGGAATGAGAGATGTACAATTCCCCGGCTACAGGTGCCCCTGTGTGGCTGCCTCTGGAGCTCAGACCTGCAAATTGTAGGGAGACCAAGCAACCATTCAGAGGGTAATCACTCTTGCTTTGACCTGTTTGGATCTGGGTTGCAGTTTTGTGTAGTGGTCCTGGGGGGGAGAAAAACAGTGTGCCAGAGCTTATGGTGGCTGTAAAGAGGGCACCCTCCTCATAGCTCTGACAGCTGCAAAAACTTCAGCAATTAGGGACACAGTTCTCTCCACTATGGAAGCAGAGTTCTACCATGGCAAAGATCTCAAAAGTCAAGTAATTGACTGGCAAGATGAGAAAACAGAGGAAGAGAAATCAGATTATAGAATCATTTTTGGGGGACAAAGAGAGTCAAAACATAGAACCAGAAAAAGACAACAAAGTCAAAACACCTGCATCAAAAGCCTCCAAGAAAAATATTAATTGGTTACAGGCCATGGAGGAACTCAAGAAGGATTTTGAAAATCAAGTAAGAGAAGTGGAGGAATAATTGGGAAGAGAAATGAGAATGATGCAAGAAAATCATGAAAAGTGAGTCAACAGCCCGACTCTAGAAAATAACACCTTAAAAAATAGACTAACTCAAATGGCAAAAGAGGCCCAAAAAGCCAATGAGGAGAAGAATGCCTTAAATAGTCAAATTGGCCAAATGGAAAAGAAATTTCAAAAACTCACTGAAGAGAATAATTCCTTCAAAATTCAACTGAAGCAAATGGAAGCTAATGACTTTATGAGAAATCAAGATACTATAAAACAGATCCAAACAAATGAAAAAATAGAAGGCAGTACCTCCACCGCTGCCTCCTCCTCCTCCTTCTCCTCCTCTTCCTCACCATCACCGCCATCATCTTCCTCCTCCTCCTTCTCCTGCTCCTGCTCCTGCTGCTGCTGCTTCTCCCTCCATTCCCTTTAAGCAAATCATCCTGGTGCCTCTGTTGTGAAGTGGCTGAGGAGACCCCTGGATTCACCATGGCCAACAAAAAGCTGAAGGAAGGAGTCAAGACTGAAAACAACAACCATATTAACTTGAAGGTGGCAGGGCAAGGTGGTCTGGTGGTGCAATTTAAGATTAAGAGACTTAGTAAACTAATGAAAGCCTATTGTGAACAACAGGGTTTGTCAATGAGGCAGATCAGATTATGATTTGATGGGCAGCCAATCAATGAAACAGACACACCTGCTCAGTTGGAAATGGAGGATGAAGATAGAATTGATGTACTCCAGGAGCAGACAGGAGGTGCTTACTAAAAAGAGAATCTACAACTGTACTCCAGAACTGTGCTCCCAAGGAAAACAATACATTCACAATTAAAAAACCAAGATTTGGTTCATCCACATCCTGACTACTGCAGTATAGTTTTCTCTCTTCTTTGATTCTCTTCCCCATTCCTTTATTGTACATAAAGTAACTGGTGTATGTGCACAGGCATAATGTGTATTTTTTTTTAACTAAATGGCCAATGGTACTTTTTGATCAACATCAAATGGAGATGGGGAGGGGAAAAAACAAACTGGTCCTCTGAAAATATTCCTTTTCTCAAGTTGTGGCATGCTCATTCAACTTGTATCTTCATATTCCAGTAAGCTATTTTGCTCTCACTGTTTAACAACAACAACAACAAAAACCACAAAAAATTCCTTGCATACCCTGTTTGATGGGATAATTTCAATGTTTTTCCTTTATCATTGTAAAACCAAGGACAATTTTATAACTTTTTTGCACATAGCTGTTATATGTAGGGCAATCTCTGTCTCTCAGTAGGGATAAATTACTAGAAGGAAATTGATCCTAGATAGTTTTCCCTTCAAGTCAAATATCTTGTTGTTTAAATAAACTTCTTGTTTAAAATTAAAAAAAAAAAAAAATAGAAGGCAATGTGAAATAATCTCATTGGAAAAACCACTGACCTGGAAAATAGATCCAGGAGAGATCAATTAAAAATTTTTGGAATACTTGAAAGCCATGATCAAAAAAAGAGCCTAGAAATAATCCTTCAAGAAATTCTCAAGAAAAATTGCCTTGATATTCTAGAACCAGAGGGTATAATAGAAATTGAAAAAATTCACCTATCACCTCTTGAAAAAGACCCCAAAAAGGAAACACTTAGAAATATTATAGTCAAATTCCAGAGTTCCCAGGTCAAGGAGAAAATATTACAAGCAGCCAGGAAGAAACAATTTGAGGATTGTGTAAACACAATCAGGATAACACAAGATCTAGCAGCTTCTGCATTAAGGGACCAAAGGGCTTGGAATATGATGTTCCAGAGGTCAAAGGAGCTAGGATTAAAACCAAGAATCACCTACCCAGCAAAACTGAGAATATTGCTTCAGAGAAAAATATGGTCATTCAATGAAATAGAGGACTTTCAAGCATTCTTGATGAAAAAACTAGAGCTGAAAAGAAAATCTGACTTTCAAATGCAAGAAGCAAGAGAAGCATGAAAAGGTAAACAGGGAAAAGAAATCATAAGGAACTCATTAAAGTTGAGCTATTTACTTTCCTACATGAAAAAATGATCATTGTAATTCATGAGTCTTTTCTCAGTATGAAGATAGTTGAAGGGAATATATATGTATATATATGTATACGTACAAAAATATGTATGTATAGGAGAGTGTATGTGCGTATAAATATATATGTGAGTGTGTGTATACATGTGTACATATATACATAAACAGAGGGCACAGGAACAGTTGAATATGAAGAGATGATATCTAAAAAATAAAATTAAGAGGTGAGAGAGGAATATATTGGGAGAAGGAGAAAGGGAGAGATAGATTAGGGTAAATTATCTCATATAAAAGAGGCAAGAGAAAACTGTTACAATGGAGGGGAAGAGCAGGAAGGTGAAAGGGAATGGATCAATCTTACTCTCATTGAATTTGGCTTAAGGAGGAAATAACATACACACTCAATTGGGTATCTTACCCTACAGGAAAGTAGGGGGAAGGGGTTAAGAGGGGGGATGATAGAAGGGAGGGCAGATTGGGAAAGAGGGTAGTTAGAAGCAAACACTTTTGGAAAGGAACAGGGCCAAAGTAGAAATTAGAATAAATGGGGGGCAGGATAGGATGGAGGGCAATATAATTAGTCTCTCATAATATAACTGCTATGGAAATGTTTCACATAGCTACACATGTACAACCTATATTGAATTGCTTGTCTTTCCAGTGGGTGTGTGTGTGAGGAGGGAAGAAGGGAAAGAATCTGGAAATCAAAGTTTTAAAAACAAATGTTAAAAGAATGATTTTTACATGCAACTGGGGAAAAAAGGCACTGGGGTATAGAAATCCATCTTGCCCTTCTAGAAAGTTAGGAGTGGTATGGGGGAGGATATAAGAGAGAACAGATTGGGGGAAGAGATATTTAGTCAGCTGGCTATTTTGGGGTGGGAGTAGGGGAAGACAGGGAGAAAATTTGTAACTTAAAATCTTGTGAAAATGAATGTTGAAAACTAAAAATAAATAAGTAAATTGGAAAAAATAAAATAGAATGTGCAGAGATAAAAATAATAGAAATGGGGAGCACAACAATATATGTTATATTAGTACAAGCTTCTCCAAAATACATCTGGTAGCACTAAAACAGGCATTCTCACCAGGCTTTTCTGGGAAGAAATGAATGAATAGTGTGATTCCACTGGATATAGGTAGATAGTGTCATAGGGAGTACATCTCAAGATGAAGTGACCAAGTCAGCACTTATTCACCTGCTGGCCTGACTCCTGACTTCAAGATTTTAAAACTATGTTCTTAATGTTTTCTCATCCAGGAAATTCCCTAGTTTCCTTGCCTTCTTTTTCCTTGGAATATCCAAACTTTATTTCATCCTTTGTATACTAGAATGTCCTTCTTTTCCAGGCCAAACCCATTCTCTCCTTGGAGAGTATCACCAAGAACTTCAATATGCAAAATGGACAATGAAAGGAATGTCAAGTAGACTAATTAGGTGATCTGGTTGGGTGTTTAAGGAGTGTCAGTATATGCAAATGGTCTGGAGTGAACCTGGTGCCGTGAGCTGAGGTGCCAGTAGCCTAGGCTGCTGGAATATATGGGAAAATTCAGGAAGTCAACAGAGATTACTTTATTAAAGGGACTAGATAGTTCTGTCTATATAAAGGTTTGGGCAGGCACCCTGTTCCTACACTGACATAGTTTTTATCTGAGGAACCACAGGATCAGGTCTGTATGCAACTGGGTTGCTTACAGAGACATTATTGTCTTTTCCTTTAAGGGTCCAGGTCAGATCACCTCATCATTCTTCCCTCAAGCAAATGGGACTCAAAATCTTTTGGGGTAAGGGGTGAAGGTCTCAGCTTCTGAAACTATTTGCCGCTGGCAAATGGCATAGAGTTGTCCCTGCCTTCAGTGGGTCCCATTCAAGAGGTCAGACTTCAGAACCTGACTGACTCCAGGCCCGGTGAGTAGGAGCCCTTCAACTGAGGGGAAGGTTGGGATATAGCCTGAGTGGTCATCTGGAAGTTGATGGCCTGGAGCCAGGAGGAGACAAATCTAGCAAGGAGGTTAAGCAAACAAAGACCAAACAAAAATAAAAAGAGTTTGATTAAGAGGTGAATAAGTAAATAAAAGGCAATTTCTCTGGAGGAAATTAAAGATAGTTATGGCAAAGTGAAAGCATAAGAGGAAGAGAACACATATAATTTCACCTCTTTCCATATACGTGTCCACTGAAGGGGGCCAGGGCCCTTCTAAACAGTAGCATAGGAATCTCCATGGATTCACACATATATTCCAGGGTCTCTGAAGGGGAAGCAAAAGCAAACACTGGTTTAATCATAGAATTATGAATCTAGCTGGAGAGGCCCTCAAGTTTCACTGTTATTAGGGTGGTGAGTATGACTTGGTAGGGTCCCTTCCAATTGACATCCAATTGTGCTCCCTTTCAGGTTTTCCATATCTTTAAATATACACAATCTCCACTGGATCAGAATTCTCCTTTTCATTGCCAAGAGGTGTGGGGAGATGCTCATCGGCATATTTTGTTAAGGCATTCCTGACTTCTCCTAAATGAGTTGTAAACTGAGTGATCAAAAATGCTGTTCTGGGTCTACAAGGATATCAGATGTTAAGAAAGACATCCCATACAGGAATTCAAAGTGACTAAGCTAGAGATTTTCCCTAGGTATATGGTGACCTCTGAGCAGTCCCATTGGGAGGTTTTTGTTTTTTTTTTTTATCCAATCCACAAGAGTCTCTTTGTATAGCTTAGTAAGGACTCGTGTGAGGGTATGATTCATTTTCTCTACTTTTCCACAGGACTGAGAATGCCAGGCATAGTGAAGGTGCTAAGTGGCTTTAAATGCCTTTGCCATAGCCTGGATTATCTGTGAAATAAAAGCCAGGCCATTGTCACTCTGTAAGGAGCTAGGCAAAGCCAAACAAGGTATAGTTTCCATTAACAGGAACTTTGATACCTCCTGAACCTTTTCAGTTCTTAAAGGAAAGATTTCTACCCAAATTAGTAAAGGTGTCAACAAAAATCGAATGCAATTGGAAACTCCTGCAAGGGGACATATGTGTAAAGTATATTTGCCAGTCTTCACCTGAGTAAGTATGCCTCCTCTGAAGAGGTTTTAAAAGAGGGAGAAGACTATCTCAAAGATAAGTTGGAAAATGAAATGAATATGAAAGAAAATGACAAAAATACATTGAAAACAATCTAAGAAAAGAGGCAAGACAAAGAAAACAGTACTCGATTTTCTAGAACTCTGCTATACTAGTGGTATCTCTAGCTTCTCAGTTGCATTAAGGAAAATAGGAAGAATGAGAAGACCACCTGTATTTTGGAATTGAAAAAGAAAAATACATTTTGTCATACATTTCATTTCCTCATATAATTTCTTCAAAATGCAAGAGTCCTTTGAGGTATACATATATGTAGACACACATATACTTGTGTGTGTATCTCTGTGTGTATGTATGCATGCGTGCAGACATATATAGTCTGGAGATAATCACAAAGTGAATGCACAAATATTAAGGAAGAAAGGGGAAAGAGTTCTCACAGATAGTAAAATTTAAACTGAGATTTGAAGGAATTCAGGGAAGCTGGGGCCAGTAAAGAAGATCATTTTAGCCATGGAGAAAACTGAAGAAGAAGAAAAAAAAAAAAAGAAAACTGAAGAAAATTTATGGAGCTGGCAGTTGATTCTTGTGTGAAGAACAACAAGGAGGATACTGATACGGGATCATAGCATATATGGATGCATGGAGGTCAGTAAGGTATAAGATGATAGAAACAAGAGATCAAGTTATAAAGAGTCTCATAAGACAAAATGATAAAGTTTGCATAAGTATAATTATGTTTATATAATTGTAACTTAGTGGTTATATTTACATAATTTTTAAGAAATACATAATATAATTGTATTTATATTCATATATGTGTACTGCGTATATTTGTTCCTCAAGGTAACCAGGAGATGCTGACTATATTATATAATTCTGCAAATTTTTATAATGGATATTAATATTTAATTTATTTCTGTTCAGTTTATTTTTGATATTGATCAATATTGCGATCAGTCTAGAAATCAATTTGAAAAGTGGTAGTCATTAATATATTAACTTGGAAAAACACAAAAATGCATTATATCTCCAATTGTTTGACTTCTATCTGATATTTGAGTAAAGATTTTCAAGTGAGGAAATGTCCTCTACTGATGAAGATTGGCAAACTCCATAGAATTTATAGTTTTAGAGGATTGACTAAGTGATTTAGTGATTTGCTCATCATCAGATAGTATATATCAGAGCAAAGACTTGATACTAGATCATTCTGGCCTCCAAGAACTGCTTTCTATTCACTATATCATGTTAACCCTACTTCATATTTTTTATAATGGAATTTATAGAAATTGTCTAGGGATCTTTGTACTTAATATATTAAAATAATACATTAAAAGATACTAATATGTATATCTATGATTTTATGATTGTTGTTATTGTTGTTTGTCCTTCATTCTTGAAGAGAACCATGACATTAGGAAGATGATGCCATGACATGCAAGTGAATTGGATTTAAGGGAGATAAGACTATGCAAGGTAACCAGCCTCACTTTCTCCTCTGGAGGCATCTAGGTCCAGTGATCAGATATAGATCAAGGCAATTAGAGATGGCCTCACTATGATTTTATGATATTTTAAGTACTAAGATGCAGAATTAAATACATGTGTGATATTATGTATATGAGATTGTAGGAGGAGAATAATGTTGGAATGGATAGAAAGCTTCAGACTACCTGAAAAACTCTGAGTGATGGCTCCTGCCTTTATATAAATCCTCCATGAGGATCACAAAGTGACTCTTTTCAAGGCCCTTAGGAGATAGCTCTTGTACAGAGTGTTTTGTCAATTTTATAGATGAAAAAAAAAAACTGGGCTTCAAAGAGGTCAAATGACTAGTCCAACTGTTACGTAGCTAGTAAATATCAGACGATGTATTCAAACCCAGATTTTTGTCCAGTGTTTTCACTACACTATCTGTTCTGGAAGTGGAATAGTGTTGAGGGAAAGTGGAGAGCTAATTCATTATGAGGAGTCTCATACACTTAGCAGCGGTGACATCCTTTTGGGTCTGTAATACATGATTAATCAGGATAAAAATGAAGAATATCATCTCTATGTAAGGTGACCTCACTGGGAACCGTGGAGTTAGATAAGAAGCAATAATAGAAACATACAGAATTGAATTAAGCTAAAAGAAATTTCTGAGCCCAATGTCATTCCTCAAGGATCCAAAGATGTGAGTAAATCATGAACTCAGAACAATATATCATTACTCTTCGGGTTTCTAAATTATTTTTATCCCCATCATGTGTATAACCCTACCTGATCTTACAGTCCCTAGAAACCAAAGAAAATGCCTTTCCCAATTGATCTTAGTGGATTGTTTTGACGTTTTTTTCTAGAATCTATTAATCACTGCTGAGGTAATAGCCTCATTAATTAATACCAATTCTTGCTGATGACTTGTACCTAGTGTTAGGGGAATTTACTTTGTCTAAAACAGCCTTGCCTCCTCTTAGAGACTGCCATGCTTCCTGTATGTGATATGATAATCACAGCTCTAGGGAAGAAGAATTAAATTTCATTCCTGTAAATAGGGTCCTCACAGTGCTAATCTCCCAGACATAACTGCACAGAAGATACAGGCATGCACACACAGACACGCAGACACTCATCTAAATACTATAAACCTGTTCTTTCTCTCAGCTTTAATCAATCAACCTGGTAAGTAGATCTTTATAGCTAAGTCTCAGAGACAGAAGCTTAGATGAAAGTGATTTCTTCCAGGAGACCAGTGTGGTTTAAGCAAACTTTAATTGGAAAAGGAATAAACAAATGTAGAAGAATCTGGAAAAGAGTCCAAGATTTTTAAAGGATGGGGGTGTGGGCACATTTTCACTAAGGTTTCCTTTTCCTGCTTTTTGTCCTCTAGCTAGAAATGAGGGATCCATCCTCTTCTTAAAGCTGTAGATTCCTGTAATCTTTGTCCCTTTCAAATATCTACTCCCAGCTACACTGTTGTTTCTGCCTCTCTGATTGCCTTGTTCTGACATCCACCAGGATTTCTGCCCTTAGTCCATTTCTTTTTTCAAACAATAGGATTAGTAAAGGCACTTACTTAGGACCAAAATGAAAATTAAAAACCAAAAGAATTTCAATGCTTGTTCCTTAAAAAAATATGAAGAAAGATTTTTATCTCACTAAGTTTCATCAAGTATGATCATAGCTCAGCCTGTCATTTGACTCATTTACAGATCCATTCTCAAGATCCAGAATCACAAGGAAATTAATTCCTTCACTTATAAATTATCATTTATTTTATATTATTTAATAGAAGCAACGTTTAATATCTCTTGTCTCATGAATGGTTGCTTGTCTCTCAACTGTATATCAAAATCTAATTTCTCAAAGGCTTAAATAAACACCACAAGCACTAGCTATAAAATTTATTAAAAATTGAAGTAATAACAGAAAGACATAAAAATATTTTAATGTTAAAGCCATGGGGGAAAATCACAGATAGAGGCACTCATGTAATATTAGTTGATATATAATATATTATAAATATATATTTATATTAATCAATCTAATCATCAGTATTTTTTTTTTACTTCCCCTTAGGTCTAAAACAGTAACCCATTTCAGCTCTTAAATTTGGAGTCCATGTCTCTCGAGAAATTTATTTATTCACAGTGTAGAACTTAAACATGACTCTCTTAGAGAAATTGAGATATTTTTCTTAATCCTCTTTCTCTTTCTTCTCACAATTTTTCTCTTACTATCTCTGCTAATAATCTACCCTAAAAGACATTTGAAGTCATCCTTTTTACGAATGAGAGTAAAAATTTGATCTCTTTACAAATAGAATATCCATTAAAACATTGACTCTTCATATATTAAAGTTAAAACATACTCTGGCATTTGCCAGTCTGCCAGATAATCTGTCACTGTTCAAGGCTCCAAAAGTCTTTAAGTATGTGTGTATGTGTATGTATACACATACATATATATGTATATGTATGTATGCATATATACATATATATAATGTGGGTGTGGGCATATGCAGATGTGTATTCATATATAATATATATATACACAGGGATTATGTAAAAATAAAGATATCAATCAAGAATATATGTATAATTGTATATACTCACCCACATACAAGTATACATATATACTTGATAGATATTTTTATTTTTGCATTGTCTATATCTCTCCCTATATTAGGAAAAAAAGGAAAGCATGCAACATTAACTGACCAAAGCATGCATTATGACCAACATAATGCTAATAAAACATGCAATACTAGGGGCGGCTAGGTGCTGCAGTGAATAGAGCACAAGCCCTGCAGTCAGGAGCACCTGAGTTCAAATCCAGCCTCAGATACTTAATGCTTACTAGCCATGTGACCTTGGGCAAGTCACTTAACCCCAACTGCCCAGCCTTCCCCCCTCCAAAAAGCAACAAAATTAGAACATGAAATACTAATCAACCCAAAAGTCTGAGGTTCTATGGAGTGTCTCACATTCACATTGTCCCACTTCAGGAAGAGAACGGGGGGAGGGTGGATCTTCTCAAACCTCTTTTTTGGGGAATGTTTTACCATTTTTATTTGAAAGCATTCGGTTTAGATTGAGTTATTCTTGCCAACTCTTTCAAAAAAATATATAGTAGCAGTATTTATCTTCTCTGTGGTAGACATTAAAACTGTGGTCATAAACGTGCTCTTCTCTTCCCTAGGATAAGGATGATCAGTTCTTTTTCATGCATCTTGAGTGTGAGATGCTTATGTTAAATCCGGCTCAGACATCAGGCATTGAGTAGGTCAATGGGAAACTGACCCTAAAGAGAGTGGTAATGGTTGAAAGCTGAGCATGTGTGTGTGTTTGTATGTGTGTGTGTGTGTGTGTGTGTGTGTGTGTGTGTGTGTATGTGTGTGTGTGTACTTGGAAGTTATCTGCATAAACATTCAAGCTTTACTCATGGAAGCTTATGAGATCACCTAAAGTGAAAAGATAAGAAGGATGGGGAGAAGGTGATAGAGAGAGCCCAAAGCTGCTATGGTATGAATAAGGATCCTTCAAAGGAGACTGAGTAGGTCTCAGAAATCAGCCGTTTTACCTCCCTTTTCCTACTTCTAACCATAAATTCACAAACAGGGTTTCTTCCCCAGCCTCCTGCAGTCATTTTCTACCTCTTCTGGTCCTTAAGCAATCACAGTTCCTGTTATTTCCTATATATGTGAACCACTGAAGAAATCAACAGAAGGTAAAAGAAAATGTTATTGTAATGATGTCATTTCAAAATATTTCATGCTCATAATTGCCCCGTGTTTACTAGAGTGTTCCTAGAATGGGCCTTCACTTGGCAGTGGCAGCCCTGCTCTCGTTCTGCCCAGACTCTTCAGCTCTTGCCCTGTCTATCCCAAACTCTGCTGCTTCTCAGAGTCTTCGACCATCATATCTAGGCATTGTTTATTTTTTTCTTGGCTTCAGAGGATCACAGGATCATTGGTAAAAATTGAACACACCTTCATTCCAATTTAATTCAAATCTCTCGTTTTACTAGTGAGGCATTTGAGGCTCAAAGAAGATGAGTGATTTATCTAGATCACACAGGCAAAAAATGGCAGAGTTAGATCCAAATCTAGATTCTCTACAAACATTCTGTTCTGTGGCTATACCTGAGAGCCTTCTAATTTCCCTTACTTTATATAATAAGGTGTCTAGAGGGCATATCATTGTCAGAGCAACAACAGCAGAGAGATGAGATATTCTCCCTCCTTCTTTCACTCTCTTCTTTTGCTCATCTATCCTTTGTGTTCCTACTTCATGACCATCCATCCTACTATTATCTTACCACCTCCCCATCTGTCAAGATAGAGATAAAAATACAAAGTTAAAACTATAGTAGTGAATTGAAAAGAGATCAATTGAATCATTTTAAGTTATTGTGGAGGTTACTATAAGGAAGGAAAATCCAAGTTTCTCTCAAAAAGAAAGAGAAATCCATATTAGCAATCTGAGAAAGAAAGTAACACAGGCATAAAATATTTGACAAGGACTTTGCATCTTTCAAACCATACCATATATATATGTTTGTGTGTATCTATGCATGTATGTATGTATGTATGTATGTGTATATGTATGTATATATACGTATATATGTCTGATGATGAACACAGTCACAAACATACAAATACATATTCATGTTTTAATGAAATCAGAGCAATATGGAGCCAAGAAAGAGCAGATTCTGCTTATCACCTTGACCTAGACATGCAGACAATAAAACATTATGTTCCTAAGTGACCTGACTCAATGAACATGATTCTGCTCAAAGGCACACAGATGAATCCCTTTACAGAAAGAATCTTGAGACCTTCCATCCATTGGGACTATAAGTCCTGACATCAACTAATTCCCTTATGGTGCCCAAATATTTGATTCCTCTATCATTAGCATCTCTTACTGTGCTGATTACTGATATTGTGGGTAACTATAATATGTATATACAACATATTAATGTATACATGTATAGAAGAAATATAGAGTACAATATACATACATATATTTGGGAGCTTCTTGGTAAAGCAGTGGATATCCAGCTTAAGATACTTATTACCTGTGTAACCCTGTGCAAGTCACTTGACCTCTGTTTACCTCAGTTTCCTCATCTATAAGATGGGAATAATATCAGGTACCTCCCAGGGCTGTTGTGAGGATGAAATGAGATAATTATAAACCACTTACCACAGTGTCTGGTGCATAGTAAGAACTAAATATTAGGGTTTTTTTTTTATTATATTTTAAGTAGATTTCATCTTATTAAAAAGGTGCAAAGAAAAGCCAACAGAAATGGAAGATGTGACAGGAAAATAACTTTCATATAAATACTAGCCTCCTCAAACTTCATCTACTACCAATAAAAAAAAAAAAAAAAACATTTTCAGGAAAGTCTTCTAGGTAGGAATGAGGAGTGAATAGGGACTCCATTGAGCATGAAGAGTAGCTCCTTTAATCCCAAACTGAGGGGCCCAAGCATACTTTCATTTCCCTAACAAAACTATTCCTAATATACAGACTTCACAATTATCACCTTGTTA
>CM053588.1:76786992-76806904 GCA_028646515.1 Pseudochirops corinnae | reverse complement strand
TACCTCTCTTTCACGAGGAAAGCAAAATGTTTAATCTTAAGTCCTCTCAAATTCTTGTTGAACTTTGCATCAATATGAGTAATAATGTCATTAAAAGTTGTCTTTCTTTATAGAATTGTCACATTATATATTGTTCTCCTTGTTCTGCTTAAGCCAGTTCTGAAGCAATTTCTTCAAGTTTCCCCAGGTTTCTCTGAAATGCACTATTTGGTCATTTCTTTTAGTAAAATAATTGTTTATTACATAATCATATCATAATTTAACTATTATCTAATTGATGGGCAAACAGTTTGTTTTTTGGGTTATCTGTTATATTAAAGAGAACTGATTATATAAATAAATGTATATATACATAATCATCCATATTTGTATATAAACATGTTCATTACATTTATTTATACAACACATGGATTTTATATTTATTCTCTCTCTCTCTCTTTCTCTCTCTCTCTCACACACACATAATACTTATGTGTAAATATAATGAAACAAGTGGGGGCCATCTCCAGTCATACTTATCTGTGTCTTGTTATGGACACAGATGGCTCCAGAGGAGAAAGTGAGGCTGCTGATGTTTTAGAGCCCTCCCTTACTTAAATCTGATTCATTTGCAGTCATGGCATCACCTTCCTGATGTCACAGTCCTCTTCAATAACAAAGGACAAATAATTACATACACACATGTATGTATATATGTGTGTATGTATGTATATATGGGTGTAGGTATGTGTATGTGTATATTGGTATGTATGTATGTATGTGTCTCCCATAGGGAAGGTGGGAGGAAAGATTTTCTTTGACCTCAAATCAAAGGAAGAGAAAAGGGGGCCATGTAAACAAACAAGATTTTGTACATATATGCAAATGACTATATATTTGTATATGTATATTTGGTTCCCTTTTTCTCATTTGTAGAATAAACCAATTCATGATATATAGGCGTGAATGGGATCAATAAATGAAATAAGTAGACCATTTATTAAGTTTACTAGTTTTACTAGTAAAGTTTACATTAAATTGACTAGTTTTCTAGCTACTGTTGTAAGTTCTGTAGATACAGTTGAAAGCAATCAAGCTAAAGCATATTCTGAAGGACCATGAAGACTAATGGAAGATTCCTGAATAAAAGAAGAAACTGAAAAGCATAAGAATATGTTGAGGGAAAAGGGGATGGGGAAATACTAATGTTGAGTTGAATTGGATTAAGGTGACCATGTTAATGGTTTTTCATGAAATGCTCTTCCAATGTGGGAACTTTAATAATAATCTCCAAAATAAAGCCAAAGAAAGTATTTCTTTCAAAGTTTCAAAATTTTAAAAGCAACAAAGTTATATTGCAAACATCAAATCATTGTTTATATATATTATTATTAAAAGGATTATGAGATTGAATTAAAACTGAGTAAAATTACTTTAATTTTATAAAATATAAATAGGAGTTTCAATTGAAAAGAAAAGAGAGGAAAGTGAGCTTCATGGTGGAATTTCAAGGATAGGAAAGCTATTTTTAAAGAGTTAGAGAGGAAGTTCTTTACAAATGGAGTTTAGTGACTTTTAGGGTGTAGTTCCAAATGAATTTTCAGAATGGCTAGACAATTCATAGCAATTCCACGAACATGAATCTGCCTCTTTTGCTATATCTCCCTCAACAAATTATATTTTCCCTTCACATCATTTTTACCCATATGGTTATTTCACATTTCTCTAATTATTAGTTATTTGGCCTTCTAACTTTGACAATATAGACATTTGTATTTCTTCCTTTCGAAAATTTCCTGTTCATATTCTTTGATCATTTATCTGTTGGGAAGTAACTATCAAAATTGTTTAGGTGAGAGATAATGATGGCTAAAACTTTGGTGATTCTGTTATGATTATTAAGATAAGAATGATTCAATAATTTTAAAAATAGAATGGAGAAGGGTTAGTAAATGATTAGATAAGGAGAATGAGGGATTTTGATGAATTGGGGAAAGATGTCTCTATTGCAAATTTGGGTGACATGCAGAATAGTGAGGCTTTTCCCATACAAATAAGGAAGTTGCAAGGGGTAAGTTTAGAGGGGAATGTAATGAGTTCTCAGTGGCTCTCAGATTCCATGGTTTCTATTCCATGGTCCCAGCTCCTGCCTGAATCTACCCAACTGTCACCTGGGTTCACAGGCAGGCAGCTCCCAGCATCTCATCCAGTGCCTTATCCCTCCAGCATTCTCACAGTGTCCAGTCTACCTCAAGTCCTTCACAGTTCCTGTTTATGGAAAGACAAAGCTTAACAGAGCCACAATAACATTCATGAACATTGCCAGCACCATCATCAATTCACTAAAAGCCTATTAACTCAATTCAGATCCACCAACAAGATCCAAGAACTCAACAAAAATTGTCAGAATAATCCCAGGATCTCTAAAACCCTCCTCCAGGACTTCTGTAAACAGACAACAAGAAAATCCTCTTTCAGAGCTTCCAGTAAGGTCCCAGGGCTTCTGTACAAAGTATCACAAACAAAAATCAACACAGACAGAAAAGAGAAACAGAGTGCCTGGCCAATCCAAAGTTCCCCTCCTCAATTCTGCTCTTTCTGAGCTTGGGCTTCTCCTTATATATGGTTACTAGCTTCTCCCTGTTCTGCCCCTTCCTGTTGCATCAGCAAGTTCCTCCCACTGTGGGGTTCACAAGTTCTGTTTTTTAACAAAGATTTGATATAATCATGGGCAAGGTTTCAAAGAAACTTGAACTGAAGGATGCTAAATAATTAAATAGCTGAAACAAGGCATTGATTACTGTATTGCTTGCCATAACAAGGCCCAATTGGGCAGGCTTCCTCCAATGCCAGGATATCCTTGCACTCCATTGTGGAGTGCCCCCAGGTGGGCAGACATTTTCCAGGTCCAGACCTGGAAGTACTTCAGTGGAACCCAGGGAAGATAGGCATCTTCCAGTGGCCAGACTCCCAAATGTTTCAATGTAGCAACAGAGAAACAGCAAAAACAGAGATGGCCTCCACACACACCAGACACCACCACTAGGACCCAAGATTGGCACCAGGTAAGCTGCCAGAATCCTACAACCTCCAGCTACTAGCACCTCTGACCCCAGCACACAAAACCAGTGACCAGAACCCTGGCACACTGCAGCAAAAGCTTGGAACAGTGCCCCTTCTGCCCCAGAAGCAGAACTCAACTTTAAAATCCAGGAAATAGGCAAACAAATATGAACAAAAAGCAAAAATTAACACTGACCAAAGATAATTTTTGTGGGGATGAGGAAGATCAAAACCCAATCAGAAGAGGACAACATTGTCAATATACCTACATCTGAAGATGAATCAAGGTGAAAATGGATTAGTCTCAAACTCAAAAAGCTTTCTTGGAAGAGTTCAAGGCAGAATTTAAAAGTCAAATAAGAGAGGCAGAAAAAAAAGGGAAAAAGGAATGAGAGGTATGCAAAAGAGAGTAAACAGCTTGGAAAAGAAGGGACAAAAATGACTGAATAAAACAATTGATTAAAAAGCAAAACTGGCCAAATGGAAAAGGAGATACAAAAATTTACTCAAGGGAAGAAGTCCTTAAAAAGTAGAATGAAGAAATAGAAAAGGAGGTACAAAAGCTAACTGAAGAAAATAATACCTTAAAAATTAGAATTGGCTCGGTGGAAGCCAATGACTCTATGAGACATCAAGAATCAGTAAAACAACATCAAAAGAATTTTAAAAAATAGAAGAAAATGTAAATACATCATTGGAAAAGCAACTGACTTGGAAAATAGATTGAGGGGAGATAATTTAATAATTATTGGTCTATCTGAAAGCCATGATCAAAAAAGGAGCCTGAGAAGCACCTGTCAAGAAATGATCAAGGAAATCTGCCCTTATTTATCATAACCAGAGGGTAAGAATCCACTGTTCACCACCTGGAAGACATCACAAAATGAAAATTTCAATGAGTATTATAGCCAAATTCCAGAATTATCAGGTCAAGGAGAAAATCCTGCAAGCATTAAAAAAAAAAAAAAAACATGGAAATGTCATGTAACTACAGTTAGGATTACAGAGGACCTACCAGCTTCTATATTAAAGAATCAGAGTATTTGGCATATGATATTCTGGAAGGTAAAGGAACTTGTATGATAAACAAGAATTAACAACCCAGCAAAATTGAGCATTATCTTTCAGGAGAGGAGATGGACATTCCATGAAATAGGGGACTTGCAAGCTTTCCTGCTGAAAAAAAAACCAGAGCTGAAGAGAAAACTTGAGCGTCAAACACAAGATTCAAGAGAAGTATAAAAAGGTAAACAGAAAAAAGATATTATTCAATAAGGTTAAACTATTTACATTCCTACATCGGAAGATGACACTTCTAACTCTTGAGAACTGTATTTTTACTATGGTATTTAGAAGGCTTATACATAGACCAAATGTGTTTATATAAGTTGACTGTGAGGTGATGTTAAAAGAAAACAACAACTAAGAAGTAAAAAATATGATTGTACTCAGAGAAGAGGAAAGAAAGAGGCAGAAAATGGTAAATTATGTCATATGAAGAGGCAGACACAAAGATATATTTCGGTAGAGAGAAACGGAGAAATGAGGCAAGCATTGAATAAACCTTACTGTCTTTAAATTATCTTAAAGAGAGAATAATATACACACTCAGTTGGGTATAGAAATTTATTTCCCCTTATTGGAAGTAGGAGGAAAAAGGGGAATGGAAAGGGAGGGACTGGATAGAAGGCAGGATAGAAAAACGGAAAAGCAGTGTGGAAAAGAAAAAAGAGGGGACCTGATAGAAGAGAGAGCAGATTGAGGGAGGCAGTATTCAAAAGCAAAACACTTTTGAGGAGGAAAGGGAGAAAAAAGAGAATAAAGCAAAAACAGGGTAAGCTGCCAGAACCCTACAGCCTCCAGCTGCTAGCAGCAGAAGTCTGAGAATTAAAACAGGTTGGAGAGAAATACAGTCAGGAACTATAACTATGAATGTCAGTAGAAGGAACTGTTCCATCAAATTGAAGTGGATAGCAGAGTATATTAAAAACAACAACAACAACAACACATTAATCTGCAGTATATTGTTTACCAGAAACACATTTGAATCTGAGAGATACACGCAGAGTAAAGGTAAAAGACTGGAGGAGAATATATTATGCTTCAGTTGTAGTGAAAACAAAAACAGGGATTGAAATCCTGATCTCACACAAAGCAAAAGTAAAATAGATATAATAAAGAGAGATAAAGATTGAAACTACATCTTGCTTAAAGGAATGAAATAATATGAATTGTAAACATATATGCACCAAGTGGTATAGTATCCAAATTCCTAGGAAAAGTTAAAAGAGTTACAGGAAGAAATAGACAACAAAATTATTGTAGTGGGGACCCAAACCTCCCCTCTCAGCATTAAATAAATCTAAATACAAAATAAACAAGAAAGAAGTTTAAGGAGATAGAGGCAATTTTAGAAAAGTTAGATATGGTAGACCTCTGGAGATATGGAGATAGAAAGTAATACACATTTTTCTCAGCAGTACATGGCAGGTACACAAGAACTGACCATGTACTGTGACATAAATCCTCACAACTCATTGCAAAAAGGCGAAATATTAAATGCATCCTTTTCAGACCATGATGCAATAAAAATTGCACATAATAAAGGGCCATGGGAAGAAAGACTAAAAATTAATTTGAGGCTAAATAGTCTAATCCTAAAGAAGTGGGTTAAACAACAAATCATAGAAACAACCAATAACTTCATCCAAGAAAATGACAATAATGAGACAACAAAGCAAAACTTATGGGATGAATGGAAAGTAGTTCTCAGGGAAAATTTTCTATCTCTAAATGCTTACATGAATAAAATAGGAAAAGAGGAGTTCAATGAATGGGCATGCAACTAAAAAAAATTAGAAAAAGAACAAATAAGAGAACAAAATAAAATGCCAACTCATAAATACTGAAAATCAAAGAAGAGATAAATACAACTGAAAGTAACTTATTGAACTAATAAATAAAAGTAAGAATAGGTTTTATGAAAAGAACAATGAAATAGATAACTCTTTAGTTAATTTGATTTAAAAAAAGAAGTGTACATTACCTGTATCAAAAATGAAAAGGATGAATTGACCACCAATGAAGAGGAAATTAAAACAGTAAATAGGAGTTACTTTGCTCAATTGTAGGCCAATAAACCTGACAATCTTAGCAAAATATATAAATGTTTACTAAAAATATAAATTTCCCAGGTTAACAGAAAATGAAATAAAATATTTAAATAATCTCATTTTAGGAAAAAGAAATTGAACAAGCCATTCATGAACTACCTAAGGGGAAAATCAATTTCCAGGGCCAGATCTATTTACAAGCGAATTCTACCAAACATTTAAAGAAGAACTAATTCTAATACTATATAAACTATTTGGAAAAATAATTAAAGAAGTCCTACCAAACTCTTTCTATGATACAAATATGATTCTGATACCCAAACCAGGAAGAATCAATACAGAGAAAGCAAATTATAGACCCATATCCCTAATGGACATAGATACAAAAATTTTAAGTAAAATATTAGCAAAGAGATTACAGCAACTTATCACAAGAATAACACACTATAACTAGGTGGGATTTATACCAGGAAAGTAGGGTTGTTTCAATATTATGAAAACTATTAGCATAATTCATCATATCTAAAACAAAACTGAGAGAAATCATATGGTTTTCTCAACAGATACAGAAAAAGCTTTTGACAAAATGCAACACCCATTCCAATTAAAAACATTAGAGAGAATAGGAATCGATGGAGTTTTCCTTAAAATGACAAGCAGCATCTATCTAAAACCATTAACAGTCATTATGGAGATAAGCTAGAAGAATTTCTGATAAGATCAGGGGTGAAACAAGGATGTCCATTATTACCAATGTTATTCAACATAGTACAAGAAATCTTAGGTTGAGCAATAAGAGATAAAAAAGTAATTGAAGGAATTAGAATAGGCAATGAAGAAACAAAGCTATTTCTCCATGCAGATGATATGATGGTATACTTGGGAGTCAAGTAAAAAACTACTTGAAATAATAAACAAATTTAGCAAAGTTAACAAAGCCCAACAAGCAAGAGTAGAAAGAGAAATGCCATTCAATGTGAATTGTAGACAATATAAAGTCATTGGGAGTCTACTTGCCAAGACAAACCCGGGAACTATGTGAGCTCAATTATAAAACACTTTTCACAGAAATGAAGTCAGATATAAATATTTGGAAAAATATCAGTTGCTCATGGATAGGCCATCTCAATATTGTAAAAATGATAGTTCTACCTAGATTAATTTACTTGTGCTGTGCTATACAAATCAAGTTCCAGCCCCAATAATACTTTATAGAGCCAGAAATATATAATAACAAAATTCATCTGGAAGAACAAAAAGTCCAGAATATCAAGAGAATTAATGAAAATAAAAGTAAAGGAAGATGGCCTAGCCATACCAGATACAAAACTTTATTACAAAGCAGCAGTCATCAAAACTACTTGCTAATGGCTATGAAAAAGAGTGATAGAGCACTGGAATAGTTTAGGTAAGCAAGACATAGTAGACAGTGACTATAATAATTTACTGTTTGATAAACCCAAAGACTTCAGCTTCTGAGATAAGAACTCAATATTTGACAAAAGCTGTTAGGAATACTGGAAAATAGTATGGTAGAAACAAGATATCTTATACCAAAAACCAAGATAAGGTCAAAATGGGTACATGGTTTAGATATAAAGGTGATACTATAAGTAAATTAGGAGAACAAGGAAAAATTTACCTGTCAGATCTATGGAGAATAGAAGAATTTACAATCAAACCAGAGATAGAGAAAATTATAAAATACAAAATGGATGATTTTTATTCCATTAAATAAAAAAAAGTTTTTGTGCAAACAAAGCTGATGCAACCAATATTAGAAGTTAAACAGAAAGGTGGGAAAAATTTTTCAGGGCCAGTGTCTCTGATAAAGACCTTATTTTGAAAATATAGGGATTTAGTCAAATTTAGAAGAGTACAAGTCATTCCCCAAATGACAAATGATCAAAGGATATGAAGAGATAGTTTTCGGATGAAGTAATTAAATCTATATTCATATGAAAAAATGCTTTAAATCACTACTGAGTAGAGAAATTCAAATTCAAACACCTGTGACATTCCACATCACACTTCTCAGGTTGGCTAACATGACAAAGCAGAAAAATTGTGAATGTTGGAGAAGATTTGGAATAATTGGATTGTTGCTGGAGTTGTGAAGTAATCCAATCATTCTTGAGAGCAATTGGGAACTATGCCCCAAAGGACTATAAAACTGTGCATACCCCTGATGCAGCAAAACCACAACTAGGTCTCTATCCCAAGGAGATCATAAGAATGGGAAAATGACCCACATGTACAAAAAATATTGATAGCAGCTCTTTAGTTGTGGCAAAGAATTGGACATTGAAGGGATGCCCATTAATTGAGGGATGACTGAACAAGTTGTTGTAAATGAATGTAATGGAATACTACTATTCCATTAGAAATAATGAGCAGGCAGATTTCAGAAAAAAACCTAGAAAGGTTTACATGAACTGATGCTGAACAAAAGGAACAGAATGAGGAGAACATTGTACACAGTAAGAGCAACATTGTGTGTTGACTAACTTTGTTAGATTTAGCTCTTCTGAACAATGCCATGAACTAGGACAATCCCAAAAGACTCATCATGTTAAATGCCATCCACATCAAGAGCAAGAACTCTGGAGTCTGAATGCAGCTTGAAGCATACTATTTTTTTTTCTCATGGTTTTCCCCTTTTCTGATGCTTCTTTCATAGCATGGCTAATATAGAAATATGTTTAATATGATTGTACATGTATATATATAATTTCATGCTGTTTTGTAAAGGAAGGGGGAAAAATTTAGAACTCAAAATCTTACAAAATCGAATGTTGAAAGCTTAAAGTAAAATAAATAAAAACACCATCCAGATGGTCAAAGTCATAGATATGTTGGATTCTTAATCTGCACGAAAACTTTACTTCCAATATTTTTAAAAGCAGATTTATTAACACTTGGGCTATAACATTAAACAGAAAACCAAGGGGAAAAATATTTTTGAGTTCCAAATTTTTCTCCCTGCCTTCCTTTCAACCCCTCTCCCCAACAAAGGAAGAGATTTGATATAGTTTATACATGTAGAATCATACTAAACATATTTCCACATTAGCCATGATTACAAGACTAACTTTACTCAGAAGTCATATTCTAGCTAGTCCACAGTCAAGTGAACATATCAAATTTCACAAAACTTACAATTATCCCTAATATAGACAGACTCATTCATTTATATTAATTTATTTATTTATTGCCTAATCTCTATTTATTTATTGCCTAATCTGTTTTGAACTCTGAACACACATCTAAAATCATTCACTATCCTTGATGGCATATGTCCTTGCTTTCCCCAAAATGATGGGAATATTCACTGTTCGCACCACTCTTTTCTTTATTTTCATACCCTTTGCAAAATACCCATGCATCACCTGGATTGTTTATTCACTAATGTTTAATCTCATTATATAACATCAGTTTATACTTAAGGAGTGTTTGGATCTCATGACATCATTGATAAATCTTGGTTTATTCTTTATTACATTATGCTTTTAAAATTAATTAATTGATTTATTTTTAGCTTTGAACATTCACATCCACCAGACTTTGAGTTCTAAATTTCCTCCTTTTCTCTCCCCTCCACTCCACCATAAGATGGCATGCATTCTGATTTCCCCTTCCCCCAGTCTGCCCTCCTTTCTATCACTCCCCCCCCCCATCTTATTTTCTTGCAGGGCAAGATAGATTTCTCTACCCCATTTCCTGTGTATCTTATTTCCCAGTTTCATGCAAAAACAATTTTTTACATTTGTTGTAAGAATTTTGAGTTGCAAATTCCCTCCTTTCTTCCCTCCCCACCCACCCTCATTGAGACGGTAAGTAATTCAATATAGGTTATACATTAGTAGTTCTGTGAAATCCTTCCATAATAGTCATATTGTGAAACACTAACTCTATTTCCTTCCGTCCTATTCCACCCCTACTTATTCTATTTCCTTCTTTGACCCAGCCTCTTTTCAAAAAAACTCTGCTTCTGACTACCTTCTCTCCCAATCTGACTTTCCTACTATTATCTCCCCACACCCTTATATCCTTCCCTCCTACTTTCCTATGGGGTAAGATAGACAGTTGAGTATGTATGTTATTGCCTCCTTAAACCAAATCCATAGAGAGTAAGGTTCACTAATTCTCTCTCATCTCCCCCCTCTTCCCCTCCATTGTGAAATCTTTTTCTAGCCTTCTTTATGTGATATAATGTACCCCATTCTATCTCTCCCTTTCTCCTTCTCCCATTATATTCCTCTCTGACACCTTAATTTTATATTTTAGATATCCCTTCATATTCGAATCATTATGTGCTATCTATCTATCTATCTATCTATCTATCTATCTATCTATCTACTTACCTACATATTTCCCCTTACTACTGTAATACTGAGAGAGGTCTCATGAGTTACTAATATATTTTCATGTAGGAATGTAAACAGTTCGGTTTTCATAAGTCCCTTATTATTTCTCTTTCCTGTTTATGGTTTCATGCTTCTCTTGAGTCTCATATTTGAAAGTCAAATTTTCTCTTTAGCTCTGGCCTTTTCAGTAAGAATGCTTGAAAATCCTCTATTTCATTGATTGTTTATTTTTTCCCTGAAGTATTATACACAGGTTTGCTGGGTAGGTGATTCTTAGTTTTAATCCTAGCTCCTTTGACCTCCAGAATATCAAATTCCAAGCCCTTCAATCCCTTAATGTAGAAGCTGCTAGGTCTTGTATTAACCTGATTTTATTTCCACAATACTCAAATTATTTCTTTCTGGCTGTTTGCAATATTTTCTCCTTGACCTGGGAACTCTGGAATCTACCTACAATATTCCTAGGAGTTTTCCACATGGGATCTCTTTCAAGAGATCCAAAGTGGATTCTTTCCATTTCAATTTTGCCTCCTGGTTCTAGAATATCAGAGCAATTTTCCTTGATAAATTCTTGAAAGACTATATCTAAACTCTTTTTGTGATCATAAATTTCAGGGAGTCCAATAATTTATAAATGATCTCTTCTGGATCTTTTTTCCAGCTCAATGATTTTTCCAATGAAATATCTCACATTGTCTTCTACTTTTTCATTATTTTTTTTGTTTTACAATTTCTTGATTTCTCATAGAGTCATTTACTTGCATTTGATCCATTTTAATTTTGAAGGAATTATTTTCTTCAGTGAGCTTTTGATCTTTCTTTTCCATTTGGCCAGTTTTGCTTTTAAGACATCCTTCTCCTCATTAATATTTTGAAAGTCTTTTGCCATTTGAATTAGTGCATTTTTTAAGGTGTTTTTTCTCAGTATTTTTTGGGAGGGCGTCCATGAGCAGGCTGTTGGCTTGTTTTATTCATGATTTTCTTGCATAATTCTCATTTCTCTTCCCAATTTTTCCTCTCCTTCTCTTACTTGATTTTCAAAATCCTTTTTGAGCTCTTCCCTGACATGAGACCAATTCATGTTTTGTTTGGAAGCTTTGGATGTAGGAACCTTGACTTTGTTGTCTTTTTCTGATTGTATGTTTTGTTCTTCTTTGTCATCAAAGTAAGATTCTAGAGTCTGACTTTTTAAATGCTATTTATTCCTCTTCTCTGCCAAATACTTGATTTTCTAACTACCTGTAAAGGCAGGATTCTGCTTCCAGTGGGTGTGAGGATGGAGGTGGGTGTGGAGGTGGTTATGGGTGTATTGTCCCAGGCTTCTGGGGTTTTGAATCAGCCACTGGATCTCCTACTATCCGTGGACCCAGAGCACAGGAAGCCATTGCTGCTGCTCTTGCTACTGCCGCCTTCCTCACTGCAGTAACCTCTGTTGCCCTGGGGCTAGGGTGGACACATGCTTTTCTTTCATCCTGGTTACCCTTGGTTCCCCCATTGACCTTCCATGCTATTCTCAATGTTTGTGGTTCGAGACATCTGGAAATCACCACAGCTGGCAGTGATTTCGTCCACTGAAGCCTGCTCCAGCCTCATCCCAGCTGGCACAGTCCACCCTGTACTTTGCTTTTCTCCCTGTCCAGTGTGATATACTCTTCCTGTCTGTTTTCCAGGCTATTGGGCTTGAGTTGTATGACACTGTCATTTTGTGGGATCTACAGCTCTAGAATTTGTTTAAGAGTTATTTTTATAAGTATTTAGAAGAGTTTGGGACAAGCTCAAGCAAGTCCCTGCTTTTACTCCACTATCTTGGCTCTGTAAAGGGTTACATTCTTGGACTATTCCTTATCCAAACATGTTGTTATTTCTTCCTCTCCATTGCAAACATCTCCATTAATGCTGGATCTGTCAGCATTTGAATTCTCTCAATATTGCAGTTTTCTGTGACTTAAAACAGCCCCCCTAGAATTAATTTGATATTAAAAACATTAGAAGTGTTTCTTAAGTACTAACCATGAGATTTTTGAGCTTAGTTTCATGGAAAAATCTTAAGATCATCAAAAGCACAGAACTATATCCCCAAGGCTAGCCATTTGACACTCTTTTTCTTGTGCAGTTGTATCCCCAGGTCTTTTTTCATTTATATTGTCTGTGCAAGATTTACAACTTTTGAAATAAGTTTTTTGGGAAGTTCAGAGCTTCTTCCATTCCTACCCTTTCTAGAACTTCATAATATGGCTATGCAAGATTATTCTGTATTCAAGAGGTTTTGAACATAAGACTATCTTATTTTTCTTAATTTTCTCTTATTTTAGAGAAACATAGGATAATTTGTAAGACTGTAAGGGATATTAAAAACAATTTGCTTTGACCAACTGATTAATTTATTTTTTCCTTCTTTTTTTCCATAAGACTGTTTTACTTTTTCACATTACATGTAATGATAGTTTTCAACACTCGTTCATTCATTTTGATGTCTAAATAAGAGAGACAAAAGAGAGAAAGGGAACTATAGAAGAATATCCCTAAAGAATATTGGCATACCAAATTCCAGAGCTACAGGGTCAAGGAGAAAATACTGAATGCAGCCAAAAAGAAACAATTCAAATATCGTGGAAATGCAGTCAGGATTACACAGGATTTAGCAGCTGATACATTAAAAGATTGGAGGGATTGGAATGTGTTATTTTGTAAAGCAAAAGAGCTAAGACTGCAACCAAGGATCAACTACCTGGCAAGACTGAATATATTCTTTCAGGCAAGGAGATGGTCATTTAATGAAATAAAGGACTTCCAGACTTTCCTTATGAAAAAGCCCATGCTCAATGGAAAATTCGATCTCCACTTTAAGAATAAAAATCTATTGTGCCCTACAGGCAGTAGGAAGGATAAGGGGGAATGGGTGTAACAAGGGGGAGGGTGGTCAATAGGGAGGGAAAAAATAATAAGAATATTGGCACACAATAAAATAATACAAATTAATAAGTAGGCTACAATGATGTATTAGGTTATGTAGTAGGATCATGTTACGTTCATAACAGGAATAATGTGTTAGTTCAACATAGTGACAATTACAAATATAAATATATAACCTAAAAGAGTTTTTGAGAAAATATACAACTAATATCTATTAAAAAGTTTAAAAGCAATGAAAAAATTTACTTTACCTCAGTATAGTGAATTTCATCTACCCAAATCCAAGAGCAAATATTATGTTATAGATAAAAATTAGACACTTTTTCAATAAGGTAAAGGCTAAAGCAAAGATGCCTATTATCACCACTACTATTTAACAAATGCCAGTGGTAGAAATAAGATAAATAATAAAGAATTAAAACAATAAGCACAGGCAACAAAGTTATTAAAATCTCAGTTTTATAGATACCCTGAGGAGTCAACAAAATTTTAAAAAAATTAGTAAGTTGCAGGATACAAAATAAATTTGTACTAATTATTAGCTTTCCTGCATATTGCCTACTAAATCTGGAAAGTTTTAAATTCTACGCATTTAAGAGTTTCCTACATGCCAGAAATATTGCTAAGTGCTGGGAACCGAAACATAACAAAAAAGGAAGTCCTCCTTCTCAAAGAACTTACAGTGCAATGGAGAAGACAACATATAAAAGGTAACTGAAAAGATTGATTGTGAGAGGCACCCATGTACAACTATGGTGGGAATATCATGAGAGTGTGAATCACCTCAGGGTGGACTACGGACAACTGATAGAAAGCCTTTGCCCATTGATAAAAGTGAGGCTCCAAGAAGGAAGTTGTGGGCTTTCATGGGTTAGCAATGTTGAGCATGAGAAAGCCCAAAATGCTGAGAAAATGCTCAGGTTAAGAATGTAATAGAATAATGGTAGCAGAGTGAAAAATAGAGTAAGGCGGACAATGAGAAAAGAACTAAAAATCCAAATACCATTCAAAATGACACCAGAAGGTGAAAATCCCAAAATAATTAGGAGATCTTCTATGAATATTCACTTAGGAATGATAAGAATCAGTAATGAAATGTTCTTAGAAGAAATGAAAGCAGAAAAAAATAAATGGAGAAACATTATTATGGATAAGACAAGTGAATATAATAAAAATGAGAATACTACCTATATTAACTTACTCATTCTGTGCCATATCCTTCATACTACCAAAGAGACATTTTTTTAGCTAGGAAAAATAGTAGTGAAAATATTATGAATGGGCAAATGTCAAGAATCTCAAAAGTAATAATGAGGAAGAATGAAAAGGAAAATATATTAATACCATATATCAAACTGTACTATAAGAAGTAATACTGAAAATAGTCAATTTGTCATGAGAAGAGAGAAAGAAAGAGATTAGAATGCAAATACCAGATTCTTCTTGTCTATCACATCCTTGTCTATCACACAGGAAATATATATATATACACATATATATATATATATGTATATATAATGAAATGTCATTGCTGAACAAAGTAACTGCTATCATGCTCAAAGACACAGACAAGAACCCTATTTGATATAGGACAATGAAACCTGTCATCTGAGAGGGTTAGGATTCATAACATCACAGTAGTAATTTCTCTCTATTACAGATGTTTTTTAGATTATGGTTCTTTCTAGGTACCAAGGTACTTGGTAGAATCTTGTAGGGATTATATAATTTAGCTATTTCACCAAAGAAAAACTGAACTTAAATGTTCCAAAGAAGAATTTTCTAGAAGTGAAAGTAAAAAAGGACATCAAGAACTTTCTAATCAATGCTGCCCTCTCAATGGTCCATCAGACCATGCTAAAAGAGATGTTCTCATCATATTCTTTTAGATGGTTCATGGTAAAAGTGTCTCCCTCATCTTGAAAAATATCTCCTACCCCTTTTATTTCTGAACAAGAAAGGATCAACTGGTTTTGACAACTACTTACTTCCAATCAACAAAAAGAAAATGACTTCTATTGACATGATATTGGGGTTCCTTTTTGTGTTTCAGACTGTTTTTGGAGTCCTGGGGAACTCCTTCCTCCTGGGCCTTTATAACATCCTCATCTTCATTGGTCTCAGGCTGAGGCCCATAGACTTGGTTTTTTCCCACTTGGCCTTTGTCAATGACTTGGTGCTTCTTTCCAAAGGGATCCCTCAGACAATGGCTGCTTTTGGTCTCAACAACTTCTTGGATGATGTGGGATGTAAACTTGTCTTTTACTTGCACCGAGTGGCCCGGGGCCTTTCTCTATGTACCACCTGCTTCCTCAGTGGCTTCCAAGCCATCACTTTAAGTGCTACAAGCTCCAGGTGGGTAGAAATCAAAGCCAGAATCCTAAAGTGCTTTGTCCCTCTCTGTTTCTTGTGCTGGACTTTTCACCTGCTGATAAATTACTCTATTCTTTTACATGTCAAAAGCCCAGCTGGAATAAAAAACATGACTGAAAGAAATGATTTCATTTATTGTTTAGGTACATTTGATAGTTCCTTTATTTCTGTTGCACAACATGCATTGATCTTCTCCCTTTCTGATGTTTTATATATAGGAATTATGTTGGGAACCAGTGGATACATGGCTTTTGTCTTGTACAGACACCACAAGAGAGTCCAGTATATTCATGGTAATAATCTCACACTGAGTAGCTCCCATGAGGCCAAGGCCACCCAAACTATACTGCTGTTGGTCAGCATGTTTACAACCTTTTATTCACTGAATTCTATTTTAGCATTGCATATGTGTTTAGGGAAGCTGACAGCTTCCTGGATAGTTCACATCTCTGTCTTCTTGGGTGCCTGCTTTCCAGCTTGTAGTCCTTTTTTTCTAATTGTCAATGACTCTCAAGTCTGCAAGTACTTTTTAGCTCTGTGGGATAGATTAAATTTTCAGTCCAATAAAATCGTGAAAAATATAGTTAGATGATGTAGCAGATGGAGTTCTGAACCTTGCAGTCTAGATCTCAGTAAAAATTCTGCCTCAGATATGTAGTAACTGTATGAAACAGGGAAAGTCACTTAATCCCTGTTTGCTTGAGAATCATTAGTAAAATGGTGTTAATAATAGTGATATCATGGTGATTCAGCATAACGTGTGCAATAGGGCTATTTACAACTTAAGCTCTAATGTTTATATTATGTGTGATTATGTAAGATCTCATAAGTGCAGTAAAGTTTTTTACAAGCCATGATTCTGGAAACTAGTGTCTAAAAAAGAAAAAAAACAAAACAAAACCACTTTACATATAGTGATTACTTCAAATCTCAAGGCATCTGGCTTGTTCCCCACCGACACTGAGTCAGTTAGTTGCTATAGTGGATAAAAGACTGGGCTTGAAATCAAGGAAGACTCATCTGAATGAGCTCAATCTGGACTCAAATATTTACTATATGTGTAACAAGTCCCCTGTTTGCCTCAGTTCCTCATCTGTAAAATGATCTTGAGAAGGAATTGGAAACTATTCCATTATCTTTTCCAAGAAAAACTGAAAATAGGAACACAAAGAGTCAGAAAAAACTTAACAACAGCAAACCTCCCAAGTGATCCCTTGCTTCTGTTTACTGTGTAAGCTTGGAAATAAGCATGTGCTAGGCCATGCCCAGGGAACAACTATTACGCCTTGTTTTTTCTAATAAATATTAGTGATGACCTGGTCAAACTGGGGGAGACCAAACCAGAGAATAGCTGATTGACATGACTTATGTTTTTATATTTGAGTTTGCTAATGGCAACTGGGTCTCATTAAGCAACTAGAGTTCCCAAGTGTAAATGGGTCAGCCACATCTGAAGGACATCTCACTTTCCCTAGTTTCAGATTAATACTTTCACTGGAGGATTAATTCTGCCCACCCCATCTCATCTATCTCCAATGATAAAGTAATATAGAGGTGCAGAGGATTCATGATCCACATCTCAATATAATGCCTACCAATAGCAATTGCCTTCCCTAACTAGGGTAAGGTGTAACCTCAGTCCTGACTGTCATCAGTAGACTATAAGAAGACACAGTTATGTTGCTCAAGATTTTGTTCTTTTGACTTGCTAAATTTTATAAAAGACTTAATCAGTCCTTGCTCAGGGGCTATGATCATCAAGAAGGAATGAAGACCCAATCTATTGGTTACTGCTAGCCTAATTAAAGATTCATCAAGTGTTGTCACCCATGTGTTCATCCTCTTGAAGGGGATATTAAGTGGAGTGGAACATTTGAGAAAGCAATATGATCAGGTGATTATAAATGCCTAATGTAAATGATTCTAATGGGTTATACAGGCCTTGAGCAAGTTCTAAAAACTGGATTCAACTTTTCATATATGCAATTGTATTTTTCATCCTCCGAACCAACCAAATAGTTTAAAATTGTCAGTTAGGTTCTTATTTCTTCATTGCTATTTGAATTTCTTAAGTATTTCAATATAACCATTTGTTAACCTGGATCACAGGGTGGTCAAAGGTAGCAGAACTCAAGTTTTTTACCATTCTATGACTTGAGTCTGAAGTAATGAATGAAATAAATTAGTGCCAATCTGGAGAAGTCAAATCATACTCTTCACATTAGCTTACAGGTCTGCTTTGGTAATATTAACTCTTTAGCCAGAAGGGCTCATTTAACAAATCAGCATCATATGGATCTGTTTTTAAGACAATTCCTTTATTCTGCTGTCATGTGATGTTTAAAAAGGTTTAAGAGATACAATTTCTAGGTAATTTAATCATTTTTCAATAAGAACAATCTATTTATTGATGAAAGGATTATTATTTGGCTATCTCTCAGATCAAAGACATTTAATGGCAATGGGTACACACCTTGTATGACCTAGAGAAGCAGTTGTTTCTTAGGGTAGTAATCAACACTGATTGGTTACAATGAATGAGAAAATGAATACTACAATGAGACTATTGTCTATGTTTCAATGAAGGTCTTGGGATACATGACTTGTGTCACCCAAATCTTGGTCAAAGAGACATCAATTTCCGTATCACCTATCAAACATAAGGAAGAATCTACACTCCTCAGACCTATCTGAGCAAACCCAATGAGCAGAAATGTATCCATTGGCTTTGTACTCTTTGGCTCTTATTGAGGTTGAAAGTCTGAACTAATTAATGGGATTGCTTTGCTTTGCTCTAAAAGTGCCCTTTCCTGTATCAGCAACTTCGAATGTCAGATAAGGCTGAATAGTGGGACTTCTCTTAGCATTCCTAGAGGCATGTGCTATGTGGGGATGATCAGGTATCCTGGGATCCAGCTGACAGTGCTTTGTCAATTGTCTTGTAAACATATGGAGACCAAAAATCTGAGGGACACAGACATCCTGGGATTGTCCTAAAATGTATAAAAAATTTGTCATTCCTGTATCAGACAGTCAGAACTTACATTTTGACTCCTTTTATGTACAAGCTTGCTAGCTTTGCCTAGCTTTAGGGGAATAAACAATATTAATTTACTTATCACTTAGCCTGTTTGCCTCCTTTAACCAAACTTTCAGATCCATAGTTATGGTGTAGTGACTCAGATGAACTGATGGAATGGCAGAACAGCCCACCCCTTCAGTGCTATTGACTCACGTATCTCAGGTTCCATTTTTTTCCTGAGTCTTAACCTTGATGGGGGTCCCATAAGTTCTTCTATTCCCAGCTTTCAAAGGACTCTCACTAGTTTGGTTGAAGTCTGAAATTCTCTTTAAGCTAGCCCAGGGGTCAGGGATCAAGTCTGTGGTCAAATACTCTGTATAGATCCTCTGGAAGCACAGATCAATCTCAGGAAAATTAGTACAAGTATTGCCAGTGCTAGCATCAATTAACTAAAGATAGACCAAATTATGTTGGCCACAATAGGGCTCTTTTGGATGGGTCAAAGTTACTTCAACTTAAAACCAAATTAAGTTTAAAGGGCAATGAAACATCTAACCAGGAGTGGAAATGTTTACATTGTTGACTGCAGAGTGAGAACAAAAGGCAGGAGCCTCTTCCTTTAAGGCTTACAAAGTTGCTTCAGCATCACCCCCACTACAGGCTAAATCCCTCTACCCTCCCCTCCCTGCTCTCTCAACAACCCCAGCTGGTCTTTCTCCTCCAACCTCCACTCCTCTTCTACCCTATTACTTACTTCCTCCTTCCCTTCCCTTAAGGACTCTGATCTTGAGGAGGATAATTGCACTATGTGTTACCGTCTCCCTCCTAACCTTCCCTTACCTACTCTAGTCTTGAGGAAGACAGCTCTCTTATACTGCTATTGCCTCCTCCCTCCCATCCTCTTTCCCTTAAGGGCTCTGGTTTTGAGGAGGACAGCTACATACTACCTACAGACTAGATTCCTGAACATAATCCCACTGGGGCCTATTCCTTTAACTTTTTATATATATATATATTTTAAAATAAATAAATTTATTTATTTTCTTGTTTACATCATTCATTTCCATGAGATTTTGAGTTAC
>CM053588.1:76759352-76786492 GCA_028646515.1 Pseudochirops corinnae | reverse complement strand
ATTTGCTTCCATTTGCTCCACTCTAACCTTGACGGAATTATTCTCTTCAGAGTGCTTTTGAGATTCTTTCTCCATCTGGCAAAGTCGACTTTTTAAGGCATTCTTCTCCTCATTGGCTTTTTGGGCCTCTTTTGTCATTTGAGTTAATTTATTTTTTAGGGTGTTGATTTCTTCAGTCAGATTGCTGACTCTCTTCTCATGATTTTCTTGCAGCATTCTTATTTCTCTTCCCAATTTTTCTTCCACTTCTCTTATTTGGTTTTGAAAATCCTGCATCCCTTCCTACTTACTTCTGGCTCACCAGATAATGAAGACTCTCAGGACCGAAAGCCCAAGACCATGATCCGGATCCAGGCTGCTCAATGCGAGAGCTGTTGGCCTCTGAACAATCGCTTAGTCCTCCTGCTGTCTGCAGGCCGAGGGTGTGGAAGCTGCAATGTGGAGGCGGGTGCAAAACCTCTGCCTTTCGCTTTCCTGCCCTGGAGGCCTTTAGGCTGGACCTCTTTTCTCTCCCGATTTCACAAGTCCCAATGACCTAGTTCTGAACGCTGCAGCTGCCGCTAATCTGAGGCTCCTCGACTCCTCCTGTTCAGCCACCCCCGGGGCTCAGCCAGGGCTTCAGGCCAGGCTGGTTTCGGTTCACAGTGCTGATATGATTCCTCGTAGCTGAGCTGACTTTAGTGGAAAGTATATTTGTGTGCGTTTTGGAGTTGTAGGATTAATTTAGAGTCATATTTTATGGGTATTTTGGGGTGGCTATGTGAGAGCTGTGATATGTTGCTGTTCCTACGCCACCATCTTGGCTCCGCCCCCAAGTTATCCCTCTTTACAGATGATGTGATGATATACTTAGAGAATTCTAGAGAATCAAGTAAACTAATTGAAATAATAAAAAAGTTTAGAAAAATTTCAGGATATGAAATAAACCCACATAAATGATCTGCATTTCTCTGTATTACCAACAAAGCCAGCATGAAGAGATAGAAAGAGAAGTCCCATTTAAAGTTTCCTCAGACATTCCAAAATATTTGGGAGTCCACCTGCCAAAAGAAAGCCAGGAACTATATGAACACAATTACAAAATACTTTTCACACAAATAAAGTCAGATTTGAATAGTTGGAAAAACATGAGTGGCTCATAGATAGTCTGAGCTAATATAATAAAAATGACAATTCTATGAAAATTAATTTATTTACTCAGTGCCATATCAATTAAACTACCAAGAACTATTTTACTGAGCTAGAAACAATATCAAACAAAAGGTCCCAAATATGAAGGGAATTAATGAAAATAAATGTTAGGGAAGGTGGCCTATCAGATCTTAAATTATATTATAAAACAGCAAAAATCAAATTATCAAAATTGTTACTGCCTAAGAAATAGAAGGGTAGATCAGTGGGATAGGTTAAATACAGAAGACACAGTAATCAATGATTATAGTAATCTACTGTTTGATAAACCCAAAGACCCTAACTACAGGGATAAGAACTCACTGTTTCACAAAAACTGCTAGAATAACTGGAAAACAGCATGGCAGCAACTGGGCAGAGTCCAGTGTCTGACACTGTACACCAAAATAAAGTCCAAATGGGTACACTATTTAAGTATAAAGGCTGATACTATAAACAATTTTGGGGAGCATGGGAGAATTTATCTTTCAGATTTATGGAGAATGGAGAAATGTATGACAAAATAAGAGATAGAGAACATTATGAAATGCAAAATGGATAATTTTGATTACATTTAATTGAAAAGCTTTTACACAAAGTCAATGAAACCAAAATTAGGAGGGAAGCAGAAAACTGTGAAAGAGTTTTTACAACCAGTGTCAAGAAATGAAAGATCTCATTTCTAAAATCTATAGAGATTTGAGTTATATTTACAGGAATACAAGTCATTCCCCAGTTGATAAATGGTCAAAATATATAAAAACAGACAGTTTTCAGAGAAAGAAATTAAAGCTATTTATAGTCATAAGAAAAAAATCCTCTAAATCAAAACACTTCTGAGATATCACACCACACCTATCAGATGGGTTAACATGGCAAAACAGGAAAATGAAAAATTTGGGAGAGGATATGGGAATGTTGGAACATTAATTCATTAATGGTGGACTTGTGAGCCGATCCAATCATGTTGGAAAGCAGTTTGGAACTATGCCCAAAGAGCTATAAAAATGTGCATACCCTTTGACTTAGCAATACCACTTCTAGGGCTGTATCCAATATATTTGTGGCAGCTCTTTTTGTGCTGGTCAAAAACTGGAAATCTAGGGGATACTCATCAGTTGGGAAATGGCTATGTTAATGTAATGGAATACTATTGTGCTAAAAGAAATGATGAACAGGCAGACTTCAGATAAACCTGGAAAAACTTATATGAACTGATGTTAACTGAGGGGAGCAGAATCAGGAGCAAGTTCTACATAGTAACAGCCACAGTGTACAAGGACTGATTTTGATAGACTTAGTTCTTCTCATCAATGCAAGGACCTAAAACAATTCCAAAGACCACATAATGGAAAATGCCAGTCATATTCAGAGAAAGAACTATGGAATCAGAATAAAGAATGAAGCAGACTATTTTCTTTTTTGTTTTGTTTTATTTTGTTCTGTTCTTTTTTTCTTTCTCATGTTTTTTGTTCCCATTTGTTATACTTCTTCTATGCAACATGACTAATGTGAATAAATGCTTTTAATAGGAATGTATGTGTAGGCCCCCTATCAAATTGCAAGCTGTGTTGAGGAAAGAGGGAGGAGGAGAAAATCTAAAATTTTTGGAAGTGATTGTTGAAAATGAAAAATAAATAATTTAATTAGATAAAAAAGATGAATATTTGGCTATTTCTCATAGACCAACAACTTGTCATGGTGATGAACTCATAGCTTATATTCTCTGGAGGAGCAGCTGTTCTTCAGGGTGGCAATCAACATTGATTGGTTAATAGTTAATGAGAAAATGAATATTACTATGAGAATGTGGGCTATATTACACTGAGGGCCTTTGGGTACATGACTTGGGTCATCCAGATCTTGGTCAAAGAAATTTATCAATTTACATATCACCTCTCTGACATAAGGGAGAATTTACAATTCCTGGACCTCTCTGAATAAACACAAAGAGCAGGAAAGTGTCCATTAACCTAAACTTAGAAATACTTTTACTCTCATTAGAATTTTGGCTGGGTAAATCTCTATCTAAGACTTCTCATGGTGGTTGATTTCTGGAAGAGGAAATAGAAAAAGTGAAAAAATCTTGGTTCTGATTCAATAATTAGTTATTAACACCAGAGAGGAAAAAACGCTTCTCACAGCTATTAGTGTGTATAGTAGGCAGAATGTTCAGATAAAGATAGGAGCAGGAAGAGGAATGCAAAAACTTAAATTCTCTTTAGTTTTATCTGAAATATGGGGTCCCAAGTGGATGGACTTTTTATAACGAATTTGTTAATAAGATAAGAACCATAAGCGTTTGGGGCTGATTTTAAGCACATAAACAGTTTTGGGAAAATCAGAATTATACTAAATCATATTGAGATTTGTTTTCTAGAATATTTTAGCAGAAAATATAAAAGTCTCTGTGAGAAACATGTTTGTGGGGATCGCAGGACTTCCCAGGCATGGTAAGAGTAACAGTCTGGATGACCTTCTACTGTCCACTGCTTCCCTGAGTGCCTTTAGGAAGATCCACATGATATGTCTCTTAATACAGCAAACCCTTCTCACTGAAATAACTCAGAAACAGAGTGGGCAGAGGCAGACTTTTATTATGCTTCCTGCATGGAAGTGGGTATGGTTCTCACTAGGCCTATCCGCACTGATACAGAAGCAGGAGTGAGGTTATACAGTTCTGTCTTTCCTGTTAGAGTTAGGGTTAGTTCAAATTCCTCAAATTCCTCACTTTATTTCTCTGCATTCCCTCTTTATGCAGATTATGAAAGCATGGTAGTAAGAACCATTGTGTATCAGCAAGCACCCTAGCATACCCAGGATAGCTGCCAGCACAGGTTCTTAGATCTGCTTTGCTAAAGGAAAGCAACTCAAAATGGGTTAACAATCTTACTTTAATCAGTCAAACATATATCATTTACCTAGTTCAGGTGAAAAAGTCAGCACCTTGAACTTCAGAGAATACAAACACAAGTTACAAGCAGACAAAGAACTAGATCAGCAGATTGGCTTCCAACCGTCTGACCACTACATCCATACCTAGTCAGTTACCAGAGAGGGAAGCACCAACATCTGGGTTTTTCAAAGCCAGGGGGCTCAACAGGTTGCCAGAGTCTCATCTGGCCAAATCACACAACTCTTTCCAAAGTGAGCCCCAAAGCAAAAACTCACATCAGGGTATATATAGCTTTCTCCTAGATCAGAGAATGTCACAGCCCTCTTGACCCACTGTCTAATCACAAAGTAATAAGGCATGGGCATTCCTGAAGGACAAGCCTCCTGCCACAGGCTCTATGTGACCACATTCAGCCTATTAGGGGGCAGAGTATATTTTCAAAATCAGGGAAGGTTCTCGGAGTCACTTAAGCCTCTCAAAAGGCCTAGGAGCAAGGAAGATCTTCAGATTCCCATAACACATTGCCACCTGGGCATGACCTCTAGGGTCAGACCTGTTTGTGACACTCCCATCTTTCTAATTCCCCCTGGGCCAGGATGACCATTGTCTTAGTAAAATTAGATAAGGGAGTATAATGGTAATTACCCCTTTTTTGTATCAGCAAGTAAGCAGGTACTTAGCACCTTGTTTCAAGTTAAGCAAAGGTAGCAGGTACTTAGCAGTTAGTAACCGATCAAGCCACTGTTGGGGACACAGAAGTTATGAACTCTTGTTTCCTGTTACTGATGTAACAGGAAGGGGTTGCCTGAAGCAGGAAGCTAACACTGTGCGTATATAAGAAAAGCCCCAGAGAGGCACAGTCAGATTTTCTTCAGACAAGAACCTGGTAGCAGAAGCTGTTCTGTGGGGGAGAGAGAGAGAGTTTCTCTCCAGCAGCATCTGGAGCCTGGGCTGCTACTGCTGGACAGAGAACTGAGTCAGAATTTTCTTCAGACAAGAATCGTGCAGGCTGGTGTTTCTGATGCCAGGAAGGATGAAGAGGAAAGCCCCGCCTAGACCAGAGAAAATGATTTTGATTTTGAAAACCTGGGGGGAGTAATTTTGATTCTGGGAGCCAGCTGAGATTTCTTCTGGGTCCTAGGGCCAGCTGAACTGCCAGAGAATTGAGGAAGCATGGCTTTGGTGTGGTATTCTGTCTGTCTGCTTTGAGGTTGTTTTGCCAGACTTGTCTGCTGGTGAAGGACAGTGCTGTGGTTGCAGAGGTCCTGGAAACTTGCTGTTGGCTCAGAAACCCTGAAGAAGGATTTTCTTGTTGTACATTTACAGAAATCCTAGAAGAGGGTCTTGTTGATGTTTTCAGGGGTCATGAGACTGTTCTGCAGGCAGAGAGTAAATTGATGAGGACATGTGGCTTTGTTAAGCTTTGTCTCCCCAGGAACTGATATTGCTGAGAACTTGCCTTGGGTCAAGATGAAGAAAAGACCTCTCCTTGGGTATTGAATGCTGTGATGATAATGTGGTTTACTAGTAACCTAGAGGTGGAGGGTTTGTGTGTTTTCTAATGATTGTATTTAGTGATTAATGATACTTAGTAAATGATTATTGAATAAGTGCTGATTGAGTTAACTAGTTGCCCCATAAGTGGAAGATTGAGTATCATATTCTGAGATGACTGAATGACTGAGTAAGGAGGCAAATCTCCTTAGGTATACCAAAGATGATTATTCTTTGTTCTAAATATTGTGAACACTTTGGTGGCAACTATGTGGCCATTTTAATGATAAGCTGTTGTGAATGTTATATTGTGATTTTCTGTGAAAACTTGTAATATTGTGAATCCTGTACCTTGATTTTCTGTGAATGTTTTGTTTTGATTTGTTATGGCATAGAGTGTTCACTATACTGTGTAATCAGAACCTTAAAAGCTGTCACAGTAGCTTTCTTTTGGCAAGCTGTTCATGCATGGCATTACAGGGAGCTTCCCCACAGCTATTGATTACCTTCCAATAATTTTTGTGGGAGGAAAACAAGATAACATAATATCCCCTCTTATAGTCTTTGAGAAACCTCTCCTTTCAGAGCTGATCTGAGAACTGGCCCATTCCAGACTTCCTGAAGAGATATTTTAAGAAGCCAGAAGACTGCAAGAAACATCTGAATGCTAAGATATGGTGTGCTGATGTAATAGACATTGGGAACAGGTTACTAAGAAAGAGACTGAATGTTGATTCTTTCCCTTTCTGTCACTATCTTTGTAAGGACTACTTACCCAAAGGTGAGAGATCCTTATGGATTCTGTCCTTTCATCCACCAACCCCTCTCACACCTCTCACACTGTTCCTGTCATGGCAAAACACCTAGGCCTCATAATCAATAACCCTTAATGAAGTGTTTTTTGCATTCAAGTTTTTTTTACTATCCTGGTGAGTCAATCTTGAGAGAAGGATAGATTGAATGTTATTTAATAACTGACCTATCAGCTAGTGATTTTTTGTACAGTGTTTCTTATTGAATCAGAAGGGGAAATATGAAAAGATTAAAAACAATATAATTTTTGTCTACTGTATTGATTCTATAATGTAATTATTTTTATGTTGTATTGATTCTCATAACTGAGTTAGTAATATCCCCTTGCTCAAAAACCGCAGGTTTTCATTTTGAGGTAGTTTAAGGATGTGCTTGAAAGAGAATGTTGTTATTATTCATGCAGTTAGAAACTGTAAAACTCAGCCAGCTTTACCTGGTGCCACCTCCCAAAAAGGCAAGTTGTCAGTCTTTGCCTATCCTTGTGCAATTTGGGGGGGTTTGATTTCCTTCAAGGGGACAACAAAACTGGTGATTCTGTTCTCCTAGTCAAAATTACAAAAGGCAGATGAGTCTACTAAAACAAGTGACATTCCTTAATTATTTAAGAAGGGTGTGATTAGAGACGTCCAAAGGCCAACACATATTTCCCAGTGTAGTAAATAATGACATTCTTTAGCTACCCAACCCCTCCCTTTCCCGTATGTCAATAAAGAGGATACCTCTGTTCTAACTGGGGTTGCTAGCCTTGCTCAGGGGGTCAGTCTGACCCCTTTGTTAATTTGCATTACAGTTAAGAAACTGATTATTTTCAGAATAGATACCACACTTTACCTTTGTTGTGTTTACTTGCTGTAACATATAAAAGAACATTTCATTTATTTCTTATCTATAAATTAAGAATTCTGGCGTTTCACACATAACAGTGAATACATCATAGTTGACTGAAAACCCCAGAAAGTACTGACGATAGTAAATCTATAGAATCATAACCATATTACCAATTAACCCAGAAGGCAAAATGAAATCTTTGAATCAAAGGACTATTGTTACTAAGTTTGAAAGATATAACTTCAATACACATTATATATTTAGAGACACAATTCTATAATTTTCTGAAGTTGTGATCAATTAATCTCAAATGAAATACACTCTTTACTAGAAGCAAACATTCAAGTTTCTCCATTGACTAGAAGTAATACTAAGATCAATTTAGAGTACTTACATTTACTAACATTTACATAGTGCTTAGTGTTTGCCAAGCACTGTGCCAAGCCTTTCACAACTATTATGTCATGTGATCCTCACAGAAACCCTGGGAGGTAGGTACCATTACTAAGAAAGTACCTAAGTCAGAGCTAATAAATTACTGAGACCAGATTTCAACTTAGATATTCGTGTTTCATGCAGATACCTAGTTCCCAGTAAAAAGCTTCTCAATATAAATGCGATTATAATATAATTTGGTTTCAGGACAAATCTGAATATATAATCACCAATCTTAACACTCAAACCTCAAATTTTCCAAAGGGTCATTAGCTGCCATGACCTCAAATTTCAGCACTTACAGCTTGCAATTGGTTCACTTTCAAAGATTTTTTGGTTGCATATTCACCTTTGCTAAATCTTTTTGGCTCCTTTAAAATCACTGAATGTTGTGGTGGCTAGGTAGTGCAGCAAATAGAGCACCAGTCCTGGAGTCAGGAGGACCTGAGTTCAAGTCTGGCTTTGGACACTTGACACTTACTAGCTGTGTGACCTTGGGCAAGTCACTTAACCCCCATTGCCCACCAAAAAGCAATAAAATAAAATAAAATCACCCAATGAGCCAAGTCAATTCTTTTGTGTTTTTAACCTTATCTCACCCTGATACTTCAAGAGGGTGAATAAAGTCCACATCTCACCTTTCCCTAAGACATTTTAGTTTTTGCCCTGGGAAGCCCAAGGGTAAAGATAAGGAGAACTCTATGTTGGATTTTCACATTTATAATTCACTCTTTTTGAGGTCCATCAAGGATATTTATTTATTATAGTCAAATAATTTCCTGCTGCAACTTGACTTTTAAGAGACTCTCTTTTGTGCAAATGAAAACAACTCAGGTACCACTTCACATCCATTAGATTAGATAACACTTCACATCCATCAGATTAGATAGAGGAAAAAAAGAAAATGATAAATATTGGAAATGATGTGGCATAACTGGACATTAATACTCTCGTGATAGAACTGTGAATTGATCCAACCATCTTGGAGGGAAGTTAGGAATATGCTCAAAGAGCTATAGAACTGTGAATATCCTTTAATCAAGAAAAAACAATATGAAATCTGTATCCCAAAGATAAAAAAAAAATGTAAAACAATCTATTTGCACAAAAATATTTGTAGCGAATCATTTAATGGTGGCAAAAATTGGAAACGGAGGAAATGCTCATCAATTGGGGAATCACTGCAATCAACATCTCGAAGAACACTGCATTTATTGCCCTACCAGAAGAGAAAAGAATTGTGTACTGTTTGTGCTTAATTTTAATTCAAGTTTCAAACCTCTAAAATGTTTTAACAATTACATGATGTGGAAATGTACAGTAAAGATATTACATATCAGTTATAAGTTTTAGTCTCTAATTAGTTGGTTGTAGTTGTTTAATCATTCAGTTGTGTAAAACTCTTCGTAAACCCATGGACCACAGCATGCCAAGCCACGCTATCCTCTACTATGTCTCCAAATCTAATTAGTTTATAATGCCCCAAATTTCTACAAACCAGGAAAAAAGATTTCCTTCCTTTTCTTATTTGCCTTTATCTCTGCAATCACTAAAATGGCCAGGATTATGAAGATAGAGACAGAAAAAAAAAATCTCCATTTTTCTCCTTATCTCCCACTAAACACCCAATCAAAAGTCGGTGACAATCCTTACTTAGTATGATTAACAGTTGGGACAGCTGTTTTGAGAATTTGTTATTGCTTCACACTCTTCTAAGCTCCCTTTCTGTGCTGTCACATTACAGTTTTTCTGGGTGATGAAGTTCACCTCTACAAAGTTCTTCAAGGGCAAAAATCTTTGAGCACACTAGAGAACTTCAGATGTGGAAGCCCCATCAACCCTACCTAGCTACCTGCTGTCACTCCCTTCCTGGGGCCCACCAAAAATCTTTACTTTTTTAGTTCTATTTATGTCCAACAAAAGGGGTGTCTTGAGAATTTCATGGTCTTTTTTTTTTTAAATCTGGATTACATGGATGTGGCGATGAGGGGCAGTCTTGGTTTATAAAGTATTGGCAAACTGAGCATAATGCATTTCTGCAGGTTCTAGCTCTTCAAGTCTGTTCTTTAATATGTGCAACTGACAATAACCAAAGTTCTTTTATTGATCTGGCCAAATATGTTACCACAATAACCCAAACTGAGCTCTCTCACTGTTGTCCTGGGAATGTAGTCTGGACAGTAGGCTTTTAAAAGCTTATCTAACAGGGATGCAACAGGTGGCTTACTCTGCTGACTCAATATTGGTACAAGAACCACTTTATCCTTTCTTTTCCATGGCACTCTAATGTAGGATAAGTACCCATACTCTCCTGCCTATTCCCTCACAAGTGGCTTCCATTTCTTCAGGTATAAATAAGAAAATAATTAATATTTTAGGTTCAGGGATTTTTTCTTCTTATCCTTCCTGAGTTTGGAGGAGTTTAATTCTCTGAACATTTCCTGGGTAAGGGCCATCAGCAAAGTCCACTTGGATGCATGGTGGGTCAAAGGCCTGGAGTTGAAGTACATCTCTCTCTCTCTCTCTCTCTCTCTCTCTCTCTCTCTCTCTCACACACACACACACACACACACACACACACACACACACCCACACCAACCAAACAGATTTAGAAGGTTCCCCTCAACAATTCCTCACTGACTTTCTTCATTGTTAAAAGAAATTCTTCTTTGGGCCTTCACCCTGACAAAAAAATCAAACTCAGCAAATTAAAAGGATTTTATTCAACACAACAAGGCAGAAAAGTGTTAGAAGGGCCAACCTGTAATATCAAGCACAAGCAGCTCTCCTGAGGACTGCTGCTGTCAATAACATCAAGGTTCTGATCACAAAGCAGAGTGAACTCTCTTTTTATTCAGTAATAAACTTAAGCAAAACATTCACAGAAACCAAAGTACAACATTCACAATAATGTAACATAATAACTTGTTACTAAAGTGGCCACATAGTCTTAAACAATAGATATCATTCAGTAAGTCTTTAACTCAATTATCCTTAAGGGGCAATCATCCTTAAAGGGTACAGAGTGCAAAGTACAAAGGCCTCCCACCCCTAGGTCACATTGTCTTAATCTTGTCAGCCAGAAAGTCTTCTTTTATCTTGAATGGAGCCTGGCTTCCAATCATCCTTAACTCAATCATCCTAAAAGAACAATCATCCTTAGGGGGTACAAAGTACAAAGAACAAAGATTTCCCACCCCTAGATCTCAATATCTTAATCTCATCAGGCAGCACTAAGTACCCAAGTAAAGGTCCTTTCATCTTGACTTGAGACTGACTTCTAAAATGCATGGTTGCTCTTCCATGCTCCCAACTCTTGCCTGAATTCACTCAATTGTCACCTGGATTCACAGGTAAGCAGGTCCCAGCTCCTGGCCCAGCTCCACACATCAAACTGAGCAGAGTTACAACAATATTCACACACATTGCCTGCATTGTCAATTCACTTTCTGCTTATGAAAAATCAACCCCAACCAGCAGACAGGGCCTCTGTCTGAGCAATTAACACAAGTCATTAGTAAATCCCAGGACCTCTGAATACATCAGTAAAACTCTCCTCCAGGACTTTTGTAAACAGACAGTAGGAAAGTCATTTTTCAGGACTTTTGAAACAGCAGTTACTTCCCAGGGCTTCTGTTAACAACAGCAATGACATCTATCAGCAGATAGGTCTGACAAAGTAACATCAACACAGACAGAACAGAGTGCTGGCACCACAGGCATCCTCGCTCCCAGTTCTGCTCAGTCCCAGCTCACTCTTGAGCTTTAATATCCTCTGCTCTTTCCTTTTTCACTCTTCTTCTTACATTCTTCCTGTTCCTGTCTTGGCAAAGTTCTTCCCACTGTGGGCTTCCCAGGTTCTATTTCTAACAAAGACTTGCTATAATTACAGGCTAGGCTCAAAGACATTGAATAACTGGAACAAGGAGCTAAGTACCATTTTGCTTGCCATTACACAGTCTCAACTTAAGTTATGCTTGGCTTTTTATACACCAGAGTCAACATCTTTCAGAGGCATCTAGATTGCTTAGTGGGTAGAGCACTGGGCCTGGAGTCAGAAAGGCTTACCTGAGTTCAAATCCATCTTCAGACACTTCCTAGCTCTGAGATCATGGCCAAGTTACTCTACCTCTGCTTGCCTTAATCCACCAGAGAAAGAAATGTGAAACCACTTTAGTGTCCTTGTCGCTAATTATCATGGCTAGTATGGTTCACCTGGTCATGAAGTATAGGACTCAACAAGAAGCACCTTCCATATAAAGACACACACATTTTGATTGGCTCACACAATCATGAGGTGGTGGGATAAGTGCCGCTCAGATCTTTCCTAAGTGTTTTGATTGATAGATGTTTCAAAAGAGAAGATGGGCTGAGGGAGCATGTGCCCCATCCTCTTAGGAAGCTACAAGGATTTTAAAATAGATTCCCTCAGACTGACTCAGCACAATAGCTCACTTTCCATACCTACAATTTTTTAAAAATATGGAATTCTTGCCCTAGTAGTTGTAGTCCTAGATTGGGTTAAACAATGATATTATGGTAGAGCCTAGGAAGAAAGAAGGATCAGAGGCAGGACTGCAGGCACTTGGAATTGAGTGAATGGGAATGAATTTGCTGGCCCCAAGACTCTATCTGGATTACTCAGAGGCCGTCACGCCTGGGCCTTCACTGTTCTTTGCCTCTCCCTGTGTCTTTGACCCCACTGGACTGACATCTGCAGCAGCTCAGGAAGGTTTCCCTCCCAGCTGAGACACTAACTAGTTGTTGAGGCTTTTTCAGGGCTTATTAGTCAGTCTGAGGGGAATATTCATGAATCCACAGTAATTCTTGCTGATGATTTACACATGGGACAAAAGTTAACTTTATCTGGGAAACCCCTAACTACCCTGTCAGACTGTCTTGTCTCTGACAAGTGACATGGTAATTACAGCTCTTGGGAAGGTGATGTCAGAGAAGCTGGTACACCTACAAATAGCCCCCTGCTCTTCTGTCCTTCTATGTAAACCCATGATAGTTCATGGGTAGCACATACATGTATGTAAACACACTGTATCAGCAAGCACCCTAGCATACCTAGTGCAGTTGCTAGCACAGGTTCTTAGATCTGCTTTTCTAAAGGAAAGCAACTCAAAATGGGTTAACAGTCTCATTTAATCAAACATATATCATTTACCTAATTCAGGGGGAAAAGTCAACACCCTGAACTTCAGAGAATGCAAACACAAGTCACAAACACAAGTTACAAACAAACAGAAAAAACAGATCAGCAGACGGCTTCCAGTGCCTGACCATTACATCAGTTACCTATTCAGTTACTGGAGAAGGAAGCATCAACATTTGGGTTTTTCAAAGCCGGGGGGCTCAATGGGTTGCCAGAGTCTCGTCTGGCCAAATCACACAACTCTTCTCAAAGTGAGCCCCAAAGCAAAACCTCACATCAGGGCATATATATAGCCTTCTCCTGGCTTGGAGAATGTCACAGCCCAATCACAAAGCTACAAGGCGTGGGCATTGCCGAAAAACAAGCCTGGCACCACAGACTCCACATGACCACATTCAGCCTATTGAGGGGCAGAGTATACTTTCAAATCATGGAAGGTTCTCAGAGTCACTGCAGCCATTTTAGCAAACGACCTAGGGGCAGGGAAGATCTTCAGATCCCCATAACAGTATTTGAGTGTCAAATTTTCTATTCAACTCTGGTTTTTTCATTAAGAATACTTGCGGGGGTGGGGGAGCAGAGTCAAGATGGCAGCGTAGAAGCAGGCGAACTCTATGAGCTCCCCCCCATAACCTCCTCAAATACTCTAAAATCTGACTCTAAACAAATTTTAGAGCTCCAGAATCCACAAAATGACAGAGAAACACACCTCCCACTGAAGGCAGCCCTGCAAGTGCATGGGAAAGGCTGATTACAGCATGCTGGGAGCGAAAACCAGCCTGGCCTGAAACCACGGCTTTAGCCTCAGGGCAGCCAGGACAAGCCACGGCTGGACCATTCAGAAGAGTGGATCACCAGCAGCTGTGGCAGTTTCCAGAATTATCAACCCATAAAATCCAAGGACAAAGTGAAAGGTCAGTGAAACTTGGCTAAATTGGGGGAAAGGAGTGGGTCTGACTGTCTGCCCCCAGGGCAAGAAAGCAGCAGAAGGCCCTACAGCCACCTCCATGTGGCTTCTTCAGAGCTCCTGGCCTGCAGATTGCAGGGTGGCCAAGCAATCATTCAAAGGCTAAGTGCTCTTGCCTTAACCTGCCTGGATTAGGATCCTGGTCTTGGGTGGTAGTCATGAGGTGCGTGACCAGTGAGCCAAAGCTGGTGGGGGATGCAGAGACAGTGGCTTCCTAATAGCTCTGACAGCTGCAAAAACCCCAGCTATTTGGGACAAAGCTCTCCCCTCTGGAAGCAGAGTTTTATGGAGCCCAAAAGTCAAGGAATTAACTGGCAACATGAGCAGGCAAAGGAAGCAAAGTAAGAACAGCAATCCAACTTTAGATTCCTTTTTTGAGGACAAAAAGGATCAAAGCATGGAATGGGAGGTAGAAAACTAAGTCAGAACTCCCACACCAAAAGCTTCCAAGAAAAAATGTAAAGTGGTTAAAAGCCATAGAAGAGCTTAAGAAGGATTTTGAAAACCAAATAAGAGAAGTGGAGGAAAAATTGGGAAGAGAAATGAGAATGATGCAAGAAAATCATGAAAAGAGAGTCAACAACCTGACTGAAGAAAATAACATCTGAAAAAATAGATTAACTCAAATGGCAAAAGAGGCCCAAAAAGCCATTGAAGAGAAGAATGCCTTAAAAAATTGAATTTGCCAGATGGAAAAAGAATCTCAAAAGTTCACTGAAGAGAATGATTCCTTCAGAATTAGAGTGGATCAAATGGAAGCAGATGACTTTATGAGAAATCCTGATACTATTAAACAGATCCAAAAAAATGAAAAAATAGAAGGCAATGTGAAATATCTCATTGGAAAATGGATCCAGGAGAGACAATTTAAAAATTATTGGACTACCGGGAAGCCATGATCAAAAATAGGAACCTAGAAATCATCCTTCAAGAAATTCTGAAGGAAAATTGCCCTGATATTTTAAAACCAGAGGGCAAAATAGAACTTGAAAGAATTCAGCAATCACCTCTTAAAAAAGATTCCAAAAATAAAACTCCTAGGAATGTTATAGCCAGGTTCCGGAGTTCCCAGATCAAGGAGAAAATATTAGAAGCTGCCAAGAAGAAACAATTTGAATACTGTGGAAACACAATCAGGATAATCCAGTACTAGACTAATTATAGGCTAACCTCAAAGACACTTGAATAACGAAAATAAGGAGGTAAGTACAATTTTGCTTGCCATTACACAACCTCAATTTGAGTTATGCTTGGCTTTTTATACACAGAGTCAGTATCTTCCAGAGGCCTCTAGATTGCTCACTGGGCCTGGAGTCAGGAAGGCTTCCCTGAGTTCAAATCTATCTTCAGATACTTCCTAGCTCTGAGACCCTGGCCTAGGCACCTCTGTTTGCTTTAATTCACTGGAGAAAGAAATGTCAAACCACTTTAGTGTCCTTGTCACTAATTATCATGGATGCTATGGTTCACCTGGTCATGAAGTATAGGACTCAACAACAAGAAGCACCTTCCATATAAAGACATAAGTATTTTCGTTGAAACACACAATCATGAAGTGGTGGGATAAGTGCCACTCAGCTCCTTCCCAAGTGTTTTGATTAATATGTGTTTCAAAAGAAGAGATGGATGTAAGGAGCATGTGCCTCATCCTCTTAGGATGTTACCAGGGTTTTAAAACAGAGGCCCTCAGACTGATTCAGCACAATAGCTCACTTTCCATACCTAGATTTTTTAAAATATGAAATTCTTGCTCTAGTAGTTGGAGTCCTTTACTGGGTCATACAATGATACTATGGGAGAACCTTAAGAAGAAAGCAAGATTAGAGGCAGGCAGTTGGAATTGAGTAAATGGGATTGAATTTGCTGCCCCCAAAACCCTATCTATTGCTCAGAGACAAGACCAAGATGTGGTCATTAGGTCGCACCTGGGCATTCAAGATTCGTTGACTCTCCCTGTGTGTTTGATCCCACCTGACATCTGCAGCAGCTCAGGAAAATTTCCCTCCCAGCTGAGATACTAGCTAGTTGTTGATACTTTCTCAGAGCTTATTAATCAGTCTGAGGGGAATACTCATGAATCAACAGTAATTCTTGATGACAATTTACACCTGAGATAAGTTAACTTTATCTGAGACACTCTTGACTGCCCTGTCAGAATATCTTGTCTGAATATCTTGTCTCTGACAGATAACATGGGAATTACAGCTCTGGGGAAGGTGAGATCAGACAACCTAGTACACCTGCAAATTAGACCCCTGCTCTTCTGTCCTCCTATCTAAACTCAGGCTAGTTCATGGGTAGCATACGCATGTATGCAAAGACACATATCCTATTTCCTTCTTGACTTACTAGACATCACAGATCTGCCCTCTCCATCAGCAGCTGAGACCAGCATGGGTGGGTGTATCTTTATATACAAACCTCATATGCAGGGCTTGGGAAGGCAATGGATTCCCTCAGATCACTAACCTAATTCAACACTCCTTCAGTTGAGAAAGGAAGTAAGTCTGGAGTAAAAAGAGATCTGAATTTCCCTCCTGATATCTGAGGGAGACACTGGCTATTCTTCCTCTTTTTCTGGGCATACATGAAATCCCCAACTTTATTCTTGCTCTGAGTGTACTTCCTACACTTCTGAAATTTCTATTTCTCTTCTATCTCTTCCCTGAGACCACTATGGCCTCTGTCTCTCATATGTATTTGCTTTGATTTACAATGCTTCTTCATCACTCTCCTCTTTCTGAAGGTGGACCATAATTTGTCCAATTATTCCCTATTAAATGGACTCAGTTTGATTCCAGGTGTCTGCCACTGTGAAAAAGAGTAGCTGTAACTATTGGTTTATCTTGAGTTCTTTCCCTCATTCTTTGCTCCCTTTAGGTGTATATAGGCCTTGGAGAGTTATTGCTAGGTCAATAAATATGAATGAAGATATCATGCAGAATTGAGTGACTGTCTAAACTAAGGTCCAAACTGATCTCTTGGATGGTTGGACAAATTTCCAGCTCCAACATCTGTGCATTATTGTGTGCCTTTCCTCCAGCCCCTCCCACATTTGTCATTCTTTTTGTCTTCCTTATTAATCTCATGAGTGTGATGTGGAATTTCAAATGCCTTAAGTTTTACTATTCAAAATGTTAGTTCTTTAAATCATAAAAATGATAACTTTCTTATGTCTAGCACTTTAAGTTTTTGCTAAGCATTTTGCTCCTGCTACATCATCCGATTCTCACAGAAGAGCTGTTAGGTAGATTGTACTTTTGACAGGTGAAGAAACTGAGGCAGAGAGAATTTAAGTGTCTTGCTCATGTTCACAAAAGGAGGATGTATCTGAGGCAGGATTCAGATGTAATCTCACTGACTCCAAATAATGCTTTATCTACTACATCTCCACATTAGAATTCAATCAACTGATAAAGAGTAGAGAAAATCCTATTTATAGTTACATGTATAGAAGGTTAAAAGGTAAAACTCAGCCACTTCCCTGACTTCTGCAGTAATGGCAGATAAATTGTTTAATATTTCAAAGCCCTATAAAGGAAAGCAAGGGGATAGAGTTGGGAGAGAGAATAAGAGCAGACCTTTGGTGGAGGGCAGTAGGTTAAGAAATAGGGGAGCAATGTGGCAGGTAGAAACAAAGAAGTGTCAGGAAGGATAGATAATCAGAGATACACACAAACATAAAATAAATATCAGGAGTAGAATTTACTAAGGAAAAAAGCTGGGGTAGAGATCATGACACTAGGCAAAGTTAAATCTAAAATAAATTTAATCAAAAGAGAAAAATGATGAGGTTTAGAGTTGGTGGAGATGATTCAGGTGTGAAAGAAATCACTTAGGTGATTTTCTGTGACACCTCTGTCGACCTGAAATTTGGTTGAAAGAGGCAAACGGGCTAGGTGGAATATGAATTCGTATTGCTTATTCCCTTAAAGCTAGTGAAGCTAGAAAACATGTACATATGTGGCACCAGATTCTTATTCTGACTGAGTGATAAGAAAATGAGAAGTGTTAAATATATTTTAGAACAATCCCAACTTAGGATGTCTATGTCACTCAAATTTATGATCTCCATATATGTTATGCTGTATTATGAGAAAGGAATTTTCCTAATTCGATGGGTTGTAAATACAATAAGATAAGAGAACTGACAAAATGTTAATTGAAATTACAACCCAGGATATCTATGTTTCCTTAATCATTGACATGACCTAACATAGTATATATCCATAAAATAGTAAAATCAGAAAAGTCCCATTATTCAAGACAGTGTCTTGGGTTAAGGTGTCTCATCCTTAATAGACATAAACAGAAGAATGCTCTTAGTCAGTTTAATCTGGCCTTCTAGTTGTTAACACAGGAAGAGACGTTCTCTGAGTTTTCTCAGGGAGCAAAGAAGGGCATGTCTGTTAGGCAGAGATGCTTATTCTGATTGATTAGCTCAGGCTCTGGCCACCATTGGGGCTCAAATGATGTTAAATGATCATCTCCTGTTATCCCAGTGGCTAGGAGAAGATCATTGGAGTCCAATTAATATTTGGATGCCCCATATAGGACACCAAAATGATGATGTTTAGAATTGGGAGAGCTGGTTCAGATGTGAAACAATTCACTTAGAAGATTTTCTTCTAACCAAGGGAAGCTTTATTGACACAAAAGCAGTACTGGTCTCCTAGCAAGAAAGCTGTGAGACCTCCATATTTGGGGTAGTTATGCTTATATAGAGTTTTAAAAATGATTTTGTAGTTCTAGAGAATTTTATGGGGGTTGAAGATTAGGGACATGATGAGGAAGATGAATGACAGGGTAGGAAATGTAAGATAAATGAGACAGGGGAAATTTTATGATCCAGGATGGTGTGAGACAAGGAATTTTCTTAAATAAATTTTATTATAAAAATTAAGAGAAACAGAGGGCAAACAAGTATAAAATGGTCCTACACAGATGCATATGAATGGAAATGTCTATATATGGGAATGATTATAGACATCTAAGTATATGTATGTTAATAGAAGTATATATATGTATATGTACACACAAATATAAGAACAAAGTAAAAAGTGCGCAGCAAAAAACAAAAGAAAACTTACAAGAAATCAAGGAAAAGATGCGTGGCTCTGAACACCATGTTTAGTATTTATTATATAGACTTTCTTGAAATGGAAATTTACTGTTTTATATTTTGAATCCTCTCGTATTGTGCTGGGCACATAGCAATTTTTTTTTCTCATTTGCTGTCAGTTTTAGTATTTAAGTTAAAAATAAATTAATAAAAAGAAAAATTGTAAAAAAAAAATAGGTAATGTAAGATATGCCATAAAAAAAATGAAGTGACAGGCTATTGAAATATGTTACACATGCAACTTGACCCTCTTTTTACCCACAGTAATACAATGAAGCTTATATGTCATTCCTGCTTTTTGTTTGTAAATGGGGGAAAAACAAAGAAACAAACTATGCAAAATTTCTGAGGCACTGAGCACTTTGCACCTAAAGCTCAACTCACTATGTTCCTAGCTATGGCTCACTCAAGGCAGACTCTAGGTGTCAATCTCAGACTCTATCTCTACAACTTGGCTATTTCACCTCCAGTTACCTTTTTTTTCCCCCTACTGTGAGCGATTTTGAGGCCCCCATCACCTGAGGAAAGGCTAAAACCTGGATTGGCCAATCAGGAAAAAGACATTTTTTGGTACACTCTGACCTTTACTCCCATAATGCCTTGTATTCTCTTTCATAACTGATATGTTTTTCTTTGTTCCTTGACTGAAGCCAAAATGCCACTTCCTGTGTCAGCAACTACAAGGCCAGATGAAGCTGATCAGGAGCATTCTTCTGTTTATGATAGTCTAGGGAAAGATGTTTTGAACTGGACACTATCTTGAATAATGGGACTTTTCTTATCTTGGTATTTTATGGACACATGTTATACTATCTGATGCTATATAGATTATCATGTTAATGATAAAAGAAACACAGACATACTGAATGTATTATTTCAATGGACACTTTGACACTTCTCTTATCTTATTGTATTTATAATCCTATTAAGAAATTACTTTCTCATATTAAGGTTAATACAGATGGAGACTATAATTTTTGTTGACAGAGGCATCGTGAATTAGGATTGCTCTAAGTGTATAAAGAGTTTCCTTCAACTGGTTTATATCTGAGTTCAGAATTATTTTATGACTCCCATGCATGCATGATTCTCTAGCTTAATAAGAATAAACAGGTTATAGTACATGAACAACCTGATTCTCTTTGTTATTTGGTCAAACCTTTGTTAAGGTGAACCCCATTCTGTTTGTTCTTTTTTTTTTTAATGTTTGAACAACTTTATAAAGGCTAAGACAAACAATAAGCTGAACTATTTAGAAACATACCTGATTTGAAAAACTAATATATCAGAAGCCAAAATATTTCTTACTTCTTTTGTATTTTTTCATTTTATTGAAAAAAGGAAATTTGTGAAGATACATATTTCTGAATTGTGAAGAAAATATTTTGTTGCTGAGGAGCACTTTTATTTTTTGATAACACTTATATAAATAGACAATACTATAGGCATTTATTTAACTTGAAAATATTCATGATACTCTATTGAAAATTACACATTTACAGAAGATAAAAGCCATCTCTTTACAAATATTTCTATCAAATCACATATAACATTCTTATTTCACATTATGGGACTATAATTGAAATGAAGAAAAGCTAAAATATGGGCAAAAACAATCCCCTCAAACCTCATACACTTTTTAGGAAAGTCTCTAAAAAGAAACAATTTATCAGATGATAACCTTGAAATTTTAAATTGACTTGATAAAAGTAAGCATTTTCCCTAACTTTGGTTCATATCAGGATTAGAATCTTAACCATCGTGACATTAGCAATGCGTAGTAACATCATTTTGATTTCTTGTCTCTTACTTCATTTAAGGTGAATGTTGAAAAAAGGAAATTCTCCAAACAAAGCACCTTTCCTTAGTAAGATTTTAATATCAATCAGGGTCAAATATTAATCTCTTACAGATGGTGGAAACAAAAAAGAATGTACAGTATGTACCACCACAGAGGGTTCCTGTAAGAAGCAATTCAACTGTCTTCTTCCCATTACAAGCTCTTTTTTGTTTCTGATTTTCACCCATTAGATCTTTACATCCCAGCTTTTCCAGTGGTTCTTGTGCCATTAGCTGCCTCTCCATTGTGCATTCTAAACTTTGTTTTGATTAATTTCTGCACAGAGCACTTTCATAACTATTATCATGAAAACAATTCATGAATTTTTCTTTTAAAGCTTTACATTCATCAAAATGTGCCAGCACAAAATTGCCATTATCTCGGGGATGGAGTTGGAAACTTTTGATCTCAAAGTTCATGGCAGTAGACATGGTGGTCATGGGCCTTTAAGCATGGACCAGCAGCCTCCTCAAACTGCCAGTGGATCATCAAGTCCCTAGTGGTAGCACAGGCAGCTTCAGCCCCATTCTTTTTGTTCTTGAACAAACCTTTGGTAAAGGGATCCTCATCTGTTTGTTCTTGGCACAGACTTTCTGTTAAAGGGAAAACTGATTCAGTTTGTTTCTTGGACTAAAACTTTGACAAATGGCTGACATGATTTAGTTGTTAAACTCACAGTATCATATAATTTCGGAAGTGGTAGAGACCTGGAAAACCATTTCCTTCTACAGGATTCTACCTTAGAAGTGATCTCTAGGCTTTCTGGGAAAAATTCCGCTGGAGGGAAACCCACCCCTTTCCAAAGTAGTCCATTTTGTGTTGTTGTAATTGGTTGGAAGTTTGACTTAAATCAATCAGTTTACCTTATATCAATCAGAAAACAGTGTCTTTATACCTTCCACCAAGTGCTCCAAATTCTACCCTCTAGAAACAAGTAAAAGAAACACAATCTTCCCTCCCCCCCTCAAAATTGTTAAAATACCTAAGGACATAAAACATGATTTCCTGTAAGCCTACTCATCCACAGGCTAAATACTACCAAATTATGCATCTGATTTTCTTACAACAGAGACTTAAGGCTTTAAATTCTTCTGGTCATTCATGTGTAGTCATTCTAGCTTAGAAACATCCTTCCTGAAATGAAAGGCTAAGAACTGAAGCAATATCTTGTAGTTGTTCTGAACAGGGCAGACTGTGTACTTGAAATATTACTGGCCTTATTATGGATATTGTTTCAATATCCTTGCAGTATAGAATCACATGAAATTTATGAGTGCTCATTCAAGTATTGACTGCCCCATTGTGGAATTCAATGACTAATAACTTCCGAGTTTCCCCTCTTCCTCCTTCCATTAAGTTCTGTTTTACCAACTCTTCTATGCCTTAGAATTAAGAAATTGATTTCTGGAACCCAGATAGCAGTTTTTATATTTTACCCTATTAAATTGCATCAAAATTGAATTGGATTTAATATGCTATTCAATTATGACCTTTCTTAATTTTGATACTGTCACCTAGAGAAGCCCTCTTTCTTATTTTTGTTACAACTTCCACCTTTTCTACATTTTTTCCTAATTATCCCTTGAATAATCCCCTTTTGAGTTTTTATTGCTATCAAAGTTAATGGTCTCTACCCCATTTTAACAACTTGGACAACTCCCAGTCTCTTCTGGGTATGCAGTACCTCTTCTAATGACCACAGTCATTCAAAGATCACAGAGAGTCATTTAACAATTGCATTTAAAAGTTTATATTATTATTCATTTAGAGCTTAAAAAGTCACCTTAGTGCCTATGGTGTCCAATTCTCTTTTTTTACAGATGTGAAATGTTAAATAAGTTGTCCAGGGTCTCAAAGGCACTAAGTATTTGGGTTCAGCCTTCTTGACTTTCATGTCCAACACTCTATTCACAACACCAATTAATTGTTTTCCATACACTAAAATATAATTTCCGTTGTCCTGCTAACTTAAGTTTATCAACAATTGCTAAATGTTTTCTTGCCAGCTCTCTGTTTTTATGGATTTTTATTTCCCTATTGTCCATTTTCATCATATTTTTTCCTGTTCAAAGGTCATTTCTCATGACAGAGAAACAACTTTTCAAAAGTAACAGCTCATGCAATGAATCTTCTCTCCATTTAGAATTATCATAATACCAAGACCCAAGAATTTATCTTAGCCCTTCTTTGCTCGTCTTTTTACCCCAAAAGAGAAAAAAGAGACAAACAAAATCATTTTCTTTTCACTGTTCCTAACAACAAGAGTTATCTAGCGTTGTCTCATTAATTGTATTCATACTCAGACTTTTCTTATACACTGGATTTTGTTTTTTACTTTGGGGAAAGAGAGGGGGATTACCATTTTTTCCCACCCTCTGATCTCACTGTCTCTGGATTTAGACTTTTCAGGGTATGCCTGCCTCTGAGCAGTCATTGGGGGTGCTGGGAATTTTGAATTTGTGTGTTTTCTGGATCATAGGTGCTAACTTTGCTGGTGGATCACATCAAATTGCCCATAAATTTATGACTGATTTCTGCAGTTCTAAGATAGGTTAAGTCACTTAGTATATTGGCTAAGAGGATTTCATGAAGTGTTGTTCACTCTAGTGATATTTTTCTGTTTTTTGCAGGAATAGGAAAAGAAACTGCTGTTTTCTTTTCAGAATGCCAGCTGGGATAGAAGTCCCTCCCCATACTCCCCTGTCTCCTTTCATATTCTTCCTCCTCTGTGCAAAATGTCAGAATCCACAATGATGCTTTTTAGATTCCCTTTGTCATTTTCATTTCTGCCCATATTAGTCACCAGAAAGAGGGAATAATCATCTAGTTTGAAAGTTACCAAATGTTGCTGTCACATTTCCTGGAAAAGCAAAATGTGTCCCTACAGTTGTTGTCAGGTTAACACAAACCTGTCTAAACTAGGCTTCACCAGCTACCCTTCCTCAGGTCTCCTTCCTCTGACTCTTGCTGATCTCTCCCTGACAGCACTTGGGGATTCCCATCCTCTATTCTTAGCAGACATTCTGATCTGTCCTCCACACACAGACCATGGTTGATTTTCATTAAGCAATGCATCATAGAAAACATAACAATCTATTCCTTAATGTACAAATAATGGGGTTTAACAATTCTTTAAGGTTCATCTTACATCTCAACATACCTCAGACTTTTCTGATATTTGTTGTTCCTCACAACCTGGCCCAAATCTCCTTTCCCCAGTCTTTCTTCACCTTTCCCCCCTTTTCACATTCTATGGGCCAAGCATATTGGAAACACAGCTTCTTGGAAACCATTTTCATATTTCCAGAATCTTTTGTGTGAGGATTTTCCTGATTCCTTCAGTACTAGTGTCTTCACCTTCGAGATTATCCTATATTTGCTCAGTCCATTATACTATAAAATATAGGCTATATAGGTGTGTTTCTTTATACACACACATATTCATATGTATGTATATATGTATGTGCACATAATATGGAAACATATAAGCAGATATAAAATAACAAATAATGTACATATTGTTTATTCATTATGCACACTATAACTGTTTTATGGTTGCCTGTGTATGTATATTCTGCCTCTTCCTTTTGAATATAAGCTCACTGAAGACAGAGAGTTTTTCTTTTTTATTTCTATAACTCCAAGTCCCAGAACATCATCTGGCCAACAGCAAGCACTAAACTAAACGACTGATTAATTCTACTTTGAAGTGTTCATCTATCTCCTCTTTTTTAAAAAAAATATAGCTCTTAATTTACAACACGTTTTTGTCTTTTTGAACTTCTCCTTTGAGACATATCCTTCTCTTTCAAAATCCAGATAAACATCCATCCAGATTCTTCCGCCTCTTTTTCATTTGTTTGTTTTTTTTTTGTTTTACAGTGACCCACCCTACCCTATTGTTTGTGCTTTAAGGAATAAAGAATGTTATGTTTTCCGTGATGAATTCTTCAGTGTATAGGACCACACCAGGGACATTTCTCTTCTCTTTTCTTCTTTTTTTTTCCTTCCTTCCTTCCTTCCTTCCTTCCTTCCTTCCTTCCTTCCTTCCTTCCTTCCTTCCTTCTTCCTTCCTTCCTTCCTCCCTCTCTCTCTTTCTCTCTCTCTTTCCTTCCTCCCCCCTTCCTCCTTCTGCTTCTCCCCCTCCTCCTCCTCCTCCCTCCTCCTGTTCCTCCTGTTCCTCCTCCTCCTCTTCTTCTTCTTCTTCTTCTTCCTCTCTATCTCCTCCTCCTCCTCCTACTTCTTCCTCTTCTTTTCTCTCTCTCTCATTCTGTTCCTCCTACTTTCCTTCCTTTCTCCCCTCCCTCCTTTCCTCTTTCTTTTTTTTTGTTTCTTCCTTCTGAAGCTCCTTCTCTTTTCCTTCTCATCTTTTTAATTTCTTTCTTCTTTCCTTCCTTCCTTCCTTTCTATTTACTTTCCTTCCTTCTTCCTTCCTTCATTTCTTTCTGTCTGTCTATCTGTCTTTCTTTCTTTCTTTTTTCTTTCTACCTTTCCACCTTTCTTTCTACCTTTCTTTCTACTTTTCTTTCTTCCTATCTTTCTATTGTCCTACATTTCTGGCTTCCTTGCAAACTATCTTCTTTTTTCCTTCCTTCCATCTTTTCTTCTTTCTTACTTCCTAATGGACTGCTTTTTCCTTACTTTCTTCTTTCTTTTATTCATTCTTTTTTTTCCTTCTTAACAATCTTCTTCTTTCATTCCTTTTTTGCTTTATTATTTTCTTCTTTTTTCTTTCATCCTAACTGCTTTCTTGTTTCCTTCTTTTCTTTTTTCTTCCTTCCTTCCTTGCTAAGTTCTTTCTTTTCCCCTCCTTTCTTCTTTCCTTCCTTGTTTCTTTCATTCACTCTTTCTCTAATTTTCTTCTTTTCTTCCCAGCTTTTTTTCCTTTCTTTCATTCTTTCTTCCTCCCTTCCCTCCTTCTTGAGTTTCTTCTTTTTCTTTCTTCCTCCATTCTTCCTTCCTTCCTCTGTAACTGCTTTTTTCCTGCCTCACTTCTTTTCTTTCTTTCTTGTTTTCTTTTTTACTTCCTTTTTAAATTCTTTCTTTTTTCTTTCTTTCTCTTTTCTTTCTTTGTTTCATCTCTTTCATTCATTCTTTTCTCCCTATATTCCAAACTGCCTTCTTTTTTCTTTTCTTTTTCTTTCTTTTCTCTTTCATTCCTTTTTCTTTTTCTCATTGTTTCCCTCTCAATTTTTCACTCCCTTGTTAAACTTGTTTTTCATTGCAAAATTTTCTTCATTCTTTATTTACACACATGGCACAGATTAAAGCAAAAACTTAGGTTTAAAATTTCTAGAAAATTAGCATTCAGCAAGGTGATACAAAGAGCTATAATATTCTCTGACACAACAAGAAAGTAAAAAACAAACAACATGCACATCATATGTCAAAATAAACAAAGATTCTCCCCCCACACTCACTAAGGAAACAAGAAACTCATCCAGGATATAGGACAAGTGAGAGGTATAGGGATCAAGGAGTAAACATTCTCAAAGATGGAGTTCAGGAGGCAAAATTATCTAGCCTAAGAATGAACTTGGTTGAGATCAACTAATTAGTAAAAATGTAGGAAGGGACATTGCTAATCAGACTCAGGTATGGTAGAGAAATTCTCTTCATCTGTTAGCAATACAGCTGTGGGGGAAGCTTAAGGAAGGAAAATTTCCTCACATGGATTACAAAATGGTGGTAGGATCTGACTATAATGATTTCAGGTAAGAGAAGAAATGACTAGCTCAGAACTTTGCAGTCAGTCAAGTTGCATCTATCTGACACAGGCTTAATAATGGAAAATTTCACATTGTATGTTTTACCTGGATGCTTTCATAGGCATTAGAAGTCACTTCCCTAGGCAAAAATATTTTGACAATTATGACTTGTCTCCCCAAATAAATTCCCAAATTGGTTATGTCTCAATATAAATTATTTTTAATCTTTGAGTCCATTTCCTCTCTTTCATAAGGAGAATAACAAGCTTCATCTACAATACTATAAAATTCTTGTTGGATTTTGCATTGACATGAGTCATAAAGTCTTTAAAAGTGGTCTTCTTTATAGTATTATCATATCATATATTGTTGTCTTCCTTCTATGAAAGTCAATCCTGAATCAACTTATTCAAATTTGCCCCAAGTTTCTCTGAAATTCTCTATTTTGTTATTTTTTTTTTTAGTAAAATAATTTTTCATTACATTCTCATATCAAAATTTGTTTAAATATGTTCAAATTATGGGGCAACTTGTCTATTTTTTGGGTTCTCTGTTATATCAAAGAGAAGTTATTATATACATATATATATGTATTTAACCCTGCATATATATATATATATATATATATATATATATATATACACATTTTCAATATAGCACATGCATCTTATATCTATTCCTACATATATGAATATATGTATTTGTG
>CM053588.1:76735423-76751466 GCA_028646515.1 Pseudochirops corinnae | reverse complement strand
CTACCCGCCTGCTCTCCAGCATGTAACCCTTCTGTTCTAATTGTTAGTTACTGAAGCCGTGAGTATTCATTGGCTCTTCAGCAAAGTATAAAGATTCCTAGTCCAGCAAAATCCTGACACAACGTGTTTTGGTGACGCAGCAGGAAGAGTTCTGAGACCTGAAGCACAAGTTCTGTCTCAGATGCTTACTGCCTATATAAGGTTGGACAATGCACTTAACCTCATTCTGCCTCAGTGGCATCATTTGTAAAATGGGGATAATAATAATAATACCTTCTGCCCAGGCTCTTTTGAAGATCACAAGAGGTAATATTTGTCAAATGCTCTGAGAAACTTAAAATGCTGTAAAATGTTAGGTGTTAGTATCATTGCTACCATTGTTGCTGTTGATCATGTTTACCTTCTCTTTCCTCTCAGGGGAGAGGAATCTTGAGGAGATCATTAGTCTGAAACAGAAAATTATAGCAAAGATATGAGCTCAATCTGCCTGCTTGTGGTGAGTTCACATCCTATGGTGTAATTGTTGGATTCACACTTGGACTGAACTGAGCAGCTCTGGTAGCCCCTCCCATCTGTCAGATTTTGTCATTTCTCAGGATAATGCTCAGCCCCTCAATCCCCAATATCACTTTATCAATCTGACATCACACAGGAGAATGCACTGTCTAACAACCTCTATGCAAGGCCTTTCATTGTCTGCTTGACTGTTAGGGCTAAAGACTGAAAGATTTTATTCTACTCAAGAAATAGTTCCTTGTGTTCTTGTAACATGGAACTATGAAGTTCCCAGCATCCCTCATATTCTGCCCTTTTGTGTTCTTCAACAAGAATTATTCTTTTTACCACTCATCCCTCTCGCTTTTTCCAGTCCTTTGCATTTTCTCTCTTCCCCAGATATTTAACATAATAAAGCATATGAAATCAGGTGGAAAACTCTTCTATGGAAAATATTCCTTTGTCATAGGGATGGAATTTATCTCAAATAATATCTCAGGGCAATTTTAATTGACAGAAACTCTTCCAAATCGGCTCACGGTTGTAAGAGTAAGAATGCAAAACTTACCTGCGTTCAAATCCATCCTCAGACACTTCCTAGCTCTGATACCCTGCCCAAGTCACTTTGCATGTTTGCCTTAATCTGCTGGAGAAAGGAGTGCCAAATCACTTTAGTGTCTTTGTCTCTAAGTACCATGGATAGTGGGGTTTACTTGTCATGAAGTGTAGGACTCAACAACATTAAGCACCTTCTATATAACACCCCCCCCCAAAGTATTTTGATTGGATCACACAATCATGAAGTGATGGGACAAGTGCCACTCAACTCCTTCCTAAGTGTTATGATTAATAAATGTTTCAAAAGAGGAGATGGGTTTAGTGAGCATGTGCCTAGCCCTCTTAGGAAGCTATAAGGATTTTAAAACAGACGTCCCCAGGCTAACTTGGCGAAATAGCTCACTTTCCATACCTAGAATTTTTAAAATATGGAATTCTTGACTTGGTAGTTGGAGTCTTTGATTGGGTCAAACAATGATACTATGGTAGAAGCTAGGAAGAAAGCAAGACCCAAGAAAGCAAGATCAGAGGCAGGAGCACAGACACTTGGAAATGAGAGAAAGGGAATGATTTTGCTGCCCCCCCCAAGACCTATCTCCATTGCTCAGAGGCCCTCACACCTGTGCCTTCAATGTTCTTTGCCTCTCCCTGTGTCTTTGACCCCACCTGACTCTGACATCTGCAGCAGCTCAGGAAAGTTTCTCTCCCAGCTGAGACACTCACTAGTTGTTGAGCCTTTTTCAGCCCTTGTTAGTCGGTCTGAGGGGATCCTCATGAATCAACAGTAATTCCTGGTGATGATTCACACCTGAGACAAAAGTTAACTTTATCTGACACAACCCAGTCAGACTGTCTTGTCTCTGATGGGTTACATAGTAATTACAGCTCTGGGGAAGGTGAGACCAGAGAACCTTGTACAGCTACAAACAGCCCCCTGCTTTTCTGTCCTTCTATCTAAATGCAGCCTAGTTCATGGGTAGCACATAAATGTATGCAAACACATATATCCTTTTTCCTTGTCGGCTTACTGGATGTCACAGACCCCGTCTCTCCATCAGCAGCTAAGAGCAGCTTGGTGAGTGTATCTTTATATAGAAACCTCAGATGAAGGGCTTGGGAAGACAATGGATTCCTTTAGATCACGGACCTAATTCAGGACTCCTTTAATTGAGGAATAAGAAAAAGTAAGTAAGCAAATAGTTGGAAGTAAGTCTGGAGTGAAAAGAGATCCGGATACACCTCCTGATATCCCAGGGAGACACTGGCTCTTCTTCCCCTTTTTCTGAGCATAAATGAAATCGCCATCTTTATTCTTGCTCTGAGTGTACTCCCCACCCTTTTAAAATATATGTTTCTTTTGTCTCTCTTCCCCTGGATCACTATGGCCTCTATCTCTCTCATGCACTTTGATTTGCTAGAGTGCTTCCTCATTCCTTTCTTCCTTCTGAAAGAGGGACCATAATTTGTCCAATTATTCCATAAAGAGTTGGGCTCCATTTAATTCCAGGTCTCTGCCATTATAAAAAAGAGTAGCTACAAACATTTGTGGACATTGAGTTCTTTCTCTCATTCTTTGCTCCTTTTAAGCAAATGGGCCTTAGAGAGTTATTGCCAAGTCAAAGTGTGCCCAGAATTGAGTGATTCTCTCGCCTAGGGTCCAAACTGATCTTTGGGATGTTTAGAGAAATTTCCAGCTCAAAGTACAGTGCATCATTGTGCAACTTTCCTCCAGCCCCTCCCATGTTTCTCATTCTTCTTTTTGTCATCTTTATGAATCTGATGGGTATTATGTGGAACTTCGGATGCCTTAATTTTTACTATTCAAAATTTTAGTTCATTTAATAATATCATTGATAGCTTACTTATGTCTAGCACTTTAAGTTTTGGAAAGCACTTAGTTCCTGCTACATCAGCTTATTCTCACTGAAAAGCTGTAAGATAGATTGTCCTCTTATGTCCATTGAACAGGTAAAGCAACTGAGGCAGAGAGAATTTAAGGATCTTGCTCAGGTTCACAAAAGGAGGAAGTATCTGTGGGCAGGATTCAGATGAAATCTCACTGACTCAAGTCTGGTGCATTATCCATTCCATCTCCTCATTAGAATCCAATCAACTGATAAAGAGTAGATAAAGCCCTATTTATAGAATGTTAAAGGTAAAGCTCAACCACTTGTCCCTGACTTCTGCTATAATGGTACATAATGTGTTTAACATTCTAAAGCCCTTTAAAGTAAAGCAGGGGGATAGGGTGGGGAGAGAGAACAATTGAGGAATCTTTGGGTTGGGGGTAGGTCCAGAAATAGGGGATCAAGATGATAGGTAGAAGCACAGCCAGGAAGTATTGTAAATAAGTGAAACACATAACATAAAATAAAGATCAGGAATAGAATTTGTTAATGAAAAACGCTGGGGTAGTGATCATGACTTAGTCAAAGTTAAATCTAAAATAGATTTAATCAAAGGAAAACAAAATGATGAGATTTAGTGTTGGGAGAGCTGGTTCAGTTATGAAAGAATTCACTCAGACAATTTTCTCCTAAGCAAGGGAAACTTTATTGACTCATGAGCAATACAGGTCTCCTAGCAAGAAAGCTAAGTGAGACTGACATTTGAGTGAGTTATGCTAGTATGGAAGTCAGAATGATGATGTAGTTTTAGGGTGTTGAAGATTAGATTTGATTAAGTGGATTTAAGTTGTTTTAATTTTATGGGGGTTGAAGATTAGAGAGTGGATGAGGAAGATGGATGACAAGACAGGAGACATAAGATAAGGGAGACAGAGGAAATTTTATGACCTAGGTTTTGGGAAGACAAGGAATTTTATGGTTCAGGATAAGGGAGAAGGTTTATGGTATTTCAAGATAAGGGCAAAAGTCTTTAGGATGCCTTCAATTTGGAGAATAAACTAGGGGCTTCACAAGATTTTGGAAAAGCAACTCAACCTCTCATGGCATCTTTGTGTCCTCATCATTTCCCCACTTTACTCAGCAGGAGAAACCTTTCAGAAAAGGGGTGATGGTCATTGTCTTCAGTAGCTGCTTCCTGCCAAACAGGAGTGGAGCCCATTTCAAGGGTCAAGAATAGGTTAAGGAGGGATGATCTGTGTGGGGTGCAGAATCTGGTGCTAGCTGAGTTCAGGGTGGAGAGAGGCCAACCACTGAGAGACACCAAGGTAGGAGGTAGTATCCTAAGAGCTGAAAGTGGAATTTCTGCTGGGGAGAAGACACAAAGAGAAACAATCATGGACCAAATATAAGTGTGAGTAAAAATGATTAAAAACAGATGGGGGAAAGAAGGGAGAGGAACCAACTCACCCAGGAGGAGGTAAGGAGAGATATTGATGGGGTGCTGGGGTGTCTTTGTTTGTAACATTCAGTGTAACTTCAGTTTCTAAAATCTCACTTATGTTTGGGTACCTATGTTTGTAAATGCCTGTGTAATTAAGTTGTAAAAATCACAGTTCCCTCAGCCTGAAAACATTAACTCTGCCTCTTCCCTAGGCCAGCACTCTGCCTAGCTGCAAATATCCCTGCTTGGTAATAACAAGCTATACCTATGAATCTTTCACAAAAGCATTTTATAAAACAATCATTTTAGCTTAAATGTATAGCCCCCTCATTCTACTGGCCAGCTGCAGCTATGAATCTTTCAATGCACTATCAGTAAGATAACTCCTCACCATTAAGCACATCCCAGATCCCCAATTAGTCTAGCTCCCAAACATCCATCTTGTCAAACAGTTCTTTGATGGGTAACAGAGTGGACACCTCTCAGTCAGAATTGACTGCTAGTTAGTGACATTTCAAGGCAAAACCACACCTCCTGGTAGCCCCCCCTCCCATGGGCTTTCTCCTAGTGAATTATGAGCAATACTCCTACACAGTTGATATAAGAAGTACATGTCCCTTTAAGCACTGACCACTCCTTAACTCCTCCCTAATCCCACTCTTACATACCTAGTTAGCATAATTGATACCTGATTTATGCTTTTATGGCTTTATAATCTGTATCTCAAACTCCAGCCTTTTGCAGGTCTCCCTACCTTGGCCCTGCCTGTTGCAATGCAAGTGTAACAATAAACTTTTACAATCCTGACTGTCAAGACTGCCTGAGGCCAGGGAATTCATTTCAGAATAAAAGAACCCTCTTAGGATTTCCAAGAAATCCCTGCAAAAGCCTTTCTCTGTCATCAATATCAGGCTAGAGTGGATGTCTCCTATCCAAGAGGCTGCCTTTGGTGCCCTTCAAGTGCTCAAAGGATAAATTCCATGCAAAGTTTTCAAGGAATAGAAGAAGAGATATGGGGAGTAAGTTAGTATCCTGAGAATGATGATGACACACCCAGCAATCATGTACTCCACCCTGTCCCCATGAGTGCCCTATTAAAAATAAGGTATTAGACTTTCAGTCCCAAGGAAGGCTCAGGGTGGGAATCAGGAATTGGTGGGCTAGGAACAGAAGAAGTGGTTCCAAATGGGGCCCAGAACACAACACAGTTAGAAAGCACTCACATTAAGTCCTCCCATTGAGGGGCTTCAATGCAGTCTTCTTTGCTCACTTTTCTAGCTAGTCACACCCTGGTCTTATCTCCTATCTCAAGTCCCTTTTGCTCCTTCTGCCTCAAGCATTCCTTTCCATGTTATCATCCCCCCTCAAGAAGTATCTACCCAAATGCATTTGGGAGAGTGATGATGGTCTCCTCCTCTAGAGCTACTTCCTGTTGGGAGGGGTCACAGAGCTGAAGCTACCTGAGTGGGTGTGAAGAGGCAAGTACTTAAAGTGAGACTGAACCAGCATCCAGGGGATGAGGAGAGTGTTGAAGAGGTATGCTTGTTACATGACCATCTGCAGGTGGACGGACAATGGTCTAGGAGACAGAAATCTAACAAGCTAGTTTAATATGCAAGGCCCAAATATTTTCTCAAAAATTTCCATTCTGATGTTAATTTCTATAGGCTGATCAGATGCTATTGAGTATTCAACTCAATATATGTAAATATAAGTAACAATACTGTGTAGGTAGAAGCTTTCTACAATTTAGTTTAATAGTTATACAGATGAATTTACTTATAAGAGACAGGCTTTTCTCCAGTTATCCTAAACAATAAGGGAGGACCCATAAGTAATTAATTCCAAAACAGTGCATATCAATAAGTTCTTTACAATAGAACATGTTTGTACCATATGACACACAGTATAAAAATGTGTTATTTTCACAATAGTAACAGATTTTGAATGAAGTTGACTTTTTTCATTAATGTAAAAGTATTCCATTAATTACCTCCTTCTAAAAAAAAATTTGCACTGAAATTCTTTATCCCAGACTGAAGATGTTTCTGATCTAGTTCCAGTAATTCAGAGAATAACAGCTAGGTCTCTCAAGCAGCTGTGCCAATAGGCAATTGTTCTTACATCATTATGAAACATTTCAGGACTTTATTCCATACTGACATATCTAGTGACAGGCAGATAAGGCCAAATATTCATTTACTAAGTAGTTTTAAGATATGAAAAGGAATATAATCTTAGGCTAAGTAGCTCAGATCTTAAACACACACTTTAATATAGTGGCTCAAATGTATCCTTGCCTTAGTCTATGGCATAATGATCAAACAATGTGTTTGTACCTTTGTTTCACAGACCACTTTTCCCTTCGTCTAATTATTCCCATACCATTCAGAAAGAACTTTCTGTTCCAAGGATTTAATCTTTCCCATGACTATGCAGAAGTACTAATTTACACAACTCTTTTGGATATGGGATGACCATACATTCAGATTGAAAACAGCAAGATTTCACATACTTGCATGGTGCTCACTTCTTATATTGACCATTTGCTTTGATTACAGAAATTTTGCCATAAAAAGGAAAAGCAAGGATAAAACATCACTGTTTGTCATCCATGTACCACATTTACCTGATAACCAGACTCAGGAGTAGTCAGGTGGGAAACATTACTTTTTTAATATTTTTGGTCAAATTCACCTTTATTGACTGACTGACAGATATCCTTAATCCAATAAAATATATTCCAGAAAGTATTTATCTTTTTATTTTTTAGTTTTCAACATTCACTTCCGTAAGTTTTAAATTTTCTCCCGCTCTCTCCCCTCCCTTGTCTCCAAGATGGTATGCAATCTGATATAAGCTCTACATATACATTCCTATTGAACACTTTTTCACATTAGTCCTATTGTATAGAAGAATTAGAACAAATGGGAGGAACCATGAGGGAGAAAAAAGAAAGAAAAAAAGAAAATAGTTTGCTTCCTTCTGCATTCAGATTCCATAATTCTGTCTCTAGATGTGGATGGTATTTTCCATCATAAGCCCTTAGCAATTGTTTTAGGACTTTGCATTACTGAGAAGGGCTAAGTCTATCAGTCAGTTATTGCACACTGTGCTCATTACTGTGTACAATGTTCTCCCGATTCTGCTCACTTCATTCTGCCTCATTCACAGAAGGCTTTCCAGGTTTTACTAAAGTTTGCTTGTTCACCATTTCTTATAGCACAATAGTATTCCATTACATTTATATACACTATTTGTTCAGCCCAACTCATGAGCATCTCCTCAATTTCCATTTCTTGGCCACCACAGAAAGAGTTGTTATAAATATCCTTTTCCATGTGGATCCTTTTCCAATTTTTGTGATCTCTTTGGGACACAGCCCTAGAAATGATATTGCTGGGTGAAAGGGTATGCACATTTTTATAGTTCTTTTGGCATAGTTCCAAACTGCTCTCCAGATCAGTTCACAGCTCCACCAACAATGAATTCATGCTCCAACTCTTCCATATCTTGTCCAAAATTTATCATTTTCCTGTTTTGTCAAGTTAGCCAATCTGATAGGTGTGATGTGGTACCTAAGAGTTATTTTGATTTGCATCTCAATCACTAGTAATTTATAGCATTTGGAAACCTTCCTTTTCCAAGGAACACAATGGGGAAACTGAGCCAGGAGAATTGCATCCTAGGCTGAGGCCAGGATTGTCCTCTTACCTTTTCCAGATGAAAACCTCTACTTTTAACAGTCACATTCTCTCTGAGTAACTTGTGGCATTTCTCTTGGAAGATGAATTGTTGATTATTGATTGTTTATTACGATCCATCAAACAACTCAAAAGAGAAATCCCTTCTTGTCCTATGAGCTTTCACCTCAGATGGCAAGTTTCACTAATTACAAATCTACTGGGACTCACATCTCAAGTTTAAACTTGTCCTTGTGCAACAGCCAATCACTAGTGATCATTTCAACATACTTGCTAATTCTCAACAAACCAAGTTCCTTTTTTAGGAACTCCATAATCCAAACAAACTCTTTGGAAATTTATGCATTACATCACTGATACAAAAGTTTACCAATCTGAAACTTGAAAAAAACCTTTTTGAAAATTGAAACAAAACTATTACCTATTATATTTTGAAGGTGACTTCAATTTTGTTGAATGCATTTCTAAACCACTTTACACAGAAAACCAGCATCTCATGTTTAACATGTTAAAACAACAAGTTTAAAAGAGTAGGCTTACCCAAGTTCAAAGTAAGCTGGCTGGCTTCTCACCTCAGGCTGCCTGGGAGATACTTCCAGGCTTTTGGCCCCAGGTGGCCAGGCCCATTACCAGTGGGGCCCCTGTAGTATCTGTTGCCCCTTCCCCCTCCATCCACTCAGCATATGGAGGAAGGTAAATTTTCAGTGTTGGAGGGGTGAAACTCCCTTTTTCTAATCAGATCTGGGATAAGAGAGGAATTAACAGAAAAACTCCAGGGCTGTTTGCAGTTGCACTGAGATACCCTCTTGTCTCAAGGGAAGGGAGTGACTGGGTTTGTAAGGTGTTTCAAAACTCCTTAATCATCATTCACAAAAGCTCCAGGATCTGCTAAGATGTTTTCAGCTGTTCTAACTTATCATGTCCTGGTCAGAGCTAGGAATACAAGGGGAGAATCTCAGATTTTTCTTTGTTAATACAGAGGCAGCTCTCAGGGAAGTCCTATTGAGTCCAGCTTTGAGCATCTGGTAGCCAGGAGGCCAGAATAGAAGGGTGATCCTGCAGGGATGGGAATGGAGACAGGGAATTTTGGGGTATGGGAGAAGAGAGTATTGCAGATTTCCTCATTCCCTAGCACTGAGAGAACTGACAAAATTGAATTGGGCTTATGCTTCCATGTAGGGTGGCCATCCTCTATGTTTTGGAAGGTGTGTCCAGGTCCATGGCCTTAAACCACTGTACCAAGGGCCTGAGAGAGTCAGGCTGAGTGGAAGACAACCTCATAATTGTCTACCCTATTGGGACCTGAGAGGTCAGGCCCAAAAAGATCCAGGTGTTTGGAGAGCAACCCCAATAGCAGGATGAAAAAGCAATAGGGAGAGGGAGGATGCTTACATATTGTTTCACAGATAACATATGGGAAGCACTGGAGTTCTTGGTCTCCACCCTCTAACAGGTTCAGTCTTGATCTGATCAGACAGGCAGACAGCTTCAGAGGAGTTAATAACCAGCTTTATTCTAGTCTAGTCTTCACAGAGTGTTGCTGGGAGGACTAGTTCCTACAGCATTCCCTGATCGCCCTTCTTGCATGGACCAGCAATAGGGGAGTGCAACTACCCCTCTGGTCTCAGTAGGGTCAATTGACATAGGCACAGCTTATATACCCCTTTGATCCCCTCAAGCCTCAATGGGGGCCAGTTGATGAACACACAGGCTCGTCTATGAGTTCCCTATGACTTTTCCCCACTCACTGGCAAGTGTCCACCTGTTTTATAGGACAACAGACAAAGAAGGCATCTTGCCAACATTAAGCTCATAGGTTAAACTTTTGCAATATCATCATTCTGTACAAGAGTAGTAAATATTACATTACAGCACTCCTTATCTCATGGCACAGCCTCAGTAGAACTGTGTGTCTCTATGATTCTGTGAACTGCTATCTAGAATCCTTGGAGCTATTCTCTGAGGTATTATCAAAATCCTGGAAACAAGATGTTCCCAGGGCCATGGATCCTGAGAAAGTAACTTAGAAGGATAACAAAATCCTCCTTACATACACAGGACTTCCAGCTGGAGAGGAGTTGTATTTCATTATCTCTTTTGCCTATGAGACTTATCAGACTAGAAAATGCATATCCTACAGGGGAGGAGAAGAAGGGGACAGGGAGAGAGAGGAGGCTTACATCTAGGCAGTTTTCCCAGGAGCAGAGACCCACCTACCTACCTCCCCCAAAATCCCACCTGGCAGAGGAACAACACAGGTCACAGAGATCATGAAACTGGGGTCCAGTGGCCCCAAAATAAAAGCATGTGCAGAGGCCCAACTCCCTGTCTCCCCCAATGTCCCACCAGGGAGGGGAGGGAACAACACAGAGGAAAAAGTCTGCTTGAGCAGAGTAAGGAGCCTTTTCATTAAGTTTTGGAGACCAAATTTCTTACTAAGGTTGTTTAGAAATCCCTTTCACAAATCATTTTTTTAGATTATATGGAGGTCAGGCTGTGCTTCCTTTGAACTTGGGTAAGCCTACTCTTTTAAACTTGTTGTTTTAACATGTTAAACATGAGATGCCTGGAACATTAGGCACTTTTCCTTAAGATCTCTTCCTGAATTTATCTCCTAGCAACGTTTTGCCCCTCATCCAAGCATCCTGGGACAGAGGGGAGAAAAAAAATGATGAACCTATCATGAGGACATCCCCTTATATGACTGTCCAGAGTTTGACAGATCACCCCACCCAGAAGTCAGTGGAGTTTCAGATGCCACTGGCATTGTCTAGGCATCCCAAGGGTCTCTCCATTGGAGAGATAGTAGGAGCAGAAAGGTCTGGGGAAGAGAACAAAGGAAAAGGTACTTACCTGTGGTGACCTGAAAGTCTGGTTAAAAGAGCCAAATGGGATAGGTGGCACATAACTTCATAATGTTTATTCCCTTAAAGCTAGTGTAGCAAGCAAACATTTACATACATGGGGGCCAATTCTAATTCTGACTGACTGATAAAAGAATGAGAAGCCTCAAATACATGTTAGAACAATCCCAACTCAGGATATCTGTATCACTCAAATTTATGATCTCCTTATATGGTTAACCATAGAATGAGAAAGGAATTTTCTTAATTGAATAGGTTGGATATACAATAAGATAAGACAATTGACAAAGGGTCAATTGAAATTAAAACCCAGTATATCTGTGTTTACCACTAACATGACCTCACACAACATATGTTCATAAAATATTAAGATAAGAAAAGTCCTATTATTGAAGATACTGTCTTGTGTTAAGGCACCTCATCCTTAATGGACATAAACAGAGGAATGGTCTTAGTCAGCTTCATGGGGCCTCCTACTTCTTGACACAGGAAGAGGCAGTCTGGCTTGAATAATGGGACTTTTCTTATCTTGATATTTTATGCACTTGTCATAGGCTATCTGATGCTATATCATGTTAATGATGAAAGAAACACAGACATTCTGAATCTAAAATTTCAATGGACACTTTGACACTTATATTACCATATGTATAATCTATCCTATTAAGAAAGTCCTTTCTCATATTAAGGCTAATACATTTGGAAATTATAATTTTGTTTGACAGAGGCATCCTGCATTGGGATTGCTCTAAGTGCATAAAGGGCTTCCTTCCTCTGGTTTACCTCTGAATTCAGAATTATTTTCTGACTCCCATGTATGCATGGTTCTCTACCTTACTAAGAATAAATAAGCAGCTTATAGCACACATATAGGCTTATTCTGTTTGTTACTTGGTCAGTCCTTTGGTAACGTGAACCCCATTCTGTTTGTTCTTGAACAAACCTTTGGTAAGGGATCCCCATCCTGCTTGTTCTTAGGATAGACTTTCCATTAAGAGGGGAACTGATTCAGTTTGTTTCTTGGAGCAAAACTTTGGTATGTGGTTGACATTATTCAGTTTTTAAACTCACAGAATTATATAATTTCAGAAGTGGTAGAGACCTGAAAACCAATTTTTAAACTCACAGAATTATATAATTTCAGAAGTTGTAGAGACCTGAAAACCATTTCCTTCTGCAGGATTCTACCTTAGAGGTGGTCTCTAGGCTTTCTGGGAAAAATTCCACTGAGGGGAAAGCCACCTCTTTCCAAAGTAGTAACTGGTTGGCAGTTTAACGTATCAATCAGGTTATTTTATAGCAATCAGAAAACAATGTCTTTCTAACTTCCACCCAGTGCTCCAAATTCTACTCTCTAGAAACATGCTAAAGAAACACAAGCTTTTTTTACCGCTCAAAATCCTTCACATACCTTAGGACATATAGCATGGTTCCTGTAAGTCTTCTCATCCCCAGGTTAAATACTCCCAAATTATGCAAATGATTCTGTTATATCAGACTTAAGGCTTCAAACTCTTTTGGTCATTCAAGTATAGCAATTCTAGCTTAGAAACATCCTTCCTAAAATGAAAATCTAAGACCTGAAACAATATCCCATAGTCATTCTGAACAGGGCAGATCATGTACTTGAAATATCAATGGCCTTATTATGAAATATCAATAGCCTCAATGTTCTTGCAATATACCATCACACAAAATTTATGAGTGCTCATTCAAATATTGACTGCCCCACTGTGGAAATCAGTGGCTACTGACTTCAGAGATTCCCCCTCCCTCCATTAAATTCTGTTTTACCAACTCATCTGCGCCTTGTATTTGAGAAGTTGATTTCTGGAACCTGAAAATCAGGCTTTATATATTACGTATTAAATTACATTATATTGAATCTGACTTAATTTGCTTTTCTCTTATGACCTTTCTGAATTTTGATACTGTCATCTAGGGAAACCCTCCTTCTTATTTTTGTTATAATTACTGCCTTTTCTACATTTTTTCCCAATTATTACTTGAATAATCCCATTTTGAATTTTTATTGCAATAAAAGTTAATGGTCTCTACTTTACACCATTTTAACAATAAGGACAGCTCCCAGTCTCTTTTGGGTATGCAGTGCCTCTTCTAATGACCACAGTCATTCAAAGATCACAGAGAGTTATTTAACAATTGCATGTGAAAGTTTATATTATTATTATTTTAGAGCTTAAAGTCACCTGGCCCAGGTGTCCAATTCATTTCATAGATGAGGAAATTAAGGCACAAAAATATTAAATAAGTTGTTCAGGGTCTCAAAGGCACTAAGTATTTGGACTCAGCCTTTTTGACTTACAATCCAACGCTCTATTCAAACACCAATTGACTGTTTTCCATGACTATAATTTCTGTTGTCCTGCTAACTTAAATTTATCAACAATAGCTAAATGTTTTCTCACCCACGCTCTGTTTTTATAGGTTTATCTCCCTATTGACATTTTTCAACATAATTATTTCCTGTTCAAAGGTCATTCCTCAAGACAGAGAAACAATTTTTTAAAAATGTAATCATTCATCCAGTGAATCTTCTCCCCATTTAGAATTATCATAATACCAAGTCCCAAGAATTTTTCTTAGCCCTTCTTTGCTCTTCTTTTTACCCCAAAAGATAAAAAAGAGACAAACAAAATCATTTTCTTTTTCTTAACAACAAGAGTTATCTAGCATTGTTTCATTAGTTGTATTCATGCGCAGACTTTTCTAATACACTGTGGATTTTTTTTTTTTAATTTGGGGGAAGAGAGGTGGATTAAAAAGTTTTTTCTGATTATTTTTCTTCTTTTACTTTATTTTTTTTATTTAAATAATTTGTTTATTTACTTTTAGTTTACAAGATTCAATTCCAGAATCCCTTGAGTTTCAAATTTTCTCCCCCCCTTTTCCCCCCGCCCTACCCATGGCAGCATGCAATCAAGTGTAGGCTGTGCACATACTTTCACATTGGACATTAGTCTGGTTGTGTAGAAGGATTGTAACCAATGGAGTGAACACTGGGAAAAAAGAAACAAAACCAAGCAAGAAAAAGAATGATAGCATGTAGATTGCTTCAGTCTCCATTTAAACTCTGTTCTTTCTAGATCTTTCTCTGAATGTAGACATCTCCTTCCATCCTGAGATTTGTAGAGTTGTCTTACAACCATGCGTGGCTGAGAAGAATCCAGTTTATCAAGGTTGGTCGTCACACATAGGATGTGTCTGTGATTGTGTACAAATTTTTCCTGGTTCTGCTCTTCTCACTTAGCATCAGTTTGTATAAGCCTCTCCATGTAAACATGAAGCTCATGTCCTCCCCATTTCTTATAGCACAGGGATTACCATTTTTACCCACTCTCTGATCTCACTGTCTCTGGATTTAGACTTTTCAGGGTATGCCTGCCTCTGACCAGTCACTGGGGGTGCTGGGAATTATGAACTTGTGTGTTTTCTGGATCATATGTGCCAACTTTGCTGGGGGATCACATTCAATTGCCATAAGTTTATGACTGATTTCTGCAGTTCTAAGAGAGGTTAAGTCACTTAGTATATTGGCTAAGAGGATTTCATGAAGTATTGTTCACTCTAGTGATATTTTTCTGTTTCTGCAGGAATAGGAAAAGAAGCTGCTGTTTTCTTTTCAGAATGCCAGCTGGGATAGAAGTCCCTCCCCATACTCCCCTGTCTCCTTTCAAATTCTTCCTCCTCTATGCAAAATGTCAGAGTCCACAATGATGCTTTTTAGATTCCCTTTGTCATTTTCATTTCTGCCCATATTAGTCACCAGAAATAGGGAATAATCATCTAGTTTGATAGTTATCAAATGTTGCTGTCACATTTCCTGGAAAAGCAAAATGTCTCTCTACAGTTGTTGTCAGGTTAACACAAACCTGTCTAAACTAGGCTTCACCAGCTACCCTTCCCCAGCTCTCCTTCCTCTGACTCTTGCTGATCTCTCCCTGACAGCACTTGGGGATTCCCATCCTCTATTGTTAGCAGACATTCTGATCTGTCCTCCACACACTGACCATGGTTGATTTTCTTTAAGCAATGCATCATGGAAAAGAAAACAATTTTTATTCCTTAACATTCAAACAATGGGATTTAACAATTATTTAAGGTCATCTTACATCTTTACATACCTCAGACTTTTCTGATATTTGTTGTTCCTCACAACCTGGCCCAAATCTCCTCTCCCCAGGCTTCCTTCACCTTTCCTCCCTTCTCACATTCTATGGGAGAGCATATTGGCCTTCTTGGTACCTATCTATATTCTGTCACTAGTTTTCTTATCTCTCCCCCAGGCCTGAAATGCTCTCTCCTAACACAGCTTCTTGGAAACCTTCATTTTCACATCTCTGGAATCTTTTATTGTGTCAGGATTTTCCTGATTCCTTCAGTACTAGTGTCTTCCCCTTCGAAGTTACCCTGTATTTGCTCAGTTCATTATACTATAATATAGGTGTGTTTCTTTATACACACATATTCATATGTATATATGTATGTATGTATGTATGTATATGTGTATGTGCACATAATATGGAAACATATAAATAGATATAAAATAACAAATAATGTATATATTGTTTATTCATTATGCACACTCTAACTGTTTCTTAGATGCCTGTATATGTATATTCTGCCTCTTCCTTTTGAATATAAGCTCACTGAAGACAGGGACTTTTTCTTTTTTATTTTTATAACTCCAAGTCCCAGAACATCATCTGTCCAATAGCAGGCACTAAACTAAGCAGCTGACTAATTCTACTTGGAAGGGATCATCTAGCTCCTCTTATTTAAAAAAAAAAAAATGTACCTGTTAATTTACAACGTGTTTTTGTCTTTTTCAACTTCTCCTTTGAGAGATATCCTTCTGTCTTTCAAAATCCAGGTAAATGTCTGGATTCTTCAGTATACATATATGTATGTATATATATATATATATATATATATATATATATATATATATATATATGAATGTATATACATATATATATATTTTTTTACATTGACTCAACCTACCCCATTGTTTGTATGTTAAGGAATAAAGAATGTTATGTTTTCCGTGATGAACTCTTCAATGTATAGGACCACACCAAGGACATTTATTTTTCTTCTCTTCTTTTTTTCT
>CM053588.1:76715829-76734923 GCA_028646515.1 Pseudochirops corinnae | reverse complement strand
TTTTATAATTTAATTTTTTAAAAAAGAAGTTGGCATTTATGTGGCACTTGAGGATTGATAATTCACTTTTCATGTTTGCATATGTATACACTTATGCATAAAAATAGAGTATACAAACACATGTATGTGTATATATGTATATATATATATATGTATATATGTATAATTAGTCAAATACTCCATCATGTTTTCTGCAAATAAGTAACACTTGGTCTCCTTCATTGATGTTTATTATTTTGATTTCATTTTCTTATATGACCAACTATATAGTTTTCAATAGGAATTAACACTTTTTCTTGGTTTTGAATAACTCATATCAACCTGCACCTATGCTGGCGGATCTTGGGACCACATTGTTACGTGGCTGCTACTCAACTCTCAAGGTCCTGTAGTGATCCCTGATATGGGGGCATGTTGGGAAACATGAAATACATGACAAGATAGTACAGCAAACTCTTTTTATTGAGGAGAGAAACTTAAAATAAAGAAGGGCAGTTAGGACAAATGGTGGGAATAGGTCAGGTCTACTAGGGCCCCCAGTGGAACTGAGTACTCTAAGTCAGTAAAATCCAGCAGTTTTTTTTTTTTACAGGTGTCTGATCTGGGTTAAAGAACACAGCACTGGGGCAGGGAGGAAAAAGCTCTGACCTGAGACCAGCTAAGATTCATTCTATTGTGTGTTAGTGGAAGACTCCTGGCGAACACGGTATAGTTTGGTTTGTAAAAAATATTATTCATTATATTTGAGAAAGGCTTAAGTTTTGCCCTACCACTGTCCTCCTCAGGACTCACTGAACCACAGTCAGGAGGAGATGTTGTCTGCACAGATTCATCAGGGACAGGTCCAAAACAGACTGGACAGAATCTCCCTTCACAATCAGAGCCAAGACAGATGGCTGTTCCTATGCCTAACTTCAGTAACAAACAAACAAACAAAGAACAAGTGTATAAATACCAGAAGAGGGAAAACATATATACACAACAATTCATATGAAAAATATCTGAATGTGAAAGACATTAGGAGTCAACAATGTGACAAATCAGACAAAAGAGTCAATGTGAATTTAGGCTTCCTAAAGAGAAGCATGAGACACAAAAGGAGGGATGGGTTAGTCCTTATACATTCAGGTGGAGTCAAGCCAGGTCTGGATCATTGTATTCTGTCCGTGGAGGTGGGGAGGGGACTTATTTTAGGAAAGACAATGAAAACTAATGGATTTCTAATGGATTCTCATTACGACACAATAAATGATATAACAGGTAGAGAAATATAATACAGGTTTTAGGCAGTTACCTAATAGAATGAAACACCTTTATTTTCCAGGTTGGGATTACTGTGGAATAAGCTTCTAGATATGTATTTTATACAGATAAGTGCCTTTATTTTCTCTTTGGAATATAAGCCTAGTATTGGTATAGAGAGGTGAGGTGGTATGCACATTCAAATTATTTGGGGGACACAGGTCCAAATTTCCTTCCCAACAAGCCAGACTAATCCACAGCTCCAAGACTGCATTACTGTTCCTGTTTTCCTGCAGCCTGAGAAACATTTATCATTTTCCCCTTTTTTCCTATTAGAGAGTTTGATTTACTTGAGGTGAAACTCCCGAGTGGTGTCAGAACTGCATCAACATCTTTTCCCAGAGTGAGAAGTAATATTTGCAGACTTGAGAATCACTAACTATTAGAATAAGGGAGCTACAAGCTGGGAAGCAGGCAGCCAGGAAGGTAGAGGTGTGAACAAGCCAGGAAGATTTTGCATAGGGAAAATATAACATTAAGATAGAATTCAGAGAGTAAAAGGAGACAAACAGGATGACAAGCGGCAGCACAGTTTGGGTGGCTCTGGTCTCAGGGGAACAACTAGGTGTGAGACTGTTGCCATGAATGTACTGGGCTCTCTGGTGGTGTCTGTACAAGACAAAAACCATATATTGGCTGGTTCCCATCATGATTCCTATACACAAAACATCAGGAAGGGAGACTGTGAGTATATGTATTGCAATATTATGTGAAATTGGAAATGCAGCAGCACAATAAAGATAATCCTGTCCTTCAGTGATATTTTTGTTTTTCTTTGGGCTTTTAACATATAAAAGAATCATGTAATTTGTCAATAGATGAAGGTCTAGCACAAGAGAAACAATGGGACAATCACTTTGGGGCTCTGGCTTTAAATGTTGCCCACCAGGCTCTTCTAGTACTTAAAGTGATGGCTTGGAAGCTACTCAGGAGACAGATGGTACAGAGAGCAAGGTCCCAGGCCACTTTGCAACAGTAAAAGACAAGTTTGCATCCCACATCATCCAAGAAATTGGTGAGCCCCAAAGTTGTTATTATCTGAGGAATCCCTTTGGAAAGAAGCACTAAGTCATTGACTAAGACCAGGTGGAAGAGAAGCAAGTCAATGGGTCTCAGGCTGTGACAAATAAAGAAGGTGATGGTATATAGTAGCCCCAGTAGGAAGGAGTTCCCCAGGACCCCAGATCCAGTCTGAAACAGAAACAAAAGCCCCAGTGCTACGTCATTAGAAATCATTCTCTTTTTGTTAATGGGAGTATGTAGTAATCAAAAGCAGTTGATCTGGCTCAATCAGAAAGACAAGGAGTAGAAGCTATTTCGTGAGATGAGGGAGACACTTTCCATGGCCAGTGTGCTCACTGTTCACTCCCATACAGAAAAACCTATGGAGAATGTCTCTTTTATTATTGGCAGATGGATTTTCAGGAAGATCATACTGACAGAAAAATTTCTAATGTTTTGTTTTGCTCTTCATTTATAAAGAGTTCTTCTTTGAAACACTGGTTGACTTTTTCTTTGGTGAATGAGTTAAATAATAATAGTCCCAATAACACAGCAACTAACAGGTGAAGATGTTGATGACATGGAGACCATTTCATAGAGAATTTGAAGTCAGGAGCTTCTAAAATCTGAAATCTACCATCATACAAATCTGTGCCTTTGAGCATGAAGTCTGTCCCTGGAACCAGTCACTCATGACTGTTAATTACATTTTGTCATTTCCATCTACAAGAGACAGAGAAAAAATGATTTAGTATTTGCTTTGCAGGCTTTCTTCTGAGGCTATTGTTGTAAACAAATTTCTCTGTTGGTGTGCACAGAAAGAAGTATGTGTCATATACATAATTATTATTCGTGGTTTGTATATTTGAAATATATATTTGCATACATATGCATATATACTTACATATATATATGCTTCTTTGATAGTAAAACAAAATAGAAAAAAGGGTACTGTTACTATTGTGGAATGGATAAGTGAATGTGACATGAGTATAATAGAATATTATTGTGCCATTAAAAAAATGACATAGAAGTTTCTGAAGAAATTTTAAAGAGTTGCATGTACTAATGCAGAGCAAAACTGGCAGAATTAGGAGAAGAGTTTGAACAACTAAATTATACAGAATAGAGCAGTGATTCTCAACCTTCCTAATGCCATGACCCTTTAATACAGTTCCTCATGTTGTGGTGACCCCCAACCATAAAATTATTTTTGTTGCTACTTCATAACTGTAATTTTGCTACTGTTATGAATCTATCTGATATCCAGCATGTATTTTCATTGTTACAAATTGAATATAATCCACAGGTTGAGAACCACTGGAATAGAGCTTTGAGATATTTTGGAACTGATAAATGCAATGATAAAACATGAAACCTGAAAACTAAAATAAATATGTTCACCTCCATACACTCATTAAATTGTATGTATATATGTATGTATGTATGTATGTATGTATATATACATGTACACATACTGAAGTTGCTTTTCCACTTTTTAAATATTTTTTCAGAGTATATATCAAGTAGTTGTATATCTGAATCAAAGGTTAGGTATACTTTAATAATGTGAAGGCATAATTACAAATTGATTTCCAGAATAATAAAACAAATTCACAGTTCCAAAATCTTTGCACTATTTTTCTTCTTTTCTGGAGCATTGCCCACATTTGTAATTTCCTGTCATTGTATTAGCCACCCTGAGGGATTTGAGGTTGGATCATAATTCCTTTAATTTGTATTTCATTAATTATTAATGATTTAGATCATTTGTCCACATGGTTGTCCATTCTTGGAATTTTGGCCTTTGAAATCTTACTATTTATTATCGTTTAAAGTATATAAGTTGTGAAATGGATGTGTGTTAGAAATTTTTATCTCTTCCTTATGTCTTTGATATGAGACTTTTACCAGAGAAACTTCCTGTAAGTATGTCTTTTTCTATTTACTTATTTCTCTTCTAATTTTGACTTTGCTAGGATGTTTTCTCCAAAACATTTCAATTTTCTATAACCAAAAATATACATTTTATCTTGTTATCCTCTCTGCCTATTGTTTTTTCATGAACTCTAATCTTATTCATTGATTTTTAACATAATTTCTTCATTGTCTCATTAATTTGCTTATGATGTGGCTTTGTACATTTAGATCATGCATCCATTTGAACCTTATACAGGCATCTACACCATTAGGTACACATTCCACTCTGCATCTGGTCTTCTATCTGGTTTCAACTTCCTGGTAGGAGATGCCCTTCATACCTTATACTCATCACCTTTAATATCATCACCACACTGCTAACTCCAGCTTTGATTGACACTGTTTCCTTAGCTTCCTCTCCTCTCTGACTGAAGGGCTGGAGGATTGTCACACTGCTCCCAATGCCTTCCTTTATATAGAGCAGAAACAAAACTTTTTGGTTTCACTCTCATCTGAATCTGCTGCTCTGTCTGGTTTCAACTCCACAGAACAAGATGCCGCCTGTTGTTCCAGTCTCCTTCACCATCACCCAACAACCTGCTTTACTGCCTCCAGTACTTAGCAACACGAATTTAATGTATGGGGTCTCTCCACCTCCATTAGATTGTTAGCTCTCTTGAAACAGGGACAGGCTCTCTTTTTACTGTCTTCCCAGTTCTTAGCATACAGTAGGTGCTTAATGAATGTTGATTATGCTGTGTTGAATTGGATTGGATATATTATGAAGTATTGGTCTAAACCTGATTTCTGTCAGACTGCTGTATAGTTGTGCCCTTGGTTATTTATGAGACAGTGCTTCCTTTTGCAAGTAAAATTTTTTTTTTAATTTTATTGAACACTATGTTACTATGGTTATTTACTTCTCTGTTGTGAACTTCATCTGTTCCACTTATAATCTAATTCTCTCTCTCTTTCTTTCTCTCTCTCTCTCTCTCTCTCTCTCTTTCTCTCTTTCTGTCTCTCTTTGCCTCTGTCTCTCTTTCTGCTTTTAGTACAATTTGAGATATTGTGCTGATATACTCTTTTATTTCACCCCATTTTTATTTTTATTTTTTCTTTGTGATGCTTGACATTTTTTTTTTTTACTTTCTATGAATGGCATAATTCAGAATGGAAAACTAATTTAGGTGGAAAAATTATATTTTTTCTTATCCTCATTCAAGGTGCACATGAGCAATTGATCTTCCTCTTATTAAGATTTTTTTAAATTTCTACAAAGGATTTTTATAGATGGATATCCAAAATTCAGAGATATAACATTTTTTGTGTGTTTTGTTATTTTGAATGGAACTTCATTTCTAGATCTTCCTCCATTCTCCTCCTGGCTCTGTTCATCCTATTTTCACCATGATTTAAGCTTCCCTCTCACCTGAGAAGATCCTTCAATATACTGGATCTTCTACCCCTAGAAAATTCTCCACCATTCCACCCCCACTTCTTTCACTGATGAGTTTATTTTGGAGGTTTCAGTTTTTCTTTTTTTTTTTTTTTTTTACAATGAGAAGTGACTGTATATGCCTCATTCCTCATCTTGTTCTAGTTCTGATTCTCATAATGCACAGGAGTACCTCCTCTCAGTATAGTCTTTCTAACTTCCTTTTCTATATTACATTCCCCTTCAGGATGTAACCTTTTTGGGGACAGAAATGCAAATTCTTTTTGTTTGTATTGCTGTGCCCAACACTACATGCTGTATGCAGCAATTAGTAAGTACCTGGAAGTTTATGGCCTCCCTGATTGCTCAGTTTCGTATGTAATATTTGGAAACTCTGATAATTTATGTCAATTTTTACTATATTCTATAATTCTCCTGAATTTGTTAATTCTCTCTTTTATCTATTGTTTACATTTACGGCTTATTGAGTAAATGATCATTTCATCTATAAAAATAATACCTTTATTTTCTCTTTGCCTATACTTATTTCCTCAGCTTCTTTTCATGACCTGATTAGCATAGTTTGCATTTCTAGCCATACCTTAAATACTGGTGGTTTTAATAGTCATACTTACCTTAAAACTGATTTTTTTTCAGAAAGGCCTCCAACTTTTCTCCATCATATATTAACCCTGATTTAGGTAGAGAATATTTACTGTATTAATGAAAATTCACTATGTCCAATACTTTCTGGATTTATTTGATTCATATTACTGCTATATTTTGCCCCAAGTTCTTTAGCATCTGTAGTAGTTTCTGTTATTTATATTAAGCAGATTTATTATTTTATAGTTGCCATTGTGATGAAAAGCCCTGAATTACTGGTATAAAAACCCACGGCTTGTTTATAGTTTTTCTAATTTCTTTTTCAGTCTACTGTTATGGTAATGTTAATTTGAAGATCTTCCCTGCCTCTTAATAGGCTGAATGTAATCACATGGAGTCTGTGGTGTGAGGACTTTGTTGAATGGGTGGAGTAAGAAGGGGTTTACTAGGAAGTGAATCAGAGCAGTTAGAGCAGAAGGGAGAGTGAGTACACAGGGATATAGACAGCTAGGATTGTGAGTATTTGTTTGTGGGAAAGCCTGAGACAGAAAAAGGATTTGGGATGGTGTAGCGCCCTACAATGATAATGTGTATTAACTTCTTTGTTGCTATAATGGATTTGATTTTCTGGTATTGGGATTTGGCTTTCTGGTGTCTGAATATATGTTTTTGCTTCTGTCTTCGATAGGGAGAATCTGTTGTATTTTGTGATTCATAACTATGCCAGCATATACATAGTCACCATTGGTGCTGTAAATATTGCCTTGGCAATATATCTGGCATCATGAACACAATCACAAGGTATCAGATCTCTACTTGAAGGCAAAAGGACTTTAGAGAAGAAATGGATATTTCAGGATGGGAGGGTTTGCCTTATTCTCCCCTAGCAAAGGAATGGACTAAAAGCACCAGACCCGGTGAAAACTGGGAACTGAGTCTACACAAGGGAAAATGAGGAGATTTAGAAAGATGTTTGCAAGGAACACCAGTAAAACCAGGAAAAGAACTGACAGGAGTCTGTAGAAGAGGCTGTATTTTACTAACAAGTTACCATATTATTTATAAAAGCAGAGACAAAATGGAGCAATAAAAAGCTCAGATGGAAAGGGAGTAGCTGATTTATGTGAGAAACTTTCTGTGTTACAGCATGTGAGCTATCCTTTAGAAGAGCAAGCTGGAAAGTCTTATGTGGTAGAAGAGAAAGCTGCTCTGTGTTGACTCAGAAAATAGAAGTAAAAAACTAACAAAAGGAAGGGGCATGCAAGCATGCATGTGTTGAACTTGGTTGCCCCAACAACTGCCAGAAGACTGTGTGGAATTAAATTAAACCAAGTTTGATGAGGAGGCTCATATGAGTTTAGAAGTTCACCCCATACTAATCGGAAAGCAGGAGAACCAGGTCAGGGGAACACCCTGTTTAGGGAGCTAAATCAGGATTTTACTCAGCAGGAGGTCACTGATATATTAAGTCAATTCACCCAGAGATGGTGTCTTGGATGGTGAGAATCAGTGATGAAGGCCCTGGAAGAGTATCAAAAGATAACATATATTGCTTGAAATTTATAGGTATTAATGAGAATCCTTTTGTACAACAAGCCTTTAGGGATTTCCATATGTAAGGAAACACCAATAGAATGAATCTGTTAGCTTTAGCTGTTGAGGTATACAATAAAATATATCCCACTGATTCTATGTGGCCTAGTGGAGATAGATCTTGGTATTTGCTTAAATACTGTAAGAGAAAGTTAAAGGAAGAGGTAATGAAAACTGCTCTCATGACCAGAGACACTGAAGCTTATCACAATACCCCCGTAGCAGTTTTCCCCAAAATATTATAGTGATGATGGAACCTCCTGCTCATAAGCACCTAATTCTGACTTTCAGAATTGGGGAGATAGGGCACCCTCCTTCATAGGTGCTGGATAAGATTTCACAGTTATCTAACTTGGGAGAATGGGGAAAGATTCATTTTCCTGATAGAGAAGAACAAACAGCTCATTCAAGAATTGTTTACTGCTCTGTTGAGAGCAAGGATAGATTTTGGAAGAATAGATGGTATCCCAAATAATGGATTATATGAAATACACCCCAAAAAGGGGGCTCAATATTAGATGGAATAGGGAGGTAAGACCTGTCCCTACATATCCTCCTGAATTATTGTATCCAAATTCCTCACACCTTTGGGGAGAATAGGAAATTGTCCAAGACACATCTCAGATTAAAGAAATACATATACAGGATTACAGACCCCATATCAATTTGACCATATATTGCAAAAGTGGATCAAATACCGCAACTAGGGCATTGATAGATACTGGGGTGGAGGCCTCCCTTATGTATGGAAACCTTGACCAATTCAAACATGGAATTCCTATTACCATCACAAGAATGGGAGAGGCTGAAATATCAGCCAGACTGTTATGGTTATGGTAATCTGAAGATGTTGCCTGCTCCTTGGCCTCTTGATAGGCTTGGGTGAATCTCAGAAGATTCCACAATTTGAAAATATACTCTGTCCCCTAATAGGCTGAATGTGGTCACATGGAGCTTGTGGGGGGAGACTTGTTTTTCAGGAATGCCCCCACCTTGTTACTTTGTGATTGGGCAGTGAGTCAAGAGGGTTGTGATATTCTCTGATCCAAGGGAAGGCTAGATGTACCCTGATGTGAGGTTTTGCTTTGGGGCTCACTTTGAAAAGAGTTGTATGATTTGGCCAGATGAGACTCTGGGCAACCATTCAGGCCCCCAGCTATGAAAACCCAGATGTTGGTGCTTCCCTCTCTGGTAACCGAATAGGTATGCATGTAATGGTCAGAGAGCCAGAAGCCTTGTCTGTGCTGAATTGTTTCTCTGTATTTTTTTTTTGTCTGCTTGTAATTTCTGTTTGTATTCTCTGAACTTCAGGGTGCTGACATTTTCCCCCTGAACTAGGTAAATGATATATGTTTGATTGATTAAAGAAAGATTGTTAGCCCTTTTTGAGTTGTTTTCATTTAGAAAATCAGATCAAAGAACCTGTGCTAGCAGCCATCCTGGGTGTGCTCAGGTGCTTGCTGCTACACAGCCTTATCTTTTGTGTTTCAAGAAGGATTTTGAAAATCAAGTAAGAGAAGTGGAGGAAAAACTGGTAAGGTAAATGAGAATGATGCAGGAAAATCATGAAAAGAGAGTCAACAACCTGACAGAAGAAAAGAAAACCTTTAAAAGTAGACTAACTCAAATGGCAAAAGAGCCCCAAAAAGCCAACGAGGAGAAGAATGCCTTAAAAAGCCAAATTTGCCAGATGGAAAAAGAATTTCAAAAAACTCACTGAAGGGATTCCTTCAGAATTAGACTGGAGCAAATGGAAGCTAATAACTTTATAGGAAGTCAAGATACTCTTAAATAGATCCAAACAAATGGTAAAATAGAAGGCAATGTGAAATATCTCATTGGAAAAACCACTGACCTGGAAAACAAATCCAGGAGAGACAATTTAAAAATTATTGGACTACCTGAAAGCCATGATCAAAAAAAAGAACCTAAAAATCATCCTTCAAGAAATTCTCAAGGAAAATTGCCCTGATACTGTAGAATCAGAGGGTAAAATAGAAATTGGAAGAATTTGCCAATCACCACTTGAAAATGATCCCCAAAAGAAAACTCTTAGGAATGTTATAGCCAGGTTCCAGAGTTCTCATATCAAGGAGAAAATATTACAAGCAGTCAAGAAGCAACAATTCCAATATCGTGGAAACACAATCAGGATAACACAGGTTCTAGCAGCTTCTACATTAAGGGATAAAAGGGCTTGGAATATGATATTCCAGAGATCAAAGGAGCTAGTATTAAAACCAAGAATCACCTACCCAGCAAAACTGAGCATAATGTTTCAGGGGAAAATATGGTCATTCAATGAGTTGGAGGACTTTGTAATGCCATGCATGAGCAGCTTCCCAAAAGAATACTACTGTGAACACCTTTTAAGGTTCTGAATACACAGTATAGTGAACACTCCATTTATTCCATAACAAACCAGGGCAAACATTCACAACAAATCACAATATAGTATTCACATTACATCTTATCACAGAAAATCACAATATAGTGTTCACAACAGCTTAACATTAGAATGGCCACATAATTTTCACCAAAGGGGCCACAGCATTTGCAATAAAGAGCAAAAGAATAATCATCTGGTTTTCCTAAGGAGGTTTGCCTCCTCACTCAGTCATCCAGTCATCTCACAATACAATAATCAATCTTTCACTCATGGAGCAATTATAGATTAACTTAATCAGTCACTAATCCCACCAGTTAACTCAATCAGTCACTTATTCAGATTCACAATTACTAAGTATCGTTAATCACTAAATACAATCATTAGAAAATTACACAAACCCTCCACTCCTTGGTGTCTAGTAAACTTCAATTTCATCACGCATCCAAGGGGAGGCCTTTTCATAATCTTGACTCTGAGTAGTCTCTCACATTCCCTGAATCCCTTTCCATGGTCCCAGCTCCTGCCTGAATCCACCAAACAGTCACGTGGATTCAGAAGTAAACAACTCCCAGATTTTTGTCCAGTCCTCCAGGCCTTTCTTGCTACACATTGAAGTTCACAGGGTCCAGCACATCTCAAAACCTTCACAACTTCTGTTGCCAGGAATTCAAGGATAAACCAAGGTACAAACAAACAAAATCTTATCCTGGTCATGCTTCTACAATCCTCCAGCAGTTTAGCTGGCCCTAGGACCCAGAAGAAATTTCAGCCTTCCAGGAGGCAACAACAACTTCAGTCCTCCACCAGGAGCCACCAAGAGGAAAAGTCTTGATTCTGTCTGTCTGTCCTCTGGAGCTCTTCATAAATACACACACTCACACACATTGGCTTCCTGTCTGGAATTAATTACCATTATAGACTTTCAAGCATTCTTGATGGAAAAAACAGAACTGAATAGAAAATTTGACATTCAAATACAAGAAAGAAGAGAATCATGAGAAGGTAAACAGGGAAAAGAAATCATAAGGAACTTATCAAAGTTGAACTATTTACATGCCTACGTGGTAAAACGATAATTGTAACTTATGAAACTTTTCTCAGTATGAGGATAGTTTAAGGGAATATAGATGTGTGTGTGTATAGACATCCATATCTATGTGTGTGTATGTATGTATTTAGTCCTGTTCATTAGTTTGTTTTTTATTTGTTTTATTGGAACCATTTACAAAAATCATTCCTCTTACTCTGCTCATTATCCATCTCTCCTATAGTTTACTCTAGACTTTCACTCTCTGATTTGTGACCCCTTTAATTGTCTGATCTTACTCCTTTTAATGACAAGCACAAGCAACTCCCAGGATCAGATTATGAATATAGCAAACTCCATTTATTCAGTGACAGAATAAGGCAAAACATTCACAGAAAATCAGGATCAAAATATTGGGTAACTCAGTCATTTCATAAGTTCTCAATTACTCCACCCCTAGGCAGTACATTCATTTAGTCACTCACAAAGTCTTCTCTCTATTCAGCTGGAGATTAGTTTCCAATCATAAACAAAGTACATTCATTTGGTCAGTCACAGAGCACAAAAATTAAAGTGCCCCACCCCTGGATCACAACTGAATTATAATTATCATCAGTTACCCCCAAGCACCTTCTCAAAGGAGCAGTGGAGAGCACAAACCCCTAAGCCACAACAAGGTTATCCTCACAGCATTCAGTACCCAAGGAGAAGTCTTTTCTTCATCTTGACCCAAGGTAAGTTCTCAGCAGTCTCTGTTCCTGGGGAGACAAAGTTTAACAAAGCCACAATATACATTGCCAGTGTACTCATCAATTCACTCTCTACCTGCAGAACAGTCTCAGGACCCCTAAAAACATCAGCAAGACCCTCCTTTGGGATTTCTGTAAACATACAAGAAAATCTTCCTTCAGGGCTTCTTAACCAACAGCAAGATTCCAGGACCTCTGCTTTATTCCTTTGTTTTATCTCTTCATTTTCTAAGTGGGGTTTTTGTTGGTTTTTATTTGCCTGATAGCATGATAGCAACTCTTGCATTTTTGCTTTCCTAAATGCATAGAAAAAATTTTTTTCCACCCACTCAGTTTATTTTGTGTATATCTTTCTTTTTGTAAACATATTTCTCGCGAGAAGAAACAGCAAGTTTTTCTTTCTTCATAGTTTCTGACATAGCATTGTCTTTTACCAGCAGAAGAATGTGGCAAAGTAACATCAAAACAGAGAGAAAAAATACCAGCACCACAGTCATGCCTCCTCAGCTCTTGGCAACTCCAGGTGGCAGTTCTCAAGCGTTCTGGGCAGCTCCAACTGGCCCTCAGCAATCCTCTCTCTGTCTGCCTCCACTATACTGCTCCCAAAAGTTCTTCTGGCTTCTTTCTCCTTGGGCCTCTCCATCCACTGCACCAGCTCTGCCCAGTACACACACCTTTCTTCATTTCAAAAAGTCCATCCCACTAGTGGGATTCACAAGCTCTGGTTTTTAACACTTAACCCCAAAACCAAGGCAATACAAAGGGATCTCTAAATTCCATTACCATTACACTCCTTTCTCTCTATTCTTCATGCAGTCAAAAGTTTTCAAGGTAGCCTCTCTAGGCTCTTCCCTCTAGGAGCTTTCTAACTCTGCTTTATAGGACTTGCCTTCAAATCTATGTTGGCATTTCTTATGGCACAGGAAGAGAATTTAAGGAACCTCATATGAGTTTTGGAAAGTACATTATCATAATGCAATGTCAGATTGACAAGATAGCTCTGGGGAAAGAGGAGCTAAGCTCTGTTCCAAATAATGAAACAATGTCACAGGTGGAAGGGGCTGAGGAGTATCCTGAGTTTAGTCCAACTGATGAACACAGCACCAATGGTGCCACAAGAAGTTGAGTTATCACTTTAGTGATATCACATCAATTTGGACTAATATCTGGAGTTCAACTGTCATTTCAAAGAAGATCTCCTTGAAATTCTCCTTTGAGAGATGAATGATGATGAACATAATAATAGCAACAAAAATAAATATAAAACATGGCATTTGTACCACATTTTGAAGTTTGTAATACATTTTACAAATCTTAATATTTTTGCTACTTCCACAGACCCTAAGAAGTAGGTGCTATTATTATTTGTCATTTATTATAAAATGATACCAAGATATGCAGAGGTTAAGGGATTTGAGAGGGATTATATAGTTACCAAGTGTTTGAGGTATGATTTGTCTCTGTTCTTGACTACAGATCCAGCCCTCTATTGCATCAACTAGCTCTATGGTATCAGGATCATATTGGGGGGTGGGGTTTTATCCTTCTCTAGAGAACCAACTAGTATTGGGGACATGAGAGCCACTAACGATTAGAAGATTATCTTTATAATAATTAATATCAGTAAGTATTGGTTGAGCCTGGGTCATTTCTATTAAATAACTTTTTTGGCATGGTTGGTTTAGGCTTAACATTTCTGTAAGAAGTATTGTGCTAGGGTAAAGATGAGTGTAAAGTGTAATCAAACAATCTTAGGAAATTAAATTCCTTTTATTTATTTGCGTTCATATTGTTCTACTTGGGTAAAAATTTCAACTTTAACTTAATTAATCTTGACAACATAAGATTAAAAAGAACCATAATTGGTTAGCAAATCATTCTCCCTAACTATGAAAAAACCTTTCATTAGGCAATTGCCCATTTACCATTGGAAAAAGATTTTAATACACAATGCATTGTACAAAACACAGGATAAGACAGTGTCAAATTTTGCATTAAGGTTCTGTTTTAAGTATTTTAAATCAAGCTTTTGAATTTTTAAAATAGTTCTCTAGTTTTATGTAGAGCTTATGTACCTTTGTAATTTAAAAAAATTTAAGAAAGCAATTTTCTGTTTCAAATTTCAGGAAAAAAACACTTAGAACATAAAATACCCATTTTAAATACAAAAGACATATAAATACCTATTTATGTTTAATGGTAGCCATCTCTAGGTAGAGAGAAGAAAAAAGGAAAAAAAGAAATCCATATGATTTTTATTACATATGTTTATCATATATCTAAAAGGAACAGCCAGTTGTACATAACATATTCGCAGTTTCATGTGCATTTATGTTTTTTATTACAGTATGTTATGAAATACTTCTTTTATTTCATAAACTGAAAATAAATAAATAACTTAGAAAGGGGGTGTTACAAGCAGGTAGACAAATCAAGAAAGCAGAAGTGGGGGGCGGCTAGATGGTGCAGTGAATACAGCAATGGCCCTAGAGTCAGCAGGACCTGAGTTCAAATCTGGCCTCAGACACTTAACACTCACTAGCCATGTTACCTTGAACAAGTCACTTGAACCAATTGCCCTGCCTTCCCCCCTCCAAAAAAAGCAGGGAAAAAAAAGAAAGAAAGAAAGCAGAAGTGTGAAGCAGTCATAAAAAAAGACATACCAAAATGCACATGGAATGCTTAAATAGAAGGCAGTAAGTAAAAGAAAAACATACTAACTAAGAATAGGCCCATGAATGTACTGGACACAGTGGTGGTTATTGTATAGGAAAAACCCCATATCCTCTAGTCCACACTGTGATTCCTACATAGGCAACATTGGGAAGGGAGATTAAGAAAACAGAGAGTGAAATGTTAACTGAAACAGAAAATGTGGCAGGAAATGAGGGAAATACTATACTTCACTCAAGTATTTGCTTCCCTTTGGACCTTTCACATATATAAGAATACTGTAATTTGTCAGCAGATGGAGTTTCCAGGGGAAGAGACAGAAGTGGAAAAAGGCCCCTTGCTGCTTTGGATTTGAGAAATAATTAAATTATATAATCTCCATAAGGTAATAAGTACCTTAATACCTGGGCATTTATGTTTATGATATATATGTATATATGTATGTGTGTAAGTGTGTATATGTGTATTAGATACACATAGAGAGAGAGAGAGAGAGAGCACAGGAATCTTTGTCTTTTCTATTACTGAGTTACCTCTTGCCATTTGGTGCTGTGGAGGATTCCCTTCCATCAAAAGAGTGGAAATATTTGTTTTTTATATTACCTCTAAATACAATTTAAAATAATGCATTAACTCCTTAATTCACTATCATTGGTTTGGCTTAGGATTCTTGTCTCACTGACACCAAGGAGGGCGGGGGTGGTAGACATCTCCAGTGGAGGTTGTATTGATGAAGGTGAGGAGATAGTAAAAAGAGGTTGAAGAGTGAAAGAAGACAGGATGAAGAGACACAACATCTGTCCTGCTATTTCTGTTCCGGCAATGATGTTCGCTTTATTCCCCTTCTTGTTCCAAGTGGCAGAATAGTTAGAAAGGAGATTGGCCAATATGTAATAAAAAGGCAGGATCCATAGATCAGTGAACGTGGAGTCATAGGACCTATACTGGAAATCATATTCTAAACCTTTGTGACCTGAGTGATTGATCTTTTCAGACTTTGTATTTGAAAAAGCAGACTTTATATGTATTTATCATGCATGTTTTACCACTACCTCTTCACATTAAGACAGAAAAAAGTTCATTACAAATGTATACAGTTCATTTTTTTTTATTCTGGCTTTGGATATACCTGAAAGTTTCTGACTGCATTTTAACATCATCACTTCTGTGAAAGGAGTTAAGTAATGGATATTTTTTTCAGTTCTCTGAATTCAGGAATTATCATTGCATTGATCACGGTTCTAGAGTCTTTCAAAGTTGTTTTTATCTATAATCCAATTGTATAAATTAGATTCTGGTTCTTCTCAATTGGCTCTGCATCACTTTATGGAAGGTTTTCTAGTTTCCTGAAAAACCATTATATCATTTATCATGTCATAATGATAATCCATTCTATTAATATAATATACTTTGTAGGCATTCCTCAATAGAAGGAAGCTCCTTTAGTGTCCAGTTTGGGATTAGTATGGCATGAACTCCTAGATTTATTTGTGTACAAAGGGGATCCTTTATTATCTCTTTATAATATGAGCCTAATATTGGTATGGATGGGTCAAATTGTATGCACAGGGACATTATTTGGAGTACACAGTTCCAAATTTCCTTCAGGCTAGCCAGACCAATTCAGAGTTCCAAACTGTATTACCATTCCTATTTTCCTGCAGCCTAAGAAACATTTATCATTTTCCTCTTTTGTCCCATTAACCATTTTGTATCAGAACTATATCATCATCTTTTCCAGAGTGCCAAGAAATATTTGCAGACTTGGGAGTCACTAACTATTAGAATAAAGGAGCTACAAGCTGGAAAGCAGGCAGCCATGAAGGTAGAGATGTGAACAAGCAAAGAATGTCGTACAAAGCATGTATATAACACTAAGATAGAATTCAGAGAGTAAAAGGAGACAAACAGGATGACAAGCAACAGGATAGTTTGGGTGGCTCTAGTCTCAGGGGAACAACTAGGTGTGAGACTGTTGGCATAAATGTACTGGGCTCTCTGGTGGTGTCTGTACAAGACAAAAACCATATATCGGCTGGTTCCCACCATGATTCCTATACACAAAACATCAGGAAGGGAGACTGTGAGTATATACATTGCAATATTATGTGACATTGGAAATGCAGCAGCACAGAAAATTAAATCCTGTCCTTCAGTGATATTTTTGTTTCCCATTGGACCTTTCATATATAAAAGAATCGTGCAATTTGTCAGTAGATAGAAGGTCCAGCATGAGAGAAACAATGGAGCAACGCACTTTTGGGCTCTAGCTTTTAGGTTTGCGCACCAGGAGCTTCTAGGATTTAAAGTGATGGCTTGGAAGCTACTCAGGAGGCAGGTGGTACAGAGGGAAAGGTCCCGGGCTACTTTGTGACAGTAAAAGACAAGTTTACATCCCACGTCATCCAAGAAATTGGTGAGCCCCAAAGTTGCCATTATCTGAGGAATCCCTTTGGAAAGAAGCACCAAGTCATTGACAAAGGCCAGGTGGGAGAGAAGCAAGTCAATGGTTCTCAGCCTGGGACCAGTGAAGAAGGTGATGATATACAGGCCCAGGAGGAAGGAGTTCCCCAGGACCCCAAATCCAGTCTGAAACAGAAACAAAAGCCCCAGTGCCACGTCCTTAGAAATCATTTTCTTTTTGTTAATGGGAGTACATAGCATTCAAAACCAGTCAATCTGTAATAATTCAGAAAAACAAGGAGTAGAAGGTATTTCCTGAGATGAGGGAGACACTTTCCATGGCCAATACACCCACTGTTCACTCCCATAGGGAAAAACCTGTGGAGAATTTCTCTTTTATTACTGCTATATGGGTATTTGGAAGATAGTATTGACAGGAAACGTTTTGATGTTTTATTTTGCTTTTCATTTATAAAAGGTTCTTCTTTGAAACACTGGTTGACTTCTTTGGTGAAAGAGTTAAATTATAATAATACCAATAATATGGAACCTAACAGAGTTGAAGATGCTGATGACAGAGACCACTTGGTGGAGAATTTGAAGTCAGGAGCTCGTAAAGTCTAAAATCTACTGCCATACTAATCTGTGTCTTTTAGCAGGATATCTGTCACTGGAACCAGTCACTCATGACTATTAATTATATTTTGTAATTTCCATCTACAAAGGACAAATTAAAAAAAAAACTGAGTATTTCCTTTGCCAGCCTGTTTCTCATGCTATTGCTATAAATATATTTCTATCTTTTTGTGTGCATATACATATTGCTTAAGTAATGATTATTCATATAACATATAAATATGTGTATTTGGAACATATACATACATATATACATACATAAATATACATATATGCATACATATATATGATTCTTTCATAGCAGAAAAAAATTGAAAAGTAAGATACTCTTCCTACTGGGGAGTATATAAACAAATTTGATCTGACAATAACAGAATATTATTTTGTCATAAAAATGGCATTGAAGGTTCTCAAGAAATTGTGAAGAGTTGTGTGTTTTAACGCACAGCAAAAATAGCAAAATTCAGAAAAGTATTTGAACAATTAAAGTATAGAGAAAACATCTTTGAGAGATTTTGGAACTGATAAATGCAACAATAAAAACATGAACCCTGAAAGCAAAAGATAAAATATACTCACCTCCCCACCTTCATTAAATTGTACACATACACACACAAACACACACAGATATATTGTACATGTATATGTATCTATAGAGATATACACACATACTATATGGTATGTACATATACAAATACACATACATAGACTATAGTTCTTTTTCTTCCTTTTTTAGGGTATAAGTCTAGTAATTATATATCTGAATGAATGGCCAAGCATGTGTTAATAATTTGTAGTCTATTTCCAAAGTGATTTCAAGAATAATCAAACCAATTCACAGCTCCACCATTTTTGCATAATTTTTCTTTTTTTCCATAACATCTCCAATATTTGCCATTTTCCTTTCATAATTGCATTAGGCACCCTGATGTTTTTCAGGCTGAAGAGAAATTCTTTCAATTAGTATTTCTTTAAATATCAATGATTTGGATAATTTATCCATGTGGTTGTCCATCCTTCAAATTTTTGGTCTTTGAAAACTGCCTATTTATTTATTATCTTTTAAAGCAACTAATTGGGTTCTTTTTAAAACTTTTATTTATTTTAGTTTTCATCATTCATTTCCACAAAATTTTGAATTATAAATTTTCTCCCCATCTTTCCCCTACCCACCACCCCAAAAACAGCCATCCTATTGTATAACCCCTCCCCCAATCTATTCTCTCCTATGTCCTTCCCCATCACCCCTCTGACTTTCCAGTAGGGCAAAAGGATCTCCCTACCACAGTGCCTGTGTATCTTAAGTCCCAGTTGGATATAATTAATGATAATAATAATAATAATAATAATAATAATAAT
>CM053588.1:76670396-76698537 GCA_028646515.1 Pseudochirops corinnae | reverse complement strand
CTGAAAAGTCAGAGGGATGAGGGGGGAAGACATAGGAGAGAATAGATTGGGGGAGGGGGGTGGGGGGATACACTGGGATGGCTGTTTTGGGGTGGTGGGTAGGGGAAAGATGGGGGAAAAATCTGTAACTCAAAATCTCATGGAAATGAATGATGTAAACTAAAATAAAAAAATAAGTATTTATATGAGTATATATAAATAAATTTTATATGATTATATAATTATGTATTTCAACAAGTTCCACCAAATAGCAAATTTTCTCTTTGGCTATTTTCTGTCAGCTTTTCAAGCCTAAAGAGATTTTTAAAAGGGAAATGAATGTATTTAGAGCAGTTCTTTTTGTGGTGGCAAAAACTGGAAATTGACAAGATGCCTCAATTGGGGAATAGCAGTAATCAAGTTCTACAAGAATAACATATCTATTACCCTCTAGGAAGAGCACAGAGTTGTATATACTCTTTGTGTTTAATTTTAATCCTTGTTTCAAACCTCCAAAATCCACTAAAATGTTTTAATAGCTATCATAACTTGGAAATTTATGGTAAAGTTAAACCACTTGAGAAGGAAATGCCAAACCACTTCAGTATCTTTGTCAAGACAATTCCATGGATAGAATGGTTTGTGTGGTCATGAAATGTTGGACATGAATAAATAACTGAGCAACAACAAAAAACAAGCATCTTCCATATAGGAACACAGGCATTTTAATTGGGTCACATACACAGGAGGGGAAGTGATGAGTGTCAATCATCTCCCTAAGTATTTTGATTTATCTATGTTTCAGATGAAGAGATGGGCTTAGTGAGCATATGCCCCACCATCTTAGGAAACTGCGTTTTTTAAAATAGAGTCCCCCAGACTAATTCAACACAATAGCTGACTTTTCATACCTAGATTTAAAAAGAAAATGGAATTCTTACCCAAGGAGTTAGAGTCCTTGTTTTGATCAATGATGCTATGATAGATTGCTTTAAAATCTAGTATGCCTTATGTGTTCCATTGATCAACTTTTTAATATTTTATCAGAACCAATATTTTGTTGATTAATTCTTCATGTTATTATTAGAGATCAGCTACTTCCAGGTCCCTTTCTATCCCATTTTTTCTTGTTATTTCCTTTGATATTTTGTTTTTCTGTCCATCTTTAAAGCAACTTTTTGCTTGAGCGTTAAGACAGAAAATTTATAAATGGAATTTGATACCCTTGTCATTTTTGCAATTACAGATCAACAATTTAGAATTACTATTTCTCCAAATACATATATATACATATATGCCTTTAATTTTGTAAAAAAAAACATTTTAAATGCTTATTCATATAATTACAGTGATTAGTTTGACATTTTGAGTCCCTGATATTTTCTAGAAATAGAGAAAAAGTCACAGATAGGGATCACCCATAGTTCTCCTTCCTTCCATTACTTATTTGACTCTTACGTTCAGGGTTTAGTGACTTCCCATAATGCTAATTTCTACACGTCTTCTCTTTTCATTATCCATAGAGTGTTTATTGCTGTGGTGGTAAGGGAATTTGAATATCTTCCCTGCCTCTTACTAGGCCTAGGGAATTTGAAGATCTTCTGTGCCCTTGAATGGGCTTTACTCAGAGCCCCACAAGAGAAGTTTGTTTAGGGGATACTTGTTTTTGTTATTTTGTCATTAGGCAGTAGGTCATGAAGATTGTGATGTTCTCTGACCCTGGAGAAGGCTATACATACATCTGAGGTGAAGTTTTGCTTTGGGGGCTTACTTATGAGAGGATTGTGTGATTTGGGCAGGTGAGACTCTGGGCAGTCGTTAAGGCCCCCAGCTTTGAAAAAATCAGATGTTGATACTTCTCTCTCTGGTAACCAACACTGTATGTATGTAATGGTCAGACAGCTTGAAACCCTGTCTGTTGGTCTGTTGAATTGTGTTTTCTCCATCTGTATTTTTTTGTCTGCTTGTAATTTCTATTTGTATCTTCTGAAGTTCAGGATATTGACTTTTTCCCCTGAACTAAGGGAATGATATATGTTTGATGAAAATAAGATTGTTAATCCCTTTTGAGTTGCTTTCCTTTTGAAAAGCAGATCAAAGAACCTGTGCTAGAAGTCATCCTGGCTATGCTAGGGTGCTTGCTGTTACAGTTGCCTGTACCCTGAGTCACAGACTCTGTGGAAACCCCCCTACCACTCCCTGCTGTTTATCCACCATATTGCTCAGCCATCTCTTTTGAGTGGCAGATTAAACATGAGTTCTCATGTCCTAACTTTTACCATGTTCTTTCTCAGTTTCCCTCATTTCAGTACTTGGGAGAAAAAAATAACTGAACTTTGGGGAGGGAAAGCACTATTGATGCTTGTCTTATTATAGAATAACTGTAGTAAAATTATAAGGAAAGTTCAGTTCACCTAAGTGTGTATACTTGCCTCTGGTATTTGTGGAGCCTTCTACACCCCAGGTCTACCACCTGTATTCCTGCAGTTTTGGTTGGAAAAAAAGAGGGCATTTGCTTGCGGATTTATACAACCAGGAACTGTTGTCTTCCCACCTATTACATTCATTATTATTTTGTATGTTCTTCACCTCATTCTCTACTCTCTCCTAGTGTTTTCAACTGTCCTTTCTTAGAACTGTTGTGTTAAGGATGAAGACTAATGTTGAGAGTTAGTCAACCTAGATTTTCAAGACTTCCTTCCTAGAAGTGACTATTCCAAATTATGGGATCATTAAGTTATCCTTGTAGATGGATCCTAAAAGTGCATTACATGCCAAGATGGGCAATCTGGAAAAGGCAAACTTATTTTGTTTTTATCTGAATAGTGATAGAAAGAAATGCATTGAAGTGACTAGCAATATGTATGTCCTTTTGTCCACCACATCTCACTTCTTCAACCCAATACATCTAAAGTCATCAACATTCTCCTCCTTTGATATTGCCCCAGTCATCGTCTATAAAATTGTTTATAACATTGCTCTCCTCATCCTGTTCTATAGATCCGAGTTCTTCTTAGGTATATCACCATTGATCTTCACCCACTAAACATGTGTGTTCCACAAACAAGAGGATTTAGTTAATCGTTGCTGTTTAAACTAATTTGGAGAATGAGAATAATTCCTCCTTTTTCTTAATTCTAATATATTTTTGCTAAAATCATTGGTGTTTTCCTCAATGTGACTTTTCTTCGTAATTGGTGATTACATAAAGTATCCATTTGATATTTTGATAAGTGTTCAGCCTATAGATTCAATTGGGTAATTTTAAGATCTTTCTATATTAGTTTATCCCAACCTGCAAAAATTTATTTGTCTTCAAAATTAGTTGTTTTTTTTCTCTCTTTGTTTGACCTATGACTTTTTCAGCCCAAGTAGCACCTGGGAAGGAAATTTGCTTAACCTATAAAGAGTCTCGATTATTCCTCAGTTTATTATATCATTTGACTGAGAAGTAAAACAACTTGCCCAGGGTTTCAAAGTCAATATGTATCAGAGGCAAGCCGTGAGCATAGGTCAGTTTGATCTCCAGACCAGCCCTCTCTCATCTACACTTTGCTGTCTGTTTTAGTGCTTTTACAAATATGCTTTTTATTGGAATTCAAAGAAGTTTTCTTGGTTTCTTAATAACTTAATTTTCATGTGTTTAACGTATTCTTCCATATTAAAAAGATTCTCTATATTTTTTGCTCCTTGTATTGTTGTTATAAAGAAATTGGAACTGTATGGAATTTCAAGGGCTGAGAAGGAGACGCTGTGCTGGATAGAAGGCTTCAAAATGCCTGAAAAACCTTGAATAATGTCTCCTATATTTATATTGCGATGGAAGTATTGGAGTCATTTCCTTAAGAGAGCCTCATGATATGGCTCTTATACAGAATGTTTTCCCAATTTTATACATGATAAAATTGAGGTTAAGAGTGCTGAAGTCACCTGTGGATTCATTGAACACAGCTACAAACTTCCAAAATATATGTTCAAACCTAGGTAATTTTGAATCTAGGAAGAAAGCAAGATCAGAGGCAGGAGTGCAGGCACGTGGCATTGAATGAATGGGAATGAATTTGCTGCCTCTCAAACCCTATCTCCATTATTCAGAGGCAACGCCAAGATATGGACATAGGCTCAGAGGCCCTCACTTGGGCCTTCAGTGATCTTTGCCTCTCTTTGTGTCTTTGACCCCATTTGACTCTGACATCTGCAGCAGCTCAGGAAAGTTTCTTCCCCAGCAGAGACACTGACTAGTTGTTGAACCTTTCTCAGTATTTGTTAATCAGTCAGAGGGGAATGCTTATGAATCAACAGTAATATCTGGTGATAATTTACACCTGGGACAAAAGTTAACTTTATCTGAGACACCCTTGACTGCCCTGTCAGAATGTCTTGTCTCTGACAGGTGACATGGTAATGACAGCTCTGGGGAAGGTGAGATCAGAGAACCTGGTACACCTACAAATAGCTCCCTGCCCTTCTGTCCTCAACTCATCCAAGTTCATGGGAAGAAGTACATGCATACAAGCACAATAAGCTGTTTTCTTGTTGGCTTACTGGGTGCCACAGACATGTCCTTTCCATCAGCAGTTGAGACCAGCATGGTGAGTATATCTTTATATACAAATCTCAGAAGCAGGGCTTTGGAAGGCAATGCATTCCTTCAGATCACCAACCTAATTCAAGATTCCTTTAGTTGAGAAAAGAAGTCTGGATAATTGAGTAAAAAGAGATCTAGATTTTCCTCCTGATATCTCAGAGAGACACTGGCTTATCTTCCTCTTTTTCTAGGCATAAATGAAATCCCCAATTATTCTCCCTGTCCTAAATGACCCCTGCCTTTTAAAATCTTGGGCTGTTATATCGCTTCCCTGGACTCACTATCATTTATGTTTCTTTTATGACCTTGCTTTGATCCCCTCTAGAATCCTTATCCTTTTCTCCTTTCTTTCTGAAAGGGGGACCATAATGTGTCCAATTATTCCTTATTAGATGGACTCAGTTCGATTCCAGGTCTCTATGAAAAAGAGTAACTATAAATATTTTTGTACATCAAGTTCTTTCTCTCATTCTTTGCTTCGTTTGGGGGTATAGGCTTTGGAAAGTTATTGCTAGGTCAAAGTGCATGGATAGTTGAGTGATTTTCTAGACCACTGGTTCTCAACCTTCCTAATTCCACGACCCTTTAACACAATTCCTCATGTTGTGGTGACCCCAAACCATAAAATTATTTTCGTTGCTACTTCATAACTGTAATTTTGCTACTGTTATGAATCATAATGTAAATATCTAATATGCAGGATATATTTTCATTGTTACAAACTGAACATAACCCACAGGTTGAGAACCACTGTTCTAGACTAAGGTCCAAACTGATCTCTAGGATATTGGATAAATTTCCAGTTTCATTAGAAGTACAGTATTGGGTATGTTTCTTACAGTCCCTCTCATACTTCTAATTTTGATTTTTGTCATCTTTTCTAATTTGATGAGTATGTTATGGAACTTAAGATGCTTCAATTTTCACTATTTAAAATATTGGATATTTAAATAATATCAATGATAAATGATGTTTGTCTAGCACTTTAAGTTTTTGTAAAACACTTTGCTTATGCTATCTCAGTTGATTCCCTTAGACGAGTTGTGACATAAATTGTCCTTTTATCTCCTTTTAGCAGATGAGGAAGCTGAGGCAGAGGGAATTTAAGTGACTTGCTCAGGTTTACAAAGTAAGGAAATATCTGAGGCAGGATTTTGACCAAATCTTCCTGATTCCAAGTCTGGTGTTTTATCCAACACTTCTACTCATTAAAATTCAGTCTATATTTAAATCATAGATCAAACCTTATACTTCATTAAATGTTTGCACAAAACTCAGCCACTTGCCCCTGACTTCTTCAGAAATGTCCCATAATTTTTTCTAGATTCCAAACTCCTTTAAAGATAAAGCAGCAATATCTATGTACTATTGCATAAACTATTGAAATGTGTTCCTAATGAAACTGGACTCCCTTCTTATCCATAATAGTACAAGGAAGCTTATTTGTCTTTCATGTTTTCATTTGCAAATTGGGGGAAAACAAACAGCACAGGGTTTTTGAGACCTTGAGCACTTTACGCCTATAGCTCAAATCCCTCTAGCTATTGCTTACTAAAGGCAGACTCTAAGTGACAGTCTCAGACTTGACCATTTCCACAATTTGGCTGTTTTACCTCCAGTTCCACCCCTCCCCTTTTTTTATATTCAATTGCTAATGTCACAGAATCACATAATTTCAAAAATGGAAGAAAACTGAAAACCATTTCCTTCTACAGATATCTGTCTTAGAAGTGCTCTATAGGGTTTCTAGGAAGATTTCTAACAAGGGGAAACCCACTTCTTTCCAAAGTGGTCCAATTTGCTTTGGTGTAACTGTAATTGGTTGGAAGTTTTGCTGATATCCATCTGAAAACAGTGTCTTTATAACTTCCACCTACTGCTCCCAATTCCTTCCTCTAGAAACAAACAAAAGAAACACAATCATTCTTTTTTCAAAAATTCTTAAAATACTTAAGGTCATATATCACAATATTCTACTTGTTCCCAGCCTGAATACTACCAAATTATTCATGATTCTTTTTTTTTTAAATAAAGACTTAAAGCTTTTTAACAATCCTGTTCATTCACATGTGGAAATTCTAATTTAACAAAATCCTTCTTAAAATAAAGAGCTAAGAACTGAGGCAATATTCCATAGGTGTTCTGAGCAGGGCAGATTATGTAGTTGAATTATCGCTACCCTCATAAGGGACATTATTTTAATTTCCTTGCAATACACAATCACATAGAAAGTATGAGTACCCATCCATGTATTGATTGCCTTATGGTAACATTCAGTTTACTAGTAATTTCAGATACTCCACACCCCCATGCCAATATGAACTAATTTCTTACCAACCCAACTTGGTCTTGTGTTTGAGAAGTTGATTTCTGGAACTCAAATATTAGGTTTCACATTTTACCCTATTAAGTTACATCATATTGAATTTGACTTAATGTGCTATTCTATTATGACTTTTCAGAATTTTGATATGATCACCCGGTGACATTTTCTTTCTCACCTTTCTCTTATTTGATTTTCATAAGCATGCCATCTAGCCCCTTTATACCACTAATTCATGCACATATTCAATAGCACAGAACTAAGGACAAATTCCTTCAACTCTCCATTGAGATGTCATATTAATATGGAATCAATAATAACTAGTCCTTGTGTCTTGACATTCCACCTCTTCAGTACCTACTTAATAACTAGTTCAGTTCTCTTTCATGTCCACAAAAATAGTATGAATTTTTTTTCTAATGAATTGCTCAAATTTTGGTGAGATATGTCTTAACCAGTCTAGAATTACTTTCCAAAAGTAAAATCATGTTAGGTTAGGGGTTCATAAAATATTTGTGTGTGTGTGTGTCTGTGTGTCTGTGTGTGTGTGTTTGTGTAATGTACCCTTATCTCTCCTATATTCCCCTTTCTTCTGTTACTGCCACCATTCTGACGGAAGTGTTTATCAGCTCTCACATGGATTATTGCAATTATTTCCTTATGAGTCTCCCTGCATCAAGTCTCTTACTTTCTCTAGTCCATCCTCCATACAGCTTTGAATTTTTTAAAAATATATATAATTAATTTATTTTTAGTTATCAACATTCACTTCCATAAGATTTTGAGTTTTGAATTTTCTCTCCCACCTCTTCTCCCACTTCCCCAAGATGGCATACAATCTGATATAGGCTCTACTTGTACTTTCATATTAAACATATTTTCATATTAGTCATGATATAAAGAGGAATTAGAACAAACAGGAGGAACCATGAAAAAGAAGAAATGAAACAAAACACCAAAAAAAGTAGAGCAAATACTGTGCTTCCATCTGCATTCAGTGTCCCCAGTTCTTTCTCTGGATGTGGATAGCATTTTCCATCTTGAGCCTTTCACAGTTGCTTTAGATCCTTGCATTGCTGAGAAGAGCTAAATCTACCAAGGTCAGTCATTACACACTGTGGCTGTTACTGGTTCATTTCACTCAGCATCAGTTCATATAAACCTTTCTAGGTTTTTCTGAAGTTTGCCTGCACATCCTTTCTTATAGCACGATAATATTCCATTACATTCATATGCCACAACTTGTTCAACCATTCCCCAATTGATGGGCATTCCCTCAAAGTCCAATTCTTTGCCACCACAAAAAGAGATGCTCTAAATATTTCTGTACATGTGAACCCTTTTCTCATTTTTATTATCTCTTTGGGATATAGATGTAAAAGTAGTATTGCTTGATCAAGAGAATGCACAATTTATAGCCCTTTGGGCATAATTCCAAATTGCTTTCCAGAATGGCTGGATCAGTTCAGAACTCCACCACTGATGCATTGGTGTTTCAATTCTCCTATATCTTCTCCAAATTTATCATTTTCCTGTTTTGTCTTGTTAGTCAATGTGATAGGTGGGATGTGGTACTTAAGAGTCATTTTGATTTGCATTTCTCTAATTAATAGTGATTTAGAACATCTTTTCATATGACCAAAGCTACCTAGCTTTAATTTCTTCCTCTGAAAACTACCTTTTCATATCCTTTGACCATTTATCAATTGGAGAATGACTTTTATTCTTAGACATTCAACTCAGTTCTCTATATATTTTAGAAATGAGACCCTTATGCTTTTCACTCTCCTTTCTCCTTTTCTCTCCTCACTAGAGTTTTGCTTTTGACCACCACCTCCATTTGTCTTATTTTTTGTCATTACATCAAAGTCAGCTCCTACCCACACTCTTTATCTATGTATACCCCTTTTACTGGCATAATAACAATACAGTTCTCAAGAGTTACAAATGTCATCTTCCCTCATAGGGATGTAAACAATCTGCCCTTATTAATGACATTTATTGTTGGTTTTTTTTCTTTCTTGTTTGCCTTTTTATGCCTCTCTTGGTTCTTGTATTTGAAAATCAAATTTTTTGTTGAGCTCTGGTCTTTTCATCATGAAGGTTTAAAAGTCCCCTATTTCATCAAATGTCCATCTCCTCCCCTGAAAGATTATGCTCAATTTCACTGGATAGTTTATGCTTGGCTGTAATCCAATCTCCTTTGCTTTATGGAATAATGTATTCCATGCCCTCCAACCTTTTAATGTAGAAGTTGCAATAATGCATAATTCTGACTGTTGTTCCATGATACATAGATTGTTTCTTTCTGACTGCTTACAGTATTTTCTCTTTCACTTGATAATTTTGGAATTTGGCTACAATATCCCTTGGCATTTTCAGTTTGGGATCTCTTTCAGGAGGTGATCAGTGGATTCTTTTGATGGCCATTTTACCTTCTCATTCTAGGACCTCAGGGCAGTTTTCTTTGGTGATTTCCTGCAAGCTGCTATTTGGCTCTTTTTTTCACCATGGCTTTCAGGTACACAAATAAGTTTTGCATGTACCAATGAGGTATTTTTATGTTTTATTCTGTTTTTTTCTTTTTTCTTTTTGTTTCTGATTGACTGATTCTTGATATCTCATGGAGTTATTAGCTTCCACTTACCCAATTCTAATTTTAACAAATTCTTTTCTTCTATTAGATTTTGTGCCTCTTTTTCCATTTAGCCAATTCTACTTTTCAAGAATTTGTTTTCCTCAGTCAATTTTTGTCCTTTTTCCCCCAAGCTATTGACTCTTGCATACCTCTCATTTCTTTTCCCATTTTTTCTTCTCTTACTTGACTTTTAAAATCCTTTTTGAGCTCTTCCAAGAAGGCTTTTTGGGCTCCAGACTAATTCATATTCCCCTTTGAGGTTTCAGACATGGGTATATTGACAATGTTGTCCTCTTCTGAATTTGTGTCTTGATCTTCCCTGTCCCTGTAATAAGAATCTATATTCATTTTCCATTTCTGCTTTTTGCTCATTGCATTTCCCTAATTCCCAGCTTTTAGTGTTGAACTCTCCTGCTGGAGTGTAGGGGGCACTGACCCAAGCTTCTTGTGTTAGGAGCCCAGTCCAGCTTTGTGTCCTGGGGCTTTAGGTGCTGGCAGCTGGAGACTCCAGGAATCTAGCTTACCTGCTTCTGAGCTGGGGTCAGCAACACTGGAATTCTCAGGGTGAGGGTGGGAGTCTGGCACCTGGGGAATGCCTGCTTATCCAGGCCTTGCACTCAAATTTTTGACTCCTGCTCACTGGGATCTTTCACTCCAGTCTTTGGCTGCTGGAGGATGTCTGCCACCTTGGAGCTGTACCTCCAGGAGTTGTGCTGAAGCACCAGGACATTTTGCTGCTGAAGAATCCGGCACATATGGTGGTTTTCTGAGCTGGTCTCTATTGGTTTCTCTGACTGTGCTGAGGCACTTGGGGGTCCTGGTATTGGCACTTGCCTGTTCCACTACTCTGGGGTTCAGGATCTCCCCTTTGTTTGCTAAGTTAGAGCTTGCTGCTGACTTGCTTGGATGCCTCCTTTCCTGTACTGTTCACTTTGCCCCAGAGCAAGAAGGGCCTTTCTCATTAATCCCCCAAGTTTCCTGGGCTACAAGACTGCTGCACTCCATCTTTCTGCTGGCTCAGCTGCTCCAGGGTTTTTCCAGTGGCAATATTTTCTGGGCTTTCAGAGGTCAATAAGAGAGGGTGAGTGTGATTTACTTCCTGAAATTGTTTTTTTTTTTTTAAATCACACTGAGTTGGCACATTCTTTTGCCTCACCATTACCTTCAGGATCAAACACGAAATCTTTGGCTAAGCTTTTAAAATATTTCAGAAACTGATGCTTTCCTACATTTCTAGTCTTCTTATACCTTATCTCCCTTTATACTCTCTGTGATTCAGTATTACTGGCCTTCTTGTTCTTCCTTAAACAAAACACTACAGCCCCCTTTTCTAGGCATTTTTCTGGCAGTCCCACATGGCTAGAATTATCTCTTCCCCTTCATCTCCATCTCCTGGATTTTCAGATTTCATTCATGTCTCAGCTAAATTCCACTTTTCCCAAAATGTCTTTCTAGATCATCCGTAATCTTTAAGTTCATCTTCAACTCATCCTCTATATATCATCCTTCTACACATTTTTTTGTATGTTGCCTCTCCATTAAACTGTGAGTTCCTTGAAAGCAGGTACTGTCTCCCCCCCCCCCTTTCTTTCTTAACTTTCCTTTGAATCCTCAGTATGTAGCACTGTGTCTGGAGCATAATAGGTAATTAATAAGTGTTAGTTGATTTGGATGCCTTCAGCAATCTTCTCAGAATATTTTAAAAATATTATTTATTCATAATATTATTATTTATATATAATATAATATTTATAACATAACAGACAGATTTACAAAGTAAATCAAGTAAATTAAATTAAAGTCAGCAACATATGTAAAAAAATGAAGAAGAAGAAGCTCATGGGCTGCAGGTTAAGAACCCTCAAAATAGTTCTCATAAAAATTTGTCCCTGATGAAGAAATGCTTACTTTTTGTTGTCACAGATACCTTTTCTACATTTTTTGTGAATTATCTCTTGAATAATTCACATTCAAATTTTTGTTGTAATCAAAATCAGTGCTCCCCACTCCCCTCATAATAAATGGGATAATACCTGCTCTATTTTAGATATGCAAGGACTCTCCCAATAACCTTAAGTCTTTCAAAGATCACTGAGATTTACTCAACAATCACATCTGAAAGCTCATAATATCATTAATTTAGAATTTAAAGTGACCTCTTGTCCCATGAGTCCAATTCTCTCATTTTATAGATGTGGAAACTGAGGCACAGAGATGTTAGATGACTTGCTCTAGGTCCCACAGACACAAAAGTATTTCCCCACAAAATATTTGGGGCAAGATTTGAACTCAGCTCTTCCTGACTTTCAAGTCTAACACTCTATCCGCTACAGTAATTAGCTGTTTTCCATGCACTGAGATATAATTTCTTTTATCCTGGTAACTTTATCAATGGCAGCTAAGTGTTTTCTAAGCAAATCTGATTCTCATGGGTTTCATCTCCATATTAGCCATTTTCATCATAACCTTTTCTTGTTCAAAGGTCATTCCCTATGACAGAGAATCAAATAAAAAAGTTGAGTCACTGAGCCTTCTGTCCATCTGGAATCATCATAGCATCAAGCCCAAAGAATTTATTGGAATCCTTTTTTGTTCTTCTCTTTGCCCCAGTACAAAATAAAAAACAAACAAAACAAATATGTGTATGTATATATGGATATATATGTATATGTATATGTTTATATATATATTTATATATATATATATATATATATATGTATAATCTCTTGCTGTTTTTAACAACATAAGTTACTGAGCATTAGTTAATTAACTGTATTCACCCTGGAGGTTTTTCAAACATTCTGTGTTTTTTTTCCTTCTAATTTTAGGAGGGTGGCTCAGAATTGTTACCTCCTTCTGATCTCACTGTCTCTGGATATAAGAGTTTTCAGGCTATGCCTGCTTCTGACCAGTCTTGGGGGGAGGGGGGAGGTGCTAAAGGCTATGGACTTGCTTGTTTTCTAGAGCATAGGTGCTGCCTTTGCTGGTGTATCACGCCCAATTGCTCGTAATTTTAATCTGATTTGTGCAGTTCCAGGATAAATTGAGTGACAGTATGTTTGCTAACTGGATTTCATAAAGTATTATTCACTCTAGTGTTATTTTTCAGGTTGTTTTGTAGCAATAAAAAAGGAAGCTGCTGGTTTCCTTTCAGAATGCCAGCTTGGATAGAAGTCTCTCCCCACACTCCCCTCTGTGATTTCAAACTCTTCCTCTTCTATCCAAAATTTCAGAGTCCACAGCTGTGCTTTCCAGATTTCTTTTATCACTGTCATTTCTATCAATATTAGTCATCAGAAATAGGTAACAATCATCTAGTCTGAAAGTAATTTGATATTCTCTGTCACATTCCTGGAAATCCAAAAGGGCTCTCTGTGATTTTTATCAGGTTGACACAAGCAAGGCTTCCTCAGCTCTCCTTCCTCTGGCACTTGCTGATCTCTCCCTGACAGCACTTGTGGCTTTCCATCCTCAAACCTTTGCAGACTCTCTGATCAGTCATCCACCCAAACCACAGTCATTTTATTTTAGCACAGGCTGGTCTTACATCTCTATATGCCTCATACTTCTTTCTTTGATATTTATTGTTCCTCATGACATGGCCCAAACCTACTTTTCCCCATCTTCTTTCACATTCTTCCCCTTCACACATCCTATGGGTCAAGCCTTATTAGTGACCATATGTGTTCTGGCTCCAATCCTCTTATCCATTTCTTCACCATGCCTGAAATGTTCTCCCCTTCATGGAAACCCTTCTCTTCAAGTCTCAATCTTTTTTTGTATGAAACTTTTCCTGATCCCTCCAATTCTAGTGCTTTCCCCTCCAAGGTTATCTTGTATTTGCTCTATTCATTATGTTGCACATATTAACCAGACCATAACTAGTCTCTAACCTGGGAATGGCTGGAGCTGAACAGACCAAACCAGAGACAGGTGTGTCAAGGATTAAATGGAACTTTAATTAATTTCAGAGTAAGGAAAATGCTTGCAAACAGAAGTTCTCTCCTCCCTCCCCTGGAGGGCTTAATATTCTAGGTCAGAGGTGGGTCTTACATACATTAAAAAAAAATACAAGTGGACCAGACCACAACACAATCATTCTTAGCAGTTCCCACAGCAGGCTCATGCGTGGACAATGTAGATATTCCTGGGTGAGAATAATTCTTAAGCTGGTTGTCTTAATTCTCAATGGCCATTGAACCTTGTGATTATTCAGTGGGGTATAGAACCAGAGTTAATGTGGCAGGAACAGAAGTGCGGTATCTGACTCACTTACATAAACATAGAAATTTAGAAATTGTTAGCATGTCAGGAGATTTTGATGGATGGTTGTTGGCTGTAACATATTGGCTCTCAGGTCCCTGGGAAATAGGGGGAGCTCCAACAAATCTAAACAATAGTTGGATTTTCAGAATAATTTTTATTTATTTTTGCACTGACCAACCCCACTCCATTCTTATGTTAAAGAATAAAGATTGTTTTTCCTGATAAACTGTTCCATGGACATGAGCCCTTCAGGGACATTTATTTCTATTTGAAGGGTGAGACATACTTGCTTTTTCCATCATAGAAAATTGTTTGACCATGCCTAATAATAAACTTTTTTCTCCTTTTATCTTCTTTTTCAATATTTTTGTGTTTCCTCCTCCTCTTCCTCATCCTCCTCCTTCTCTCTCTGTCTCTCTCTCTGTCTCTCTCTCTCTGTCTCTGTCTCTCTCTCTGTCTCTCTCCTTTCTTTCGTTTAAAATGCAGTTCATTAAAAATTTCCCTGGTGCTTTATGTTGCCTCATGGATCAAGTTAAAGAAAAAAAAAACCTCTAGGTTCAGGAGTATCTAGAAAATTGGCACTAAGGAATACAATACAATTAAGCGCTATATTATTATGTGGCACATCAAGAAGGCAAAAATAAAAACACAAACCCAACATATACACTATATGGCAGTATAAACAGATAAAGATTCTTTCCCACAGTCACCTAGGGGCAGGGATAGATGTCAAGGAGTAAACACCTTCAGAGTTGGAATTCAGGTGGCAAAATTATCAAGCCTAAGAATGAGTTTGGTTGAGAAGAAGTAATTTGTGACAGATGTAGGGAGAGACATTCCAGATCAGACTCAGATATGGTAGAGAAGTTCTCTTCATCCTCTGCATCACTTAACCAGTCCAAGGCTTGCGTGAAGTTTGTGTAAGGATTGTTTCTTTATACGGATTATAAACTGGTGAGACGATCTAATTTTAACTATCTAAGGCAGCAGAAGAAATGACTAGGTCAGACCCTTGCAGTCAATCAAGTTGCATTTAATAAAAAAATTGCAAACCATATCTGCCTAACAGAAATTTAACAATAGAAAAGTACAAACTATCTGTTTTTCCTGGATGCTTTTATGGGCATTAGGATCACTTAGCCCAAGTGATTCCATTATTAGTGTCCTATTATTATAACTGTAACATCAAACAATATGCAATCATCACACCTGGGTCTCCATACTTCATGGGGGAAAAAGATCAATATGATGTCTTCCTTCTTTTTTTTTAATTTTAAAACCAAATTTTATTATCTTTTGTATATTTAATGAAAGGTTTAAACTTCGGGGGCTAATCATTTTTGATACAGGGCTTGTTGCACAATTTCATCTATTTAATGTCTTCCTTCTTGCTCATAACTCTCATGGTAAACTCTCCAGGAGAATTCTTCCTCATCTAGAACCTTCCCAACTTGAGAGCCACTTCTCACATATAGACCCAAGTTTTCCATAGGAACATGTTGCCTTAGACCTAGAGCTATAGGGAACAATAGAGGTAATTTCATAGAAGTTCAAAGAGATTAAAACAAAGTTATACAGATTGTAAGTAAGAGACAGGATTTGAAATTTTTTCCTTGGCATGCAAATCCAGGAGATGTTCCATTGAAACTTGTTGGCTTTCTCACCTCCTTGCTCAAGTTATGTTCCCATCTTGTTGAGTCTGATCAACTTATATTCTTTATTTTAGCAATGCTCCTCATCTTAATGAAAATGTTATCCTATTGCTGATTTTGCCCTGCCAAGCTACAGCTGGGTATCATTTCCACCATCCACACCTTTGCAGCACTTGTGAAGCTCAACAAAACTTGAGAAAATCATGAAACCATGCTATATGTGTCCAACCCGGATATATGCTACGTAGTCTCAACTGGGCCCTCCCTGAAGGAAAAGAATTATTTTTGAAAAATTCTAAGCAGTTTGGTTCCACTCAGAACAGCAGCATTTCCAAAACTTCATCCCACTTCCCATATAGATTACCCTTGCCCATTCCTCTTAGCCGAGAATCTTATCTCATATTTACCTGAAAAATTTGAGGACCATTTTCCAAGAGGTCCCCATTTATTCCATCCTCCTCTTTTCACATCACTCAAATGCTTTCTTCCACTCTCTCCCTTTTCACTTTTTTCACATGAAGAGATGGTCCTCTTTGACAAAGCTATTCCCTTTATCTTCATGAATGATCCCATTCTTCTCCCTCTTATGCTCCATCTATCATTCCTACTCTCAATAATTTTCAAAATTTATCTTCTGATTGCTTCCCTATCGACTATGAATTCTTCCCTTTTCCCTCCATCTTTAAAAATCTTCTCTTACTCTGTCTATGACTGTTAGCTGTCATCTCATTTCTCTCTCTTCCCTTTCTAGGCTAAAGTCCTTTAGAAGGTCATCTATAATAGGAGTCTCATTTTCCTCTCCTCTCACTTCTTAATTCTCTGCAGTGTGCCATCTGACTTCATCATTAAACTGAAACTATTCCCTCCAAAGTTTTAATTATATTTTAATCACTAATTCCAATTACCTTTCCTCAATCATCTTTCTGAAACTTGTAACACTGTCACTCACTCTCTTCTCCTGGATACTCTCTTCTCTCTAAGTTTTTTGGTACTACTCTTTCATTTCTGCTCCTACTTTTGTAATCACTCCTTTTGAGTTTCCTTTACTTAATTTTATCCAATTTCTGCCCTTAATTTTTTCTGTGATATAATTTTTAAAATTCTTGTTTACTTCATTTTTAAAGAATCAAACAAGAATTTTATAGTATAGTATAATAAAAAGATGATTACACATGAAACTACAAATCTATTATGTACAACTTGTTATTCCATTTTAATATATAATGTTATCATGCAGATTTCTTTTTTCCCCCTTTTCTCCTTCCCTCTCTCAATCTAGGGATGGCTAGAAGTAGATGCAAATCTGCATAGACACATATACACATATATGTATATGTGTATATATATATATACACACACACATACATGTGGCATAAATCTATATCTATCTAATCATTCGATACATTTATTCATCAGCTCTTTCTCTAAATGTAGATAGTATCTTCCTTTGCATTTGTAGTTAATTTGGGTATTTATAATAGTCAAAATGACTCATTTGCTTAAAGTTGTTCACAAAACAATATTGCTATTACTATAAACAATGTTCTCTTGGTTCTGTTCACTTCCTTCTTCATTATTTCATGCAAATCCATTCATACTTTTCTTAGATCATCAAGCTCATTATTTTTTATCGCAGTGTAGTATTACATCACAATCATAAAAAGTTTAACTCAAACTTAAACTTTAAGTGTCCCCCAAGTCTCAGTCCTGGTCCCTCTTCTCTTTCCATTCTATACTATTTTTCTCACTTGGAATATATGAGAAGTTTGGGGAAGACTATTACTGCTGGTGTGATTTTTTTCCAAGCCCTTTTTCAGGGCTACTCATTGACTTTTAGTGTCCACTTGTCACCCAACTCTCACTTGTTTCTTTAAGAACCTGTAGCATAGGCAAAGGCCACATCCCAGTAAAACCATCTTGGAAGAGTGGCTAAAGCAGACTGAAGTTTACTGATGGACCTCAAACCAGTCATTGAGGTAGGGGAATGTCTACCTCATTCTTCTGGAGCTTTCCTCTGGCGGAATGTGTAGATGTAAGCAAATTGTTACTAAGGGGACTTTGAAGACCATGAAAGGAAAGAGGTTCTATAGAGTACTTAGCACTTGTTCAGATACTGCAGACACCAAGGTTATCTACAAGATCGTGAGCCATACATAGCTAATCATCTTGACTTTTGTGTTGCTCTTTGGTCTCTGGTGAATCTGGAAGAGGGAATGAGACTGATGACTTTGTTGCCACTCTGTCTCACATAAATCCAATTTACATATAAATCAAAAGGCATAGCCTATATTATTTTCATATCTTACTATTTTATTATTTTATTATTATGCTATTTTATAATTTTATCATTTTACCTACCTCAAAGTCTTGTAGTAATGGACAAGAGATGAAGCAGCAGGTCCAGATTACTGGGAGCTATAATCACAACCCAACACACAGGTGACCCAGGGCATAGGGTCATCTTCTCATAGGACTGAGGCAGCAGTGGGATTTCAGTGGTCCTCTGGTGTCTGAGCAGTTTTTTTTTTTCCAAAGGGGTTAACAATCTTACTTCAATTAAACAATGTTCCACTGTTCCAACTGGGGTTGGGATCAGAGGTCTCCTCTCTCTCTCTCTCAGAGGTCTCCTCTCCAAATCTTGGTGAGTGATTTACATTTACAGCCCGGGGCGGGGGGGGGGCCTTAATGGCTAAACACCTTTCTATGAGCAAGCCCCAAGGCAATATCATTCTCCCAGAATATATATACACTTTTGACTAATAGGCTCAGAGCCAGAAGGCACCAAAGCCCACTGAGACTCAGTCCAGCTGTGAATTACCAGGGTTCAAAGGAGACTGATCCTTCAGATGTTTACAATTTAGCATGAGCTTAGGAAACTGAACTCCAACAACAAAATCCCACCTTGCTTGCACTCACATTGGGTTAGTATTTGTGATATCATACGTGCAACCAATTATTCTCTCCATCAAAAATACCTTGTAAGTACAGGTTCCTAAGTACTAGGTGACTTCCAGGTATTAAGGTTTCTACTAGAACCTTGTAGGGATTATATTATTTAACCATTTCACCAAAGAAGAATTCAACTTTTAATGTTTCAGAGAAGAATCTTCTAGAAATAAAAGGCAAAAAAGATATCAGAAGCTTTCTAATCAATACTGTCCTCTCGGAGGTTCATCAGGAAGCTCTGAAAGAAATATTCTCATCCTATTCTTTTAGATAAAATGAATGGTTGGTGGTGATTCATATTGGACAACTGAAGTATACTCATCCTCTCAGGAATTATCTTCTACTCCTTGTATTTCTGAGTGAGCAAGGATTCCCTGGTTTTGACAGCTATTCCCCTTTAAGCAACAAAGAGAAAATGATATCTAAGGACACAGCACTGGGGCTTCTTTTGCTGTTTCAGACTGGATTTGGGGCCCTGGGAAATTCCTTTCTACTGGGTCTTTATACCATCACTTTCTTCACTGGTCCCAGGCTGAGGTCCATAGACTTACTTCTCTCCCACTTGGCCTTTGTCAATGACTTGGTGCTTCTCTCCAAAGGGGTCACGCAGACAATAGCTGCTTTGGGGCTCAACAATTTCCTGGATGATGTGGGATGTAAACTTGTGTTTTACCTTCACCGAGTGGCCCGGGGCCTTTCCCTCTGTACCACCTGCTTCCTGAGTGGTTTCCAAGCCATGACTTTAAGTCCTAGAAACTCCAGGTGGGTAGAACTCAAAGCCAGAGATCCAGATTACATTATCCTCTTCTGTTTCTTGTGCTGGACTTTTCATCTGCTGACAAATTGCTGTATTATTTTATATGTCAAAGGCCTTATGGGGAGTAAAAACAACACTGACAGAAATTTCATTTATTGTTCTGCTACAATTGATGTTTCATTTAATGTTGCACTACATATATTAATTGTCTTCCTTCCTGATATTTTATGTATGGGAATCATGGTGGGGACCAGTGGATATATGGTTTTCATCTTGTACAGACACCACCAGAGAGTCCAGTATATTCATGGCAATAATCTCATGCTTAGTAGCTCAGCTGAAACCAGAGCCACCCAAACCATACTGCTGTTGGTCAGCATGTTTGTATCTTTTTACTCTTTGAATTCTATTTTAATATTTCATATGGAGTTAGGGAAGTCACCTTCCTGGCTGGTTCACATCTCTGTCTTCCTAGCTGCCTGCTTTCCAGCTTGTAGCCCCTTTGTTCTAATTGTCAATGATTCTCAGGTTCTCAAATACTCTTTGGCTTTGTGGGATAGAATAAGATTTTCATTCCAATAATATCTTGATACTCTTTGGTTAGGGGTTGCAGCAGATAGACTTCCAGACCTTGCATTTAAGAAGACCTCTGTACAAATTCTGCTTCAGATACTTAATTGTTATATAAAGTTGGGCAATTCACTTAATCCCAGTCTACCTCGGTATTATCATTTGTAAAATGGGTATACTAATATTAATACCTACCTCAAAGGATTTTTGTCAAGATCAGAAGAGATAATATTTGTAAAATGATTTGAGAAACTTAAAATGCCATATAAATGTTAGGTATTAATATTATTGTTATTAGTTATATTCACCTTTCACTTCTCAAGGGAAAGGAATCTTGAAGAGATCATTAGTCTGAAATAGAAAATTATACCAGATAGGAGCTCAATATGCCTGCTTATGATGATTTGACATCCTGTGGTTTTAATGTTAATGAATTCATCAATTGAACTAAACTCAAGGAACTCTGGTAGTCCCTTCCAACTGTGAAATTCTATGATTTCTCAGGACAGCACTCAGCCCCTCTGTCCCCAGCATCACTTTATCAGTCTGGTGTTACACAGGAAAATGCATTCTCTACAACCTCTATGAGAATCCCTGTATTGCTTGATTATCCATGCTAAAGACCTAAGGATTCTAGACTACTCAAGAGCTGGGTCCTTGTGTTCTCATAACCTGCAAATGTGACCAGAATCCCTCACATTTTCCACTTTTGTGTTCTTCAATATAAGATATTATTCCTTTTACTACCCATACCTCTCTATTCCCATAATCCTTTCCGTTTCTTCTCTTCCCCAGATATTTAAAATAATAAATCCCATTATGGACTCAGGTAAAACTCTTACACGGTCAATATTCTTTGGTCATAGAGATGAAGTTCATCTAAATAATGTCCCAGGGAGATTTTAGCTGGCAAAAAATTTCTTCCAAATTGATTCGTGGTTGTAAGAGTAAGAATGAACGTGTCAAAAAGGGTGAACTGTGGGGACAGCTGAGTCAAGGTGGTAAAGGCAGGAATTCATCTGAAATCTCCCAAATTCATCTTCACACAGCTATAAAATAACTCTTTAAAATGAATTCTGGGGCAACAGAACCAACAAAAGAACTGGGTGAAACGTTTCCATTCAAGACAGAAGGTCAGCAGGAAAGATAATCTAGTGCAGGCAGCATCCAGACAAATTAGCAGCAAGCCACAGTCCAGCGAGTTAGCAGTGAGGTCCCAAACCCCAGGGACAGGCTATCAGCAATGCCACACAATCCTCTGCACAGGTCATCACTGAGCCTCCCGTGCACGTCAACAGTGATTCCTGTTATCCCAAGCATAAGAGCTTTGGGACTTAATTTCAATACCATAAAATTTTAATATTATATAAACTATTTGGAAAAGTAAGCCAAGAAGGAGTCCTACTAAATTCCTTTTACTACCAATATATGGTACCTAAACCAGGAAGACAAAAAAACAGAATGAAAACTATAGACCAATTTCCCTAATGAATAGTATTGAAAACATTTTAAAAATAGTAGCAAGGTGATTATAGCAATATATCACAAGGATGACACTATGACTGTGTGAGATTTATACCAGGAATTCAGCACTGGTTCAATGTTAGGAAATCTATCAGCACAATTGACCATATCAATACCAAAGGCAACAGAAATCATACAATTATCTCAACAGATGAAGAAAAAGCTTGTGACAAAATATAATACCCACTTGTATTAAAAACAAAGAAAGCATAGGAATAAATGGAGCTTTCTTTAAAATAAGTAGCACCTATTGAAAGCAGGTCTGTACAACCTGTAGCACCACAGATTTCCTCTACATACAAAGGATGTTTTCCTCTACATGTTTTCACAGGCTGCCAAAAATCCTTTGGCATAACGCAAGAGGCACGAGGGCCACAGGTTGCACAGGCATGATCTAAAGCCATCAGCAAGCATCATCTGTAACTGGGAAAAGTTAAAACACTTTCCAATATAATCAGAAGTGAAACAAGGATTCCCATTGTCACCAAAGTTATTCAATATTGAATATGAAATGTTATCTATAGCAATAAGAGTAGAAAAAAAATTGAAGGAATTAGAGTAGGTAATGAGGAAACAAAAAGACCACTCTTTGCAGATAATATGTTGGTGTACTTAGAGAATCCTAGCAATCAATCAAAAAACTACTTGAAATAATTAACAGCTTCAGCAAAGTTGCAGGATATAAAATACAAAATAAATCCAAAGAAATCATCAGCACTTCTTTATATCCACCAGCAAGAATTAAAAGAGAATTCCACTTAAAATAACTGTCGGCAATATAAAATACTTGGGAGTACCTGCCAAGAGAAATGCAAGAACTATAGGAACACAATTAGAAAACACTTTTTATACAAATAAAGTCAGATATAAACAAATGGAAAATATATTAGTTGTTCAATTATATGCAGAGCCAATATAGTAAGAATGACAATTCCTGCAAAAATTTATTTACTTATTTAATACATTCCAGTCAAGCCATTCAAAAATTATTTTATAGAACTAGAAAACAATACCAAAATTCATCTAGGAGAACAAAATGTAAAGAATATCAATGGAATCAAGGGGAAAAAATGTGAAGGAAGGTGGCCTAGCTGTACCAGATCTCCTGAAGCAGTAATCATCAAAACAATCTGGTTCTGGCCAAGAAATAGGGTGATGGGTAACTGGAACAGTACTAAATGATCATAGTTATCTAGTGTTTTATAAACTGAAAGACCTAGCATGTGTGTGTGTGTGTGTGTGTGTGTGTGCGTGTGTGTGAGAGAGAGAGAGAGAGAGACAGAGAGAGAGAGAGAGAGAGACAGAGACAGAGACAGAGAGAGAGAGAGACAAAGAGAGGGAGAGGGAGAGAGAGAAGAGAGAGACAGAGAGAGAGAGAGAGAGAGAGAAAGTGACAAGAAGTCACTATTTGACAAAAACTTCTGGGAAAATGAAACAATATGGTAAAACTTGGCATAGACCCACATCTTACATCATATAGCAAAGTCAAGTCAAAATGTTTAAATTATTTAAACATAAAGAGTGATACCATAAAGAACTTGTGACAGCATAGAGCAGTTTATATTTCAGATCTGTGGAGATGTGAAGAATTTATGACTAAACAAGAGAGAGCATTATGAGATGCAAAATAGTTAATTTTGCATATATTTAGAAAATTTTTATACAAATTAAACCAATGCAACCAAGATCAGAAGGACATAGAAAGCTGGGAAAAATTATTTTTTTAATGTCTCTGATAAAATACTTTTATCAGAGCATGCTATTTTTCATTTTATTCTTTTTCTTTGGTCTGTTTTCTTTCACAATATGATTAATCTAGAAATAAATTTTTTCGTGATTGCACATGTATAACGTGTATCAACTTGCTTATTATCTCAGGCAGGGAAGATATGAGGAAGGGAATGAATTTGCAACTTAAAATTAAAAAAAATCCAAATGTTAAAAATTGTCTTTACATTAATAAGGAAAAATATTATTTTTCTCTTTCACGTTAACATTTTATTTAAACCAATACATTCATCAAGCTTATCTAGAGACCATTTAAAATAAACATGCAGTATGAAATAGCAAAGACTGACACAATATAAGGAGATTGAGTCACTTGTTAACTCTTAAAACAGCTCCATGAAACTGTCAGATAGACAAATGAGACAGAGTTAATGTTCCAAGCTTCCTTAATAAAATAAGGTTGCATTAGAAAATTTTGTCACTGGAATCTTGCCCTGGCATGTCACAGTTCTCAAAATGTTCAAGTAATCTTTGTGGCTATGGAAACTTGCAGTTTCAAGGAAAACTTAATTCAGTCTTTAAATCTAAATATTGTGGGTATTCAATTTTCCATGTAGGAAGGTATAAAAGGAAACAACCTAAAGTTTTGCTTAAATACATTCTATATGGGACTCTTTGTAATTAGATAAAAGGTAAATTTTTTCCACTCAAATATAAAATAAAATTTGACCAATAAAATTTGAGATTCATCTTTACAAAATAAGTCGTGATGACTCAAATCCTAGATTCCAGTTCGATTGATCAACCTGATCTAATCTATTGAATTAGCAGATAACGGATAATGCTAAAGGAGTAATTACAAAGTGTGGATTACTCTTTATTTCCACCAAATATTAGCATTTAAACTTCTATGAAAGTATGAAAATCACTAGTCCAATTTTATGGGTTAATGATTTACAATTATGCTTATGTCTGAAAATTAATCTAGTCATTTTTAATTGGTAAGAGCTTACAAACAAACCGTAAACTTTATTTACTCAATGAATTTTTAAAAAGCAAACTTGAACTTGGTAATAAACTTTCAATACCAGAGATTTTACTCAAGGTTCAGACCTGAGCACACCAATTTTTTATGACTGTCTGACTCCTGAAAATTGGAATTTTTATTAGGTGAAAAAGTGTTGTGAGACCTTTTGCTACAAAGGCTATTATTAATAGTACTACAGAAATATTTGTAATCACATCAACCCATGCTTAAATATAAGAGGATACTTAGACTGTATTAGGCATGTAGTAGACATTTCCAGAAACAATGAAGAAAAACTCATGCCTTAAAAAAAAAAATCTAAAATCGAGCATCATAAATTCGTAATAGACTCTTTCCTAGATTTTATCTAATACAAGAAAATGAAGAAAGCAATGCAATGCTTGGGGAATATATTGACATTACAATACAGTAATCAATCAAACACCAATCATTTATTAAGCACCCACTGTGTGCTAAGCACTGCTTAATGTTTAAATTTCCCACATAAACTAAATATAGGAGGAGAGAATTAATTTATTCTACCTTGACAAAATACACTCTTATTGTAATAATGCAAAAATTAAGTGAGGTCAACTATTTCAAAATGAAAGCTAACTTAGATGGTAAGTAGCTAAAATCATGCCTGTGAGGCAATTATTTCTTGAAGTGTGATCAGTAATCCTCCCCATTCTTAGGGTCTGGAAGTGCTACCAGATGAAGGAAGGATTAAGAACTACTGAGTATAAAAATTAGATTATGAACCATATAGGAGCAGTTTGTATTTGGAAGGCGGAAAATATTTTAAAATGGAATGGAATAAATGGAATAATGAATTCTGTGGTAAGTCTTTGAGGAAGAAAAAGGAATGACACAAATTGTCACAAGGGAAATTTAATAATTATATGATAATGTCTAAGATTTACTTAGAACCTTAAGGTTTGCTAAGTTTTTCATATATATTATCTCATTTGATCCACTCAAAAACCCTGTGAAAGTGCTATGAAAATTATTTGAAAAGAAACCCAAAATATATTGGGACTAAAAAGTGCTTTCATTTTCAAATTTTGATAATAAATTTGTCTACTATTAGTATTAATTGCTCCTTAAAAGTTGGATGGGAGTTCTCATGTAAATCCATGAGGACCATTGGCTTTTTTCATGGTATTCCTTTACAACTCATTCTATTTCTGGAAAAAGGGACCATAAAATAAAAAAGCAACAAAGGGGAATCTGGCCAAAAGTCTGAGAACCTATGAGCTCAGGTGTCTCTAGTAAAGCACTATACTAAGGAGGCCAAGGTCACAGGTTTAATGGCCAGTTATGAAAGTTCATTTCATAGAAGAAAAAAACATCACTTCCATTGAACCCATTTTTACAACTAGCTGCCTTTCAATATATATATGCCATTGGTCATAAAGGGAAAAATCAGGCTAAAGAATCTGGACTACTTATCACAACCCAGTGCCACACCTAGAAAAACAATGAAAGAAATAATTACATTAGGAGGGAAGTCAGTCAGTATAAAGTAAGTAGGTATTAGGAAATATCACTAAGTATAAAGGATCTTAGTACAAAAGACAAAAATTTCCTATATTTTAAAACCACAGCACATCCAATACATTCTTTGACAGCATTATTTCCTTTTATTGCTGTGGCCTGAGACAATAGAATATTTCTTTAGTTACAAATATGCCTGCAGTAACACTAGCATTAGTATTACCAATAACTAGTTACTAGTAATAATTACCCTTACTAAAAACTAAAGGTTTGACCCTCCTGATTCCAGAAGTATAAGACCAGGGTGGGTCTTCAGTCACTGAACCTCTCACCTTTAAATTACTTATCTTTACAATGAAGAGGTTGGACAAGATGGCCTCTAAAATCTCTTCCATCTCTAGATACATGATCTCATGAATGTAAGTGACACGTCACTTATGAAGAGTCCCAAAGAGGAAAAGTTGTGTATTTAAATAAAAGTTTACAAAATTCTCTAATTTTGCAGAAGTAATATTTTATCTGGCAGAAATAAGGAAGTCTTCCACAAAAATCTCTCTTCTCTTTTTTCCATCTGTCTTATTTCCTGTTTCCTTTAATTTCCTGCTTTCCTATTAAGGAAGGCACATGATAAATTATTTAGGTCATGAAAGATTTTCATTCAGGAATATTAGAAAATCTTAAGACCTCTAAATATAGTTGGCACATATATTTGAAAGAAAGGCAGTAATTATGAATTGAGTAGAATCCATTGCAAAAGGGCTTTTTGCTAATTTTTTTTTTTTAGAAAATGACCAAGATATAAGATGAATCACTTTAATTGATCATGATATTACTGATTGAGGATGTATTCACAAGTGTTTGTAAAATGTCTACTTTTAAATGTTTTTAAGTAAACATTTTAAAAAGATATTTTAAAGTATCCATCATAATAAAATTTATGTTAATGACATATATGATGAATAGCTCAATTATTCAAATACTTATGTAGCTTGGCAAGTCATTCTGATAACTAAAATATTATAGCATCAAGATGAACTTGATTGACATTATTTTTCTTGACTATGACCAAGGTTTCAGATCAATACTTCTTCCCTGTGATACAAATCTTAATCACAGACAAAATCCTAACTTACAACTTCCAACCTAGTTCAAGGAAATGGCTGCAATTTACAGAAATTACAGACACAAAGTTGGTTTTTATTACAGATACCAATTACAGAGTTAGACGCTACAAAACATTTTATGGGGACCTTTACAAAAGTATTCATTTCACCAAGTCTACATCACTGGCAGTGTAAAACTCTCAAGATTAATTTTAAAGCTAATAAATCAAAGGCACAGTATTAACAGGTTTAAAGTGACTAACACTCACGTGACATCAGGAAATACTCAACTTTATAACTCTATAGGACTTAATATTGGTTGATTATTATGGTTATTGGACGTTATGAAAGAATAATGAACTAAATTAAATAAGTTCCAGAATTAACGAAAAGACTTAGAACATGACGCTCTAAAGTCATATTTATAGGCTCAGATTTGGGTCATTCAAAGCTTTAAATGTGTTTCACATATCTGACATGTAACGCTATGCCAACATCCAGTATTTGTTAAAGGAGGCAACCATTGCTTACAACATGCAAAATACCCACTCACCAACGGTATCTGAAAATAGTAACACGTTCTGAACCAGAAGTAATAGAAGTTTGTCACAAGAGCCAAAAACTCCCTGCAGAAGTATTCAACGAAACAACTACAAATATGAGGAAACACTTTAAAAACTTGGATTAGTGTAAAAGAATCTCCTATGTACACACTTTGCACACCTGAAGGTTTTCATTTTCTGCCAAAACAAAATTGAAAATAACAGTGCATTTTCAGGAATAAATAACTATCTATGTCTGGTTCCAGTGTAGTCCGGTTAGTACATAAATACGTAAGAGTAATAGGAAGTTCACTTTAGCAGAAAAATCCACATTTATCACATAACCATTCTTCACTTAGGCCTTCAGGATTTCTTATTTTCTTTTATTCTTTTGTTTATGTATTTATTTACATTTTGTTTTTTATTTTTATTTTTTCACTTTTTTTCCAGCATTTATTTCAAACACCTTGGTTCGTTCAGCTATTCAAACTAGTGTATTCTTTCTCCCAGCTCACATCATCTATTGTTGAGGCTTACACCCGACAGGACTAGAGGGTGTGAAATTCTTCCATCATCATGTTGATGTTTATAACTCTATACAATGAAGGGAGGTTGTCATTCAGGCAGTTCATTTTTAAGCTTGTCAGATGAAACAGCCTCATGATCTTCATCCATGACTACCAGCCATGTATCCTTGTCTGTCTTCATTATAATAACAGCATTGTTAGTTTCTTTGTGAAAAGGAAACTTTCTCAGTTTCTCCACTAGATCTTCAGCAACTTCACATACCACCAGAGATTCATTCATCTTCCTTCCAGCAAGCCACCACCCTGGCTGTGGAAAAAAAATATTACTAAAAATAAAATTATGGGCATCTAATTAATTTCCAGTTTTTTGCCACCACAAAGAGAGCAGCAATAAATATTTTTGTACATATAGGTCTTCCTCCCACTTCTATGATCTCTTTGGGATACAACCCATAGAAGTGGTATTACTGGGTC
>CM053588.1:76654828-76669896 GCA_028646515.1 Pseudochirops corinnae | reverse complement strand
CTAATTTTGACAGAATTATTCTCTTCAGAGTGCTTTTGAGATTCTTTCTCCATCTGGCAAATGCGACTTTTGAAGGCATTCTTCTCCTCATTGGCTCTTTGGGCCTCCTTTGTCATTTGGTTTAATCTATTTTTTAGGGTGTTGATTTCTTCAGTCACACTGCTGACTCTCTTTTCATGATTTGCCTGCAACATTCTTATTTCTCTTCCCAATTTTTCTTCCACTTCCCTTATTTGGTTTTGAAAATCCTTCTTCAGCTCATCTCTAGCTTTAAGGCATTCTTCATGTTTATTGGAGGCCCCTGGTGGGGGCGCTCTGGCTGCACTCTCCTCCTCCCTCTCTTTCCCAGGATCTTTCTTTTCCCCAAAGAAGGAATCTACGGTTTGGGTGCTGTTCTTACTTAGCTTCTTATGCTTATTCTTACTCATGGTTGGTCAGTCCGTGATTTTTTTTTTAAATCTCTATGGGGCTCTACTTCCACAAGGGAAAGGTCTGTCCCAAATTGCTGGGGTCCTCCCGACTGCTGTAGCTCTCAGGATGGTGCTGGGTCCCTTCCTACTTACTTCCGGCTCACTGGATAATGAAGAGTACAAAACCAAAAGCCCAAGACCGCGATCCAGATCCAGGCCGCTCAACACGAGAGCACTTGGCCTCTGAACAATCGCTTAGTCCGCCTGCTGTCTGCAGGCCACGGGCATGGAAGTTGCAACGCAGAGGAGGGTGCAAAGCCCCTGCCTTTTGCTTTCCCACCTTGGAGGCATTTTGGCCAGACGCTTTTCTCCCCCAATTTTGCAAGTTCCACTGACCTAGTTCTGAATGCTGCTCGCAGCTGCCGCTAATCTGCTCACCACAGAGGCTCCTCTGCTCCTCCCATCCAGCTGCCCCTGGGGCACAGCCATGGCTTCAGGCCAGGCTGGTTTGTGTTCACAGTGCTGATATGGTTCCTAGTAGCTGAGCTGACTTTAGTGGAAGGTATATTTGTGTGCATTTTGGAGTTCTATGATCAGTTTAGAGTCATATTTTATGGGTATTTTGGGTTGGCTATGTGAGAGCTGTGATATGTTGCTGCTGCTATGCCGCCATCTTGGCTCTGCCTCCCCTAGCCTTGTATTTGAAAATCAAATTTTCCGTTCAGGTTTGGCCTTTTCTTCAGGAATGCTTGAAAGTTATCTATTTCATTGAATTTTAGCCCTAAAGGATTATATTTAGTTTCACTGGGTAGGTGATTCTTTGGTGTAACACCAGTTCCTTTGTCTTCCAGGATATAGTGTTCAATGTCTTCTTCTCCTTTAATGTAGAAAATGCTAAATTCTGTATAATCCTGGTTGTGGCTCCACAATATTTGAATTGTTTCTTTCTAACTGTTTGCAGTATTTTCTCTTTTACTTGGGAGCTCTGGAATTTGGCTATAATATTACATTGAGTTTTCATTTGTAATTTCTTTCATGAGGTGATTAGTGAATTATTTCAATTTCTATTTTACCATCTGATTCTAGGATGTCAGGGCAGTTTTCCTTGATAATTTCTTGAAATATGATGTTCAGGCTCTTTTTTTTATCCTGGTTTTCAGATAGTTCAATAATCCTTAAATGATCTTTCCTGAATTTATTTTTCCAGGTCAGTTGTTTTTTCAGTGAGATATTTCATATCAGTTGTAAAATGGCTGAACAAATTGGATTATAAGCCTGTGATGGAAAACTATTGTGTTATAAGAAATTACAAGAAGGATACCTTCAGAAAAACCTGAGAAGACTTACATTAACTAATGCAAAGTGAAATGAGCAGAATCTGCAAAACATTATAAACAGCAACATCAATATTATACAATGTTAAATTGTAAATGGCTTTGCTATTCTAATGTCAAAGGACTTATGGTAAAAAAATATTATCCACATCTAGAAGGAACTGATGATTTATGAATGGAGATTGGAGAACACTTAAAAAAAACTATCTTTTTTGTCTGTGTTTTCTTTCACAACATATATAATATGGAAATGTATTGCATGACTACATGTGTATGGTCTATATAAATTTGCTGGCCTTTTCAAGAAGGGAGGAGGAGAAGGAGGGAGGGAGATGATTTGGAACTTAAAAAAATGATTTTAAAAATGTTTGTTTACATGTAATTGAGAAAAATTTTGAACTAAGCTAAAAATAAAATATTTTACAATTTAAAAATAAGATAACTGAAGGCACATAGTACGCATTTATAGGAGAAGAGGGGAAATAATAAATTAAAAACATTAGCAACAAAAGAAGGAAAATACAAACCTAACTTTCATAACTTCAAATGCAAATAGATTATACAATTTAATAAAAACATAAGGGTGACAGATTGAATAAGACAACAAAACCACATACTCTGTAGAGTCCCAGAAACACATTTGAAAATAGGCATACACAAAATGAACTGAAGGGCAAGAAAAAAAATATCAAGCATCAAGTGAACTAAAAAAAAGCAAGAGTTGAAATCTTGTTATCTGATAAAGAAAAAGACAAATCAAAATTAAGTTAAGAAATTTCTGCCATGTTTTGAATGAAACTGCAGCAGAATATGCATTTATTTCACCAAAATATCAAATTTTTACAGAAGATGACTATGTAGTAATTAGATATTGTAAATAAATATAAAAAGGAAGAAATAGTTCATATATCCTTTACTGAGCATATTGCAATAAAATAGATTTACAGCTTATAAAAAGAGGATATAAATTATATCCTTTTACTACCTTTGCCCTTAATTTCTATCTTGCTTTTACTATCTATATCATTAGTTTCTTTCTCTTATTTTTATTGCTAACATATCCTGGACTATATCAAATAAAAGTGAAAAGAGGGATTATTTTTGCTTCATTATCGTATTTATTGGAAAGAGTTCTAATGTATCCCCACTGAATATGATGTTTGCCTTTAGTTTTAGATAGATGCTTTTTATCATAATTAAAAGGTCCCTCTACACTTTTGTACAGATTTTAGCATTAAAGGACGCTATACTACATATGGTTTTGAATATTTTGATTTTAAATGATTAATTTTATTGTTTTCCTAATATAATATGTGCACAAAAACAATGAAATTTGTCAGCAGATGAAAGGTCCACAAACAAGAAATAGAAGAGGACAATGCAGTATGGGGCTTTAGCATTGAACTCTGTTCCCCTGGAGTTACTACAACTAATAGTGATTACCTAGAATGTATTGAGGAAGAAGATGGTGCTAAGAGAAAGATCCTGGGACACTTGGTGAAAGTAAAGAATACATTTACATCACACATCATCCAAGATACTGTTGAGCTAAAAACCAGCCTTTGTCTGGAGGATCCCTTTGGAGGGAAGTATTTGGGCTAGGCAGGGAGGACTATTAGCTCTGGCATGAGAGCTTTCTGAACCCTTTTCAGGGCTACTTCTTCACTTTTGGTGTTCATCTGTCACCCAACTCTCACTTGTGACTCCACGAAGGTATAGCATGCATGGCAGCCACACCCCAGTAAAATGACCTTGGCACATGGGTTAAATCAGATAGAAGGTAACCAACAGGCCAAAGACCCATTGGTGAGTTAGAGAGATGTCTAATCCAAGTATGTGAAGAATTCTCCTGGAAAAATAAGTGGTTGAGAAAAATCTGTTCCAATGGCCATGTAGGTGGTTGAAGCAGGCACTGAAGAGCATTTAGACCATGGATAGACATCACAGATGCCAGATTCATCCATTGCATCCTAGGCCATTGCCACTATTCTTTACTTCTGTCATGCCACTGGACTTTAATGGCTCTGGGAGAAAGAGTAAGACTGATGACTGCGCATCTTTGCCTCACTTAAAACTAATTCCTATGCAAGTCAAGACATCATTCATGATGTCACTGGTCCTCTTCAAAAGCAAGGGATGAACCTTCTCTTCCCTCCCCATGATGCTACTGGTAATTTCCTTCCATCTTAAGAGAGGAAGTCTTTGCTTTTGACCTCACCATTGACTATTGTTTAATATGATTTAATTTGTTGTTTCTTTATTCACTATCATAAATTTGATGTGGGATTCTTATATTACTGATAATTAGGATAGTGGGATAGACATCTTGAGTATAGGTAGTATGGATGAAAGTGAAGGGAAGGTGAAGAGTGAATGAAGAGTAAAGGAAGAGAAGATGAAGAGAGGGAACATCTCTCCCACTATTTCTGCTCTAGCAATGATATTCCTTCTAATTAGAATGGAGACTGACAAATAAATAACTATCACGCAGGCACCACAGTACTGAATTTAGAGATAGAAGATTTAGATTGCAATCCTAAATCTGCTGCTGTGTGACTGATTTTTATTATTTTTATTTTAAATATATTCATATGTATGTATATATGGATATATATGTATACACATGCATATGTGTATATATGTGTATACACATGCATATGTATGTCTATCTATCTGTCTATCTATCTATCTATACTCTAGACATTGATTCTCTGACCTTGCCAATTAATTCCCCTTAACACATTCCAAATACTCTCCCTCACTATAATCCCTAAAAGTGATACATTTGTTTCCTTTTGGCCTGTCCTTATTTTCTTAATTTCCTTTTCTGAACTTATTGTTATAGTTAGCATTTCTAGTGCTGTATTAAATAGTAATGATGATCATCATGACCTTTGATGTACCTTTATTGGAAGTCTCCAAATTTTCTCCATTACATATAATGTTTGATCTTGGTAGATAACATTTAGTATAATAAGAAAAGTTAATTTTCCCAACACTTTCCAAATTATTTAATAGGCATTGCTGTTACATTTTGTCTAAAGTTTTACAGTATTTATAATAACATATTATTATATATAATATTAACAGGATTTATATTTATAGCCTTGATTATGATGAAATAAGCCTGTATCTTTTTGTATTCTTTTTGTATTGTAACATATTTATATTTTATTAGGGGTTTTTTTTTGTGTATAACAGTGTGTGTGTATGTGTGTGTGTGTGTGTGTGTGTATGAATGCACATTAGGAATATTGTTTTGTACTTTTCTTGCTTTCTCTCTCTTGTTTAGATAACAAGAAAATATTTTGATCATCAAAAAAGATTGGAAGGGCATATCCTGTTCTTGCTATTCCACATAGTCTATGTAATATTGGAATTTATGGTTTTTTGGATTTTTCTTAGAATTATGAGCCAGTTTTATCTTACCCTTGAGTTTTTGTTCCCTTTGGGGGCTCATTTTTATTTTAATTTTACCCCATATACTGTATAAATTAACTAATTTATTTCTTCTTTTGTTAACTTTGATGTCTCATATTTTTATTTTATACACACACACACACACACACATACACACACACATATATATATATACATACATACATATTCTTTCCAATTACTTTAATACTGAGAAAGGTCTCATGAGTTAGAAATATCGTCTTTCCATGTAGGAATATAAACAGTTCAACTTTAGTAAGTTCCTTATGATTTATTTTTCCTGTTCATTCTTCTCTCAAATCTTGTATGTGAAAGTCAAATTTTCTATTTGGTTCTGGTCTTTTCACCAAGAATGCTTGAAAGTCCATTTCATTGAATGTACATTTTCCCCCTGAAGTATTATACTCAATTTTGCATGATTCTTGGTTTTAATCCTAAGTCCTTTGACTTACAGAATCTCACATTCAAGGCCCTCCAATACCTTCATGTAGAAGTTGCTAAATCTTGTACTCTGATTGTGTTTCCACAATACTTGAATTGCTTCTTTCTGATTCCTTTCCAATATTTTCTCCTTGACCTGGAAACTCTGGAATTTGGCTACAATGTTCCTAGGAGTTTTCCTTTTGGAATCTCAGGAAGTGATCAGTAGTTTCTTTCAATTTCTATTTTACCCTCTTCTTCTGGAATATCATGGTAGTTTTCCTTGATAATTTCTTGAAAAATAATGTCTAGGCACTTTTTTTTTTATCATTGTTTTCAGGTAGTCCAATAATTTTAAAATTATTTTTCCTGGATCTATTTTCGAAGTTAGTTGTTTTTCCAATGAGATGTAACACATTGTCTTCTATTTTTTTTTCATTCTTTTGGTTTTGTTTCATAATTTCTTGATTTCTCATAGAGTCATTAGCTTCCATTTCCTCCATTCTAATTTTTAAGGAATTATTTTCTTTTGTGAGCTTTTCATGTCCTTTTCAATTTTACTAATTCGGTGTTTTAAGGCATTCTTCTCCTCATTAGCTTTTTGGGCCTCTTTTGCCATTTGGGTTAGTCTTTTTTTTTTAAAGTGTTACTTCAGTATTTTGGGGGATCTCCTTCAGTAAGCTGTTGACTTGTTTTTCATGATTTTCTTGCATTGCTCTCATTGCTCTTCCCAATTTTTCCTCTACTTTTCTTACTTGATTTTCAAAATCCTTTTTGAGCTCTTCCATGACCTGTAATCAATTCATATTTTTTCTTGGAGGCTTTTGGTGCAGCAATTTTGACTTTGTTTTCTTCTGGTTATATGTTTTGATCTTCCTTGTCACAAAATTAAGATTCCATAGTTTGAGATTTTTTTACATTGTTTGCTCAACTTCCCAGCCAAATATTTGACATTTTAACTCTTTCTTAACATAGGACTCTGCTGCCAGTGAGGCTGGGGGTGGGTATACTGCCCTAGGCCTCAGCGGTTTTGTACAGCTGTTTTCAGAGATATTTTTAGGGACCTGTAAATTTTCAGCTCTTTCAAGGTGGTATGTTCAAAGAAGAGGTGTTTTCTCCTCTCTTGGCCTGCGCTCCTGTCTGTGAGTGACCCCAAGCACTTTTTTCTGCCTTGGAACTGTGAGGAGGATTTCCTCTCCATTGCTGCTACAAGCTCCACCATGCCTGTGCTCCACCTCACCCCAGGGCTGCCACCCAGGACTGTGAGCCAGATCCAAGCAGGGCAAAGAAAGAAAATCCTGCCTCAGTGCCAGCAAAGAGATCTGTACAATCCCCCTCTGATCAACCACTCTATTCCCCACCCTCTGTGGGCCCACAGCCTGGAAACAGCAGAAGCTGCTACTATTGCTGCTGCATCTGCCACCCTTCTGCAGCTCTGGGGCTGGGACTGGACTCCAACCAGATCATGCTCCTCTTTCACCTACAGAATTTTCCCACTGACCTTCTATGCTATCTTTGACATCTGTGAATTGAGAAGACTGGAAACTGGCACACATGTCAGTAATTCAGTCTCATAAGGCCTCCTCTGGTCCTGTCCACGCTGGTCTTGCCCACATAGAACTGTGCTCCATTCCCAGTCCAGTGTGATAGACCCTTCCTGTCAACCTTCTACATTTTCTTGGGCAGGAGATTTGTTTCACTCTGTCATTTTGTGAATTCTGTAGCTGTAGAAATTTTAAAAGTCATTTTTTACAGTTATTTGGAGGAGTTTAGGGGAGATCTCAAGCAAGTCCCTACTTTTACTCTGCCATCTTGACTCTGCCTGCCAATATATATTGTTTTCAAACAAAGACTTGGCATCTGATTGGCTCAGTGCCGAAAGGCCTGAAAATCCATGTGACGCAGAACCTGACTGGCTCTGTGCCAGGGTGCTATATGACTCAGGATGGGATGTGTCACAACTATGAACTGGACCAAAGTTCAAAGGAGCAAGATACCTGTAACTGATAAGGCAAAATATCTGTGTACTTTTAGACCTGGAGACATGGTCCCTGTCCCAAGGAGAAAAAGGGAACATATATAGTCACATATATAGGCCTGTAAATGGACAGGGAATATTTTTATACCTTATTAATCCTATATTTGGCCCCAAGATCTTACATGTTCATTACATAGGCTGAAGGGACTTTAGGGGCAACTCTTATCTGGATAGGAAATCATACCAATGATGATTAGTATATTTAGCTGCAGAGGAAGTTATACCAATGATGATTCTTCTTTAACATGTCCTAAGAAATAAGTAAAGATATATCAGTAGAAGGTAAAGATAAAGAAGTGGGTATCCAAGAAAGACTAACATCATCCACTTCTTCAGGGTCAAAGTCAGCACCCTGAAAGTAGAGAAAATCCATTATTAACATCATCTACTAGTTCAAGGAGAAAGATCACCACCCTGAAATTGGTGAAAATCAATTCCTAAAATCATCCACTTGTTGAGGGAAAAGATTAGCATCTTAAAAGTTGAGAAAATTAATTACTAACAAGCCGCCTGGAACATAGAGAAATTAGAAGCGAGGTATAAGGTTGTATCACAGAAATTAATGAGTGATCCCATAGACAGGGCTCCACCTGTCTAATGGTGATAGTGCACACTTTACCATTGCCAGTAGTAAAACAATCAGATGAAAAATGAATATTATTATAATGATCAACATAATCCCCATAACAATATAAAAAGAATAGCACAAAATAAACACACTATGAGAATGCATTATAATTCCTACACAATAAGTATCTTCACATTTGCAAAATGTATAACAATTGAAGAATGCTAAAACAATAAACAGTACATGATCCTAGGGCTGGGATCTGAGCACAAGCACTCCATCACTCCCCCATCAAACAAATTGGACTCAGAATCCCTTGTGATAAGGGATGAAGGTCTCAGCTTCTGAAACTGCTTTCTGCTGAGATGTAAAGCTGTCCCTACCTAGAGAGGTCCCATTTAAAGGGTTGGTTCCCTAGCCAGTATCCAGAACTTGGTCAATGCCAGGTCCAAAGGTGATGTATCATGGTCTCAGACAGAGGGTTATGTCCAGCCTCAGTAGTCATCTACAAGTGGAGGGCAATAAGCTTACAAGAGTAAATCAAACAAGGAGGTTAAGCAAACAAGAGCCAAAAAAAAGACTAGGGGGATGATGACCAGAAGCAAGGTAAATATGGGCTGGTATCCTTGAAATAGGGTCATCTCAAATTTGATTGAGACTTCAACAATGCAGTATCATTTCGACCTCATAGCTAGACTCAGGAATAGTCAGGTGAAAAATATTCATTTTCAAAGGTACACAGTGAGAAAACTAAGCCAGGAGGATTCCATATTAGATTGAGACTAAGATTGTCCTCACAGCTTTTTCCCAGATGCAAAACTCTACCTGTTAACAGTACAGGATCACATTTCCTCTGTGGGGCTTGTTGCATTTATTGACACCAGTCGTGCTCCTGGAATCCATGAATCCACCATCATCCAGTATCCAAGTACTATAATACCTAAAGTATCCTTATTCATGATAGAATATGTGGTTAAGGGCATCACCTTTTCCTGAATAAACAATAGTTACAGTATTATCTTTTCCATGTGCTTTAGTTGCAATTGTATAATGCATAATTAATTATCACTGTATATTCTTTCTTAGATAGATGCCCAATTTTCATCATTGATTTAACTTGTATTGCTAGTATTTCAGGCCATCCTGGTCATATTATAGTAACAGAAGTTCCATTTTAAAATTTATTAGGGTTTCCATATATGAGAGGGCTCCAGTATCTATTAATGCCCTAGCTAAAGTAGTTGATCCATTTTCCTAATATATAGTCAAGGTCATATGAAGTCTGTAATCCCATTTGTGTACTTCTTTAATCTGAACTGGGGCTTGGCCAGTTTCCTATTCCCCTTTTAGATGTAACAAACTTGGGTACAATGTGTCAGGAGGAGTTCTAGGGACAGTTTTTACTTCCCTATTCTGTCTAGTATTAAGTCCCCTTTCCTAGTACATTCTGGAACACCATCTATTTTTTCCTTATCTATCCCTGCTTTCAATAAAGCAGTAAATAATTCTCTTCCTGATGATCTATTCTGACTTTGAATCCACTGGCTATTTCCTTTTTCCTCTTGGGGAAATTTATCTTTCCCCCATTCTCCTAGATCACCTAATTGTGAGATTTTATCCAATACTAACATAGAAAGTTTCCCATGCAAATCAGTCAACTCTGGTTCCAGCTGAACCTTCTCCTCAAAAAATTTGTCCCTAGTTTTACACTCAATAGCCCATTCTTTTGCATGGGAGGAATAAGGCAAATCCTCCCACACCACAGCACTTACTTTTTTTTCCTAGAGTCTTTCTGTTTTCAAATAGAACCATTATATTTTGAGATCCTGCTCATGATGTCAATTGTATCATTAATGAGATATTAGCAGCTGCTATGAACATATAAACACACACACATATATACTTTTAGGTATATATGTGTGTATGTGTATTTGTATATGTATATGTGTATATTTATGTGTATATTAAGGATCGAATTATGTATAATAAGCACTCTCCACTCAAAACTAAACCAGCACAACATTTATTCTTCACACAAGGACGATATAAAGTAGTATTAAAGAAATATAGAAAGACAACCTTTAACAGAATAATAGAACTATCTACATACAGCACCAGACTGAGAGAGTGCCAACCTCTGGGTTCACAACAGCTGGGGAGCTCCTTAACAACAACTACCCAGAGTCTTGTCCAGGAAATCAAAAGGTAAGCATCCTTCTCATAAGCAACTCCCCACTCCCCTGTAATTAAGCCTTCTCTGCCCACATAAGCAAGCCCCCCAAGGCAATATCACTCTTCCAGCATATATATGGTTCCAGAATATATACAGGTTTCAAACAAAGACTTAGCACCTGATTGACGCAGTGCCAAAAGGCGTGGAAACCCACCTGCCCCCTCTCCCAAAAAAGAATTTCTTGCCTCTATCAACTCAAACTAGGAGAGCCATGTGGCCTATTTTCTAATCTTCTCCAGAGATTGCTCTATTTCTCCACAGAAGATTTTGGCTAGGGCTCAGGTTATTTCCCTAGTTAACTGATGATGTAGTGCAATGTGGTGGTCTAAAACCATTACTGTGAAGGAGTTAAGATTTATTTTGGAAGAACCTATGACATTATCTGTTTCATTGGCTATAAGGGCCATGGTGGCAGATAAATTAAAGATCATGCATTCCACTTCATGCATATATTATTTTTTGAGGAAGGGAGAACATGAAAAATCTGTGGAACCTACTGCCTCAAATAACCCTTGGCATGTTTTTTTTTTTTAAATCAAAACAGCATGGGTCAATGTTTTGGGAATTCAAAAGGTTCCTTTAGGTGTTTGCCAGGAAAATAAAGATTTAAACTAATTCCAAGAAGATATACAAGATAACCATATTTTTAGGGCAGAGCTCTCCCCATTTGATAATGGTCCTGAGAAGTTACAGTTGGGAAGTGCTTTGTTGTGCAGTCAGTAAGATAGTGTTTCAGCTATGATCTTAAGTTTGCTTAAAACTGAAGAGGAGGCATTACTGGGCGAAGTTTCCAAAAAGGCATGAGACATTGCTAGCATTCAGAGAGACTCTTTGTACAACAACATTTATAAATCATAAATTAATTGTCATTGAAATATCAACTAATAATACCCTGAACTCCTCTCTCAACCTTAGAAGAATTGGTTGTTTTACACACAAAAGGATGCAGGACTGACATCCTGTTGGTTTCACTCCTAACTCCAGAGCATAGCCTGCAGGATATAACTTTGGGGTGTGTGTGCGTGTGTGTGTGTGTGTATGTGTGTGTGTGTGTGTGTGTGTGTGTGTGTGTGTATGAGAGAAGGTATCTCATAAGAGGAGTTAAATGGAAAACTTAGGATCTGTCCAAGTGGTATACCAGTAGGTCATGAAGCATGAAGCAACTAACTATTGGAATTATTTTTACTGGTATAATAAAATTTTGTGGTAGTGCCCACTGGGGGACTAAGGCCAGATTCACACCAGGGATATTATAATGTTCAATATCAATCTTCAATCCTCAGTCCTCATGGCAAAGTGTTGTCACCAGTGATGAACCCAGAGGGATGTCACAAATCAAGTAAAGCAAGGCAACCATCATGAAGATGTGCAGGAGACAGATGATAGTGTCTTGCCTTATTCCTAGCTTTAATTAGGTCTAATCTACATTAACAGTAGAGATGCAGAAACAGAGAAAAAGCCACAGACAAGACTTGCTAAAGGCTCTGTTACCCTCCATTCCTTATCTGTCTGTGATGTTTGGGGCCAGTGACTTGCCAGTCATCCACTAATCTTTACATATCCTCTTTTTCCATTGTCCACAGAAACAGTTTTGTTGTTGCCTGTACCCTAAGACACTCTCTTCATAGGAACCCTGAATCTATACACCACATTAATCTGCCATCCTCCGAGGGTGGAGAAATAAGCAGAGGTTCTGATATCTTCACTTGTTGCATATTCCTTCTTGGTTCCATTCCTTTAAGATTTGGGGCTTGTGGGGGAAAAAAAAAACTAGTGTGATAAAAAAACAAAAACAAAAACTATGGATACTATGGATACGAGCCATGTAAGAATAAAAATAACAAGAAGTTTGGAACGGTTCAAGGAATTTAAGGTGAGACAGATGTCCATAATACTTTTGGAGCCTACTGTAACCAAGGTCTATGCCCTCTTTTTCCATGGTCTTGGAGGAAAGAAAGAGATGAGCCTTTGGATGTGGATTTAAACATCTAAGAACTGCTGTCCTTCCAGCTATAAGTCTCAGCAACTATTACATGTATTTTTCTCCTCATTCTTTCTGCCCCTGTCCCATAGCATATATGCAAAGAGACAAGACAGAGGTTGTAGAGATTAATATGAGTCCAAAAGCATCTGTGGTGCTGAGGGTCACAGCCCAGTGGCTAAGCTCACAGGAAAGTCTTTTCCGAGACCACTAGCTTGATGAGCAGCGGCTGCGACGTCTGGTTCAGCTCTCCTCCATTGGTCCATACCCTGCGCACAAGGAGATCGTGCTCTAATCATGTTGCCCATAGGGTATAAAAGGAGGATGCTACAATGCAATAAAGGACAGCTGCTACAGGCTTCTCTTGCCTCTGGTCTCTTCAGTCCCTCCTGAGAGGGACTGGTCCTTAGGCTACTGAGTTAAGCGGCTGTTACAAGAAGTGACTCTTCAAACTGCAGGGGTAAGGATAAAGACTGGTCTTGGGAATCTATTGATAGAGCCTTTCAACCTTATCTTAGGGTCCTATGCCTTTAGGACTTTGTAGAAGTAATGATTTCATATTGCATGGCTGTTGAACTATCCTCATGAGTGGACCATTAAAATGTATTGCATGCTTAGGTAAATGGGAAAGGAAGGGAAAACTCCTGGTCCTCTACCTGACATGAGGCTGAGAGAAAAGCAATCATCAAATTATTGTGTATTCAGTTCACAGAGGTGACCACTGTCATCTCTATAGTAGTCAGAGTTGTAGGCATGGCTAGATGCATGAGTAAACTCCTGTTTTCAGGGCCCAGCAATCTATGGTCAATCTACAAGTCCGATTGCTTTTACAAAGTTAGCAAGGAAAGGTTATCGATATAGAGACAGTTAACCTGAGGGCACCAGCATCGATTAATGCCTGCTTCAATAAAGTTACATCTTCTCTACTCCAACTCCAAGATTAGAAATTGCTTCAACCAAACCACTCTAGGTCATGGGCAACCCTGGAATGTCATAGATAGCTTCACAACTCTTAAGGCTAAGATGGAGGTGGGATGTTAAGAGAGATGTCAGACATGCTGCTACAATATTCCTGAGTGCAACCCAAAGGAGATTAAGATGTCATTGAGATATAGTTACCAAAAGAAATAAAAATAAATTAAAACAAAGAAAATGTCAATTTGTGGTTTTCTAAATTGATATGTGGCCTGCAGGGATACAGATATGGTTTTGTGGTCCCCATTTCCATTTGAGTTTGATGTCACCGCTCTAGGTCACACTCCCTACCAGAAGTATTCTAATACTTCTTTTTTTTCAACATTTCTCCTCCCTCTCAGAGGGAATGTGAGGGGAGGTGAGGGAATCACTTCCTATGTCAAGGAGGGAATTTGAGAAATCCATGATAAATGTCCTTTTCTCCACCACCCCTTACTACTTCAATTTTATACTTCTAGACTCCTTGATATTCTTTCCTCTATATCTTCTTCCAGTCAATTCTATCTTTAACATTGCTTGCCTAGTCATACTCCTATGTACTGAGTTCTCCTTGGTTATATTATCCTCAATATCACTTGCTAAGCACGTGTATGTGTTCTGGCCCAGATAAAAGTGAATTTAAAGAAATCAACTTTTTAAAAACTAATTTGTAACATGATTGTAAATTGTTTTTTACATATTCTTCCATACTGTAATGGTTATTATTGTTATTTTCTTTAATATGAATTTTCTTTGTAATTGTCTAATTCTACAAGGTTTACCATTTACCATTCCTTTAATTAGTACTTTTCATTAGTGGTTTTAACTCATTTAATTTAAGATGTATTTTAGAATTTACTATTGTAAATAAATTGTCCTAACATGGAAAATTTAATATGTCTATAATTGTTTAATTTTTCTTCTTGGCTTCTGTCTTGGGGGAGACAATGGCTTCCTTCTTCATCTTCAGCACCATCTTGGGGGAAAGGGTCTCTCTTTATAACACAAACAAAAAGTTAAACTGTGCCCCCCAGAGAAACAAGCTTGATCACTATGTCATCATTAAGTTTCGTTTGATCACTGAGTCGACTATGAAGAATAATGAGGACAACAACACCATAGTCTTGATTGTGGACGTCAAGGCCAACAAGCATCAGATCAAGCAGGCCATAAAGAAACTGTATGACATTGACGTGGCCAAGGTCAACACACTGATCCGGCCTGATGGAGAGAAGAAGGCCTATGTCCAACTTGCTCCAGACTACACTGCTTCAGATGTTACCAACAAAATTGGAATCATCTAACTTACTGTGTCCTGCTGTGTCTCATTCCACCTATAATAAAAAGTTTTCCAGAAAAAAAAGAGAGAGGGATTTTATGAAATTTCAAAGGGTAAAAGGGAGATGATGTGATGGCTAGAAGACTTCAAAATAGCTGTAATCCCTTATATAATGGCTCCTATCTTTATGTTATGCTTTAAGAATTATATAATCTTGGGGCGGAGCTAAGATGGCGGAGAGTAAGCAGTAACCTGAACAAGCTCCCAAAGAATTTCATCCTTGGGAACTAAAAAGTCAATTTGAGCGGATTTAAAAGTGACGGAGCCTATTGTGAGACGGAGAGTGACAGATTCCCAACCCAGAGAGGTGCCTAGTTGGGTCGGGGCAGGGAGAGCAGAGCGCGCGGGAGTGG
>CM053588.1:76633160-76654328 GCA_028646515.1 Pseudochirops corinnae | reverse complement strand
TGGGGGACTTCAATCTCCTCCTCTCTGAGATTGATAAATCTAACCTCAAAATAAACAAGAAAGAAGTTAAGGAGGTAAATAGAATCTTAGAGAAGATACATATGGTAGACCTCTGGAGAAAACTGAATGGGGATAAAAAAGAATATGCCTTCTTCTCAGTGGCACATAGCACATACACAAAAATTGACCATGTATAAGGGCATAAAAACCTCACAATTCAGTGCAGAAAGGTGGAAATATTAAATGCATCCTTCTCAGATCACAATGCAATAAAAATTATATGTAATAAAGGGCCATGGAAGGATAGACTAAAAACTAATTGGAAATTAAATAATCCTAAAGAAAGAGTGGGTCAAACAAGAAATAATAGAAACAATAAGTAACTTCATTCAAGAGTATGACAATAATGAGACAACATACCAAAACCTGTGGGATACAGCAAAGGCAGTTCTTAGGGGAAGTTTTATATTCCTGAATGTATATATGAATAAATTTGAGAAAATGGAGATCAATGAATTGGGCATGCAATTGAAAAAGCTAGAAGAAGAACAAACTGAAAATCCCTAATTAAATACTAAATTATAAATAATGAGAACCAAAGGAGAGATTAACAAAATTGAATTCCAGAAAACTACTGAATTAATAAATAAAACTAAGAGCTGGTATTATGAAAAAGCCAATAAAATTGAGACCTTTGGCCAATATGATTAAAAAAAAAAAGAAAGAAGAAAACCAAATCATGAATATCAAAAATGAAAAGGGTGAATCTACCTCCAGTGAAGAGGAAATTAAAACAATAATTAGGAATTATTTTGCCCAACTGTATGCACAGAAATATGACAATCTTAGTGAAATGGATGAAAATTTACAAAAATACAAGTTGCCTAGGCTAACTGAAGAAAAATAAACTACTTAAATAACCCCATCACAGAAAAAGAAATTGAACAAGCCACAATGAACTCCCTAGGAAAAAATCTCCAAGGCCAGCTGGCTTTACTAGTGAATTCTACCAAACATTTAGGGAACCATTGACTTCAATACTTTTCAAACTATTTGGGAAAATTGGAGCAGGAGTCCTACTAAATTCTGTTTGAGACAAATATGGTACTGATACCTAAATTGGGAAGAGACAAAACAGAGAAAGAAAATTACAGACCAATTTCCCTTATGAATATAGATGCAAAAACTCTAAATAAAATATAAGCGAAAAGACTACAGCAAATCTTCATGAGAATAATACACTTTGATCACGTAGGATTTATTCCAGGAATGCAATGGAGGTTCAATATCAGGAAAACTATCAGTATAAATGATTACATCAACAACAAAACTAGCAGAAACCATATGATTATCTCAATAGATGCAGAAAAGGCTTTTTGACAAAATACAACATCTATTCCTATTAAAAACACTAGAAAGTATAGGAATAAATGGAGTCTTCCTTCAAATAATAAGTAGCATCTATTTAAAACCACCAGCAAGTATTATATGTAATGGAGATAAGCTAGAAGCATTTCCAATAAGATCAGGGTTGAAACAAGGATGTCCACTATCATCCCTCTTACTCAATTTTGCACTAGAAATGCTAGCAGTAGCAATAAGAGAAGAACAAGAAATTGAAGGAATCAAATTAGGCAAAGAAGAGACTAAGCTATCACTCTTTGCAGATGATATGATGATGTACTTAGATAATCCTAGAGAATCAAGTAAAAAACTACTTGAGATAATACACAAATTTGGCAAAAGGGCAGGATATAAAATAAACCCACATAAATCCTCAATATTCCTATATATCTCTAACAAAATCCAACAGCAAGAGATAGAAAGAGAAATTCCATTTAAAGTTACTGTAGACATTATAAAATATCTGGGAATCTACCTACCAAAACAAACCCAGGACTTATATGAACACAATTACAAAACACTTTTAACACACAAAAAATCAGCTCTAACTAATTGGAAAAGCATCATTTGCTCATGGCTGACAATCTTACCTAAATTAAATCACATATTTAGTCCCATACCAATAAAGCTACCAAAAAATTACTTTGTAGAGCTAGGAAAAATAGTAGCAAAATTCATCTGGAAAAACAAAAGGTCCAGGATATCAAGGCAACTAATGAAAAGAAATTCTAGGGAAGGTGGCCTAGCCATACCAGATTTTAATTTGCACTACAAAGCAGTAGTTATCAAAACTACTTGGCACTGGCTGAGGAATAGAGCAGTGTATCAATGGAATAGATTGGGTATATGAGACTCAGCAGCCAATGACTACAGTAATCCACCGTTTGATAAACCCAAAGACCCCATTTTTGGGGATAAGAACACACTAATTGACAAAAACTGCTGGGAAAACAGGAACATAGTATGGCAGAAATTGGGCATAGACCAATATCTAACACTGTACATCAAAATAAAGTCAAAATGGGTGCATGATCTAGGAATAAAGGTTGATACCATAATCAATCTGGGAGAGCAAGAGATAGTTTACCTGTTAGATCTATGGAGCAGGGGAGAATTCATGATGAAACAAGAGTTAGAGAGCATTACAAAATTCAAAATGGATAATTTTGATTATATTAAATTGAAAAGCTTCTGTACAAACAAAGCCAATGTTACCAAGATTAAAAGGGGAGTGGAAAACTGGGAAAGAATTTTTATAACCAGTGTCTCTGATAAAGGCCTCATTTCTAAAATATACAAAGAATTTAGTCAAATTTAGAAGAATACAAGCCACTTCCCAATTGATAAATGGTCAAAGGATATGAACAGGCAGTTTTCAGAAGATGAAGTTAAAGACATCTATAAGCATATGAAAAAATATTCCAAATCACTAGTGATTAGAGAAATGCATATTAGAACAACTCTGGGGTACCACATCTCACCAGCCAGACTAGCTAAGATGACAAAACAGGAAAATGATAAATGCTGGAGAGGATGTGGAAAAATTGGAACACTAACGCATTGTTGGTGGAGCTGTGAACTGATCCAGCCATTCTGGAGAGCAATCTGGAACTATGCCCAAAGGGCTATAGATAAGTGCATACACTTTGACCCAGCAATACCACTTCTAGGGTTATATCCCAAAGAGATCAGAAAAGTAGGAAGAGAACCTGTATGTACAAAAATATTTATAGCAGCTCTTTTTTGTGGTGGCAAAAAATTGGAATACAAGGGGATGCCCATCAATTGAGGAATGGATGAACAAGCTGTGGTATATGAATGTAATGGAATACTACCGTGCTATAAGAAATGAGGAGCAGACGGACTTCATAATAACCATAAGACTTATATAAACTGATGCTGAGCAAGAAGAGCAGAATCAGGAGAAATTTGTACACAATCACAGACACAATGTATGTGTGACAACTAACTTCAATAGACTGGGCTCCTTTCAGCAATATAAGATTATAGGACAACTCCAAAAGACTCATGATTGAAGGAGATATCTACATCCAGAGAAGGAGATGTAGAGTCTGAGTGCAGATTGAAACAAACTACTTGCTGTGTTTCTTTTTCTTGTTTTATTTTGTTTCCTCTTTCCCACTGATCATTCCATCAGTTACAATCCTTCTTTACAACCTGACTATTGATTAATGGGAAGATATTTGTAGATCCTGTATCTCAGTGTATGCCGCTGTGATAGGGGAGGGAGATAAAATCTGAAACTCAAGGGACTCTGGAACTGAATGTTGTAAACTAAAAGTAAATAAACAAAACAAAAAAAAGAAAATATGACTTGCCCAGATTAACAGAAGAGGACATAAAATATTTAAATAACCCATTAAAAAAGAAATTAAACAAGACATTAATGAACTCCCTAAGAAAAAATTCTCCAGATCCAGATGGATTTACAATTGAATTCTACCGAATGTTTAGAGAATAATTAATTCTAAAACTATATAAACTGTTTGGGAAAATAGGCAAAGAAAGAGTCCTGTCCCATTCTTTTTTTTATGACACAAATATGGTGCTGATGACTACTGTGGGAAGAGTCAATACATGGAAAGAAAAGTATAGACCAATTTTCCTAGGTATTACTGCAAAAATTTCAAATAAAATATTAGCAAAGAAAATACAGTAATTTATCAGCATCATAATACACTATGATCAGATGGTATTTATACCAAAAATACAGGGCTGATTAATGTTAGGAAAACTATCAGCATAATGGACCATTTCAATAACAAAACTAATGCAAATCATATGATTATTTCAATAGATGCAGAAAAAAGTTTTTGACAGAATGCAATACTCATTCATATTAAAAACACTAAAGAGCATATGAATAAATGGAACCTTCCTTAAAATGTTAAGTAGCATTTACCTAAAACCATCAGCAAACATTATATATATGGGGATAAGCTCGATGCATTTCCAATAAGTTTGGGGGTGAAACAAGGATTCCATTATCAGCACTGTTATTTAATATGCTACTAGAAATGAAAAGAGTAAATTAGCAAAAAGAGAAGGAAAAAGAAATTGAAGGAATTAGAATAGGCAAAGAAGACACTAAGTTATCACTTTTTGTAGTTGTTTATTATATGTAGCTCAATGGTTTTTCCAATGAGGTATTTCATATAGCTTTCTACTTTTTCATTTGTTTGGATCTGTTTTATAACATATTGATTTCTCATAAAGTCATTAGCTTCCAGTTGCTCCAATCTCATTTTAAAGGAATTATTTTCTTTAGTGAGGTTTTGAAATTTCTTTTCCATCTGGCCAAATCTGCTTTTTAAGGCATTCTTCTCCTCATTGCCTTTTTGGACCTCTTTTGGCATTTGAATTAGTCTATTTTTAAGGTGTTATTTTCTTCATTATTTTTGGGGGTCTCCTTTAGTAGGCTGTTGACTTGCTTTTCATGATTTTCTTGCATCATTCTCATTTCTCTTCCCAATTTTTCCTCTACTCCTCTTACCTGATTTTCAAAATTCTTCTTGAGCTCCTCCATGGCCTGCAACCAGTTCATATTTTTCTTGGAGACTTTTGATGCAGGGTTATTGACTTTCTTATCTCCTTGTGATTCTATGTTTTAATCTTTTTTGTCCCATTAAAAGGATTCTATGGTCTGATTGTGCTTCGTCTGTTTGCTCATCTTGCCTGCCAATTACTTGAGTTTTGAGCTCTTTGCCACAGTAGAACTCTGCTTACAGAATGGAGAGTGTTGTGTTTCAAATTTCTGGGGTTTGCACAGCTGTTGTCAGAGCTTCTTCTAGGCACCTGACTCAGAACTGTGAAGAGGACTGCCTCTTCGCCACCCAAGACTGCAACCAAGATCCAAACAGGAGAAAGCAAGAGAATCCTGCCTCAGCAGCAGCAAAGAGAGTCCTTCAATTACCCTCTGGACAGTTGCTTGGTCCGCCCACAATCTGTGGGCATGGAACTCAGGAGGCAGCTGCCACCCTGGCAGCAGCTGTAGTCCCTGCCACCTCTGCCACCCCAGGGGCAGAGGCCAGAACACGCTTTTCTCTCACATAGTTTCAACAGACTTCCCCCACTGACCTTTTACTTTCTCTTTGGCATTTATGGGTTGAGAAATCTGGAAACTACAACAGGTGCCAGTGATTTATTGTCCTGAAGTCTGCTCAGGCCAGTATGTGCTGTGGGTCTGTGCCAGTGTAGCCCACACCAGAATGAGCTCCACTCCCAACCTGGTGCAATAGGCCCTTCCTGTTGGCCTGCCATGTTGCATTTAGTGGGATATTTGTTTCTTTCTGTCACTTTGTGGGTTCTGTAGCTCAAAAATTTGTTTAGAGTCATATTTTATAGGTATTGGAGGTGGTTGGAGCAGGATCTCAAGCAAGTTCCTGCTTTTACTCTGCCATCTTGGCTCTATTTCCACCCCCCCCCCCACCTTCCCCTCCCCCCAGCACCTTATTTTCTTTCTTATTTAGTTTTTTTTATTAGATTTATCTGGGTCTCAAGGGTGGGGTTCATTGAGGCCCCCTACTATCTCCTTGTAATTAATTTAGCTTTTTAGGGTATTTAAGATGATAGGTCCAATGTAACATGATTCTACTCCCATGGTTTATTTCTCTTTCCTTTACCCAGGCCCCAATCCATGTTTCTAATCATTGCTTTTAAGCCCCTCTTTATGATCCTCTTTTCATGGTTAGAGTGTATTTTACTTGTGACTAACCTCTCTCTGAATCTATTCTCCCTCTTATTTCCCACTTCTTTTTTTTCTTTTTCTTTTTTTATCTTTGAGTTCGATATATTTTTATATTCACCTCTATCTGTATATAGTCTACCTTCCTTTGACTAGTACAGATGAAAGTGAGGGTTAAGTGGTGCCTATTCCCCTACCTCTTTCTCTTTCACTTGTGTATCCTGATTATCATATTATTTTGGTTTCTTTCACCATTCTCTTCTTTTTCTTGCCTACTTTTTCCTTTATCTCCTTAGATTTCTTTCTTTAAGATCATCAGGACATAAATACCCACTCCCAAACTTTCAGTCTTAACTAGTCCTTGACGCCAATAAGAGGACACATATTGATTCCTATCTATGTTACAATAAAACACATTATTCTTATAAAACGACTTCTGATTGTCCATTTGTATTTGTTTTTCTTGAATTGGTGTTTTATTTATAAGTTTTCATTCAGCTTTGGTCTTTTAATCAGCAATTATTGGACCTTTAATAAAAGGTCCATTTATATTTTCCTCTTTAGGATCATACACAGTTTTGTTGAATGTTATTCTTGTTTGTAACCCTAGATCAGTGGTGGGGAATCTGTGGCCTCAAGGTCCCAAATAGCCCTCTAGATCTTCAAATGTGACCCTCTGACTGAATCCAAACTTCACAATCCTTTTAATAAGGGACGTAAAAGATGTAGGGTCTAGATCTTTTGTATTTTGTAATTTTATGTTTCAAGCTCTCTTTTCCTTTATACTTGTAACTGCTAAATCTTGTGTCATTCTAACTAGGGTCGTTTGACAAGACCTCCCTCTTTTCATTTCCTACTTAGCTCGTATCACTCACATGCCTTTCACCACTACTTCCTTCTTCATTTGTCTGTCACATGAAAAGACATCTCTTCTCCTTGCCAAGGCAAACCATTTCACCCATGCAAGTGATTCCATTCCATCCTATCTTCTCCAAAATATTGCCATCTCTATCATTCCAAGTCTCTCACTGATCTTTATTCTCTGTCTACTGACTACTTCCATACTGGCAGTAAAAATGCCTGCATTTAAACATACTCAAAAACCCCTCACTTAATTCAGTCATTCCTGCTAGCTATTATTCCATATCTTTCCTCCCTTTCTTGACTAAATGTATTGAAAAGACTATCTATAATCGCTATTGATGCTTTTCCTTCACTCTCCTCTTAATTCTTTTTAGTCTGGCCTCTAACCTTATCATTGAAATGAAATATTTCTCCAAAGTAACTATTCACCTCTTTATTGCCAAATCTAGTAGTCTTTTCTCAATTTTCATCCTTCTTGATGTCTCTGCAGTCTTTGATATTGTCAGTCACTTATTCTCATCTCTCATCTCTGTGGTTTTTTGTGATATTGCTCAAATTTGGTTCTCCTACTATATGTTTTACTGATCCTTATCAGTCCCCTTTGCTGAATCTTTATCCAGATTATAACTGCTAATTTTGGGTATCCCTTAGGTATTTCTCTTGGACCTTATTCTAGTCTTCCTCTATACAATTTTGCTTGGAGTATTCAGTGAAGACTAGCACCTCCTATGTGACAAATGCAGAGCCTTTTTTGGGGCTGTTTTTCACATTTGGTGTCCACTAGATTCATTTAACTCTCACTTGAGGCTCCAAGAAGCTGTAGCATGTGCAGTGTCTACACATTGGTAAACTGTTTTGGCAGACAAGTTGAGGGTAACTGAGGTGTCTCAAACCCATCAGTTACTTGGGGGTGGGGGGTATCTATCCCTAACACATGTGAAGTGTTCCCCTGGTGGAATGGGTGGATGAGAACAATTTGTTCTAATGGCACTGAAGATGATTGAAGCAGGTGCCATGGGGTATTAAGGGCTTGGGTATATAATAAAGTCACCAAGGTCATCCACTTCTTCCTGAGCTACCATCGGTTATCTTGATTTTTGTTTTGTCATTGCACTTCAATGGCTTCGAATGAGAGAATGAAGTGGATAAGTTTGCACAAATCTGTGTCACTTAAATCCAATTTATACATGAGTCAGAAGACATCATCATGACCATTTTTACCTACCTCAAAGTCATGTGAAACAGACAAATGATGAAGCAACAGGTGTGGATACACTGGGAGCTGTAGTCACCACCCTGTACATAGGCAGCCCAGGTCATAGGGTCATCTTCTCACTTGACTGAAACAGTAGTGAGATGTGGCAGCCCCCTGGGTATCTGAGCAGCCTTTCTTAAGGACCACACTCCTCACCTCCTGATATGAGGAAGGGGCTAGTAAAGGTGCCTTAAAAATTGTCTGCTTCACCCAAACCTGGCCTACTTACCACAGCAGTCAAGAATCTCTCCATGCGGTTGAAATACACTAAAAAACATACAAAAAACTTTTATGAAGATGATTCCACTCACCATTAATGGAATGTGTGCCTATGGATAACCAGTACACCTGAAAGAAGGACAGCAGATATTCATCCAAATAGCAGCCTTGTATAAAACAAAGCTGGCAAATGAAAGTTAGCTTCCTGATGTCACAGCTGGATACACATTTTGCTGGAGTGACCACAGTGATGGGGGTGTAGTTGGAATAGGTTTCGCAATCAAAACTAATCTAGTCAATAAACTCATATGCCTCCCCAAAGGAGTGAATGAGAGATTCATGACAATATGATTCCACTTGTCAAAAGTACCATGCCACCATCATCAGTGCAAATGCTTCCACCATGACAAACCCTGATGAGGTCAAAGAAAAATTTTGTGAAGACCTGGACATCCTCATCATCAATGTGCCAAAAGAGGACAAGCTTATAATTCTGGGTGACTTTAATACAAGAATAGGCACAAACTATCAGACTGGGCAGGGAGTCCTTAGGTGTCATGGAGTCAGGAATAGCAATAGTAATGATCAATTACAACTTAAGACTTGGATATCTTCCAATCACCAACACTGTCTTCCATTTTCCCCAGTAATTTCTTCTAACATAATAGCCATGTTCCTTTTTTGATCATGGTTTTCAGATAGTTCAAAGATTCTTGAAGTATCACTCCTCAGTTTGTTTTACAAATCAGTTTTTAAAAATTATTTATTTACTTTTAATTTACAACATTCAATTCTAAAATCCCTTGAGTTTCAAATTTTCTTCCCTACCTCCACCCTCTCCCATGGTGGCATGCAATCCAATATAGGTTCTACAAATACCTTCACATTAAACATTAGTCAAACCTCGGTCTATCAAATTTTGTTCTAGGTTAGAAAAATGATTCATTGTGATTGCTCCCTAGATTTCCTGATCATGAATCTGTCTGAGTCAGTCTAACGCTCTTTCTAGTTAATGGTTGAAATAGTTGTTCAGGAGAGCTGGGATTTACTGTTTTATACTATTCTGCCATCATTTAAAATATCCTGAGAGGATTTGTATGAACTGACAGAGTGAAGTGAGTTAAAGATAGCAGTTAATACCACAATTACAAAATTATAAAGGAAAACAACTCTGAAAGGATTAAGAACTCTGAATAATGCACTGACTGATTATTATTCTAGAATGCATGATATAACACTCTTCTTGCCTCTTGGTAAAGAAGTGAAATATTAGAGGTTCAGAATAATAAATTTATCCTCCCCTCCCTCAAGTGTTGGTCAAAGTGTGGTTATATTTATTTGTTTCAACAAAAGGTTTTTACTTTTTTGGCAGAGAGAAAGATTTATGGGGAAAGTAATGGAGGTAATAATAATTATTTGACCTACTAACCAAAAATGGAAGAAAGGAAAGAATGTCATTGAATCAATATAAGATACATAGAAGAGAATAGAAGTAAATAATAATAATAATAATAATAATAATAATAATAATAGTTATACTTATATTGTACTTAAAGATTTGCAAAGTTCCTTACATGTATTATTTCATTTTATCCCCCAACAATCCTTTCTTCATTTTACAGCCAAGGAACTGATGCAATAGAAGTTAGATGACTTGCCCAACATCACGCAGATGCTAAATATGAGAGGTTGCGTTTGACCTAAACTTCTCCTCATTCTAAGTTTAGCTTTCTAAGTGTTATGAAGTTTATGTGATGCATGGGGTTCACAACACTCCTGAGTACAGAATAAACCAGATTAAAATGTGATTGGGAAATATTTAACAGAATAAATAAAAATACAATAAAATAAAGAAAACATTACATTCTAAAACTAAGTCAACATGTAACATTCATGGATTAGTGGCACCCATTCTATTCTTAGTTTAACACCATTGCAATACACTAACTAGTGACATATGCATTAAAGTGGAAAGAAATTAACATTGCAACCCTGGGAAAATACATTGAATTTGAAACATATTTTAAAAAGTAAGCCATATGTAGTGGGATATCATTGTTTTACGTTCAATCTCTTTTTTTTTCTTTACATGGGGATGTTCATATTTTCCAACTTTATAACTATAAAACAAATTAAATGAAAGAATATGCCTATGAAAGGCATTGCTTCTTGACTTTGAGTTATTTGATAAAATGAGAACCATCAGAATGATTTAGTACTAATTTTTAAGAGAAAGAATTATTAATACTCAATTACTAACATGGGGGATCCAGATTTTTTTTCCCTTTCTATTTCCACATTTAGTAGGTCAAAGCAACCTCTGAAGGACAGAGTTGATGATGAGATTGGGTTCAATCATGGACAAGACCCCACCCAACTAGGAAAGCTTAATTCTGATTAAAGGGTAAAGAGTATCTTATTTACCCCACTATTGTTCTACTCAGGTAAGACTGAGTGGAAAATAGATCCTTCTATCTAGATGCAGGATGATCTGGGTAGAGATCAGTCTTTTTATCCAAGAATGACATAATCAAAGTCACATTCCCCTAGTCCCTCATTAGAATAAGCCCATCTCTCATTATACTATTTACTGTCTCATAAATTAACCAGAGTTGATTTCTACCTGTCAGCAACACCCACTCTTCCAAGAATATTTAAATGTCCAGTGGTTTCCAAGATTCTTCTTCAGCTTCTGAATATCACTGTTGATTTTATTAACTATTTACTAACCATAATTAATAAATCAATTATTAACTACTCAGAAATTATGTCTCTCTGACTTTTCATTTGTTGCATTTAAAAAATTAAAAATAAGTGTTATCAGAAACAAATGCAATAATTCAATATTTGATAAAATATGAATATGAAATACATGGTGAAGAGCTTGGTTTGACAATAACTACTAGGACAACTGTACCTATATTTCGCCAAAAGTTGGTTCAAACCAGACTCACATTGCAAATCTGAGGTTTTATCCCAATCTAGAAAACTGGCAAATATACCAAAAGATAGAGATAGTCAATATTGAAGGGGCTATTGGCAGATCTACACACAAATGTATAACTGATGCTATTCTTAATTGGTACAACCAAATGTTATTTAGAATTATTCTAAGAAAGTGAATAAATTATCTATATTCTTTTGATCCAGAGATCACAGTGCTAAGTACATACCCCAAGAAGGAAAAAAAGATAGAAATATAAGTCCCATATATTCAAAATTATTTTTTTCTATTTTTTTTTTGCATTAGCAAAGATAGGAAACCAAATGTATGCCCACTGACTGAGAAATGTACATACAAATTTTGGTGCACTTATGTAGTGGAATATTACTAGGCTATAAGAAAACACTAATATGAAGAATTTGAAAACAAAACCAAAAAACCAACCAAACAAACAAACCATGAGAAGATGTGTGAAATGATCCAGAGAAAAGTAAATGGAACCAGAAAAATAATATACAAAATGCCTACAACAATAGTAATGAAAAGAATAAATAAAACCATAACAAATCCATAGAATTTTAAAGCCCAAGCAGCCCTTTAGAAGAGTTAACATAATGCTCTTCTCTCACTTCATTACTCGGTAACTATAGCTATAGTATTGCATAAATTGTAAGATGTGTGGTTGGTAAATTTGTTAGTTTTGTTGAAATATCTTGTTTTCTTTTTCTTTAGAAAATTTTGGTTGCAAACAAAAACTGGTTAGGGTGAGGGAAAGGTGTATTTAGAAGTGAATGCTATGTCAAAAGACAGAGCATTAATAGAAATGAAAAACAAGCCATTAAATAAGAACATAATTTCTAGTTTCCTAAAAATTTAATCAAAATGGATTTAAAGGAAAAGAGAAGGAGAAAATCAGTCTACTTAAATTCACTAAGATAAATGCAATTGAAATAAGCCCAATGATAAGAGAATTTCAATAGAAAGACCCAGAAACTTGTAACAGACAAAATCAAAGAAGGGAACTGCAAATAAATATCAGGTGTCTTTAGGGAAATAAGAATAGCGTGACTAGCAAATAAGGTCTTAAAAGAAGTCAAATATATATTTATCAACATCATTGAAACTTGGTAGAATGAGATCTGATTCTAAGAGGAAAGATTTCAAAAGGTTCAGTGAAACAGTTGGTAGGATTTCATATTAAGGGAAAAGTCGGTCTAGGAAAGATAAAAATCTCTTCAGTGAAACTCTGAAGACACAAAGATAAACAATTCTGATGAGGAGAAAAAGGGGAGCTGCTTAATGAAACCAATGTGAACACAATGGGAATATATCAATCAAAACACACATATTTTGTACATGTACAAAATATTAAAGCAGTGACAGGAAACAATTAATTTTTAAAAATGTCATGGATCTCTAAGGAATGGGTTAGGATCTCCAAACTACTAGTGAACTGAAGTCTGAGCATAAAGTAAAACAACAAAATGTAGTTGTACTACATGGGGAGGAAATGGTGAAATGAAAGGGACAGGAATGGTTCTTGGAGTGGATGGGAATTCAGAATTTCTCTACAATCTTATTTTGTTTCCCTGACAATGAAAAGGAGCTTTAGACAGTAAAAGCCTAAACAAAAATTCCTATTAGAGAGTTGATATACCCAATGTAAGCAGCAAGATAGTAAGATAGCAATTAATTCCCCTTGATAAGTTCAAGTCACTAGCCTCTGAAGAATCACACCCCAGAGTATGACAAAGAATTGGAGATGTGATTGATGAGCCAGTGTCAGATAGCTCTCAAATTTCCTTTTATTATTATCAATATGATAAACATCAACAACCATGAATGTTTTCCTATGCAAAGATGCATGGAGAAAGAGTAATTTTATTACTTTTTGGAAACTGTAAAACTCATTGAAATTATAAATTTTCATGACATACAACTGTTTTATTTTGTATGTTTCAAATTTGACATAGTAGTTACACTGCGCTGATTGTATAATCTTCTGTATTTCCTTATTTTCTCTTCTATGTTAATGATTTAATGATTCCTTGATGATCTTTTATTTCCTTTGATTTAAAAAGTATTAATCAGTGTATTACCTTTCATTTATTAAATGCTTATTATCTTCTAGGCACTATGCTAAGGGCTTGGAATAGAAATTAAAGAAAAAAAGAGTCCTTGCCCCCAAGGAGTTTAAATTTAAATGGGTCAGTAAACATGAACATAACTAGGTACATACAAGACACATATACCATAGATGGAAGCTAATTTGAGAGGAAGTAGGCTACAGCAACTGGGAGACCAGGAAAAACCTTTAGTAGATGATAAATCACGATCCCTTTTCCCAATTCTCCAAATCTTCCCACCACTGTGTAACAAACAAGTATAATCATGCAAAATAAGTAAACCCACTAATTGGTTGGTCATGCCTGAAAATGTGTCTTATCCTGAACCAGTAATCATCTCTCTGGCAAAAGGTTAGAAGCATGATTCATCATCACTCCTTTGTAAAAACTTATTGGTAACTGTATTGATAAGAGACCTTAAGTCTTTCAGTGTTGTTTTTCTTCACAATGTTGTAATCCCTGCATAAACTGTTTTCCTGGTTTGTCACTCTGCATCAGTTTATTATAAATCCTCTCAGGTTTCTGTGATTTCATCCACTACATAATTTAATTTGGTATGATATTATTCTATTAAATTCATACATGGTATTCTCCAACTTATGGGTATAAATATCCTTTGCTTCCACATCTTTGCAATAATAAAAAGTACTGCTGAAAATATTTTTGTACTTATAAGTCCTTTCACCTCTTTGGGGGTATAAACCTGATATGGATTTGCCTAGGTTCAAGTATGGACAGTTTGGTGACTATTTTGCAATAGCCTCAAATTCCTTTCCAAAAAATGACTGTACCAATTCATGGCCTCACCAACAGTACATCAAATGGGCCTGTCCTTCCATATCCATTCTTACAGCTGTCATTTAATTTTTTGTCATCTTTTTCAATCTGAAGGATATCAGATGAACCATTAGAGTTGCTTGATTTTTATTTTTCTTCTTATTTTTAGTGATATGGAGAATTTTAAAATTCTTGTTAAATGCTTGACTTTATTTAGAAGACTATCTGTTTATAGTTTGACATTATGTCTATTTGAGATTGGCTCTTATTCTTAAGTATTTATATGAATTTGCTAGCTGTCGTGGATATTAACTTTATCAGAGAAATTTGGTACCTTTTTCTCTCTGTTATCCATTTCCATTCTAATTTTAACTTCATTGATCTTGTTTATAAACATTTTTCAATTTTATATAATCAAAACTATTTCTTTTCTTTTAGCTCATTTGATCAAGAACTATTTCTCTAGCAATATTTGTGAAAGACATCTTTGTGCACTGATAATTTCTTTATGAAAAAGAAATACCAAATTGTACATAATAGATTTTCAGTTTCATGTGACATCTTTTTTTATTATTCTATGTTATGGACATGCTTGTTTTATTTCATAAATTAAAAATAAATAAAATTTAAAAAAAAAACAAGTAGATAGGAGTACACTGTGAAATGTTTAACAACCAGCTCTGAGAAAATATGTTCACATGATATACCTTTAAATTTAATCAGCATTATTAATTTTTTTTAATCACTTTCTTAAGTCTAGGTAATTAACAAAACCATAAATCAAGGTATGAAGCATTTACCAATTTCTATGGTATAAATGATTGCAACGAAAATTTAACAAGTGTGTCTTATGAGTTGACTCAAGTTGATTTCAGCATATTCCTGGATTGAGGCTTAAATACAGAGACCCTTATTCTATTTATTGTACTCAGTCTCAGAAATAAAAACCACTTCCTATGTGACCAATAGTAATAAAGGGAGAGAGAGGATGTGATAATATGTAATTTCTAAGGCTTCTATGTGGATATGATTAAGAAGCACTCCTAAATGCTCCCTCTCCTTCAATCACACTCTGATTGGAGTCGGCTCATCTAAAAGAAGGTCTGAATCACCATGAGTAGGAGAGAGAGGCTGTGAGAGGATAGATAAGGTCATGGTGAAATCTAGAGAATGCAGAAAATAAAGATGTTAGATGGGGTTCAGAGCAGAGAAAGAAGAGAAGCACCTCCCTGCAGGGGGAAAAGAGATAAAGAAAGAGATTAATTATTAAAGGAATTAGATCAGGGATGTGAGAAAGGAAAACCAAAGAGGAACTTAGAATACAGATATTAGATAGATAGAAACTATAAAGAAACCCAGAGCAAGGAGAAACCAGGCACCATCTGTCTTAGAATGGGAAGAGCAGGATTTGGAGAAGAAAAAAAAGTGATTTCACCTGGAAGGTGTCTCTCTTTCCCTCCCCATCCTCCACTGTGCTGAGCAAAAATCCCAAATTCTATTCTGTAGTTTTACCCAGTTTCCTTTCCCTGTCCGCAGCAAAGAAGGGCTGGATCAGGCTCTGCATCCTGAAAGAAACATTTCTTTCTCTCCCCACACTCCTACTTCTGAGATGTATGTAGAGATCTACTCACCAGGTCTGTCTCTGTTCCAGTATAGAGTGGCAGCATTTAAAGCTGTGTGTCTGCCTGCTAGAACACACATGAGTGAAAGTACAGCAAGGCTGGGACACTAGCTATATATACAAGATTATCTGAGTGCATCTTCCCCAGAGACGTGATTATTCTTTCATCTACAGGAGACATGACAGCCTGCCAGAAGAGCCAAGACTTTCTCAGATAGAGTGAAAATTTGTCCCATGTGCAAATTATCACCCAGTATTACTATTGATTAATGATAATTCCTCAGGAGAAAACACTGAAAAATAATGAGAATGGTCAAACAAGTAACCAGTATCAGCTGGGAACTTTCCTGAGTTGTTGGAGACATAAGGGATGACAAACAGAAGAAGAGTCAAAGAATATTGAAGCCTAAAGAGAAGAGGCATCTGAACCTATTTCTTTGATTTGGTTTAATCTCTAGGCACTCGAGAAGATCCACAAAGTTCCCTTTTACAGATTTCAGGCTTCTTCTAGCTAATCTAAACTCAGATGTTACTCTATCCACACTCTGGGAGTTTCTAAGGATCCCTGATGTAGAATACCTTCATGTTCCCTTACAAAGAGAGAAGACCCCACATTGTTACCTTAATTCTTTATGTCTCACCATCTGGAATAGAGACAAGATCAACCAAGTGGCTTTTGTTCAGGAAAATTCCAAACTCTTCAATATGAGTCTTCCATCCAATGGAAATTAAACTATTTCTAATAAGGAGAGAGTGGTGTGCTGGAATGAACAAGAGTCTTGGAGTCAAAATAATTGGTTTAAGCAAGTACTGAACATTACTTACTACATGATCATGGACAAGTCATGTGACTCCTCTGAACCTGGCTTTTGATATATACAAAGTAGGAATGGTAATGATAGCTAGCATTTCTATAGCACTTCTATGTTCCAGCACTGTGCCAAGCACTTTACAATTACTATCCCATTTTATTCTCACAGCCATGGGAAGTAGGCATTATTATTACCTCCATTTTGGATATAAAGAAACTGAGGCAGACAGAAGCTAAATGATTTTCCCAGGGTTTTCTGAGGCCAAATTAGAACTCAAGTATGCCTGACTCCAAGCCCAGGGCTCCATTCACTGGACAACCTTAATTTGCTGTTTAGATTGTTATGAAGAAAATTCTATATAAAGGTGAATGCACTATGCAAATATATGAGCTATTATTCTGGGAGTGTATGGTAGTTTAAGACCTTTCTTACATTCCAGCATTCCCTCTTTCTATTAGTCAGTATCTCCTCAATCCAGAATCTATGGTTACTTTTCTTTTCTTCTTTTTATTTCTTTTTCTGAGTTAAAAATTCTCTCTTTCCCTCAAGACCCTCCCTTAACTATTGACAAGGCAAATATGGAAAGTATGTTAAAAAGCACAGACATCATCTTGCTGACAATAGTCCATATAGTCAAAGCTATTGCTTTTTCTGGAGGTAGTGTGGTTGTCAGAGTTGGACTATAAGGAAACCTGAGCACCACAAAGTCAATACTTTCAAACTGTGGTTATGAAGACTTTTGAGCGACCCTTGGACAGCACATAGTGCTGATATATACTTGCACATAGTGGATAGATTTAGGCTCATTCATTCTTACTGTTTCAATAAGGAATAAATAAAAATAATTTTACATTAAGGAAGATTAACCTGAACCATTACTAGAGAGATATCTCTATTCTACCAAAACGTTCTTGAGAATTTTACTCTTTGTGTAGATGAATAAGTGTTTATGTGTTAGAGAAGGAATAATGAAGACAGAAAAGGATAAAGACAGATACAGGCAGAAGAAGAGAGCCATCATGGTGAAAGGAGAAGCAGTGACTCATCCTAAGGGAAACAAAAGGCAAGATTTGAGCAAAATCACTACAACTTGAGGACTTCACAGTTCCTTGACAAAACATTAGGGAATAAGGCCATTAAGAGTGTACCTCAGTCTTTACAATTATCAACAAGAAGTCATTCATGACTTGTGGAACAAGTTATGGAATGTACATTAGCCTATATGACCATGGAGAAATGAAGTACCCCTGATCTGCCCCTGGTTTGAGGGACAGAGTTGTACCGAGAATTCAGAGCAAATCATAGTTGAAATTATCTATAGAGGTCCCCAACTTCATTCCAACCCATGAGTCTATGATAATTGGATCCAAGCAATAGATGGTAATTACTTACTTTTGAAAAGGCAGGTTTTGGAAGCAGAGCCAAGATGGTGGAATGGAAGCAGAAAAACTCCATGAGCTCCTCATATAACCACCTCGAATACCTATAAAAATATTACTCTAAACAAATTTTAGAGCTACAGAACCCACAAAGTGACAGAGAGAAACAAATCTCCCTCTGAAGGCAGCCTGGCAGACAGGAAGAGTCCATCACAGAGTGCTCAGAGCCAAGCCCGGTCTCCTCCCCCCACCATTAGTCTGAGGTTTTAGCCCCAGGGTAGCCCTGACCAGTAGTGGCTGGAGCAGACTTCAGGAGAGTGAATTACCAGCAGCTGTGGTAGTTTCCAGAATTATCAACCCATATATGCCAAAGACAAAGTAAAAGGTCAGTGTGAAACTCTCTTGGAACTGGGGGGGGGGAATGAGGAGCGTGGACCGGCACATGCCTCTGGAGAGATAAGCATCAGAAGTGCTGTTGGCATGCAGCCACCTCCACATAGCTGCTTCAGAGCTCATAGCCTGCAGATTGTAGGGGGACCAAGTGACCATTCAGAGGGTAATTGCTCTTGCTTTGACCTATTTGGATCTGGATTACTGTCTTGGGTGGTGATCCTGGAGTATGTGAACAGTGAGCCAGAACTTGTGGGGGCATCAGAGAGGGCACCCAACTAATAGCTCCAGCAGCTGCAAAAATGCCAGCAAATTGGGACAAAGCTCTCTCCATTCTGGAAGAAGAGTTCTACCATGGCAAAGAGCTCAAAAGTCAAGTAATTGAGTGTCAACACGAGCAAGCAAAGGAAGCAAAGCAAGCACAGCAAACAAACCTTAGAATCCTTTTTTTAAGGACAAAAAAGATCAAAGCATAGAATGGTAGGAAGAAAACAATGTCAGAACTCCTGTACCAAAAGCTTCCAAGAAAAATACAAATTGGTCACAGACCATGGAGGAGCTCAAGAAGCATTTTGAAAATCAAGTAAGAGAAGTGGAGGAAAAATTGGTAAGAGAAATGAGAATGATGCAGGAAAATAATGAAAAGAGAGTCAACAACCTGACTGAAGAAAATAACACCTTAAAAAATAGACTAACACAAATGGCAAAAGAGATCCAAAAAGCCGATGAGGAAAAGAATGCCTTAAAAAGCCAAATTTTCCAGATGGAAAAAGAATTTCAAAAGCTCACTGAAGAGAATAATTCCTTTAGAATTAGATTGGAGCAAATGGAAGCTAATGAATTCATGAGAAATCAAGATACTATTAAACAGTTTCAAACAAATGAAAAAAAGAAAAGAAGGCAATGTGAAACATCTCTTTGGAAAAAACATTGACCTGGAAAATAGATCCAGGAGAGATAATTTAAAAATTATTGGACTACCTGAAAGCCATGATCAAAAAAAGAACCTAGAAATCATCCTTCAAGAAATTCTCAAGGAAAATTGCCTTGATATTTTAGAACCAGAGGGCAAAATAGAACTTGAAAGAATTCGCTGATCACCTCTTGAAAATGATCCCCCAAAGAAAACTCCTAGGAATATTATAGTCATGTTCTGGAGCTCCCAGACCACGGAGAAAATATTACAAGCAGCCAAGAAGATAAAATTCCAATATTGTGGAAACACAATCAGTATAACACAAGACCTAGCAGCTTCTACATTAAGGGACTGAAGGGCCTGGAATATAATATTCTGGAGATCAAAGAAGCTAGGATTAAAACCAAGAATCACCTACCCAACAAAACTGAGTATAATGTTTTAGGGGCAAATATGATCATTCAGTGAAACAGAGAACTTTCAAGCATTCTTGATGAAAAAACCAGAACTAAATAGAAAGTTTGATATTCAAATACAAGAAGCAAGAGATGCATGAAAAAGTAAACAGGGAAAAGAAATCATAAGGAACTTATCAAAGTTGAGCTATTTACATGCCTACATGGAGAAACGATAATGGCAATTTATGAAACTTTTCTCAGAATGAGAATATTTGAAGGGAATATAAATGTGTGTGTATATATATATATATATGTATGTATATATATGTATATATACATATATATACACACACACATATATATATATGTATACGTACATAAATATATGCCTATATAGGAGGGTATATGTGCACATGAATATGTATGTGAGTGTGTGTATATATGTGTACAGATATTCATAGACAGGGGGCACAGGATCAATTGAATAGGAAAGGATGATATTTAAAAAATAAAATAAAATTAAGAGGTGAGAGAGGAATATAATGAGAGGAGATAGGGAGAGACAGAATGGGGGTCAATTATCTCATATAAAGGAGGCAAGGGAAAACTGTTACAATGAAGGGGAAGAACAGGAAGGAAAAATGGAATGGGTCAACCTTACTCTCATTGAATTTGGCTTAGGGAAGGAATGACATACACACTAAATTGGGTATCTTTGTATCCTCAAAGATGAACAAGGTACCTGGTATATAGTGAATCCTTTACAAATGCATTTTGGTAATCATGAGCATTTATTATGCACTTATATTCTTGGAAGTAGGCTAAGTGTTGTGAATATCAAGAAAGACAGTTCCTATCCAGAAAGTAATTACACTGCAATGGGAGAGATAAGATGTCCCCAAAATTAAAATATAAGATATAGACAGCGTAAATAGTAGAAATTTTATGCAACCAAGATTAGGAGGGAGGCAGAAAATTGGGAAAAAAATTTTTACAATCAGTTTCTCTGATAAAGGCCTCGTTTCTAAAACATATAGAGAACTGAGTCAAATTTGTAAGAATACAAGTTATTCCCCACTTCATAAATGACCAAGGGATATGAATAGGCAGTTTTCAGAAGAAGAAATTAAATTTATCTATAATCAAATGAAAAAATGCTCTAAATCACTACTGATTAGAGAAATATAAATCAAAATAATTCTGAGGTGCTGCATCTCACCTATTAGATCAATGAACATTACAAGACAGTAAAATTAAAAATGCTGGAGAAGATGTGGGAAAATTGGAACACTAATACATTGGTGGAGTTGTGAACTGATCCAATCATTCTGGAGAGCAATTTGGTTTTTTTTTTTTTT
>CM053588.1:76611188-76632660 GCA_028646515.1 Pseudochirops corinnae | reverse complement strand
ATTTCAAGTTCTATTTTGCCCTTAGTTCTAAAATATCAGGGCAATTTTCCTTGAGAATTTCTTGAAGGATCCTTTCTAGGTTCTTTTTTTGATCATGGCTTTCAGGTAGTCCAATAATTTTTAAATTGTCTCTCCTGGATCTATTTTCCAGGTCAGTGGTTTTTTCAAGGAGATATTTCACATTGCCTTCTATTTTTTCATTTGTTTGGATCTGTTTAATAGTATCTTGATTTCTCATAAAGTCATTTGTTCCATTTGCTCCACTCTAATTCAGAAGGAATTATTCTCTTCAGAAAGCTTTTGAGATTCTTTTTCTATCTGGCAAATTCAACTTTTTAAGGCACTCTTCTCCTCATTGGCTTTTTGGGCCTCTTTTGCCACTTGAGTTAATATATTTTTTAAGGTGCTATTTTCTTCAGTCAGATTGTTGTCTCTCTTTTCATGATTTTCTTGCATCATTCTCATTTCTCTTCCCAATTTTTCCTCCATTTCTCTTATTTGGTTTTCAAAATCCTTCTTAAGCTGCTCTATGGCTTGTAAGAAGTCTACTTTTTTTTTTGGAAGCTTTTGATACAGGAGATCTGACTGTGTTGTCTTCCTCCCATTCCATGTTTTGTTCCTTTTTTGTCCCCAAAAAAGGAATTTAAAGTTGGATTGCTGTTCTTGCTTTGCTTCCTTAGCCTGATCATGTTGCCAGTCAATTACTTGACTTTTGGGCTCAGTAGAACTCTACTTCCAGAGGGGAGAGCGTTGTCCCAAATAGCTGGGGTTTTTGCAGCTGCTGGAGCTATTAGGACGCCGCTGTATCTGCAGCCCCCACCAGCTTTGGCTCACTGAAAACGCACCCCAGGACCACCACCCAAGACCATGATCCTGATCCAGGCAGCTTAAGGCAAGAGCCCTTAGCCTCTGAATGATCACTTGGCCCCCCTGCAATCTGCAGGCCAGGAGCTTCTTAAGCAGCCACATGGAAGCAGGTTGCATAGCTGCTGCTTCTGCTGCTTCCTTGCCCTGGAGGCAGTTTGGCCAGATCCTCTCCCCTGAAATTTAGCCAAGTTCCACTAACCTTTCACTTAGTCCTTGTTTCTTATGGATTGATAATTCTGGAAATCACCACAGCTGCCACTGATTCACTCTCCTGAAAGCTCCAGCTGTGGCTTGTCCTGGTGGCCCTGGGACCAATCCGCAGTTTCAGGCTGGGCTGGTTTTGGCTCCCAGCATGCTGTGATGAGCCCTTCCTGTCCCACCTGCCGAGCTGCCTTCAGCGGGAGATGTGTTTTTCTGTAATTTTGGGAGTTCTGGAGCCCTAACATTTGTTTAGAATCATATTTTATGGGTATTTGAGGTGATTATGTGGGAGCTATGGAGTGTTCCTGCTTCTACGTTGCCATCTTGGCTCCGCTTCTCTTCCCCCCTCCCCCTTCCCCTTTGACTTCTTATTAAAAGGAATGTGTGGTTTGGGGAAACTTGGTGATGCAGTAGATGAAGTGCCAGGCATGGAGTCAGGAAGACTCCTCTTCCTGAGTTCAAATATGGCCTCAGACACTTATGAAGTGTGTGATTCTGAAGGGCAAGTCATTTAACCCTGTTTGCCTCAGTTTCCTTATGTGTAAAATGAGCTAGAGAAGGAAATGACAAACCACTCCAGTATCTTTGCCAAGATAATCTCAAATGGGGTCAGATCCCAAAAGTGTGAGATATGACTGCAAAACAACTGACATAAGGTGGGTTGGAGAACTCAGAGTCTGATTGTTTAAATCAGCTCCAAGGGCCCAGCTCCAAGACCTCAGCCTGAGATAATCCCTCCACACCCAAAGACCTCAAAAGTTGCTTGCAGCTGTTAATGTCAGAGTTGATTAAGGAAGAAGAAGAAGGTTGTGGGTGGAGTAGAGCCTTGAAGGAAGGACAAAGACATTGAAAGTAAAGATGATGAAAGCCTGGACAGGCAATTGTGGTAGAGGAGATGAAAGGTAGCCAGATTGAGTTTGGAGATGTGACATTACGCAACATGAATACAATTATAAAGCTAATATTTATAGTCAGGTATAGAAAGAAGATCTGCGAGGACATGCTAGAAACTGTTGAACTAGCAAAACTTATTTATTCCAATGATATTACAGTGAGTACAGATCATTCCGAGAACCAGAAGAGATTTTATGTCAGGACACTAGGATGGCTTTCACCATACTGAAAGCTGTAAAAGAGGAACTAAAATATGGAAAATACACATCTTAAATAGCAGTATAAAAATATAGCCCTTTGGATAGCTAACATATCTAGATAAGCAAGAAAACAGCCATTGACTTCTATGGGAAATTTGTCTTTGAAGTCATCAAAATGTAGAAAAACTTTAACAAGTGGCAAGATGCTCGTGTTATACAGAAAACATTCAAGTGCTGCATTCTGTAATATGGTTGACTCTGCTCCTGCTCTTGGAAGACTGGGCCTATTACATCTCGCCACCTACCCCTCCAAGGTTCTCAGGTAGTGATTGAGTGGGGTACACTCTCTCTCTGCACCCTTTATGAAGACTCCTCAGAATAAGGAGAAAGGAGAGAGACTACCTTGAAACCAGAGACAGACTTTTATAAGACTGGACAGACCTGAGTCCTGAGTTTCCTAAGAAATTACACAAACTAGGACCCTTCCCTCCTTCCCTTGCTGTCAATCAGCCTTAAGCCCTTCAGGAATTTTAAGAATTTCTTAGAGCCCTTCCCCCTTCTTCACTTTGGTATTTGCCAAATAAGGATAGGTACATTTGGATTGGCTATCCCCTATCTCCTTGTTCTTTGCTAGCCTGCCTCCCAGCCAATGGGAGAAGGGAGAGCAGTGGGAGGAGGCTTGACTGCATTAGGGTATAAATTCTTGTTCTGTCTTCTGTAACACGACTCATTCTGCTGGTGTGAACTGGTGGAAGGGACACCCTCTTCTCATAAGAATTGAATAAAACTTCCTGTTCTTTCTTCAAGACATCTCTGACTTTTAAATTTGTGGGGGGTAAGGGATTTTTGGGGTCCCTATACCCCACACATAAGGGATTGGGGTCATCTCTTTTTCAGCCGTTAACTCAAGTCTCTATCACCTAAGTGTCTCCTCCTCCCCCCTCCCTGGTGACTAGTACCTTAGTTTCATTTAACTACTTAGCCACATGTCTTGTCCTCTAATTCACAAATTTTCTTTATTTTGGTAGTTAAAAAAATACAAAGCAATATTTGGGATACCTCATCCCCTGAAATGTTTTCTTATACTCCATCTCTCAACTCATCTGAAATATTTCTGAAAATCTCAGATCATTGTTAACTGTATAAGAAATGTTAAGCTTGGACCTTAAAAAAATTTTTCCCCTATATGGGAGTGTGGTGTGTGGAAAATGTTATGTATTTTGGTCTCTGTATTTTTGAGTTAATCTTACCTTCATTTGCTGATGAACAGACATAGTGGATAAGAGTGCTTGTTGTAGAGTCAGGAAGATCTGAATTCAAATCTAACCTCAGACATTTCCTATCTGTGTGGCCCTGGGCAAGTCCCTTAACCTCAGTTTGCTTCAGTTTCCTCAGCTGTAAAATAGAGAAAATAATAGTGCCCATCTCCTACAGCTGTTATGAAGATCAAATGAGATAATACTTATGAAACACTTAGCACAGTGCCTGATTTGAAGTTGGAGCTCAATAAATGCTCGTTCTGAGAAAAGTTTCCTTTGGACCCCTACTTCCTTCCATTGGTATTAATCAGTTCAGTGTGATTCTGTGTGGGATAAAGACCCCAAAAACCCTTACCCAAATAAACTCAGAGGTTTCTCCAGGTAGAAACAGAAGCTCTTTATTCTAAAGACAAGTTTTGCGAGAGTTGGTCATCACCTATCCCACACAGGCCTGGTATAGGGAGGCACCCAACGAGAGTCCAGCAAGCAGATATATACCCTTGTACAAACAATTCTACAAAAAACCCCAAAATTCCCAGGTAAACCCCCAAAACCTCCAAGCCCCCTCCCACCAAAAATCCCCTAATGCTGGATCATTACCCCATTGGTGGGGTGGCATGACCTCACAGGCTACGCAGGACCTTGGAAAGTCCCTTTTAGCAGAAATGGGGCTGTTACAAAAAGCCCCTGCAGGAAAAAGGGAGGGGGAGCAGCGGCACACCATCTGGTTACCCAAAATTAGATAACTTGCAGGAATATGAAACTTAGGCCTATAGAGCTCCTAGAACCTAGCTCAAGTGTGGTGACTGTCTCTTTCATTTTATGAGAATGCTTTCACCTATCCCACTCAATTCTATAAAGGCTAATGACTATTGGCAATTAGCAGTGATATGCTTTTCTAGTGTATGCATTTAGTCGGTCATCTAACAACAGTACAAGAATAGACATGTCTTAATATACATTTTACATAAACCATATGGGGATAATTAGATAAGATGGGTTCCTATAGTAGGCCTTTATAGCAGGCCTCAAACTTTCATGTTCACCCCCTGTTTACCAGTTATGGAGCTCCCTTGCGCAACCACAGAAATGCTGACAAAGGTGTCTCCATCCTGTTTTGCTCAAATTCCATATCCAAACTCAGTGTGGGCAGGTTGCCTTGAGTTTTCGGAAAGTCCCCTCCCGACTATGACTGCTCTCTCTTGTCTAATGTGAACAGGTGACTATTTTATGACCACTTTGTCAGGGGAGATGAGTGTTGCCTTGCCTGTCTTGTGACTGCTCATGCTGATACATCATTTCTGGCCCTCCTGAAGGGTCAAGGCTGAGGTCTATCAACCAATGAGATTTTGAATTTAACTGTACTTCTCCTGTACGTTTGGGTATCTAACCCTATAAAAATAAGACCCTTGGGAAAGGAGGTCTCTCGGATGGTGAGGAAGATCTGAAGTCCACTTAATTAGAGGGAGCCATGAACCCTTTATTAAGTGTTATTGGCTTGTTCAGTGCTCTCCTTTCCCTTTCAATGATTGTCTTGTAACTCCTACCTGCTGCTGATTATTTCTAGTGGCATTAAGCCCTTTGTCTGGGTTGGAAAGAGGTTAGTTAAATCTTTACATCTCATCTAGTGCAAAGCTCCTTAACCAGCTTAAAAGGTTTGATATTAATTCATTCTCCTTTTATCTTTCTTTTTCCAGATATCTTGTCTACTTTTGAAATTCTTAATTCTGGATTAATCGGGACTTTCAAATGAGTGAAGACTTTTATATAAGACAGTCTTCCTAAATAAAACTGATTTCAGGTTAAAAAAAAATAGCATATGTAACCAAAGTCTGCCAGTTGACCCTTTGGTCGCTATGAATAAGGGCTGGGAGAACTATGCCCAGTAACTGGCTACTTATCCAGGAGAAACTTTCACCTCAGGAGACTTAATAGGGATAGTCCTGTACTCTTGCTCTCTCTTCCTCTCTGTGTAATGTGTTGCTTGAGATTCAAGCAGCCTTTCCCAGACCTCCAGCAAGGACAAATAAAACCTTTGAGAGGCAGAGTTTCTAGGTAATTAATAATCAATTCATTAATTAGCCTAAACTGTAATCCGTGGTTTCTCTTGGTAACCAAAGATGCCAAAGGAGATTCTGAAATGCCTTAAATCAGACTTATACCTTCTGAAAGGGAACTCCTCTGAAAGGTGAAACTCAACCCTGACTAGTGAACATTTAATGAGGAGGTGGGCTAAAAATCTTCAGCTCATCTTGCTGAGGACTTGACCAAGAGATTCAGTAGCCTCAAAGCATCTGGGCAGAGCCTTTTCCATTCATACCTCTTTGGCTCCTTTCCTCCTTCATGAGCTGAGATGCACTAAACTAATGGAAGGTTACTCCCCCAGGTGAAGGTACTCCTAGGCTGGCTTCTGTTTATACTCTAAATCAGCTGTTCTCAACCTGTGGGTTATGTTACATTTGTAATAATGAAAATACATCCTGCATTCAGATATTTACATTACCATTCATAACAGTAGCAAAATTACAGTTATGAAGTAGCAACAAAAATAATTTTATGTTTGAGGGTCACCACAACATGAGGAACTGTATTAAAGGGTTGCGGCATTAGGAAGGTTCAGAACCACTGCTCTAAGTGGAAATGAAGTTTCCCATGCGATGAATGAAAAATTCAAGAGATAGAGTTTCTGGGTAATTGATAATCAAGTTGTTAATTAGGCTAGTTAATAATCAAATTGATGGTCAATGGTTTCTCTTAGTAAACAAAAGACCCCCAGTAGAGACAGTGAATACTTTAAATACCTTTGTAAAAGGGGATGCCCCTGCCAGGAGAAGTCAACTCTGACTGGTGAACATTGAGGGTTAAAAATATATAATCTGATATGAAATATATGGTATTTATCAGTCATTTTCAGTTTCAGTCATGTCCAACTCTCCATGACTCTCTTTGGGCTTTTCTTGGCAGGTATACTAGAACAGCCTGCCAATTCCTTCTCCAGCTCATTTTACAGATGAGGAAATTGAGACAAAAAGGGTTAAGTGACTTGCCCAGAGTCACACAGCTAGAATTAACTATTATAGATAGATAGGGATGGTTTAATAGAGTGTGTATTTATGTATGTGTATGTACATACATACAGCATGCTGCACATACACCCACACCCACTTACCTCCACATAAACTCCAAACTTATATATATATTTATATGTGTATATATATATACAGTTACAGAAAACAGTATTTACTTATTTATCAAAATGCTGTTTCAGCTTTATGATGCAGACTTCTCTGCGTTCATCCTAAAAAATATATCTGTATTGTTTTCCAGAACAGCTGGGTCAATTAGCCATTCCATTAAACATATGTGTATAGGAGTAGATTACATACGTGTGTGTATGTATACACACACACACACATAGTATTATATATATATTAGTATGTCTTTCTTCCTACAGTCCCTCTATCATTTGCTCTTTTCATCTTTTATCACTTTTGCAAATCTTCTGGCTCGAAGAAATCTCAGTGTTGTTTTAATCAGTAATTCTCTTATTATTAGTGATCTGGAACTTTTTTTTCACATGGCAGTTAATAGCTGGCATTTCTTTTTAGAAATGCTATTTGTTCAAGTCCTTTGGCCACTTAGTTATTGGCATAGAGCTCTTGGTATTACTAATGTAACACCTGGCCATGGTGTGCCTTTGGTATGAACCTCCTCACTTCCTCTCTGGTCTGGCTTACTCACTCTAATCTACTCCCATACTGAGAGATCTGATTTTCCAGAGAAAGACTTACCTCTATGTGTATACACTCATACTCTCTCCTGGTGCTCAGGGTAATCCTATCAGCTGCTTCTAGGACAGCAGATGATGGAGCTGATAAAGCACCATCCCTGGAACAAGGAGACCTGAGCTCAGATGTTGCCTCAGACACTTATGTGTGACCTTCCTCTCTTTCCCTCAGTTTCTTCTTCTGTAAAATGGGCATAATAATGCCACCTTCCTTCCAGGGTTATTATGAAGATCAAATTAGATAAAAATTGTATAGCACTTTGCACAGAGCCTGACATATACTAAAAAATGTTAGTCATTGTTGTAGCTGTTATTATTAGCACTAATGATCTTAAATATAATTTATTTAACTATAAAGTAAAAGCAATAACAATGAGTGAATCAGAGCTATTCAATACAAAGCAATTTAATAAATGGATCACAGCCCTCACATAAACCTAGCTCACACTCTGTCATCAGAATTTGCAGGAGAAGATTGGGGCATACACAGAGATTTGACAAGGAGGCTCCCCAGTGAGGAAAAGCCATGTGCTTGGGGGTAAATCTCAATTGCTAAATTATAAATATCTCCTTTATAAAAATATATACATATATTATAAATGTATAAAATATATCAATATCTTCTTTAAGATAGTATAATACCCTTTTAATAAAAATTAAATTATAAATATCTTCTGTCTCAGAAAAGAGAGACAGAAAGAGACAGAGAGAGAGAAAGAGAGAGTGAGAGAGAGGGAGAGGGAGACAGACAGAGACAGAAAGACAGAGAAACAGAGAGACAGAGAGACAGGGAGAGTGTGTTATGGTCTTCTCATTTCTGAAATCTGTCATTTTACCTCTTTTTCTTTTCTGGATTCAGACTATAGAGACTCTCTGAAAATGACTTTAACATAACTTACAGTTAGTTTCATCTTTTGTTTATGATGAGGTAAATTATATTTGTCCCACAATCATAGGACTATCCTAATGTACATATTTCCCCAGTTATTAACTTAAACTTTCTCTAATTCTTCAAATGCAAATCACTAAGACATATTGTGTTCTATATTTGCTCCAGTGTTCAATATCTTACTACATTTAAAACAAGGAACTGCTCTTTCAGAATTCTAGATCAGACTTAATTTCAGTCACTGTATCTCTTTGAATTTTGAGCAGACCTATACCCTAGACAAGTGAACAACCAAGGCAGACCTAAATAATCAAATGTTTGTTTCAGAAGCAAACTTATACTCCAGGTGGATGAATTGCCAATTCTCTAATTATCTTCATTATCAGAATTTTATCAGAAATAGTTGATGCATGTAATATCAGATTTTTCAAAGGTATTGATTAGTTTTGCTGAATTGTTTCTTCTTTTCCATTAAAATAACTTTTTTTTTGCTTTTTCTTTTTTGGAGGGCAGGGCAATTGGAGTTAAGTTACTTGCCCAAGGTCACATGGCTAGTAAGTATTAAGTGTCTGAGAATGAATTTGAACTCAGGTCCTCCTGACTCCAGGGCTGGTGCTCCATTCCCTGCACCATTTAGCTGCTCCTTAAAATAACGTAAAAAATATGAATGATGACTGTCTGGGAGGGGAAGGGGAGAAAATAGAGGGGGAAAAATCTAGGCAATATTAAAAAAAGATTTCAATAGAAATCTATTTTTAAGAAGAAATATTATATGTAAAGATTTTCCCCATTCAACAATTTATATTCTTATTGTAGTTACTTTTGGTTTATTGTCGGAAAACTTTTTAGTTTTACATAACTAAGACTGTATATTTTGTCCTTTATAACTTTTCTATTTCTCATTTTATTATGAACAGTAATCCTAATTACAGATCTGAAAGACACTTTCTTCTATTGCAATGGTAAGGGAATTTGGAGATCTTCCCTGACCCTTAATGGGCCTCACTTGGAACCCAACAAGAGAAGCTTGCTTAGGGGAGGCTTGTTTTCAGGAAGGTCCACACCTTGTTACTTTGTAATGAGGCAGTGGGTCACAAAGGTTGTGATGTCTTCTGGCCCTGGAGAAGGCTATCTCTCTCTCTATGCTAGCAGCCATCCTGGGTATGCTAGGGTGCTTGCTGTTACATCTATTCATCACCAATTTTTTAATGTATGATAGTTTATGTTAAAATCAGATTTTCAACTAAAAATTATTGTGGCATGGTCTCAAAATTAAGATGCTTTTCTAAATCTTTTCCTCCCCAAACCTCTTTTTCTCCCCAGTTTTCTGAGCAGTTCTTATTAAGTAAATAATCCTTTGCCCTCATAATTTTTACTTTGGTTTATCAAACACTTGGCTATTGCATTTAACTATTTCTGGTTTTTCCATTTTCTAGCATATGTGAAGAGGAATAAAATATAAGAAGATTAGAAAGTTAGGAAGGAATCATGTCTTGAAGAATTAAAATGCTAAACTGAGGTGTTAATATTTGACCCTGGAGGTAATCAGGAGCCACTGTGTTTATTGAGTTGAGGAAGGATGTGGTTGGACAGCACTTGAAGAAATGACTGGTGATTCTGAAAAGGATGCATTGTAGTAGGGATATACTTCTGGCAAGGATGCCAGTTAGAAGCCTAATGCATTTATCTAGTTGAGAGGTGAGGAGGTCTTAAAGTAAGGTGATAATTATATGAGTGGAGAGATTTGGACAGATGGTAGAGATGTTGTGGCGGTAAAAATGGCAAGATTTGGCAACTGGATATCTAGAGTAAAGCTATAAGAATGACACAGAAGTTATGAATCTGGGAAACTAAAAGAATAGTGGTCCTTGAGAGAAAGAGGGAGGTTTAGAAGAAGGATGGTTTTGGGGAAAGTTAATAAATTCTTCTTTAGACACTGAGTTGTTGATGTGGGTGGAGCATCAAGTTTAAAATGCCCACTACACAGTCAGTGATGTGGAACTGGAGCTCAGGGTAGAGACTGAGGCTAATAAGTTTACAAAATGATGTTGAAAACAGTGAAATGGATCTTGATCCTTAGCTCCTGTGACTTTCAGCTCTGTTCCATTTCTAAGTTTCAGACCCTGTGGACAGATACCTTTTCATGGGAATCCATCTTCCGGATTTCCAAAGAAGGGAGAGTTCACTCCCACCTTCACCCTCCCTCAAACTCCTTTGCCTAAACAAACCTCATGCCAACTCACCCACTAGTTGGAAATCACCAAGTAGAAATGAAAGGCAGAAGTTACAACAATGGGATGCATTCATAGCTCCTCTGTGAATACACCCACTTCTACCTTTGAATCCACTGTTTACTCAGTTTCATATCTATTCCTTCCTGCCAAGTATCTGCCAAGATAGGCCAGCCTTGGGGCATTGGGAGGTATAAGACTTTCCACTGAATTAGTTAAGACCTCAAGGGGACCCAGGTCCAGTCAGTGCATCAGTCAATAAGTATTTTTAAGTTTATGATGTACCAGGCACTATGCTAAGTACTGGGGATACAAAGACAGGCAAAAACAATCGTTGCCCTAAAAAAAGCTCCCATTCTATTGGGGGCAACATGTAAACTACTATGTACATGCAAGATATATTCAGTGTAATCGGAAGGTAATCTCAGAGGGAAGGCCCCAGGGGTGGTGGGAATGAAACATCTTTCTTGAAGAAGGCAGGATTTATGCTGAGTCTTGAAGGAGGCCAAGGAAGTTAAAAGAGAGAGATGAGGAGGGAAAACATTATAGGAAGGAGGAATACCAGAGAAAATTTCCAGAATTGAGAAGTGGAACGTCACTTTCAAGGAAAGTCAAGTAGGCCATTGTTGAACGATCATAGAGTATGTGGAATGGAATAATGTATGAGACTAAAGAGGTGGGAAGGGGCTTGCATATGGGTTAGGCACTCTATGGAGGATTTAGGGGGAAAATATGAATAAAAATCACACAGGATGAAAAGGAGGGTATGGGCTATGAACTGAACCAGTGGGTGGTTCCCCACACTGCTAATACCATGGATATGTCAGAGTGCCTTCCAAATAGGGATTTACTTAGCCTTCCATCATCCTTTTCATTCACTTAAATTTCCTTGTAATTCCCATATGTATTTATTTCATTGCTAATGCATAATCATATGAAAATATTTAGACTTTAAAAATATTTATATAAGGGTGAGGTTGAAACCAACTCATCCCATTTTAATTCTGATACCTTAATTGAATAAGAACACTATCTCAATTATTAAAAAACCTCAGAGTAAGGGTGAAAAGGCTTCTGAGGTTGCATAAGAATCTTGGTGATCACACCCTGGGGATGTCTATAAATTCTTAGGATGAGAAGGAGGGATTCCAGAAATTCCTTTGCTTGGGGTGGGGAGAGAGAAGTAGAGGCCTTGTTCGGGTCTCATTCCCTATCTATTCTCTCCCTCATTCTCCCACTTTGACTGGCAAAGAAGCTCACTAGCTTCATAGGGTTCAGAGGAAATCATACTTCTTATGGGAAGAGTTACTCACGGCAATGTCTCCATCACTGAGAGTCATGGCCTCAGTTCTACAAGAAGCTCATCAAAGAGACTTAAGGTTTGGACTTTTTCAGCACCACAAAGGTGGTGGTGGGGGAGATGAGCTATAACAATCAAGAACTATTTTCCTTTCCAAGCTTGAATTCACTTCCCCCTGGAATATGTATAAAGGGAAGAATATGTTACAGACTTAAGGGGAGGGATATTTTAGATCAATTGTTCTTATTGCACATTAATAAATATTCATTTTTAAATGCTACTGAAGACTAGCTGACTGAAGATTAGTTGACTAAATGATAGCCTGTAATCTTGACAAGTGAAGCACACCAATGGGGGCTTAAGCCAATGGCATTAGGTTATCTGCCCTAACTCTTCAGGGTAACTCCTAAAATCCTGAAGGGTAGATGCAGTCAAGCTCTGGGAGCCCTAGTCATCAGTAAGAGTGGGATCTGGGATAAAGATCATTAGAATTTATATGTTAACATTTATATTTCCCTATCCCATCCCTCATACATCATCTTCATTTTTTTTTTCAATTGTAGTCATGATTACTCCCAAATTGAAGCTACATGGGGCTCAATGTATAATAGAAAACCCTATCTTCTACACTTTGGGGCTCTACGTACAAGACAAAACTATACCTCTCCCCCACCCTCGAATTCTAACTTCCACCCTCATATAGAGAAATGTTATCCAGAAAATACACACAGGGCCAGCATGGGTCTCATACAAAGTCAAATATTGGATCCATTAAAAACAGAGGTGTGCTGGTAAATGCTTAGCAGCTAGCTCTTCAGGAAAAAAAAAATATGCCAGAAGGATGTCTGTGATTACAAGCCAGAACAATTGGCTAAAACCCAAGCTAAATGTCTGATATGTGATTTATTAAAGCCTGACCACCAACAATGTTGAGTGCTAACATTTGTATAGTATTCTAAGGTTTTCAAATCACTTTACAACCAGTAAAATATAAGTTCCTTGAGGATAGGGACTGTTCCATCTCTGTATACATTCCTGGTGTTAACTCAATGTCTGCCAGGTAGTAACCACTTAATAAATGCTTGATGACACCAGTATATATGTTATTTCTTTTCACCCTCTTAGCGAAATAATCATTGATCAAATGGAATTTATTAAGTACCTACTTCATATTAGATACTAAATACTGAGGGAGGCAAATGGATAGACAGAGACAGTTCCTGATCCTCATGAGCTTTTATCTAGTAAGACAAAATACACACATGTAGTTATATGCACAAAGACTATTTGGGCAGAAGTGGAGAAGGCACCAGATTTGCAACTACTCTGTGAAATTATTGTGAGGACAGCTAGGTAAGTTGATGCAATGGATAGCAGATATATAACTGGGTACAGCAGTGGTCTTGAAACAGCAATGTGACAGTAGCACAAACCTCTACAGTGATGAGACACAACCACTTGCAAGCACATGAGGATACAATATTATATATCTCCAAGAAACATCACAATGATATGATAGAATGTGTTGACTTCAGTTACTCCTACCTGGCACTATTCCTTCATCCAAACTACCCTTGTTCATTTCCTTTGGTAGAGAATGGTTTTCAGGTGCCCAAGTTCCTTTTCAGGAAGATTATCATGAGGATATTCAGGCATATTTAGAGGAGATCAACCTGTGTAGAAATCTAAAAACCTGAGGGGTAAAGATTAATGGACAGAATTTTGATCAGGATCAAAGGAAGGAGAAACGGGGGTGATATGGGGGAATCAGGAACTGCAGGCCATCAGACCAGCAAATCATATTGGATGATAAGTTTCTGACCCACTTCACAAAGCTAGTGTGGAGGCAGAGTGTAGTCATGATGGAGAATTTCAGTTATCTACATATCTGCTAGAAGTCTTTGTTCAAAGCAGAGCAGCTGAATTCTTTTGTCTTGTCTTAATGATAATTTTGTCTTTCAGAAGATGGAGTAAGAGGGGTACTATTATTCTCAACCTCATCATTACCAATAAAGATGAATTATAGATGAATACAACTTAGGGTTCAAAAAATGTCACATCAAATTTAGGGACAGTAAAGTTGGAAATTCTAGACTGTGTGTGTACATGCATGCACATGTGAGTAAAATGCCACGTCAAATTTAGGGATCATAATGTGGGGAATTCTAGGCATTGTGTGTGTGTATATGTGTGTGTGTGTATGTGCACGTGTGTATGTGAGCAATGTAAATATTTTGCAAATATGAAGCATTCTACAAGTAGAAGATGTTATTATGCATCATCCATACTCTCACTGTTATATAGTCTATCTTATGAATCTCTCACTTTCAATCTAGATTTGTGCATAGATTTCCTAGCTTGCTGCATGCCTGGGATAGGAGTTGCTCAATCAGGCTGGGGTGAAGTCAGAGCAAGAGGGTTTGTGGTGATATGCTAATTTTACAGCCCCTACTGCTTAAATAAAACGAGTTCTGTTGCCTTGGACCCATTCAGTGTTGCTGAGTGATTGGTAAATAGGCTCTAGGCCTCAACTTCCAACCCACAATCCAAAGGACCAGAGTTTCAGATCGAGAGGGAGAGAGTGGTAAGTGTCATTTTCCCCATTCATTCTTTATTTCTCCAACAAGCCAAGGCTTTCTACTCCAGCTTTGCTGATGAGGGTGACCCCTTCATAGAGATGGTAATGGGGAAGAGACTGGGTGACTCTGGTGTCTTCATTCCTATTCCATATATTTTTCTACCATGTGACTACGAGTGTTCCTTCTATCTGTGCAGATGAAATCATTAGGGATTTTCAGAAAGTAAGAGGAGCAAAGACATATGCCCTAATCCCAAAGCCCAGAAGTCATCACATTTTCCTCTTCTATCACATTTCCCCCATTAAATTTTGCTCCCTATTTCTCCTTTAACTACAAAGTAACCCCAGGGTAGAGACCCTCATTTTCTGTTCATCTTCTTTGTTCCACCCACAAAATACATACAACCACAAGACTGTGCTTCATCCTCTTCTTTGACAACATTCTTTCCCTTAGTGATACTATCACCAAAGCTTCAGTGATCACTTTATGGTATATTCTACTAATGGAATCATAGAATTTAGAGATCCTATTACACTGGACTGCTTTTCAAGAATAAATCCTTAATCTATCCTATTTGATCTCTTCCCTGAGCTCTGATCCTGTCCTTCAAGCAGCCTGGTAGATAACCCTTGATATCTCACAGGCATATAAACTTATGATGTCCAACACTCAACTCATCTTCCCCTCAAAACCTATCCATTTCCTTGGCATTCTTGTCTTGTCTTTCTGTTTCTGTCTTTAGTCTTTTCATTTTCTCTTCCCCTTCCATTGCTTTGTCTTCTGTAGGACCTCTGATTTCACTGGGGAGTAACAGTGGGATTCTATAAGTGCAGACCAACGCCTGCTTCATGATTTATTGTCATAGACTTGTTCAGGGAAAATGAGATATTAAGTGACTTACCCAGGATGACATAGCAAGGGTGTTACTACTATTCTTCCAATTACCTCGACTTTTAATTGAGAGTTTTTTGCAAACATGTTTGGAGGGTGATGATGATCCTGACTAGGGCAATGTCAGTTGAAATGAATAGTGTAGATTTGAATGATATTTCAGAGGAGGACAGCAGTTCATTTGAAAAAGATATGGGAGTTTTTAGTAAACTGAACTTCAAGTGAATCAGCAGTGTGATATAGATAAGAAACAATAGAATGTCAGTTGAAGAGATGTATAGCTTTAGAAGGAGAAGTGTCACTGTATTCTGACTTGGTCAGACCACATCTGGACCTCTGATAAGAAAGTAAGAACGAAAGGAAGGAAGGAAGGAAGGAAAGAAGGGAGGAAGGAAGGAAAGAAGGAAGGGAGGGAGGGAGAGAGGAAAGAGGGAAGAAAGGAAGGAAGGAAGAAAGGAAGGAAGAAAAAAGAAAGAAGGGAAGGAAAAAGAAAGAAAGGAAAGAAAAAAGAAAAAAAGATAGCATGCTTTAGTCTGTATTTAGACAATAACAGTTCTTTCTCTGGAGGTGGATAGTATGCTTCAGCATGCGTCCTTTGGGATTGATTGTATTGGATCATTGTATTGCCGAGAGTAGCTAAGTCATTACAGTTCTTCATTGTGCAATGTTGGTGTTATTGTGTACAATGCTCTCCTGGTTCTACTCATTTCACTTTGCATCAGTTTATGTCTTTCCAGGTTTTTTTCCCTGAAATCATTCTGCTTGTCATTTCTTATAGCACAATAATATCCCATCACAATCATATACCTCAGCTTTCAACAAGCATTTATTGAAGACTGTAATCCACTTGGCCCTCTGTCAGGCCCTGAGGTTACAAAACAAAAATGAAACAAACAGCTTTGTATAAGTAATGACATCTACATAGAGAAGTTCATGGGAAACATACACAAAGTAAATGCAATACAATTTCAGGGGAGAAATAGGGAATTATACAAGTTAGTTATTTTATATATATATATATATGTATACATATGCTATATTATATCTACTATATCCATCCTACTGTTCTTATGTCTATCTCCTCGTATTTTTCCTGGCAATGCCAGGACTTTCTGTTCCAATTTCTGACTAGAAATCATGGAGACCACTCTGAGAACTGTTCTGATGAAAATCCTTGAGGACCTTATAGAAGAAGAACTCAAGAAGTTCAAGTTCCAGCTGGAAGACCCTCCCTTGAAGGAGTTTGGCCCCATGCCTCGGGGCCAGCTGCATCCTGCCCAGCCTGTGGATTTGGCAGAATTACTGATCGGGCACTATGGGGTAAACTATGCAGTAGAAGTGACTAAAGCAGTTCTTGAAATGATAAACCACCGAGACCTCGCTGAGAAGCTGGAGCAAGCCATTGAAAAAGGTGAGGCCAGGTCTGATTAGATGCTTGAATCCCCACTTAGAGTTCCCATCTTGTTCTCCCTTTAGAGATGGAAAAATAACAACAAAACAAACAATAAATAAATTTTAAAACTCCCCTTATTCCTCAGCTGGAGATTCTAGTTACCCTTTGCTTAACTCCTTTATAAAAGATATTTGTTTGACGTGAAGTCATCTCAGAGGAGAGTCAAAGTTCAAGGCAGAAGAGCATAAAGGAAAAAACCAAGGGCATGTTATTCTCAGGATATCTGAATTCAGATTTTGCTTTTGCCACTTAGTGGCTGCGGAACCATGGGTTACCATTCTGAGTCTCAATCTCTTCATCAGGAAAATGGAGATGGGCTAAAGGAGGTTGTGTATGTGAAACACTTTGCAAAGTTTTAAGAAACTACAGTTTACATGTCAGCTATTTTTCTTTGTATTTGTTTTCTCAGGACTCTCCTACCAAATAAAGCTTTCTGATTCTTCCTGACTTAGCTTCCCCAAAACCCTGTCCATAATCTGAAACAGCAGAACTTCACATTTACTATATATAGTTGCCTCAGGTTTTCCAAGTACTTTCCTCACAACCCTGTGAGGTATGTGAGTCCCAAGTTAGGTTCCACATTTTACGGTTGAGTAAGTTGAGACTCAGAGAAATGAGGTGATTAATGAAAGATTATTCAGCTGGTGAGAGTAAAAACTGGGATTTTGACTCTACAAGCAGGCCAATTCAATAAGCGATTATATAAAACCTACTATGTGCCAGGCATAGTGTTTGGGGTTTGGGATGCAAAATGCCAAAAGGAAAACAGTTCCTGCCCTCAAGGAACATGAGTACAAGAGTACATATGAACATAGATCTCCTTTATCCATGTCTCAGCCTTCATTTCAGTTGTTTTACAGTCATGTCCAATTCTTTTTATCCACATTTGGGGTTTTTTCTTGGCAAAGATACTGGAGTGACTAGCTATTTTCTTCTCCAACTCATTTTACAGATGTGGATACTGAGGCTAACAGGGTTAAGTGACTCATCCAAGGGTCACATAGCTAGTTAGTGTCTAAGGAGGGATTTGAACTCGGAAGATGAGTCTTCCTGACTCCAGGCCTGGTATTCTACCCAATGGGTCACCTAGTTGCCCTTCTTCAGGTTTGGACTGCTTTATACCTAGCCTTTCCTTAAAAATAGGTCAGGGGAAGTCAGAGAATCATTCTTTCTGCCAATATAAATCCTTCACTATAACTAACCCAGTTGCCTTCCTCATTCCCAGAGTATACAGATTCAGCAACTTACCCTAGTATACAGGAGCACATAGTACATAGTTAATAAATGCTAGTTTACTGACTATCACAGAGCTAGAGTTTTCCCTGTTATGTCTTCAACTCCTAGATATATAGGAGTTTTACCAATTCTAATGCCTAGGGCCATGGTGTGCTATTGTGATGTCTGCTTTGCTTTCCCTGTGTACCAGCAGAGAGTAGGACAAAGAGATGATTCCTTATACACACTCATTGTGTATAAGGGGGTGAGGAGAATGGAATAGGGAGAGAGTGAGTCTGTTTCTATGCTTGTGTGGGATTAGGTGCTTGTGTGTGTGTGTGTGTGTTGTGTTTGTTGGTAAGGACAACATAAGAAACTACTGCTTCCCTACTGTTCCTAAACTCATTCTCTGCTCCCCCCATCCACTGCCTGTACCCATAATAAGCTATTTCATTCTCAGCACTCTACCTGTTTTTTCAACAATCCTTAACCCTGGGTTTTTGGGTTTGATGCTCCCCTTGCCAGAGCAAGGCAGTGGAGACCTGCTTCTCAACCCTTTTAAGCTAGTAGATCCTGTCCTTAGGGAGTGATCAAATAAGGCTTATCCAGGAAATGAGCAGGAACAGACCATTAGAAGAGCAAATCCTACATTTAGGGGTATCTGTTTTCTTAGTAAAGTGATCAGTGTTCCCTTCTTGATGCCCATGGTCAAGTGGACTGAGGAGGGACCTGGAAGTCTCTATAACCTGCCTTTATATTTCTTCTGCAGCCGTAAAATCCCAGGATGATCAGGGACCAGAAGATCTCAATAGAAAGTCACAGAAAGAAAATCCAGTTTCACAGCTTCTTGGAGAAGCAGCAATCAACGGTAAATTAAGTTTCCTGAATAAGATTGTAATATCTTTTCCAGAACCCCAGAATTGCAATACTCTAGTCAGCATCGTGCTCATTGAGACTGGTCCCTGACCACTCATTATTTCTTTTCTCCAACTGAGTCTGTGATCTGAGGCTAGATCCAATGGTTCCATAGGGGTAATCACAATCCAAGAATGTTAGCTCAGTCAGTAAGTGAAGGGGAAAGGGCAAGAGAGAGGGGTTAAATTAGGAAGCAGTAGGACTAAGGGGAAAAGATGATAAATGTGTGTGTAGGGGGGGCAGAGCAGAAGTATTTAGGGTTAAGGAGGTCAGAAAAATGTGGCAGAGGAGCAGCAAGTAGAGGTAGGGTACCAGGCTGGTCACTGGGACCAAGAGTAACTAGATGGTGGGATAATGGAAAGGTAAGATATAAGCAGATAATGCTGATAGCAGAGACAGTAAAACCAGAAGCATGAAGGGTCTATATGTTGCTTTCTTTAAAAACACAAACAACAACACCTTTTCAGAGACAATCAATAGCTTAGTACAGCTCCTCTTTGCATTGGGGTGTTGGGAAGACTCTGCTAGTTTTAAATCAAACTCACCTATGCAAACAAACTCAAGAAAAAAGGTGGAGGAAAAGGTAAAAAATCTGTTATTAAATGAAACACTGCATTTAAGATCCAAGATCAGAGCCCCTCCTCAGCTAAAAGATGTCTTGCTCAGGTAGTTAACTGGGAAAGTTTATTAGCAAGAATCGTAGAGGACTGAGATTCTCAGTTTCCACAGGCATGGAGGATGAGGGAATACTCCAGTGGGCCACAGAGTTTGTGCTAGTATTTTCCAAGGGGTTGAGAAGAGACCAAGTGGTAAGGAAACACAAACTCTGGTTGTACGCAGCCTTTTCATGTTTAGTAATGAAGGAGAGAAGAGTGAGGGGTGGCTGTGTTGGTAAATGTTTAATAACCAGATTCTTCCCCTCCCCATGCCACCAAAAACAAAGTACACACAACACACTTTTTTGGGGAAGTAATTAATAATCAATTTGTTAATTAGGTTACTTAATAATAAAAAAAAATTGAAGGTCAATAGTTTCTGTCTGTAACTAAAGACCCCTAATAGAGACACTGAATGCCTGAGATATTTTTTTTGAAAAGGAATTCCCCTGACAGGAAAAATCAACCCTGATTCATGCAAATAATTTTTATAATATTTTACTTTTCCCCAATTATGTGTTGAATAATTTTTAAACATTAAAAAAAAGTTCTGAGTTCCAAATTTTGTCTCCCTTTCCTTTTCCTCTTTGTCCCTGAGAAGTACACAATCCACTTTTAAGTTTGATTTGCTATATTAATATTTTCTCCATCACTTTCTTTATTTTCAAAGTTTATTTATTTATTTTTAGTTGTCAACACGCATTTTCACAATTTCACAAAATTTCTTTCCCCTATCCCTCACTACAAAATAGCAAGACTACTGAATACCCCTTCCCCCAATCTCTTCTCTCTTGTATCCTCCCCCATTATACCCCTAACTTTCTAGTAGGGCAAGATGGATTTCCATACCCAAGTGCCTGTATATCTTAATTCCCAGCTGTATATAAAAAAATAAAATTCAAAAAAAATGTTTTTAATATTTGTTTTTAAAACTTTGAGTTCCAGATTTTTTCCCTTCTCTCCTCACCGACCCCCACTAGGAAGATAAGCACTTCAATATAGCTTGTACATGTGCAGTTACCCGAATCATTTCCATAGTAGTTACATTGTGAAAGATTAACTGTATTTCCCTCCATCCTGTCCCATGATGAGAAAACCAGAGCTTCTTTGACCCTATCCCTTTTCACAAATATTTGCTTCTAACTAACCTCTCCCCCAATCTGCCCTTTCTTCTATCATTCCCCCTCTTACTCCTTACCCTCCAATTTTCTTGTAGGGTAAGATACCCAGTTGAGTTTGTATGTTATTCCCTCCTTAAGCCAAATTCAATGAGAGTAAGTTTGTCCGATTTCCTTTCACCTTCCTGTTCTTCCCCTCCATTGTAACAGTTTTCTCTTGCCTCTTTTAGATGAGATAATTTACCCTATTCTGTCTCTCCCTAACTTCTTCTCTCGTTATATTCTTCTCTCACCTCTTAATTTTATTTTTTAGATATCATCCGTTCATATTCAACTCATCCGGTGCCTTCTGTCTATGTATGCATGAACATCCATATGCCCACACTCACATATGTATTTATATACATATAAACACCCTATACATACATATATGTATGCATACACACATACATACATACATACATACATATATATATATATATATTCTCATACTGAGAAAAGTCTTGTGAATTACCATTATTATTTTTCCATGTAGGAATGTACATAGTTCAACTTTAATAAGTTCCTTATGATTTCTTTTTCCTGTTTACCTTCTCATGCTTCTCTTGCTTCTTGTATTTGAAAGTCAAATTTTCTGTTCAGCTCTAGTTTTCTCATCAAGAATGTTTGAAAATTCTCTATTTCATTGGATGACCATATTTTCCCCTGAAGCATTATACTCAGTTTTGCTGGGCAGGTGATTCTTGGTTTTAGTCCTAGCTCCTCTGACCTCTGGAATATCATATTCCAAGCCCTTCAGTCCCTTAGTATAGAAGTTGCTAGGTCTTGTGTTATCATGATTGAGTTTCCACAATACTCAAATTGTTTCTTCCTGACTGATTGCAGTTTTTTCTCCTTGACCTGGGAACTCTGGAATTTGGCTATGGTATTCCTAGGAGTTTTCTTTTTGGGATATTTTTCTTGAGGTGGTCAGTGAATTCTTTCAATTTCTATTTTCCTCTCTGGTTCTAGAGTATC
>CM053588.1:76553580-76604978 GCA_028646515.1 Pseudochirops corinnae | reverse complement strand
GGACATTAAGGGAGCTGCTCCCAGAGGGTGAGGCGTGGTGAAAAAAACGAAAATTAGGAGAGGAGACCTCTGAGAGTGGAGAGCAGACTTCTGAGAGCTGGGACACTTCGGGGAATGCTACTGAATGCAAAGATATATGCTATGTGCCATACGACGTGCTGAGTGTTACAATATTCATAGCTAATGCTAATTCATATACATGTTTTGCTTAAGGATGTTGCTTGCTATGAATGTTATGCTTTACTTTATTTAACAATGTTTAGTTCTAAATAGAGTTTATCATACTATGTGATTAGACTCTTAAAATTATTCATTGCAGCAGTCCTCAGGTGCGCTGCTGTGGTTAGCGTTGCATAGGCAGAAGCTACAGAAAGGCTAATTTAAGGTTTAATGTAAGAAAAAGCTTTCTAACGATTAGAGCCCTCTAAAAGTTAAGAGGCATTTGGAGGTTATAAATTACCTCACAGCAAGGAAAAGCTGGAGAGTTCACATTAGGTTGCATAGTGCATAGGGCCTGGAGTCAGGAAGACCTGAGTTCAAATCCAGCCTCAAGACACTTTCTAGCTGTGTGGCCCTGGGCAAGTCACTTAACCTCTGCCTATTTCCTGAACCATAAAACAAGGATAGCAATAACACCTCCCTCCCAAGGCTGTCGTGAGGATAAAGTGAGATAATATTTGTAAAGTGCTTAGTACATGATGGACACTTAATAGATGTTTGTTTCCTTCCTTCTCCTTGAGATATGGTGAAAGTGGATTTCTTAGTTATGGGTTGAACTAAACAGCCTCCACAGCATAGCCCCTTGCATCTCTGAGACTCTATGAGCAGGTATTAGTGATTCTGATCTCTCAAGGATGTCTAGTACTTGCTTAGAAAAGAATGAGGTGGCAGGAGGAAGCTGCATTCCAGCAGGTGTAAGTCAATGTGGACAACAAAGAATGCTTTGGAGAGGGTATTGGGAAAGAAGGAAAGTCATTCTTCGCTGTGTACCTGTTGTACTGAGCTAGGAGAGGCTTCCAGTTGCCTTTGGTTCCACGATAGCTTTGTACCTGTCCTGTTTTTATTGATTTTGGATAAATGATGAACTACTCATTTTTTTTTCTGCACCAGTAAGTAACCAGCTTCTTCGAGTCTTAGAGCTGCCAATCAGGACCAAGTAAAGGTGGAGAGGAGGACGTGATAAAGTGCCATATCTTTAGTATGTAATTTGCCTACTTGGTGAGACCTGTTATCCACAGAGCATGTACAGATTAGGAATGAATGACAGATGAAGTGCATCAGAATTATTTGAGATTCATTCAGGCTCTGGGCCCAGAATCTCTACTATCTGGCCACCTTCACTCCCTATTATCCTACCCCTAATGGAAAAAGACACAGATTGCAAAAATTTATATTTTATTTGAATTCAAAAAATTTAAAATAGTTTTCAAATTCAAGGAAGTACCATAAGCCAGGACACCAGGGAGGAAAGCCTCATATACAGAGACAGATAAATTAACACATATATACTTCAGACAAGCCAAGGAGGTGTATAGATTACATATTTACAATGCCGGTTATTTTCTGTAAACCATATTTATACATTTTATTACATTTACAAAAAAGGGCTCCACTACTTTTTACCTACAATGAAAAAAATTTACATTGTTTCTTATTTTTTCAACTGTACAAACTTTGTTTCATAAAAATATATCTCTGTACAAAAGAGTTTCTTTTTTTTTCCTTTTTTTTTTTTTCCGCATGGGCTGGAGGTGTGCAAGTAGTGAGTTTGGGTGGTGATGAGGCAGCCACGAAAAATCCCTTAAGTTTTTCTTGTTACTTGGAGAGATCCTGGCTGCCCATTTGCAAATAAATGATTTCTCTCCTCTACCCTTCCCCCAGTTTTGAGAAAAAATTCCAAAAGTGGGAAAGGGAGGAGGGGAGGATATGAGATGGGTTATTTGGAGAGATGCCTGTAGTGGGAGAAGGGGCTGGGGTTGGGAGACAGTACAGCAGCCAAATAACTTTCCGCATTTTGTTCAAAATGAAGAAAAGCAGAAGTCTCAGTGTGACTGAAGGGTCCTTGTCTAACTCCTAGGGCTGCCGTGCATCATCACTAACGGATGCTGTAGCTACTGCCAATGTAGAGCTTTCTCCTGGCTTTGGTCAATCTCTACATTAACCTGATGTTAGAGATTTCCAAGAGAATGTCTCTCATTGACAAGGCTTAGAGAGGTATCAATGTCGTTCCCCAGCCCTTACTCACACTACAAGAATATAACAATGGCTAATCTTCAGACACATAAAATTTAGAGATGACAAAGCTGCACATTTCTATTTGTTACTTCACGATTTACCATGACCCAGGCAATTCTGGTTACTGCTACAGTTAGTGTTCGATGTTGACATTAGCTGGAGACTGAACCGTAGGGTAAGTACTATGTGTGTATGCATACACATACTTATACACACACACATTCACATCTATGTCTCTGTGCAGAAGTTGGCCTACCAGAAAATTAGCAGTAGGGACCTCCTCAATCCAGGACTCTTAAAATAATTAATTCAGCTTTAAAAAAGCTTTTAAAGTCATAAAACAGTGAGTTAAAAACAAGTTAATTTTATAGAACTATTTTTCCTTTCACTGTTAAATAAAAAAGTGAGAATTTTTTTTAAATCCTCTTTTAAGTGGTTAAAAAAAAACTGAGAGGCTTATTAACTTAATTTCTTTGTGTAAAAAAAGTCCTGAAAGGCTCAGTTCCCTATGCTATTAGTGAGTCTTAAGGCCAGAATTCTTCTTCTTCACTGACACAACATACAACACACACCTGCTCAAACTTTCCCCTCCAATATAGCTATCACAACTCTGTTCCTAACATTGTTTTGTTTCTCTGTTCTTCCCTGCCTGGGTTATTAAACAGGCCAAATTTGGAGCGATCTGGAAAAATACCAGGAACCGTCCGTTCCTCTTCTCTTTGTCCCCAGACTCTGCTTTACTGCCCAGACCCAGGGTTTATCCCTATTGTTCTCTGTCTTTGTGAGCCCCAGATCCCAACTATTCCTGTCTGGACCTGCTATTCTCACAATGCCTCCCTGCACTGATCATTCCCATGGCCTCATCCTCACTGATGTGGATTTTCCATTCATTGCTGCAGACTGAAACCAGTTACTGTGCAATGTTTATCCATAAACATTCCTTAACAGGCCTCTCCTTCTAAATTCCTCCTTAACTAGATTTCTGGTCTTGCTTTCTCTTAGCTCACTTTATCTTTCCTACTCATGGGTCAACATGAAATTTTGAATTCATTGGTTTGAAGTAAACAAAACAAAATAATCATTTTTCAATTTCCCTTAGAGTTTTCTTTGCACTTGGCTGAGCCCTGACTTCCACTTTGCATATCGGACAACCTATTTGCAAATGGATGATTTTTGCCCATAAATCTTGACATACAGGCATCCATACCTGGCTGTTTGGTAAGGCCAGAGAAGAGTTAAATACTGCTATCTGTGGTGGGGAATTTCTAACTTTTGCTGTTTGGTTTGCTGGATGTTCTCTTGGATCTCTCTGACATAAAACTGATATACCCTTCCCTCTGCTATCTATCTTTCCTTTCTAATAAAGGGTGTGATGCATGACAATGTCTCAGCAACTTGAGTTACTTCTGCAGGACTGAAAAACTGGAGGGGTGTGTGTGTGTGTGTGTGTGTGTGTGTGTGTGTGTGTGTGTGTGTGTGTGTGTGTGTGTAAGCATCCAATGCTTCGCACTTTTTTCTTCATACAGGTTTCTGCCTCTTCCTCTTCTCTCATTCTCTGCCCCAAGGAATGGGTCCAAATGCAGGGTCTGATGGGTTGGATCTCCAAGGTAGTGGGGTGGAGGGCCCGCAATTCCAGCAGAAGCAGCAGCAGCAGATAAAGACAAGACAGATGATGGTGATGTTGCACACATTGTTAGCTCAAGTCCTGCCCTGTGAAGAACTATAGATGAGGGTGAGGGAGAGAGACAAGAAGTAAAAAATAAATTCCAGTAAGAAGACTTTCTTTTTATACATATAACATTAAGTCTTGGTTCACTTGCCCCTACTTCTATCCCAATCTTAATCCCTGTACACTTAGGAAGAAAACACAAATACACAAGATATTTAAGAAATGGAGGAAAAGGAGTTCAAAATTTTTGCCTGAAGGACTTAAATTTCAATTACAACATGTAGGTCATTTTCTTGACCTAGATAGGTAGAATACTTTGTATATAAAAAGGGAAGATTGTGGGAATTTTTTTTCCACAGACCCTTTTTTTGGTAGTGTCTAAATACCAATAAGATATAGATCTGATCAACCATGCTGTCCTGGGAGGATCGCAGGTTTGGAACTGTCAATCTCCCACGTTACTGGAAGGAGGGAATGTGTATGTGATGGCATGGTGGGGGGAAGGCAAGAAAAGAGGTAAGTGGTAGAAGAGGACTGCAAGCAGAATTTCAAAAGAATAGGATAATGGATTTTGAGATGGAAGAGGCCTTAGTTAAACCAACTCCTTATATGAGTAAACTTAAATCTAAAAAAGGGAAGGGAGTTATCCATGGTCACATGGAATAAAGTTAGGATTTGAACATTTTAAACCAGCTCCTCTGACTCTAAATCCAATACATGTTTCACTACCAGAGGAGTCAGGTGGGGGAGAGGAGGGATGAGAGAGAAATTGACCACCAGTGAGGCAGAGTATAGTCTTTATTAGAGATTAATTTAGGAAGAGTAGAGCCAAGATGGTGGAGAGAAGTCAGGAAGCTGTCTGAGCTCTCCCCAGTTTCCCTCAGAAACAATGGTAAATCAAGCCTCTAAATGGATTCTAGAGCAACAGAACCCACAAAAAAGATGAAGTGAAAAAATTTTCTACCTTAAGATAACTTGGAAGGACTTCAGGAAAGCTCTTTATCACTTGAGTAAAAGGGGAGCATAGCCCAGTGCAGACAATGTCCATGTAAGCAAGTTGGAGGCTCTTAACCACAGCACAGATCAGCAATCAAGACCCTATGGTCCTGGCTCAGCAGGACAGTGACATAGCAGGCCAGGGGTGAGGGCTTCAGTGCCAGTACAGAAGGCAAACTGCCAGCCTCAGAAACCCAAAACAACAGGCAAGACTAGGCAGGATCATCCCAGCATAGAAGGCAAGCCACCAGCACCTGAGGACCCAGTGCAGAAAGTCAGTGACCAGGCCCCTGGCCTCTAGCATAAGAAGCTTGGAATAGTGGACTTTAATCAAACATATATCATTTACCTAGTTCAGGGGAAAAGTCAACACCTTGAACTTCAGAGAATACAAACAGAAGTTACAAGCAGACAGAGAAACAGATCAGCAGACAGGGCTTCCAGCTGTCCGACCATACCTAGTTAGTTACCAGAGAGGGAAGCACCAACATCTGAGTTTTCAAAGCCAAGAGGGCTCAAAGGCTGCCCAGAGTCTCATCTGACCAAATCACCCAACTTTTCCCAAAGTGAGCCCCAAAAGAAAACTTCACATCAAGGTATATATAGCTTTCTCCTGGGAAAGAAAATGTCACAAACCTCTTGACTCACTGCCCAATCACGAAGTAAGAAGGTGTGGGCATTCCTGAAAAAACAAGCCTCCTGCTACAGGCTTCATGTGACCACACTCAGCCTATTAGGGGTCAGAATATATTTTCAAATCATGGAAGGTTCTCAGAGTCACTTAAACCAATCAAAGGGCCAAGGGGCAGAGAAGATCTTCAGATTCACATTCCCATAACACTTGCCCTACTAGAAAGTTGGGGGGAGGGGAATGGGAGAGGTTATAAGAGAGAGCAGATTGGGGGAAGGGGTATTCAGTAGTTTCGCTATCTTGGGGTGGGGTGTAGAGGAAAGACAGGGAGAAAATTTGTTACTCAAAATCTTGTGGAAATGAAAGTTGAAAACTAAAAGTAAATAAATAAAAGCCTAAAAAACACAAAAAGAAAAAAATAGGGTTAAGTACTTTACTTTCTCTTTTGTTAATCTAGGCAATTTACATTTTTGTAAATGTTCATGCATTTCACTTAGATTGTCAAGTTTATTGGCATACAGTTTGGCAAAATAACTCCTAATAACTTCTTTAATTTTCTCTTCATTGGTAGTGAATTTATTCTTTCCATTTTTGATAGTGGTAATTTGGTTTTCTTCTTTCTCTTTTTTTAATCAAATTAACCAAAGGTTTATCTATTTTATTGTTTTTTCTTAAAACCATCTGCTAGTTTTAATTATTAGTTCAATAGCTTTCTTACTTTCAGTTTTCTTAATCTGCCCTTTGATTTTCAGAATTTCTAATTTGGTATTTAATTGGAGATTTTTAATTTGTTCTTTTTCTAACTTTTAAAGTTGCATGTCCAATTCATTGATCTGTTCTTTCTCAATTTTATTCATGTAAGATAAAATTTCCCCTAAGAACTGCTTTGACTGAATCCCATAAATTTTGGTATGTTGCCTCATTATTGTCATTTTCTTTGATGAAATTATTGATTGCTCCTCTGATTTATTGTTTGACTCACTCATTCTTTAGGATTAGATTATTTTCCAATTAATTATTAATCTGTCTTTCCATGATCCTTTATTACATGCAATTTTTATTGCACTGTGATCTGAAAAGGATACATCCAATATCTCTCTCTTTTTGCATTTATTTGTGAGGTTTTTATGCCCTCATACATAATCAGTTTTTGTGAAGGTATCATGTATCACTGAGAAAATGGTATATTCCTTTCTATTCTTATTCAGTTTTTGCCAGACATGTATCATATGTAACTTATTCTATTCACCTCTGTTAACTTCTTTCTTCTTTATTTTGCAGTTAGATTTATCTGGTTCTGAGAAGGCAAGTTGAGGTCCCCTACTAGTATAGTTTTGCTGGGTTTTTCTTTCTTCCTGTAACTTACTTAACTTCTCCTCTAAGAATCTCCATGCCATATCACTTGTTGCATTTATGTTTAGCATTGGTATTTCTTCATTGTCTATGGTACCTTTTAGCAAGATGTAGTTTCCTTCCTTATCACTTTTAATTAGATCTCCTTTTGTTTTGTTTTGAGATCAGAATTGCTACCCTTTCCCTTTTTTTCTTTAACTTCAGCTTAAGTATATTCTGCTCCAGCTTTTACCTTTACTTTGTGTGCCTCTTTCTGTTTCAAATGTGTCTCTTGTAGACAACATATTGTTTTTAATCCACTCCGCAAACTGCTTTCATTTTATTGGAGAGTTCATCCCATTCATAATCACAGTTATGATTACTAATTTTGTCTTTTTCTCCATCCTGTTTCCCCCACCTGTTTATACGTTTCTCTCTCCTTTCACCCTGTCCCTCCTTACCGGAGTTTTGTTTCTGACCACCACCTCCCTCAATCTGCTCTCCCTTTCCTTTCGCTTTTCCCATCTTTTTTCTGCCCTCTCTATCAGCCCCTCCCTTCCTTTTTTTTTTCTCTCTGTAAACTCAAGCAAGGTGGGATTGTTGTTGTTTTCTTTTTGGAATTCAGTTTCCCAGTCTCAGGATAAATTGTAAACATCTGAAGGATTAATCTCCTTTGAATCCTGATAATTCACAATTGTCGTGAGTCAAGTAGGTTTTGTGCCTTCTGCCTTTGAGTCAATCAGGGGCTGAGTCTTTTTTATATATTCTGGGAGGTTGGCGTTTGGCTTTGGGGGTTCATTCATGAGAAGGCTCTTTTGATTTCCTGGTTGAGACTCTGAGTAGCCATATGTTCAGAGCCCCCCCAACTGTTTAGATATCTGTGCTCCCTTGATCCAGTGATGTATGTAAAGCATATAGCAATATTGCTATGTTCAGACAGCTGGAGCCCTGTCTGTTGGTCTTTATGCTAATTTCTCTGCTTGTATTTCCTCCCCTTGTATTTTCTCTATGTTCAGGGTGCTGACCTTTCCCACAACCTAGTGAATGTAATTAAAGTAAGATTGTTAACCGTTTTAAAAGTTGCTCATGGAATTGTGAACTGATCTAACCTTTCTGGAGAGCAATTTGGAAATATGCCCAAAAGGTTATAAAACTGCACATACCTTTTAATCCAGCAATACCATTACTAGGTCTATAGCCCAAAGAGATCATAAAAAAGGGAATCCACATGTCAACAAATATTTCTAACAGCTCTTTTTGTGGTAGCAAAGAATTGGATATTGAGGGGATGCCCATTAATTGGGTAATGGCTAAACAAGTTGTGGTATATAAATGTAATGGAATACTATTGTTCCATAAGCAATGATGAGCAGGCAGAATTCAGAAAAACCTGCAAAGACTTGCATTAACTGATGCTGAATGAAGTGAGCGAACCAGGGGAACACTGTATATAATAACAGTAACATTTGCAGTGATCAACTATGATAGACATTGCTCTTCTCAGCAATACAATGATCCAAGACAATTCCAAACAACTCATGATGGAAAATGCTATATACATTCAGAGAAAGAACGCTGGAGTCAAAACGCAGCTTGAAGCACACCAATTCACTTTTTTTTTTGTTTTTTCTTTCTTGTGGTTTTTCCATTTTGTTCTCATTCTTCTTTCACAACATGACTAATGCAGAAATAACATTTTAACATGATTGTACATGGATAGCCTATATTAGATTTCTTCCATCTTGGGAAGGGAAGATGGAGTGGAGGGGAAGGAGTGAGAAAAATTTGGAACTCAAAATCTTATAACAATGAATGTTGAAAAGAGTTTTAAAAAGAAAGAAAGAAAAAAATTCTCATTTGGAACCCGAGTTCTTTAATTTTTTTCCTGCACTCTCTTGTTTACCTTTTGCCCAGCTTTATTTAATAAACCATTCTTTTTTAAATCCAATGAATCTCTAGTGTTTAATCAAAGCATGAATATGAGAAATGTTTCTCCACTGATAAGCCAGGAAGATGATGGTAGAATCTGTATGCTGGGAATCTCTGAACTGAGCCCAGTGTAATGGTAATGGCAATTTGAAGATCTTCCCTGCCCCCAAAAGGCTGAATATAACCCCATGAAGCCTGTGGTGGAAGGAGTGTGCTGAAGGGTGGAGCAGAGCCCACTTGAAGCTGAGAATCAGAGCAGATAGAAGGTGGGAGAGAGAGGATGGCAGAAATGCACAATGAGGCTTGTGAGTGTTGGTTTACGGGAAAGCTAAAGGATGCTGTGGTTCTCTGTGGTGTTACAGGGTATTAATTTCTTTGCTACTATGATAGATTTGGCTTTCTCATTTTGGGATTCAGTTTTCTGGTGTCTGAATAAATGTTTTGCTTCTGTCTTCTATATGGAGAGTCTGATATTTTTTATGATTGAGAACTATGCCAGCACATTTACAGTCACCATGGGAAATGTGATATTGCATTGGTGCTATTCTCAGTCAGAAAAAATTCAGGGCATAAAACTGTAAAGGATTTTATACTTTATGGGATAGGTTTGGGGTCCTAGTTGTCAAAGCTGGGTCTATGACCACAACATGGGTAAGGGTGAATATTTGCAAAATATAAAGTTTTTATTTTTTCTAATTCAGTCTCTTTCCTCCAGCTTCCTTTCTCTCCCCCTCCATCTTATTTTAAGGCTAGGTCCTTGTTTCTAGCCTCATCATGCTTGAAAATATATAGGTATCATTTCCTCCACAAGGCCATGAGGATGTTTATTCTACCTAAACTCATTTTATGTGATTTGTATTTACAACTTAGGAAAGCTGGGTGGCACAGTGCCTGAAGTCAAGAAGTCTCCTCTTCCTGAGCTCAAATTCTGCCTCAGACACTTACTAGCTGTGTAATCCTGGGAAAGTCACTTAACTCTACTTGTCTCAGTTTCTTCATCTATAAAATGAGCTAGGGAAGGAAATGGCAAGCCACTATAGTATCTTTATAGTATAGAAAATCCAAAATAGGGTCATGAAGAGTCAGACACTACTGAAAAGTGACTAAACAACAGTTTACAACTTGCTTATTTTATCAATACAGTCTAAAAGCAAAATGTTTTTATAATGATTTAAGGTTTACCAAATGCTTTCCTCATAAGAAGGCTATAAAATGAATGATTAAAAACATGTATTTATCATTGTAGACTTATTTGTCATTACAACACTATAAATAACCTTCATGAAATTCTATGTTCATTTGCAAAGAAGATTTGCGATATATAATTGATTGCAGAGAGTCTGTCCATTATAGGGTATCTATGTGCTAAAGTGCCAAAATTCATTGATGACAGCTGAGCAGGTTCTATGGGGGCAAAGAGTGATAATGCTTTTATTTTGTAAAGGAAGCCAGCTAAACAATGCATGAAAGGTATGTTGGAACCACAAGACCTGGAGGAAAAGAGATAACAATAAGAAAATCCTACAATTTAAAAAAAGGGGGTAAGTGTCTAAGAAGGCTGATAAGGCTCCATAAGCAGTTCTTAGAGGAAGTCTGTATAAGGAGATATATAATAGAAGCAAAGACAGGTAAATGACCATGAACACAAGAGAATGGTATAATCGTGCAAGAACAGTATCAGAAAAACCAGAGCCCAAATTCATCTTGCAAATGTGCTAAAGACAAAAGGAGCTTTATAAAAGATATTTTGATAGCAAAAAGAAAAAAGGCAGAAACAAACTCACTGTTTAGTTTAGTAGGATGACAGCTGAAGACACAAAGCAAGTGGAAGTATATAACTCCTTCTTCTTTTCTTTTTTCTTTATCTCATCAAGAATTTTGAAATTCCTATATCCCATGGTGATCTTCTAATCATCCCATCTCTCTCTATGCCTTACTACCTCTAACATTACTCTTCATCCTCAGTGGGACTTCCAGTCACTACACCATTCAGTACATTCCCAGGCTACTGCTGCCTTAGCTACATTTTCATTCATTATGCGGAAGTGGTATGCCGCTTTCTTCCCCAGCTCATTTTACAGAAGAAGAACTGAGGCAAACAGAGTTTAAGTGACTTGCCCAGGGTCACGCAGAAAAAAAAAAGTGTCTGAGGTCAGATTTGAACTCATGAAAATTAGTCCTACCAAATTCTTTTTATGACAAAAATATGATGCCGATACCTAAACCAAGAAGAACCAAAACAGAGAAAGAAAAGTATAGATCAATTTCCCTAATGGATATTGATGCAAAAATTTTAAATAAAATATTAGCAAAGAGATTACAGCAATTTATCATGAGGATAATATACTATAACCAGGTGGAATTTATACCAGGAATTAAAGGCTTGTTCAATATTAGGAAAACTATCAGAATAATTGACCATAGCAATAACAAAACTAACAGAAATCATTTGATTATACTAATAGATGCAGAAAAAGTTTTTGACAAAATACAGCACCCATTCCTATTATAAACAGAGTATAGGAATAAATGAAGTTTTCCTTAAAATGATAAACAGTATCCATCTAAAGTCATCAGCAAGCCTTATCTGTAATGGAGATAAGCTAGAAGCACTCCCAATAAGATCAGGGGTGAAAGAAGGGTGTCCAGTATCACCACTATTGTTCAATATTGTACTAGAAATGTCAGCTTTAGCAATACGAGAAGAGAAATAAATTGGCACTCTATCCACTGTGCCACCTAGCTGCCTTAACAACAAATAACAACAACCAAATTTAGAATGAGAATCATCTCAAGTCTAGTTAAGATCCCCTAGCAGTGGTTCTCAACCTTCCTAATGCTGTGACCCTTGAATACAGTTCCTCATGTTGTGGTGACCCCCAACCATAAAATTATTTTCATTGCTACTTCATAACTGTAATTTTGCTACTGTTATGAATTGTAATGTAAATATCTGATATGTAGGATGTATTTTCATTGTTACAAATTGAACATAACCCATAGGTTGAGAACCGCTGCCAGGGATCAGAGTTAAGATTCTATGATCTAGTATCCTCTCTTTTTCCTATTTTCCACAGGACTAGGATTTTTGATCAGAGAGAAGTTCCTTTGATTACTTTGAGTCACAGGTAATCTGTTAAGAGAAAACCCTTGAGAAGAATGGTCAGAGGAATTGAGAGGCTTTAATTTAAATTAAGTGGTTTTAATGATTCTGCAAAAGAATTCTCAAAAGATTTAGTAAGTATTGTTCTATTAGAAGAAACAGAATGTCAGTCCTAATTTGTTTAACTATGTGGCAATATTTTTTTTTGTTCAAGATTCTCACAAATTTTATTTCAAAATATCTTGTCTGAGGGGCATTAGAATAACGATAAATTAATTTTTTAAAAAAGATTTTCTGGCAGACTTGTACCTATTAACACAGAGTATCATAACTATTATTTTTTCCTTTGGAAGTATGCATTAAAAGAAGCAGAGCATGCAAAGAAACAGCCCAGCTCTCTTCTGCAGTGGTCAGACAACATCTGGAGCATTTTAACATTTTAGTAAGAACATTGAAAAACTGGAACACAAACAGAGGACAAGTTGGATGGTGAGGAGGCTGAGAACTGTGTTTTATAGGGGGAAGTAAAGGAAATAGAGATGTTTAGCTTAGAATAGAAAAAAATATAGGAAGTAAGATTATGGCCTTCAGTATTACAGTCATAAGAAAGAAGGGTTAAGGATAGTCTGTGTTGCCTAAGAAGTCAGAAGCATCTCTAGTGCTTTCCTCCCTTCCTTGATGATGATCACAGTTGGTTTGGGAACTAAGAAAGTGGATGAACAAAGAGAGGGATATTGTCTTGGGAGACAGGGAGAGATGTTGGTAAATTCTGAGACTGCTATAGAGCTTTTGTTGACTAAGGGACAGGTAACAGAAAATTAAAAAGAAAAATTCTCAGAGTAAATCTGCTTGTCTTGGGCTTGGTGGATTTAGTGAGTCCCCGGGCTTTCCCTTACAATCTGAGGATAAGGACAAGACAAAATAAACAGGAGAAAACACGTTTTTCAGGAAGCCCAAACAAAAAGGGTACAAGGCAGAACAGGCTGGACCCTGGTGAAAAGAAATGATCATTATTTCTCTAATTAAGTACTGAGTATTTGTTCTCTAATTAAGATTCAGCTCAATGTGTTTGCAATTATGGGCCAGGTACAGACAGAGTCTATGCCTTTCTGCTCAAGGCTGAAGTTGATGCCTGACTTCTGCAAAGAGCAGAGAAGAAATAAGAGAGCAACTACATTTCTGAATCTCTTATCATTTCCTAATAGACAAGATGAAAAAACAAGATAAACAAATAATAGTTACATTCCCAGAACCATAGAATAGTCATTAGTAAATGTTAGCTTAAGGTGGGTGGTCTAGATAGTCTCAGGTGTCTGATCAGTAACGGTAGATTAAGGCACAGGTGTTATATTTACAATATTCATGGATGACTTCAAGCTGGAAAGGACAGCTAACAAACTGTATTACAGCTGGGATACAAAAAGATCTCAATAGGCTAGAATGAGGTACTAATTATAACAAGGAAAACTGGATAGGAACAATTATAAAGTGCTACGGTCGGAATAAAAAAAATTTGTGTGCATCTGGACATACGTTCTGTACCTCTGGATGAGAGGTATTGTCCACTTAAAATTGTTCTTGAGTATGTATGTGTGCATGAGAAGGAACTTATTAGTAAGCCTCCTGAGGTAGGCTGAGAATTGTCTTCCTCCCCTGTTGCCCCCCTCACCAGCTGCCGAAGATGGCGCTCTCCTTGGCAAAAGCAGCAGCACAGTGTCTGCTATACAGCTGTGCACACTGTGCTGACTGTGAACTCTGCCTCGGGAGCCATGATGTCTGCGGGCTGGAGGTTGCGGTCATACATGGGGTTTTCAAAGGTGGCCCGGACATTGGTGTTCTCATGACCAGCATAGCCATTAAATGGGACTTTGGGTCGCCGCCTGTAGAGAAAGTAAGGGAAAGAAAGACAGGTGGAGGGCAGGGACAAAGGAGCAAAGAGACAAAGTCAGATCGCTTCCTTACAGAAACAAGAAACTTCTGACTGATGGGACCGAGATCTGTCTGGCAGACGTAGGGCATCTTCCTAGTCCCAGATCCCCAGCTGTGTCTTTCCCTCAAGCCTCATACCTGTGTTTATAGAGATAGAGCACGAAGCCAGCGATGATGAGACCAATGAAAGGCACGAGGATAGCTGCGGCCACCGAACTGCTGTTGGAAGCCAAGTGACGGCCGATGGACTCAGGGTCTGTCTCCAGCCGGCTGAGGTCTGTAATGGTCAAATCCAAAGTCACGATCACAGTCACTGTCAGAGCCTAATTGTTCAGCCCAGGGTAAAGTTGTTGCTAGAATATTATTCAGGCACCTGGTGTCAGAAGAACCCTGGTTTGTGTCCTAAGAAAACTCAAGTCCTTGGTTAATCATCTACCTTCTTGACCATGGCACCAGAAAAACTCTAAAGGCTATCCATGGTTAGGGGAATTCACAAATCTAAGCTAAAGTAACACACTGTGACCAACAAAATTATTGGTTAAAGTCCCTAGCTCTCATTTAAAAAGGGGTTTTATTTTTCCAGTCCTGAACAAAAAAGTGAAAGTCAAAATTTGTTTTCCTCTTTACTAGAGTACCCCCACCTAAGCCTAGGGTAGATTCTGATGACACAAGGTATGTCCCCAACTATACTCCCTCTTTCTTCTCCCTTCTCCCCATCCCAAAACACACAAACACACTTAAATTTATGATCCTTAGCTGGGGCAATACATCCTCTCAACTATGCCCCAGTGAGCCTACATCTGAATCATCAGGTCTAGTCTGGGAATGGTGAGGGACATTAAATTCGGTTCAAATGACAGTTATGGAAAACCTACTACGTACAAGGGAGTATGGTAGGTGCTGGCAAATAAAAAAAAGAAAGGCCAAAGTCAAAGCATCAAACAAAATAGCTGCTGTCCTTGGGTAATTTACTGAGAACATGTACCCATGCAGACACATAATATAATGAGAAACATCCTAGTAGTCAGAGTAGTGCTTGTGATAGCCCTAAAAGAAATGAGGCTCGCCCACCAGCAGAAGCTTCAGTAGAGACGCTGTAGCTCAGGGGGCATCAAATGTCTTCAGGCTTCAGGAAAAGGTCTAACTAAATGCCCTTTCAGTTCTCTTCATCATACTTTTTGGCTCTAGGCTTTACCTCCCCAGTGAAGAGACAGCTGACCTGAGCTAGGTGTCAACATAAGCAGAAGGAAGCCACACTTAAATGAAGAGTCTACTACAGCACACACACCTGCCTGAGAGAATAATGCACAGACGGTGTGAACTAGGACGTATCTGCTGCAGACCTCATGGCACAGGGTCACAACTTCCTAGCCCTTTGGTAAATTTTTTGCTTCAGATCCCAAGCACCTTCATAGTACAACCCCAAGGCATGAAACCTCTCCTAGGGATACACACAGGAGTGAGCTGAAGCCAGCTCAAACCACCTTGTGAGAGAGCAAACTGTTAAATTTTCAGCATGAACATTTACACTACAGAAATCAGCAGATGTCACAAAATCAGAACTGGGCATATTGTTTAGTTCACTGACTAGAGTTAAGAAAGTGCTAGAGAAAATGTTAATAATGAAAATTAAACTTAAAAGAATGTTATGTACACAATTTTCCCCCTGATTGCTAATTATTTACCAGTATATCACTGAACTCACAACATGGGAAGACACAAAAATTGATACATAGGGGAAACTTCATTGTTCTGCAACAAAGAGGCCCTTTCACTTTCTTCTCTGACAACACACTTGGCACTATACTTGTAGAAGAAGCACCAATTTAGGGAACATCAGCCCAGACACCTGGTACATCTCTGTTTTTGATAACCCAATAGTAGGAAAGGCTGATAGCTAGATTAGTACTATCAGCAGCAACTGCATACCTCCACACTTCCAGCAGCTGTCCCCCTTCTCCTTGATTTTGGCAACAGCTAGAAAGGACATAAGAAATCAACCAGTCCAATTTCCTCATTTTAGGTTGTTATTCTACTCAAATAGCTCTCTCAAAGGTCACCAATGACTTACTAATTACCAAATAAATTGGACTTATTTTAATCATCAGCCTTCTTGATCTTTCTACAACATGTGCTACTGCTGAGCTTTTTCTTCTCTCTACACTTTTTCCCTTGGCAGTACAATTCACTAAACTGTCAGCTTAATAAAGAAGATTCTGAAAACAGACTATTTCCAGCCCTGACCTTCCTTTGGATAGTCAAACTGTTAGCTGTGGCTTCGAAGACTTGTAAGGTTTCCAGAGCTGGGAGGGACCTCAAGGTCAACTAGTCTAAACTATACCTGAAAAAGAATCCCTACCACAACAAATTGGGTAATTGGTCATTTAACCTTTGCTTTATCTGTGTTCTGGACTCTTCTTCCACATTACCAACTACCTTCTAGGCATTTAGATCTGGATATCCCATAGGCATCTAAAATATCCAAAAAAACATCTGGAACAGAACTCCTTATCTTTTTCCTCAAATCTACCCTTCTTCCTTACTACCCATTTCTTTTGAGGGCACCATTATTTTTCTAGTGACTTAGGTTTCTTGCCTACAAGTTATTCTGTATTCCTCAGTCTTCCTTGTCCCATATATCCAGTCAGTTACTAAGTTTAGTTAATTTTACCTCCTCAACATCTTCACATATGTCTCCTCACCACTCACACAGCTTTCACTCAAGTTCTTGGGGTGCTATTACCTCCCCCCATTTTATCGATAAAGAAACTGAGGCTTTGAGAGGTACCACAATGAGTGTGATAGGTGAGGTGTAAACCAGCATAAATCTTCTGGTTCCAAGTCCAATACTCTATCCATTATACCATGCTTCTGTCACTGCTACTACCTGAGTACAGGCCCTCATTTCCACCCAGCTATACGACTTGCTATTGTCTCCTAACAGTTCTATCTCCATTCTTCTCTTCTTCTAAACTAATCTTCAATCTGCTACCAGGTTAATCTTACTCATGCATAGTTCTGATCATATTATTTTTTTGCAAAAAACCATACAATGAGTCCTTTCTGGCTGTTGAATATCAACTGATTAATCAACTAGCATTTATTAGAGGACAGCCATTGTGGTAGGCACTGGGGACATAAAAGAAAAAATTAAGCAATCCTTGCTCTTCAAGGGCTTACAATCCAGGCTGGAGGCAACACTGCATGTGTTATATATATATATATATATTTATGCATTTTATTTATGTATATAGAGTGGGCAGGGAGTATGAGAGGGAGGGAAGGAAGTATATTCAAAACAGATACAAGGTGATTTTGGGGCTTTGCACTCAAAGCCTTCCACAACTCTGTAAGTGTACCCTCTACTCTCCACCCCACCCCCAATCTTTCCAACCTTAACTTGTACCACACCTTTCTGTATATCCCATGTTCCAGTGAAACTGCCCTGGGCTCCTTCCCACCCAATGCTACATGTTTATTCTCCTTTCACAGCATCCCTACCTATCTTTAAATCACACTTGAGAGCCAATGAGCTCCTCCATGAAGCCTTCCCTCAGCCTCAAGTCAGTAGTGGCCTTCGCCTTGCTGGACTTGACAGAGTACCTGATCATACTTATGTGAGCCAGCTGCTGACACAATGGACAGTGTTAGACTTGGAGTCAGAAGCCCTAAGTTTGAATATTGTGATTATGAGAAAGTCTCAGTCTCAGGAAATTTTTCAGCCTCAATTTGCTCATCTGTAAAACAGGGAAAATCGCAGTGCTTACCTCTCAGGGTTGGTTGTGGGGCTCAAATGAAATAATGCACCAAAGCACTCTGCAAACCTTGAAGTGTTATATAAACACGAACTACTATTGTTACTCTTATCATGTCTGTGTAATACCTTCCAGGAAGACTGTGGTTTCCACGAGGGCAAGGGACCATGTGTTACCAGGATTTTGTAAATCCTCAAGCAATAAGCAGAGTGTTCTTCATGTAGCCGCTGTTTAGCTGATGTTTGTTAAACTGAATTAACCTCAGAACTTCCTTCTCCTGGTTCAGTTCTCTTTCTACCCCATCGCGCTACTTCTATGTATCTTTTTTCATGCCACGACAGAGTTAAGAGACAGAGGAGTTTCTCCTGTTACCCACAGCATGCATTGCAAGCTTAAATAGTGGGATTTGGAGATAAATATGGCTCTTGCGAGAATGAAACATCAACTGAGGCACATACAATTGTGTCTTTCCTGATCTATATTCAAGTGTGGTCAGATATTTCTTAAACAAACTTTACCAATTCTCTGAAGGCCAAAATGCCCGAAGTCTTGGCCTCGGACAAAGCCCTGGTACACAAAAGTGCCGCCTCCTGAAGACTCTGAAGAGACCTACAACATTGAAGAGGTGAAAGTAGGAGGGAAGGAGGGAAGAGGAAGAAGGGGGAGGGTAAAGAGAAAAGTCAAATGGTCAGGAATTCCTGCTTATTCACTCACACAAACACAAATCTACACATTCATACTCAGACATTCTTAAAATTTAAATTAATTTACAAACATACACAGATGCACAGATTTATGCAGAGACAGACATAAATATGAGAATAGAGACCCAGGAAATGGCCAACCATTCCATTATCTCTGCTAAGCAAACCCCAAATGGGGTCACAAAGAGCTAGACATGTGAAAAACAACTGGACAGCATAGTTAAACTCACAAAGACATACACATTCAGAGCCATAAGGTCCACTTTCCCTCAGATATACACATACATGGACGTCCCCTTCAAACAAACATTCATACAGGTGTGGTGATAAAACTAAATGATTCCCTTATTCTCACAATCAAGCCCACTTCTCCTTCCCCTTATTGTTAGAGAGACTGGGTGAGTCTGGTTTTGCCTCATTGTCCCACTCCATCATGAACCTTCACAAAAGGTCAGCACAAAGGAAAGGTGGCTAGAAATATTGATGCCCTGAGATGTCTGGGAACAGAGGGAGAGGAGACTGTGCTAGCTTCCCCTGAGCTGCCTGCCAGGGTCAGCACCCTCACTCACTGTTTGTGACCTCAGACAAAACTCTAACTCCTCTGCCTCTGGGAACCCTTTGGCTTTGCACTCAATTCATCTTCAGGTTTTAATTTTCCAGAACTCTACAGGAAGATCTGTACATAAGCTATATGTCCTAAGGGGACCATCTCCTGAACCACATCTGGTTCAAAAGTCCAAGCCATGCCTATGTAGCAGCATGAACTGATCCCTTCCCCTTGCCCCAGTTCAAGATGTTGGGGTATGAAACAGAATGTTGTGTTCCACTGTCTCCCTGAAAGAAATTAAGACTGAGGTCTGAAGCCTCAAAAGGGAGGGTTTAGTAACTGAACAGGAACTGTTTTTAAGAGACCTTGTATAATTAAAAGACCTGTGCCTATCGGTACACACTGCCACCTTTCTTTAGCCACACAGATCTTCTTCTTTAGCTACACCTGTCTTTTAATTTCTCCATATGAAATAATATAGAAACCATGCTACTGTATCTTTTGTTCTGAGTCCAGGAAACATTTACTAACCTTTCCCAGGGTTAAGCAGGGGAATAGTGAAATAACTTAATGAGGACTATTCCCAGTAGGACTCATGCTAGAAAGAAGCCCTTTGGCTTCTAGAGACTGAGAGTCACTGGGGTTTGCAATGATTCAGAGATGGAAGGGACCTTATGGGTCCTCAAGCTCATCTCTCTTATTTTACAGATAAGGAAATGGAGGAACAGAGAGAAGTGATTTGCCTAGGGTCACACAGACGCTAGGTCTGTAAGATTCAAAGCCAGATCTTTGTGTATCCTAGTCCAGAGGTCCATCACCTTTAACAAGCTGCCCCTTGCAGTTCCCTTCTTTCTCCCAGAAAAAAGGCCAGGGAATCCCAAACATTAGTGGAGAAAGTGTAATTAGGGGAAAAAAGGAAGAAAATTAAGTGAAAGGAAAGTAGGGGAGATATTACTGGACTTACGTGACCATCTAAGGCCCAACTGTCATCCTTGAACTGGCTCACAGACACATCTTTAGGGCTCATTATGTGGTAAACCTGGAGGAGGAGATGGAAATCTTCTTTCTTGTAAATACCTGAAAAAGCAAAGACAGGTCTGTGCATCTCAATGGATTGAAGGATTTCAAAATCTGAGTATACGTGTGAGTACAATCTCGTGTGTATGATGGTGTAAAGGTGCTTATGTATAAATAAAGATGTATGATTGTGTTTATGCAAATGAAGATGAATGTGACTTGTCTATGAGCATTTGTTTGCAAGTATAGACACATGATGTACATGATCCAGACAAATTGGACTTCTCTGCTGATCAGGTCCAGCATTCCATCTCTTGCCTCTGTCCTTTTGTCCTCACTGTCCTCATGCCTGGAATGTACCCTCTTCTCATAGAATCCATCACTTCCTTCAAGAAGAGGCTCTAGCACCACCTTCTGCATGAAATCTTTGCTGATCCCTCCACCTGCTGGGGCTTTCCTCACCAGGATACCTTGTACTTGTGTATTTCTTCTTTTTATTTTACATATGACTAGTATATACTTGTTGTCTACCCCATTCAAACACAACACTCCTTGTGAGCAGAGATTGCTTCATTCTTCGTTATTTATATTCCAGTACAATGCCTGGCATATCATAAACACTCCATGAATGGGTGGTAATCAATCCATTGAATAACTGTGGCTGTATATGTGATTATCCATGTAAATCCATGTGTGGGCTATTATATGCTTACAAGTGTAGCAGTATGGTTGTATATGATTGTACACTGCTTAACGTGGCAAGTGTTGATATATGTGTACATGCATATATGTGACTATTCATGAAGGTGACAGGAATAGATACATGTGGGAATATATAACTACAATCATTTATCTCAGTGTTCAGATGTACAGATATAGAATTCAACCCTTCTATGTCCATATATGGAATTCAATATCATGTCTATTCGAAACAGAGGAGTACAATTGGAGAGAAGACACAAATCATTTCTATTTGCAAGGTCTACTTATATGAAAAGTTTGTCTATCAAATGAGCCTTGCTGAGATTAACATTAGATTACATATGTATTCCCTAAACCCATGTTAAGGACAGTCCATCCTACCAGGGACTTGATCTTCTACTTAGAATGTAGCATTCAACATTCGCTGTCTAGCTCCCTCTAACAACCTTTCATACTCATGCCTCCAGCCTTTGGAAATACCCCTCCTATATGAGATTAGAACCAGAATGAGCATCTAGTCACAGATATCATGTATTGCTGTTAGTGGTAAAAGCTAAAGGAATGGTTTGATCTGCTCATGGTCCCAAAAAGTACTGAGGTAAGGGAAGGAAAAAAAGGAGTCTTGCTTTTAGATCTTTGTTCTACGTTCTTTGAAAGAACAGGGAATATTTACAAAAGGATGTGGGAAGCCAGGGAAAGGAGAGCAATGTGGACCAGTCACTGCAGTCACACCAAGATCACATATGAGAAAGGATGGCATTAGGTTATCTGAGCAGGAAATTGACCTATTTTAGTTACATAACTGTCTGTGGCCAGAAAAACTTTTCTTGGAAAACTACAATGAGGCCAAAAACTCCCATGATTTCTACATCCAGCTTGGCATATATGTAATATGATTATTTTTTTTCTGTTCTGCTGCTGGAGAGCTCTGAATACTGGTATCCACATACATATGTCTGCCTCAGACACAAAGAGACAGGCAAATTCACAGAGAAACGTAAATGCATACACATAAACCCCTCACACTCTTCTTGCTGACTGATATACACTTATAAAAACAGAGGTATATGCAACCCACACACACCTTTTGGTGCCTGACTCTGAAACCCTAATTATACATCCTCACCCCCCAACCTCCCACCCCCAACAAAGCTGCCTCCTCCTTACCTGACATGTGTAGCTCGACCCTGTCTTGGTCTATGAGGGTTGCATTGACCTTGCCTGTAGCTGGCTGGAAACCCATCACTCTCAGTATGGCTGGATGCCTTCTCCCCTTGTACTCATAGGACCCTTTCCACAAGGAGTTCTTGGCAAACACATCTCCAGGAACTAAAGGTGTCAAAGAGGAAAGGAGTTTGTACAGTGCAGAGAACAGATGAGGGCTCAGCTCTGCCTCTCCTAGATAACCAGAAAAATCTGGTTTGGGACTTTGTTTATTGTGGGGCTAACAACTGGGTTCCCAGGTCTGGGTACATCACGAGGGCAACAGTCCTTCATTCCTTTTAAGCACTTGGAACTCAGTGGGGAGAGACAAAAAATGGTATTAATATTGTCACTTTAATATAATTGATGTGAATGCTCTTTGAAAAAGAAAAAGCAGTGCTGTTGTGGATGTTGATGGTTTTATGTTCCAGGTAAATTATGTTCATCATAATAGGGCAATCTTCCTGGAAAAATGCTATGGCGGGGATCTCATAACAATAACATTATTCATATCTACACAGCACTTTGTGCATTTATTGTTAGAGCTGAGCAATTTAAAAATATGAGTGATTTAAAAAGCACTCAGAATTGCCAACTTCTCAACAGCTACCCCAAATAGGATAGATTTCTAGCAGTACATGGAGGAAGTGGAAGGGAACAGAAGTGAAAAAGAACATCATGGGAGCCTGGAATTCAGAGTTGAAAGGGTCTCAGAGATAAGTTAATCCTAGTCCCTTCATTTTATTGAAAAGGAAACAAGTTCAAAGTGTGACTTGCTCAAAGTAACACAGGGAGTAAAAATGGTAGAGCTAGGATCTGAACCCAGATCTAAACTCAGTGTGCTTGGAACTGGGCAGATGGGAGACACAGTATGAACTAACTCACATTCTCTTAAATTTCGTCCCATTAGGATAGAGAATATCTTTTAATTAAATTCTGATTCCTACAGCACAAAGTCTCATGCTCTTCAATATTTGCTGAAGGGAATTCTTTCCCAATTTGATTCTTTTTTCTTCCTCTGTAAAGTCTTTGTGAACTACTAAAGCTCACATTGATCTCATGGGCCTTTAAGTTGGAGGCACCTCAGAGGCTATCTTGTTCATGAGGCCTAAACAAGAATTTCCTCCATAACACTCATGAGAAGTGGTGGCTCAGGCCCTTAAGTCCCAAGGAAGCTCATCTCATTTTTGGACAATGCTTGATTTTTAGGTAGTTTTTCATGAAATCAGGTTTAAATTTGCCTTTCTGTAACTTTTACCCATTACTTTTAGTTCTTCTCTCTTGGTACAAGCAGAACAAGTCTGATTTCTTTTTTACATGCCAGTCCTTCAAAAACAGGAAGCCAACTATCATTGTGCTCTCCCCTAATCTTCTCTTCCCTGGCCTATCTCTAGTTCCTGCAATCAGTTCTTATAAAGTAAGATTTCAAGGTCTTTCATCATCCTAGTTAAACTATTGAACTATCCCCTTATTGTCGGATTCTATGCCTAATTATAATCTAAAATTAGATTCATGTCCTTGATTAGACTACTGTATCCTATCACTGGCTAATATCGAACTTCCAACATGTACCCCTCTCCCCAAAGATGTTTTTTTACATTAATTGCTGTCCAACCATGATTCTTCCATCCTATTTAACTTAAACATAAAACATGACAATTATTCCTCCTGAATTTTACCTTATTAGATTCAGCCTGATGTTCTAGTATTCCAAAATCTTTTTGGATTCTATCATCCTATGTGTTTGTTTTCCCATTTTTAAAAAAATAACAATAAGTGACACAAATTTGAAAGGGTGTCACTTATCCCTTTATCTAAATTACTGATTTAAAAAAGTGGAAAAAGACAGATCTCTTGAGAAATTCCACTGGAGACGTCCTGTCAAGCTGACAATGAATTTTAAAACTTTGAGCTGGAAAGAGGGGTTTTGTCAAATGCTTTGGTAAAAACCAGGTAAATGATATCTACTACATTCCCCTCACCTACAAGTCTAATAACCACGACACTAAAAGAAATTAAAATGGTCTGGCATGACCTATTTTTGATGAAAGAAATTTGGTCCTGGGAATGATTCTCACTTTTCTAGATATTCACTAAACAACCGTTTAATGTTTTAATGATAATTCTTAAAACTTTGTCAGTAATTAAAGTCAAGCTCATTGACCTACAGTTGCATTTCTTCAGTCCTATTGTGCTTCCCCTGTGTTCTCCATAATCTTTCAAATGCTCCACTGATAGGAAATCTATCTGCTAGGAAATCAGATCTGCTAGGTTTTTTCCGTATTCTAATATATATGTGTATATATACATATGTGTGTGTGTATACACACACACAGACAGACAGACACACACACACACACACTCCATAAGGATTAGAGCTACTCAAAGTCTTATTCTATGTGGCTATTCTTTCCTTATTTATCTTGGAAACTCCTCATTAGTCTTGTTTGTTCCACTCTTGGATCATGGAAGAAAGAATAGAAATAAGAATTAAGCAACTATACCTTGATTTTGTGACTCGTTGTTCTTAAAAAACAAACCACCCAGATTTTTGTCATTTTTGTCACTCAGGCCAATTTGAACTCTTTTACTTTATAGGACTTGCCACGTTTGCATTCATTCCTCACTGTCTGCCTGGCTTCCACCTTTTACAGGGCTTTTAAAAATTTGAATTAGCTAATGGCTTCTCTTAGGCATCCACTCTGGTCTTTTCAGATAACACTCCCTCTTCTTCCTCAATGAATGTTTTGGGGTTTTAAAATTTTACTATTTTCTTCTTAAGATTATTCTTGAGAGCTTCCTGTATTTCCCAGGCTGATTTCCAGCTACTGAATTTTAGTGCATGTGATCCCACCTAACCTTTCTATGGTTTTGAATTTGAAAACCTTTGAAATTTATTCCTCTAAAATATAGTGCACATGCCAGTGTATGTCTGACTTTCCTCTCCTTCTCTATCATGAATTCTAAGATAGAATGATCCTAAGGTTCCCATTATTCCTACCTCAGCAACTCATTTGTTCTTGTTGGCTCTTCTACCTTTTAAAGCAGCAGCTCTCAACCTGTGGGTCGCGACCCCTTTGGGGGTCAAACAACCCTTTCACAGGGGTCACAGGGGTCGCCTAAGACCATCAGAAAACACATATTTCTGATGGTCTTAGGAACTGAGACACCACTCCTCTATCTGTCTCCAGGTGGGTCCGCCCACATGCAGATACACCCACATACAAGTATTAAAGGGTTGTGGCATTAGGAAGGTTGAGAACCACTGTTTTACAGGATGAATTATCATTAAGTCAAGAAACTTGTAGTTGCTCTGCTCTGGAAGTCTTCATCCCTGTGTTATGCCACCATGATTTTCTTTAATTCCCTCCTTCTCCCAAATTCACCTGCTCACCTCTTTTTGTTGAGGTATGTGTAACCTATTCTGGTGACAATATTATTTCTATCTCTACTCCTACTTCTCTTCACCCAAATGTTCTTTAACATTTTTCTCTGATAACTTGATAGACATACATAAGCAGTCTTCTCCCTCCTCTTCTCATTTCCTATAGCACTTACTACATACAGCCTGTGTAATCTTTGTGCATCATTCAGATCACGTCACTCTTGTACTTCAGTGACTCCCCACTGACTAAACAATAAATTTCATACATTTCTAAAATCTAGCTCCAACATAACTTTTCAGTCGGATTTCATTTGACTCCCCTCCATGTACTTTATGCTCCACCTAAATTAGACCATTCTATTCCTTATTCTTTTCCTGTCCTCTCTAGTCTCCAAAGGTTTGTATATGCTACTCATTCCTAGCCCCTTTCGACTCTGCCTAATCCTTCCTCTCCTCCTACAAGGTCCAATGTGGATATCACCTCCTCCGTACAGCTTTCCATGAAATCTATAGCTGCAAGCAACCTTTCTTGCCTCAAATTTCTCACTGCAGGCCCCTTCCTTTACCTTTATCACATTCTGTCTTATATTTCTCTATGTATCTTGTGTAATATGTGGGAATATTTTATAACTCATATTAGGTTGTAAGCTTTTTGAGGGCAGAAACTGCCAATTTCAAAATTGCCAACTGAATATACCACTGACTCAATAATTTTGTTAAACTGAATCTTTAAACAGTATCTCTAGGGGTCAGCTTACTAGGCTTAGGTGGTAACACCTTCTTTAGCTTGGTCTATTTGTTAGTTTTAGATAACAAGATTCCAAGACTGGGTGTGAGAAAGCAGAAGCAGGAAATAATACCTTGAATGGACACTCAAGAGTCCATAAACACTTTTCATCTGTTCATATATACAAGTGTCCAACTATAATGTTATTTTTTCACAGGTTAGGTATAGTCTGGACAGAGGAGGAAATACCAAGTGGACTCAAAAGGAGTGGGGAAGAATATGTTGGAATGAGATTCCCCAAAAGAAAATTAAGGACAAGACCTTGAGCTCTGAGACAGATGAATGACCCAATTCCAAAATCTCAAATCCGACATCTAGGAGACTTCATGGGTATAGAATTTGGATTGGAATGAAGACAACTCAGAACACTGTACTCTCCAGTTCTTCCTTGCCTAGTTAGTTTGCTTGGTTTGGATGGATCTTAGTTCCACACTAAAAATTCTCTATAAACTTTCTTCTACCTAGCATAGTGATTTGCAATTAGTAGGCATTATTTTTTTTTTTTTATTGGATTTGAGATAGCTATGGTTATAGGTGATACATACCTGAAGCTCTGGTAATAGGTGGCTCCCGGGGAGTGCTAATGGGCCTTCCACTGGGCCGAACTTCCGCTGAACAAGAAAATCAGGACAGCATCATTACTGTACTTTAGTCATCCTGTACTTTCTCCAGACAAAGAACATTACCATCATACATAGGAATATTCCACAAACACCCTCAGCTCTTAATTAACATGTTAGAGCTCCATTATCCAAGAATTTCTCCTCAAACCCTTCTTTGGCTTATTTAATATTTCCAGTCTATGCTATTTCTCAGGGTATATGATCTCTAATTTACTCTTCAAAGTGAGAAACTTTTGTTTATCTTAAAATGACTGCTTTTCTAGCTATGAAGGTGGGCTTCTTTAAGTCAAGTCTACACAAGGAAGGTAGTAGAATTATTCCTATTTTCAAAATCAGGAAATGGAGACTAAGAGAGACAACATAAGTTCTTTGCAGCTTATGATAACATAAGCTAGTCAGTGCTTCATCAAGGAGTTGAACCCAACTTTCCCAAATGTAAATCTAGCATTCTTTCTACTTCACCATTCCTTTCCATGAGCGTATAAAGGTTTATCCTCTTCTCCGCCAGTCTTGTTCTACCCAGACTGTCGAAGTCTCATAGAAAAATTAGGCAAACATGCTCCATTTATAGAAAAGTTATACATCTCTCCTTGTGCCTCTTAGAGGGAATATTACTGCAACAAAAATAGTTCTTATTCCTCCCAAACATATTATATACCCAGAAGCCTTCTCACTTTGTCTTGTCTCTAGAAATGACCAAATTTCCATCACCTGCTCAGACAAATACTGTCATTTACAGGAAAATTTTACAGGAACAGAAATCTTCCAAATCTGTGCCAATCTGGAGTTGGAATCAAAAACTGTCTCCCTGCAAATCTTTTGGGAGATGAGAAATGGTCATTGACCTCAGATAATTCCAGGGCAGTGCTATATAGAGACAAGAGGCTCAAAGTGAACAAAGTAGACTTTGGCTAGGATCACAGGATGTGGAACTAAAAGAGACCTCAGAGATTATCTAGTCCCATACCTCATTTGACAGATGACGGAACTGAGGCCCAGAGAGGGGAATGACTTGCTGAAGGTCATATCAATAGCAAAGCTGGCAATCATTTCAAGTTCCCTGAATCCAAATTTTTCCAGTATGCCATAGAAAGAATGTAGTAGCCTCTATTTATGTCAAAAAGACCATACTTCTGATCAGCTACCATAGGTTAAGAAGAAGGATATGAAGAATAAGATTCAGATTGGTAGGAAAAAACCCAGCCCTCACTTTTTATGAGTGCCTAAGGATTGATTGATTAATCAATCAAGCATTTATTATTTACTACATCTAGACACTGTGTAAGGTGTTAGGGCTACAAGTAAAAAGGATAAAACAATTACTACTCACAAGAAATATATGTTCTAATGGTAGAAACAACCTGCACATATGTAAATATAGATGGCATAAACATAAAGTGAATAAAAACAAATATAGTCAAAGTAGTTATATACAAAGTATTTTGGGTGGAAGAAAACTGTAAATGGGGTAAATCATCAAAGGCTCCATACAGAAGATGGTATCTGAGCTTCATCTTAAATAAAGAAATTCAAAGAGTTGGGAATGGAGGGATACAAGGCACTAGAGGTGGCCAATGCAAAGGAACAGACACAGGAAATGGAATGTTTTGTGTAAGGAAGAGAGAGGTCAATTTTGTTGGATCCCCAGGTAGTGAGGAGATGGTTGGTTGGTTGTTGTCCTTTGTTCTCAAAGACAACCAAAATGACATCACCGTGTTAGAGTCAAGTTATCTTACTGTGTATCTTACTGTGGCTGATCAGACCAATATGAGCTCAGAATGTTCTACCACAGGTGGGGAACGAATAGTCCATGTGAACATTTAGGGTAGATTTACTCTGATGAGGGCATGCCACACTGGGAAGTTTTTGTATACTTTTTTGTGTTTTGACCACAAAGTGGGATTCCCCACCTGCCACGGTAATCAGGCCAGGTTGGGTAAACAGATGATTTTTAGGGCACCTTTTCTAGTGCCTTCCTCACAGCAGGAGGTGAGCAGTGTGATCCTTAAAAGTCTGCTCAGACATCCAGGGGGCTGCTAAATCCCACTGCTCCTTCTGGTGAGAAATGACCTTATGGCCTGGGCCATCTGTGTGCAGGGTTGTGACCACAGCTCCACACCTCCTGTTTTGTCACTTGCCTGTCACTACAGGACTTTGAGGTAGGTAATGGTATGGATGATGTCTTTTGATTTGTGTGTAAATTGGATTTAAGTGAGGCAGTGTTGCATGAAGTCATTGGCCTCACTCTCTCCTCCAGAATCATCATAGTCCAGTGGCAGGATAGAGTCTTGATGACTTGAGATCCAGTGGATGGCTTTAGCACCTTTGATGTCTAACCAAGCTCTATGTACTCCACTGTGCCTGCTTCAGTTGCCTTTATGGCCGCTAGAATAAATTGTTCTCAATTGCCCATTCCACCAGTCTTCATATGCATGGAGTAAATAACCTCCTACTCATCAACAGGTTAGAGACAACCTTGGTTACCTTCAATCTGTTTTAGCCCATCTGCCAAAAAGCTTTACTGGGATGTGGCCGCTGTGCATGCGACTGCTTCTTGGAGTCACTAGTGAGAGTTAGGTGGATCAGGTGAGTACCAAAGGTAGAAAGCAGCCCTGAAAAGGGCATAATAGCCTTCATACCAGAGGTACTAGTCTTCGCTGAACGCACCCTACACCCCAGAGTGGAGTAGTATCCAATGAGACTAGAAAGATGGGTTGGTGTTAAGTTGAGTAGGGCTTTAAAAGCTAAATAGAGCTTGTATCTTATGCTATGGGCAATTATTGAGCCCTTGAATATGTTGAGTAGAGAAGTTACATAATCTTATATCTGCACTTAAGGAAAAACCTTTTGGCTACAATGTGTAGAATGGAGTAGAATGGGGAGAGGCTTAAGGCAGGGGAACCAATTAAGAGACTGTTGCAATAATCTAGGCATGAGATTATGAGGGCCTAAAGTAAGTCAGTAGCTGTGTGAGTAAAGAGGGTGAGTAAAGTGTAAAGAGAAAGAGATGATGTGGAGATAGAAATGGTAAAATATGCCAACAGAGTGAATAAAGGGAATTAGCTCAGGAGAGTGAAGGACTGGAGCTAATGCCAAGGTTACAAAACTGGGAGTTTGGAAGGATAGTAATACCTTTGTTAGAAATACGAGAGTCTAGAAGAGAGGAGAGTTTGGTGTAAAGATACCAAATTCAGTTTGGGATATATTGAGCTTGAGATATCTCTAGGACATCCAGTTAGTCAAACAGATAACTGGTTATGCATTACCGAAGCTCAGGGGATATACTTGGGCTAGATATATAAATTTGTTAATCTATACAATTTCATCTGTATAGAGATAAGTTAAACTTATCAAAGCTGATGACAATACCAAGCCAGTGAAGATGAAAACATTCTCAATTGTGGGGGGCGGGGAAGGGAGGTGGGGGCACTAAATGGTGAACTAGCAAAGAAAACCAAGAAAGGGGCAGGGTGGAGTCAAACAGGTAGGAAAAGAACAGGAGAAAAGTGCCATGAAAACCTAGAGAGGACAGCATGTCAGGAAGGAAAGGGTGGGTAGCAATATGAAATGTAGCAGACAGGTAGAGAAGGATAAGGACTGAGAAAAGACTTAAATTTGACAATTAAGAGATCATTAGTAACTCTGGAGGGAACAGTTTCAATTGAGTAGTAAGTTTGGAAGCAAGACTGCAAAGGATTGAAGAGTGAGAGAAGAGGAAGTGGAGATGAGTGCGGCCAACTTCTGTAAGGAGTTTGGGAGAAAAAGGGAGAAGAGATAGGGCATCATATCATAAGAGGATGGAGGATCTAGTGAAGGTTTTATAAGAATGGGGGAGGGAAGTGGAGAAAAGTTAAAATTTATGGAAGTGAATGTTGAAAACTAAAAATAAATAAATTAAGAAAAAAGAATGAGGGATATCTAGGGAAAGTTTCTGTTCAGCTTGGAATGTCTCCCTGATGTAAAGAGGGTGGGCTTGAAAATGCTTTTCCCAGGTCCAGGACTCTGGACCCCCACAATGCAAATCAACCTGGGAATTACTCTGAATTTACTTCAATTGTACCATTCACAAAGCTACCTAACACATTTCCCAATTTGTTAACAGTTTCCTGCAGGACTCCCTTAGTCCCCAAGGCAGAGCTGGTAAAAGTATCCTTATGTTCCCTCTCTTGAAGCTTCAGGCCTGATGAATCTGAAGCTACCATGATCTGGATTGTTGTATAAACAAAAGTAATGGAAACCCTCAAAGAATTTCCAATGTGTCTTTTTGCCAACTGTAATGTTAATATATTTTTGCTTAATGGGAAGATCTTTCACCTCTATTAATAAGTCCATGTGACCTGCTTGAGTCACATGGAAGCCTGAGTCACATGAGTCTGTGGTGGAAGGCGCTTACTGAGCAGGTGAAGCAGGAAGGGGTGGAGCAAGAAGAGTGAAGCAGAGCACAGAAGAAGTTGGTCAGAGTAGTTAGAGCTGAGGGAGCGAGAGGAAGCAGGCAGCAAGGTGTGAGTGTTCGTTTGTGGGAAGGCCCTAGCAAGGGGAAGGCTTGGGGATGGCAGGAGCCCTCTGCATAGTTATTATGTACAGATTTCTTTGTTACTATGATGGGTTTGGCTTTCTGATGTTTGAATAAATGTTTTGGTTCTGTCTTCCATGTGGAGAGTGTTATATTTTGTGATTCAGACTTAAGCTAGCATATTCATAGACACCATAGGCACTGTGAATATTACGTTGGTGCTACATCAACAAACTTCAGCCATCCCCCACCCCAAACCCTACCTCCACCCACAACCTCTGCAGTCCTTGAAATGGTTCTCATGCTGGCTTAAGAAATAATAATTGAATTTGTGGTCCTGCTACTTGCCCTGTCTGCTCCTGACATGACTCAAAGCTAAAGGGATGTAATGGTAATGGGAATCTAAAGACCTTCCCTGCCCCTTGGCCCTTTGATAGGCTTAAGTGAATCTGAGAACCTTCCCTGATTTGAAAATATACTCTGCCCCTTAATAGGCTGAATGTGGTCACATGGAGCCTGTGGTGGGAGGCTTGTTTTTCAGGAATGCCCACACCTTGTTACTTTATGATTGGGCAGTGGGTCAAGAGGGTTGTGACATTCTCTGACCCAGAAGAAGGCTGATACCCTGATGTCAGGTTTTGCTTTGGGGCTCACTTTGGGAAGAGCTGTGTGGTTTGGCCAGATGAGACTCTGGGAAGCCATTGAGTCCTCTGGCTTTGAAAACCCAGAAGTTGGTGCTTCCCTTTCTGGTAACTAACTAGGTATGGATATAATGGTCAGACAGCTGGAAGCCCTGTCTGCTGGTCTGTTTCTCTGTCTGTATTTTTTTTGTCTGCTTGTAACTTCTGTTTCTGTTCTCTGAAGTTCTGGGTACTGACTTTTTCCCCTGAACTAGGTAAATGATACATGTTTGATTAAAGTAAGATTGTTAACCCATTTTGAGTTGCTTTTCTTTAGAAAAGCAGATCTCACAACCTGTGCTAGCAGCCATCCTGGGTATGCTAGGGTGCTTGCTGCTATAAGGGACTGGGGAGGGATAGAAACATTTACAGAGGGACTCAAATAATGTACCATCTAGAATATATCTTAGATTCTTATTTCTTATGCCTTATTTCTAAATTTCTGACTTCCAAAGGGTAGAAAAATTCTGGAAATGAAAGTTCCTTTTAGCCTCTTTGTCTACACTCATTTTCACAAGTTTCCTTCCCACATACATACTCCTGGCAACAGTGGATCATTGGGCATATGTAGGCTCACCCAGGCAGATAGGTGGTTTCCCTGTCCAGCTGCCATCAGCTTTGCAGGTACGATGTTCAGAGCCACCTTTGAGAGAGAAACCCGACTGGCAGGAGTAGATCAGTGTGTAGCCCATGGAGGGCAAATCCAGGGCACCCACATTGGCATGGGTGGGTGTCTCTGGCTGCTTACAGTGATGTGCTAGAAGACAGGAAAGAGACTATAAGGACCTACACCTAAAAAAGTCCTTGGAGGTTACTTCATCCCTTTCTTTGCTCTAAGGTTTCCCCTTCCCAGAAAGGCAGAAATTTTTCTGCATGTTAAATTTCTCCAGGAAAGTAATCCCATCTTTTCCTTTGGACATCTGCCTTGATGACAAATGGCCTTTGCTTACTCCAAGGCAAGTTAGTGCTAATATGGGTATTTGTAAGATGGTCTAAGACCCTTATACCATGAACACTTTTACTAAGGGGAAAAGGAGCAGTTGTGGTCTCATTTTTTAAATCCTTTCTTAAAAGAACTGAACTTCCTATAGCTATTATTTCATCATGTCACAGGTAAATTCTCCCTGTTGTGTGATCAAAATTTCTTGTGATGTAGTTTAAGATTACTTACGGACACAGTCTGGTGGAGTTCCACTCCATGTAAGGTTGGGGAGGCAGGTTCTAGTGGTAGAGCCTTGCAACAAGTAACCTTTTTGACAACGGTAAAGCACTAGACTTCCAACCTGTGATAAGAACCAAGTCCCTCATTAGCAACCTCCAACAGGACTTCCCTTCTCACGTTCATTACGTCCTTCTATTTAAACCCTCAGCTATCTTTCAAGTACCCGCTTATCAATATCATCCTTCCATCTGTTCCATCATCTTTCTCCATCTATATATACTATGCCCTCATCACTAACCCTCTCTATATAACACCTATCACCCTCCATTTGTCCCCATTATCATCACTTTTATCTATCTCCTATCATCATATTCCATCTGTTCTTTCATAATCAACTTGCTAACATGCCCCATCATCAACCTTCCCTCTATCCAATCATCATCATCATTATTATCTTCCATCTACTGTATCATGATCCTGTCTTTTCCAGGATCAACTCTCCAATTATTTCCCCATTACTATCCTTACCATAACCTCCATATAACTGCCCTCTCCCCCTTATCAAACTTTCATCTATCACCCATATTTAACTCTCCATTTGGGTTCCCCATCACCACCTTTCACCTCTTCCTCTATTATCACCATCCATTCAGTTTCCTAGTCTTATTACCCAATGTCACTTCTAAGTGGTCTAAAAACTGTTCTCTCTACCTTTTTCTAGAAATTTCCAGCAAGCAGATGAAAACGACTCCTAAAGTTCCATCCAATTCTTTACTGTAAGCTATTGTTGTCCCTAAACAACATCTTTCTTTGTTCTTTCACCCTTAGTAGTGGCAGATGGAATATGAGGAAGGAGTTGATCAATTTAGTACTGATTTTTACAGTTACCTGATAGCCTTGGGAGTTGTTCTGCATCCCAAACTGGGGTACACCAGGGTCTGCACACATGGTAAGAGCTGGATCTAGGTTATAAAAATATAGAAACAATCTACCTGGAAAACTTGGAAGATCTCCTCTTCCCACTTGGAAAAATGGCTATTTCAAAGAAATATGTAGACTTATTGTCTTCCTCACCTTTTTGACTTTTCTTCTCCCTGTTGATTCTATATTTCTAATATCACTTTAGCTATGCCTATTTCATTGTCTTTTCAGAGAGGTCAAAGAAAAATATTAAGGCTCAAAAATGGTCAAGTGAAAGCCTTGCTTAGAGTTTCATACCACATCTGTGAGATAACTTTGTCTAAAACTTAGACTTGCTATTTGCCAGCGCAGTATGGTTGCCTGGTGCTACAATATCTTCTTACCTATGCAGCTGGGCTGGGTGCCACTCCATGTCCCATCTGATTGACAGAACCTTCTTGATGAGCCCACAAGCACGAGAGGAGGTGGGCAAGAGTATGAAACAGATGACCTGTAAGAGAATCCCCGGTCCTCTCTCCTCCCATAGGGTGGGACACCAGGATCTCCACAGAACACAGCTAAGGAACCAAAGAGAGATAAGAATACTATAGTTACTCTCTAGAAGCTAGGTAGCTCAGTGGATAGAGTACTGAGCCTCAGGTCAAGAAGACTAAAGTTCAAGTCTGGCCTCAGACACTTATTAGCAGTGTGACCCTGGTCAAATCATATAACCTCTGTTTGCCTTAATCCACTGGACAAGGAAATAGCAAGCCATTCCAGTACCTTTGTCAAGAAAACACCATGGACAGAACTGGTATGCTCGAGTCCACAGGATCACAAAGAGTCAGACATGACTGAAAAATTTAACAACAACAACTCTCCAGACACCAGACAGCTATTTTAACAGCCTCATGCTAATTTTCTTGTAGACCAGTTTTGGACCTCACCAGTGTGATTGGTCTGGGAAGCACCATTAGGCATGTGGTCACCTCTAATGCTGCTCATTCTTTCTGACACTGACTATTTGATTAATTCCATATAAATGTCCTGGTATGGAAGACCCTCAGAAAATTTGGTTTTACATGTTTCTTTTCTTTCCAGAACTTAATTTCACAATGTATTTTTACCTAACAAGATCATAAGATATTATCTTAAGTGAGAAAGAACTTTACTATATCAGGGCCAGAGGAGGATATCAAACTCCCAATATACATGGAAAGCATAATACCAGCTACTGGACTGCAGCATGAACCTTAAAGCAAAAGGCAACAAATAGAAGAGGTCCTTCTGTTGAATAAAAGTGGCTTATCTCTACAGTCTTTCAGCTTTAATATCATGTTCCAAGGTCCCTTCTAGCTCTAGTATTCTATAAGAAATCAAAGAAAGAGAGTAAATCCCAAGAAGCAAATTAGGAATTTGGTCACTAAAAACAAATTCCCTGGGACCATGCAGAACAGTAGCAACTTACACCTCACAGGCTGCTCTGGTTAAATGCCCTGGTTAGTGATCAGGCCAGGGATTCCTGGCCCTGATCCATCTGGCACATCCCCAGATACAGGAAAGTGATCACAAGTTAAATGTGGCATTTAATGATAGTAGGCAGTAGTATGCCATGGCTACACACATGCTTTTTTTTTTTCTTTAAACATTTTTATTATTTGTGTCAGAATCATTTCATCCTTGATGGAGGTAACTCTTTCTCTCCTCCCCCCACAGCAATAAAACAAAAGTACTTCTCACAGAAATGTTATCATGACATGACCAACAACCAGGTTAAAGAAGGACAAAATGTATGCATACATAGCTTTATTCAAATTATTGCTCATGTAAAAGAAAAACATGGTTTCATGCTAATTGTACAATTCATAGCTCTTGGATATTGGGGATATGGTTTATTCTAGAGCTGTGAAAAGTACTGGGCAGTGGGGCCTGCTGTCTTTAAGCACCTCCTTTTTTAGGTTTCCTTCTTTCCCTAAAATCATGTTCAGCAGAGTTTTGGGGCTTAATCTCAGATAAAGCTTTACTCCAGGCAAAGATGACAAAGTCAAAGAATAAAAAGGACAGAAGAGAAATATTCAAAGTTTTAACCACACAAACTATCTGTTTAGAGTTAGACAATAATAGAATCTATAGGGATGTAGGGAGATCTTCACGTCCTGCACTTAAGGAAATTCATAGCAGTGAATACTGCCACATAATTTCTTCAGGCACCCAACTGTATGAGTATGTAATAGGCCTTAGAAAAGAATCCATCCTTTGTCTCTGTTCTAATTCCTTCTGTAGTTCTAGATTAAAGGCTTACCTGCATTGGGTTAAACTATTTCCAGTTCCCTTTTTCCTACACAAGCATTTTAAGATGTTGAATAAGATTCTCCTCATAATGAAATATTAAGAGTCAGGGAAAGAGGAACCAACTCTGTTTACTCAATGGGTTTCAGGAGTCAGTAAACTGTGGCCTGTGGGTTGATTGTGGCACACCATCTATTTCTGTATAACTGTGAGCTAAGAATGGTTTTGACCTTTTTTGAACTAAAACCTTATTTTGTTAAAAAGGAAAAAAAAATTCTTAGCTTACAAGTCATATAAAAAGAGGCAGTGGTCAGATCTGGCCCATGGGACATAGAATACCACCTGCTAGGTGAGACGGTCTTTGAGTTTCCTTTCAAATATAAGAATGTATGATTCTAGTATTTAAATGATGGGTCCTAGCACAGAAAGATTTACAAAAACTAAATTGGAGGGGACTTCAAAGGCCATCTAATCCAAACCCTATCTCAACAAAAATTCATTCTAGGAGAGTCTCAGGTGGTCATCAAGCCTTTGACTGAAGACCTCCAGTGAGGGAGAAATGACTACTTCCCAAAGCAGCCCAAAGTGGTTTGGGACAACTCTCATTGTAAAGAAGTTTTCCCAACATTAATCTTAAATTTGCCCTTTTGAAAATTAATTCACACAAGAGAAATGCAAATTAAAGCAACTCTGCTTCATAGTCATTAAAGTATCAAAGATGATAAAAATGGACAAAAAGGAAAAATGACAAAATTTTTGAGGGAATATAGGAAAACAGGATCATTAGGGCTCTGCAGCTAAAGCTGTGAATTGGTTCACATTTATTATTACAAGCATTTATTAAATGCCTACTATGTGTCACAAAAGGGATTACAAGTTAAGTTTTCTTTACCTCATTATCTCATTTCATTGTCACAACAACCCTAGGAGGCAGGTGCTATTATCGCCATTTTAACAGTTGAGGAAACTGAGGCAAACAGAGGTTAAGTGACTTGCTCAGGGTCACACAACTAAAAAGTGACTAAGATCAGATCTGAACTCATTTTCCTGTCTCCAGGCCCAGGACTTTATCCCCTGCTCCACCAAGTTTTCATTTGACAATGGAAACTAAAGAGTACTCATCAACTGGAGAATAGCTGAACAGATAGTGGTATCTGAATGTAATGGAATATTATTGTGCTATAAGTAATAATGAAGTGGGTGGTTTTCAGAGAAATCTGAAATGACTTTTATGAACCAATGCAAAATAAATGAACAAAACCAGGAAATCAATTTATACAATAACATCATAAAGATAAACAACTTGGAAAGATTTCAGAATTCTGATCAATGTAATGACCCATCACAATACCAGATGACTATTCTGTCTAATGAGGTACAGGCTCTGGGAAACCCCTTGAAGCCTGATTGAATCTTCCCACTTGATGAGGCATTTGCAGAGGCCATAAGTATTTCATTGTGGGTGGGCCCAAACTTCTGTTACTAGCCTGGCCCTCCACTGCTCATCTGCTTCCCACCCTTCAGCCTATCAAAATATCAATCCACTCTTGCATTGACCTCATTAACTTCTCCTGAAGACCCTCTCCAAACTCCTCCTCTAGACCCTCTCCAAACTCCTCCTCTAGACCACCCCTAAATTCCTCTGTATATAAGAATCCCATATCCCTTCCGGGTGAGAGCACCACAGAAGGCACTAGCACAGACTTGCTCTGTGAGAGCACCACAGAATGACCTAGCACAGACTTATTCTGTGACAGACTTACTCTGTCCTGCTTGCCCAATGCAAGCATCACAGATACCTAGGCTCCTTAAGAGCCTAATCAATATGGCAAACTTTCAATAAACTTTACTTTTCTTTGGCTGAGAAGACTTGAGTTGAATTCTTTCGGTAGGACCCGGCGTGTTGGTGTTTTGGGGTCTCGGGAAACCCTAACCTCTTTGGGTAAACCTCTTCATTTTTATGGTTCCCTAATGATGAGGTACAGGCTCTGGGAAACCCCTTGAAGTCTGACTGAATCTTCCCACTTGATGAGGCATTTGCAGAGGCCATAAGTATTTCATTGTGGCTGGGCCCAAACCTCTGTTACTAGCCTGTACGTCAAAGATTCAAGGAGAACTCAAGGGGGTCCCAGAGCCTACACCTCATCATATCCACCTCCTGACAGAAGTGATAGACTCATGATGCAGAATGAGACACACGTTTTTCAACATGGCTAATATGGGGATTTGTTCTCTTTGATTATGTTACAAATTCCCTTACTACCACCACTGTTGATAGGGGAAGGCAGAAGGAAGAGAAAGTAAATGCTTGTTAAAAAGTGAGAGAAATGATTATTTTTCTTCTATATTAACAACCATTTAATACCAGTGGATCGAGGTTTTTTTCCCTTCCTATTTCCTCATTCTCTACTTAAAGTCAAGGCAGTTTCTGAAGGACGTAGCTGATAATGAGACTGGATTAACATTCTCCTCAATTTTGGGTGAGATTTCACCCAACTAGGACGTAGTGGCTGGGGTGGAGATAAGATGCCTTAGATAGGAGGTGGGGTGGTATGTGTAGAGATGATTAAGTGTGACATAATCAAAGTCTAGGCCCCTGCCCTCATTAGAATAAACCAGCTCTCATGATAATATTCATTCTCTCATTAATTGTTAGCCAATCAGAATTGATTTCCACCCGTCAGAAATATTCTTCCAAGTGTACTTAAACTCCCAGTAGCCAATAAAGTTCATCTAGGGTTTACAAAAGAAACTCAATGACAATCATTTTATTATTTATTTGCTAGCTATAATTAATAAATTGATTATTAATTACCCAGAAATTATGTCTCTCAGATTTTTCATTCATCACAAAAGAAAATAAAATGCAAATTTTAGAAGGTAATGTGTTAATTGTCCCTAATGTTGTCTTCTGGGGATAACTAGAACTAGTACCATCCCTCTTCTAGGTAGCATGTATTCAAATAGTTGGAGAAAACTATCATCTCTCTCCTATGTTTTCTCTAGGCTAAAAATCTTCAGCTACTTAACCAGTGCTCATATGACATAATCTCAAAGGCCCTTCACCATCCTCATCTTTCCTTGGACACTCACCAGCTCATCATTATCCTTCCAAAATTATGTCTGGAACAGAACACAATGCCCTAGATATATAGTCTGACCAGGACAGAATTCAGTCACCTTGATTCTTTGTATACAAGCACAATCCTACTCAGATACCAACTTACGGAAACACTGGGGCAGCTCTCCACTCCAGGAACCATTGCCTTCACAGGTGAGCACAGCAGGCAGAGAGAGCTGATAGCCTTCCAAACAGGCATATGTCACACTTGAGCCCCACATGAAGTCAGACCCCACAATTTTCCCATTAGGAACAGGAGGAGGTGCCTTGCACAGGATGGCTGCAAAGGAAACCAAAGTTGTTGTATCTTGATGACTTTCCAGAACCATGCTCCATCAAAGCCCATTAACAATATAAGTAACTCTAGCACTGCCTCTGGGGACTTGTGACCCTCTGCTTTCAGGGAATCTGTTACAAAGAACAGAGCTCCCATCTTCAAAGATCTCCCAATATGATGAGACACACACAAGTCTTTAGCCTCAGAGATAAAAATAAGACTGGGATGTCCTCACATAGGTTAGGCAAGTTAATCTCAGAAAGTTAAGCTATAGAGCTAAGTGTACAGAGATTCAGGCCAGCGCTATTTCCTCCTTTCCAAGAAAGAGGCAGCAGGATAGGATTCTTCCTTAGGTGTCTTCTCTGGGGATTTTGAAATTAATGTATAACAATTATTTGGTTGCCTTATTAGGATTAGGACACAAGCTAACAGAGATGATGATGACAACAGCTCCCATGTGTACATTCTTTGTACAAAGGGACCCAAGTTCTTTACCTCAACTGACTCTTACAACTGCCCTCAGAAGTAGGTGGGGTAAGTACTGGTACCATTTTACAGATAATGAAGCTAAGCTAAGGCCTATAACAATGAACTAATTTGCTCAAGCTCAGCAGGCTAGTAAATGGTAGAACTGATTTCCAATTGAGCTTTGCCTTTTGATTCCTAGGCTAAGGCTCACCATACTCTGGCATACTGACAATATGGCAGAAGTCAGAGGCTTTTCGAGCAAGACTCAGAAAAAAGTATTCTTGCTCCATGTTTCTGCTGACCTTTGATCTGGAAGACTCACAGTGACCCTTACCTATTCTGAATGCTTAAAGCATTTTCTGTCTGTGATACTCATCATTGTCTGGTCCTATTAGTTATTTTTCCAACCATATTATGAGCTCTTTAATGCCAGGACAATTTCAGGTAAGAAGTAGGTTCTTTGGGAGTTGGCAACTATGGTCCAATAGTCAAATATGTACCACTATCCATTTTTATATGCCCTTTAGCTAAGAATGGTTCTAAAAACCAAACTGGCCACATATCTCCAAATAGTTGGAGATAACTATCATCTCTCTTTAAATAACAGGCTACCATGTGGTAGGTACATGGCAAAGAGCAGCGAATTAGGTTTTTGAGCCGGCCTTTTTTCTGAGCTGTCACTTTACGGCTGTGTAAGCTTGGGGAAGTCACGTATTTTCTCTGTTCCACAGTTTCCTGATCTGTAAAACAAAAGACTTGGACTAGATGAACAGTAAACTTCCATCCAGATCTAAGTTTCAACAATTCATGATCTTCTATAGTCTAAATGTTACCTGAGAGCTGACACCTATCGAGGACTTCATAAATTTTAGAAAGTGACAAAGTACTTCACATATACTATGTCACCTATAAAATAGCCAGGGCAGGCATTCTTATTTCCATTTCATAGACAAAGAAACCAAGGCTCAGAAAAGGTAAGTGACTTTTACAGGTTCACAAAGCTAATAAAAACTAGCATAAAAGGCTAGAACTTGACCCTGACTAACTTCCAAGTGCTCTCCTGTCTTGCATGCCCAAGTCAGGCAGAATAATTCTGCATAGCTCCACTTTGTAGAGAAGGTAGTAGAGACCTAGAAAAGGGGACCTGCTTCAACAGCCACGGTCAGGGGTCAAAGATGTTAAATACCTACTTTGTCCTAATTTCTCAGTCAATTTCAATCTGAAAAGGCATTTGCCAAATTAGGAACCACCCACCAGCTCAAAGCCAGGAAAGAGGCCTCACATTTGCATTCTCCTGTTTGTGTTCCTTTCCTCTCTTCCTGTACTTCCCTCCATCATACCCCCTTCCCACCCCACTAGAGTAGTGTACCTGAGGGATGCAGTTCTTACCTTTGCACACTGGCTTGGTACCATTCCATACCCGATCTTTGGTGCATCTCAACACAGATGCTCTGTCCGATTCCATCATATGTCCTGGGACACACTGGTAAATCACTGTCTTGTTGTATGTGAAATCACTGCCTAGTCTGATTCCATTAGCTGGAATTCCAGGATCACCACAGTTTATAACTGGAAGGAAGAGATGAAAAAGTGACTATTCCCAGCATCAAATATCATCTCTTCCTCAAAGAGAGGATATCCAACAACACACATTCAGAGATAAATGTACATAGTCCAAACATGTACATGGGGTGGTAAATGTCTATGCATCCAGATGGGTGCATATGAAACTGCCCAAACATACATCCAGCTGTGCATACGAATTCATCTAGACATATACATAATGTCCAGTGGTACATATCCAACCACACATTCAGACATACGATACATATATCCAGATATACACAGTTTAGTTAATGTATGCACATCCAGATGTACACAATCCAGATGAATATCCAGATGTTCATATACACATTGACCAGATATACACGTACACAGTCCAGAGACATAAACATCTAGACATACATGCATATGCAAACTCACGTCCAGATCTATGCATACACCAGATATACACACAGTTCAGAACATAGTCACGTATCCAGAAGCATAAGAAGAACACATATGTTCGAGGATACACATATACGTTGTGTCCAGGTATTTACGTACCCTGTCCAGACCTACATGGTCACAAGTACAGGTATACATCTACAGAAATACACTTGTAGACATACAAACATACACTTGTACACATAAGACATACACTTGCACTTATGTACATGTAGCCAGATGTACATACAAACAGGTATGCACTCTTACGCATCCACATTTGCAGATGTATACTGTACAATATATATATGTTTATATATGTGTGTGTATATATTGTATACACACTTACACGTATAGATGTATAGCCATATACATATAGATGTACACTGGTATAGATGTACACTCATATGCATAGAGATATACATGTAGACTGTTATAAACACATATAGATATAGAGACATAGATACGTACAGACCTTGCTGCTTCGCCCTCCCCCCTACATACACACACACACACACACACACACACACACACACACACTGTAGTGGTGTAGGACTTACCTGTGCACTCTGGGGAGCTCCCAGTCCATGTTCCATTAACAGAGCAATGTCGGCTGAGCAGGCCTGTCACATAATAGCCTTCCCGACATTCATAAATGATTGAGCTGGAGAAAACCAAGCCATCATTAAACACAACTCGGGCATTGCTTGGTGTTCCTGGGTTTCCACAAGATAGCACTAGAAAGCCAAAAAAGCAAAGTGATTCGATATGTTTCATTCCCCAAAGAAAGCATAGCATAGCCTGAGGAGCTTGGAACTGCCCAGAGCCAGATTAAAATCTGATATAGACAAATGGTATGAGCCTCTCCTTCATCACCACTTTAGATCTCGACATAGACTGATCCAGCTAGGGGTGAGAAGAGAAGAGGAAAGATGAATTCCACCATGAGGTCACTGGTCTATAGATGTGTTTGTATGGAGGTGACCACTTGTATACATACAGGGTTGTTTGCTAAGTCAGGGACTGCTTGTATATGTAAGGTGTAGATACAGTCCACAAATATTTCTCAGCCACCTACTACAAGCAAAAAACTTGTGCTAGGGGAGCACAAAGATGAATGAGTTATATTCCTTGCCCTCAGGGTGTTTATAGTCTAACAAGAAGAGAGGTATGTACCTGTATAACTATTTTTCAGTGATTGCCTTGTTTTCTATTCTGTTTGTCTGTTACCTTTCCAAAGGGACCAGAAGCTCTCTCTGGGTAATCAATCAGTCAAAATATGTTTATTAAGTACTTATTATGTGCCACTCATACATCAAATATAATTCTAATAACACCTGTTGAATGACTGATTTCCTAAATGATTAGAAATGCCACTGGATCAAATACATTGTCCCTCCAGTGCAGGAATCCTCCTCTCTAAAAATTTGTTCTCCATGCATGAGACTATTGGATTTAGAGACTTCATACATCACTTAATTCTATTTCCTTATTTTACATATGTAAAAAGTAAGGCTTAGAGAAGTGAAGGGCTTGCCCAAGTTCACAGAGCAAGCACATAGCAAAGTTTAGATCCAGAATCAAAGTTTAGGTCCTCAGTCTCTCAATCCAGGGCTCTTCCCACTATACCATGCCTCAACTTACCTCAAAGGTTAGAGGGAGCTCCAAATTGTTCTTTAAAAGCCTATCGTGCTAATATGGAAATACGTTTTGCAAGACTACACATGTATAACCTATATAAAATTGCTTGCCTTCTCAATGAGGAAGGGAGGAAGGGAGGGAGAGAGGGAGAGAATCTGCAACTCAAAATTTTAAACACAAATATTAAAAATTGTTTTTATATGTAATTGGGGAAAAAATAAAATACAAATTTTTTGAAAAGTCTATTGTGGGTCTGTCAGTTACATTGTATTTCTTCAAGCCATTTTCAGTCTATTCCATTTCCTAGAATTCCCAAAATGCCCGTAGCTAATTTAAAACATGATGTGTATATATATATATGTGTGTGTGTGTGTGTGTGTGTGTATAAATACACACACATATATTTATATACTTACACATACAGAGTAATCAACAATTTGTTTTTCTGCTTTGAAACACCAATTCACCAGGGACTCAGTCCCATCAAAGGAAAAACAAAGCCCTAAGGCACTTGGAGTAGTATTTGCTAGTTTCAATACTATCAATTTTCAAATAGTATTTTTTTGTTCATTGCTTCTATTACCAATGGGTGCTCTTTCATTATAGGTTTGATTTAGATAAGAAAACAATGCTGATAATCATAAAGGAGTAGCTAAGTGGTACAGCAGCTAGAGTATCTGGCCTCGAGTCTGGAGGATCTGAGTTCGACTCCAGCATCAGACACTTACTAGCTCTGTGAACCTAAGCAAGTCACTTAATGGTTGTATCACTGCTTAATCATCCTTAAATGAGGACGATGCCAGTGCCCACCTCCCAGGGTTGTTGTGAGGATCCACTGTTGTGAGATAATCATGTAAAAGCACTTCCTATGTCTGGCACACAGGAAGCATAATCTCAGTGTTAGCTGTTGTTATTGTTGCTGTTTCCAATTTTGTCCAAGCAAGGAAGAGCGACTGAGTCCAAACAAGAGGAGGATCCTCAGGTGATGAGAACAGACATAAATGCAGAGCATATAAATTTGATCATCTCAGACCTCAGTATAGAGTTTGATTCCAGAAAACTTACTTTCCCCTGAAACTAGAAAAATTGGTTGGGAGCAAAGGAGAGAAGAAAGATAAGAGCACTTTCTCTCAAATATTTTGCCCTATATTCATCTTGCTTTTTTATTTTTTGATCAGTTTTGCACTTGGGTAATGAATTTAACTGGTCAGTTCTGAGAAAGGGAATGGAAGATGTGAGAGAGAGCAGGCAATGGGAAGAAAATTCCAAATGTTACCTTCACACTCAGGTTGGGTACCACTCCATGAGCCATTGACATGGCAAGTCCTCTCTGATGACCCTCGGAGAATGTAGCCAGGTTCACAGCTGAATCGCATCAGACTTCCAATAACAAACTCATCTCCCAGGCGGATGCCATGGGGAGGGATGCCTGGATCCCCACAAATTCCCACACTGCTACCTGCTGGTCAGAATCAAACAAGTCCACTGCATTAATGTGGTATAAGGAATAGGGAATGGTAGAAATGAAAAGTAGCAAAGTTAATTCCTGGGATAATGGCTAAAGAAAAGAAGCCATGTGAACTAGTGAAATTAGGGACATTTACATTTATTCGACCAGTCTCAAGGTATGAGTATTAATTTCCTTAAAAAATCTGGCTGTGTTAGATGACCTCATATTATTGCAAAGAATTACATCACTGTCTCCTGGTTAACAATGGCCTATATCTACCACAGAGGTCAGGTAGAAATCAGAAAGAAATGCTCGTGACCACTGGGAACAACCCAACTATTTCTGACACTATAGAAAAAGGCTATAAAAAGGGAAAGTAAGCATGAAAATATCATGAGCCTAAAACTGGACTAATCTTTCAAAGTTAAAATGTAGCTTCAGGGACTTCAAAATATAAGGGTTTTTAGATCAATTAAGTAAAAGTTCTAAGATTTTAATGCCTTCCTCTAGGATTCACTCTGACCAAAAATGAATCTAAAATCTAGTCAAAAGAGCATCCCTCTTTAGGATCTTTCATCCATTGTTAGATAAAAGTCAGTGAATATCCACGCGTCTTCCTCACTTCTAACACTCAGGTATATTTATCAGTATTCATTCAATCCATAGATATTTACTGAATATTCATTACACTATGCGGAATACCATCAAGGATAAGGGCAATCCAAAGGCTTAAATTCATGACTGAAGGACAGAAGATGATAAAAAGACATCATGGAATTTTGAAGTTGAAAGGGACTTCAAGAGGGCATAAATAACTGGTATTTATAGTGTTTTAAAGTTTGCAAAGTACCTTAAATCAGCTGTGTTCTTTGAGCCTCAGAATAACCCTGTGAGTTGTAAGGATATTACAGGTATTCCTATATCATTTTTGTAGATAAGGAAATTGAAACTTTGAGAAGCTGAGTGGGTTGCCCAGGTTCACATTGCTGCTACTCAGCATTACAGGGAGATCTTCCTAATTCTAAAGCCAGTACTTGATTTATTAAGCTACCCTGCCTTCCTAAGAGTCAAAGAAAGTGGAAAAATCCTGAACTCTCAGGGTAGGAGTGGAAATAGAAAGAGATAGTCATGAGATGTCTTGTAGATAGAATTAACAGGACTTGGTGACTGACTCAATTACAGATGTTGAGAAAGCAGTAAGAGTTTCTCTGAAGTTGTGATCACTGTCAGTAGAGGGAGCCTTTGAGAATTGTTGTGGCCAAATAAAATGATGGGGTGAGACCAGATGATTTCTAAGTTACCTTCTAATTCTATATCTATAATCCTACAAGTATCTGAAGTCACAGAAAGAGTGATTAGACTTACTCTATTTGTATACAGAGAGCAAAAAGGGTTTGAAGGGGCTTAATGGACCAAGAAGGGGAAATTATGGGAAGCAGATTTAAGGAATAATATATGGAAGATTTTGTTCCTTGTCCCAGTATAAATCATCTTGGGTGAGATAACATTTTAAGCCACTTATACTTGAGTGTGAATAAATTTATCATATCGTTTCCTGGAAGTGAGGTTTCATAAGGAGAAGGGATAAGCAAAATGTGTGACCAAAGTCCTTAATAAAAGCTTCTTTCTCACCTCAATGACTACGGAAAGGCCTTAGTCTACAAATGAATTATAAAGTAAGTTGTGTTCCTTCCCCTCAGTTCTCCAAAATTTCTGTTCTATAAAATAAACCCCAGGTCTGGTATTTGGCTAAGCAGCCAATCTCTTCCATTATTCCCTAACACCCTTGTATCAAATGCCCCACAGAAGTTAGGCTAGTTTGAGGAAGGAGAGAAAGAAAATCAGACAGAAAGGAAGGCATAAAAATGAGTAAAAAAGGATGCATAGCAGAAACCCTATGCCTGGATTGGACAGAGACATGTGAGGGAATGAAATACAACACTAAAATTTCAAGTTCTATAGAAGACCAGAACACGTTACAAGTGATAGCACAATCTTGGTAAGCCAAGTCTTCCAAATGGTTTTAATGGGCTTCACTCTGTGCTTCATCCAAGTTTTGCATGAGGCCAATAAAAAGAAAATAATCTTTCACTTTTCCCAGGCTACTTTCCCTATGCTCACACCTGAGCAATGTGGTAGAGAGCCACTCCAGTGTCCATCAAGCTGGCACATGCGGGTGGCATTGCCGATCAAAGTTCTCTTGTCCATGCAGCTGTAGCGCACAACTGATCCCACGGTATAGCTGTCCCCTGAGATCTGGGAATGGGGTGGAGAGCCTGGATGACCACAGGAGACCACTGAAAGAGGTAAAAAATAAGGAATCTCGTAACTAAATAATCATGGCATTTGTAATGATTATAGGGACCAAATCTAGGTTTCCTAGAGAAGGGAATATAAAATTATTGGAAATATTTGGGGGAAATGTTATTTCAAAATATGTAACACATATATAATATATACATATATGTATATACACAAAACACATATAAAATGTATAACACACATGTAATATATAGAGAGTATACTTTTCTTTTTCCTTGGTTAAATGGCCTGAAGTTTTTCATCTACTGACTGTGTAACTTTCTCCTAGATAATTTACAACCTATCTGAAATTCCCACTGAAATGTCATTTATATATAACAGTGATGGCTCTTATTTTCACCAAGAACAGGGAAGAGTATGACCTTCAAATAGGGAAAAAACCATCACAGAATCTCAGTTAAAAGGGACCTTAGAAGCCATTGACTCTAACCCAGACCTGACCAGGAATCACTTCTACAACATCTCTAATATCTAGACTATGTCTTCAGACAGAGTTACTCCAGTGAGGAGGAACCCAGTACCCCTCAAGGTAGCTTATTCTACTTAAGGAGAGTTCTAATTGTTAGGAAGCTTTTTCTTATATTAAGACTAAAACTGAGCTACTTTGACTTACAGAGACACTGAGGGAGTGATCGGTCCCATGTACCATCCCCTTGGCAAGTTAACACATGCGTCCCAAGTAAGTAGTAACCATGGTTGCACTGATAAGACACAGTGGTTCCAAAGCTAAGACGGTGGGGGCCACTTGACTGGATATGCCGGATGCTATTTTCTTGATGTCCAGGGTCTGTACAGTTGATGACTGCAAATAAATAACGGAGAAGTCAAAGATATTACAATGGAAATAAGGGATTCCTCCCAAAATTAAAAATAATAAATATAAAATCCAGGTTGGCATATATTTCCATTATAGCAAGAACTATAGGGGCAGCTAGGTGGTGCAGTAAATAGAGCACAAGCCCTGGAGTCAGGAGGAGGGCCTGAATTACCCTCTGGCAAGGGGTAAACCAGACTAATCTGGGACTGATTTCTTTCCCAATCAGTGACTAAGATATATTCCCCAGTTTACCTCTGCTATCCAAAGAGAAAGACAGATAGGGTCTGGTTCATTATTGTCTTTATATTACCAGTGCATAGTATGATGCTTCATACATAATACTTTTTGACTTAAAATCCCTGTTTTGTTTTGTATTGTGGGGGGGGGGGAGAAAGAGAGAGAGAATACTGTTCCATGGATCAAGATATGTATGGTTAGGTTAGAATCTATAGGGGTCACACTGACTCATGCATGACAGTATAGAAGATGGACTCCCAACACTGTGAGCATGCAATTCCCTGTTTTGTATGAACTTCAAGTATTCCTTAAGAAGCCCACCACACTTCTCAATGTTAAACTTGGCCTATAGGAATGAAGTGACTAAATCAGATTATTAATGACTTAATTGTGGTTAATTGTATCTACTACCGATATGTATTTACTATATAAGAGGAACTATGGAGCTCATGACAATCCTTTTAAACCTACGTTTTCCATTCTTCTTTCCCTCCTAGCTGTGCCTATACATTCCTATTTTCCCTGCCCTGGAAAGCCCTGCAATTGTGGGGAGTGGGGGGTAAGTGACTTCTACCAGGCATATACTGGCTTTCAGACATCTAGAAACTGACATAGGTAAAGGAAGAGATTTCCAGGATACTTCATTGGTACATAAACCATTTTTTGTACTGAGAAATAAAAAGTACTTTAAGATCCTAAAACAACTAATTTGTTAGGGATGAGAAGCAGCAATGACCCAATAAGAGCATTCTCATGCATTTATACAATGTTTTATAAATTCTATAGGAATTTCATAGTATATTACAGGATTCAAAGTTCTTTATCATTTCCAAAGTGCTTTCTATGTAATATGGTACAGTAATAAGTAAAGCAGCCAGTTTCTGAATAGTTGCAGAAGAGAAAAGGCCAGAAGTGATCAGGGAGCTTAAAGTGTTTCAAAAGATCCACTGACAAGCAGTTGTGGGAAGGGGCAGGATAAGGCCTAGGCAATCACCATTCCCCACTTAGATCAGGTGACAAGATGCTACTCTCTGACATGAATGTAAAAACGCCCACCATGGCAGCAACGATAGCATGAGTTTACCAGGAAAGCTAGTTTGTACTTGGGAATAGTTTGTGAGTAACAAAGCACAAAAGTTAAGAAGGTATAGCAAAAGAGAGAATTGCTTCAATGATTTATCAGGACTGTTTGATGTTTGTTTCTTCCAGAGGCAATCTGGCCTCTCTTCATTTGGAAAATATTGAAGTTCTAGGAGGGGATTCTTCCATCGTGGTCCCTTTGGTAATCTAGTGAAAGTTGTGGCTCCCTTCTCACAATGTTTGTAAATGCATAAAGTAAAATTTTATGGATTTGGGATTACAAAGGAAACCAATTAAACTGAAATATAGTAATCAAACTAGTAAGGGGTGAGAGAAGAGAGAAAAAGTGAGTTCATGAACTCCAGGTTAGGAATCCCTGGTCTACAGAAACAATTTCCTCTATAATCTTCAGTTTACCAAGAAAGTAAAGCATTCCTCATCAGGTTTAAAGAAATGATTAAGAGAAAAGCAAAAAAAATTTTAAAAAATCATACTTTGATGAGGCAGAGGAGAATCTGAAATAGTGTTAAGAGATTAGAAAGTAAAAGAATACAACAAAGAGAAAAAACTCAGAAACAACCCATTTATTGGTGCTCAGATTGGAGAAGCAATTTGTTCAGGGTCACATAGTTAGTTGCACAGTCCAGATTACAACCCAAGCTTTCTGACTCCCAGGACAATGCTCTTCCCACTACACCATTAGATTGATAAAAAAATTTCTCAGGATAGAAATAGGATCATCTACTTGGTAGTGGTCATAGCTTAGAAGACCTTGGAGAAAGAAGGGAGTTAGACACTAAGAAGTACAACATGCCCTATTTTCTTAGTGCTGATGGAGCTGGAGTAGATAAGTGACTAGTGATCAAGGAAGTACTCAGAGCTTGTTCCTTTAGGTTTTAAACATGCTAATTTGCTGGTAGGATGAAAGACAACTCATGGCCCCCAAATTGTATCTCCCTTTAACTGCAGCTGTTATTGAAGAAGCTGATGGTATGTGTAGACACTGGTTCCTGAGGAACATTTAGGAATAGAAGCAACTTTGGGATAGTAGGCTTTCCAAATAAGAGAAATTTCTACTTATCTCCTGTAGTGCCCCATTTAAATGACAAATTCTAAATAATGATAATATACTTCGAGAGTACTTTAAGGTTTCCTAGGTGCTTTCCTCTTAGAGGCAGTAGATGGCACCATAGTGCACAGAGCACTGGTCCTGGAGTCAGGATGACATGAGTTCAAATCTAGTCTTAGACATTTACTAGTTGTGTGACCCTGAGCAAGTCACTTAACCTATTTGCCTTAATCCACTGGAGAAGGAAATGGCAACTGTAGTATCCTGGCTAAGAAAATCCCATATGAGGTCATGAAGAGCTGGACAATAACAACAAATGCTTTCCTGACAACTACCATATGCTGCAGGAGTGAAAGCATCATCCTTAGTCGCTGGAAGGCAGCTGGTGTTCTAGTGGAGAAGTATGCTGGGAGACGAGTTCAAATTTGTCCTCAAACACATACTAGCTGTGTGACCCTGGGCACGTCATTTAGCCCTGTTTGGCTCAGGTTTTTGAACTGTAGAACGAGGATAATAATAGAACCTACCTCCCAGCCACTGAGGGGACCAAAGGAGATAATGTCTGTAAACGTGCTTGGCACAGTGTCGAGTACATAGTAGGCACTTTATAAATTCCAGTTATTATTATTATATTTTATAAACTGAAGGTCTGAGAGATTTAGTGACTTGTTCAGGAGGATACAACCAACAAACAGGAGCTGAAACTAGATCCCCTAACCCCAAGTTGAGCACTTGAGCCATCATACCAGTTTCTCATCTGTGAAGTAAGCTGGGAAGGAAATGGCAAATAGCAACTTCCTAAAAGGCCACAAGATGGCGCTGCTTCTCTGTAGAAACTC
>CM053588.1:76520833-76553080 GCA_028646515.1 Pseudochirops corinnae | reverse complement strand
ATTCCCTTCCCTTCCTTCCTCTTTAAGTGTCCTTTTGTTTTCACTTAAGCCTTTATCTCTCTGGCATTCCCTCCCCCTTTTCTTACTCTCTCCAATGTACATTTTTTTCCTTAATTGACTATTATCACAGAACTGTTGCAAATATTTTTAAAACCCTTTCTTATAGTAGATTCAAGTGTCTAAGACTATTATACCTTGTTATTTTTTTTTTCTATTTTAAAAAGACAAAAGTTAATTTCCCTTCTGTTGTGGATCCATGGGCCTCAGTATAAAACAGGCAACTCTTTCCTATCTTGGGTCTTCTTCATTCAGTCAAATATTTATTAAAGACCTAGTATAAACAGTGCTCTAAGTGAGGCACTGCATCCTGGGAAGGGATTTCTGAGCTCCTCTACAGCAGTGCTGACAAGGGGCTATTCAGTATGTGTATGAACACCTCCACTGAAGAGGGAGCTTAGCCCAGGGGATAATCATCACTGTATTTCAGAACAGCTGGAATTGTTAGAAAGTTTTTCTCTCCATTGTGCCACAATCTGCCCCCTCCCTAGAACTTCCAACTGCTGCACTTAAGTTTCACACTGGTGCCTTCATGGTCAAGCAGAACAAGTCTAATTCCTTTCTCATATGTAAACCCATTCTCTACTACAAGACAATTATCAAGTCTCATGTATTCATTAAGCGTGTGGGGAGGAGAGGGTCAGCCCAGACAATTACCATCCCCCACTTAAAGTAAGTAACTAGATGCTACCCCCTGATGCCCTAACCAAGGTAATAAAACATCTCAATTGTTCACCCAATCAATCAATCACAAACTTCCAAGCAAGCGTGAAAAGCCATCAATCAACTGAGATATCTTAGAAAGCCACGATAAAGGAGGTCCTGTAGAGGACTGTTGGTAGTAGATCCTTAATAAAAGTTTGTGACTGACTAAAGAAAACTAGAGACAAGAAAGAGTTGCCTGTTTCGTACTGAGGGCCAGGAATCCATAGCTGAAGGAAAACTAGCTTTTGTCTTTTTAAAATAGAAAACCACTATGGTATACAGGTTCCATTAACCTGGATTCAATAAAAGAAAGCAGATGTTGCCTAGCTTGTTTGATTGGTTGGGTTTGGTCACACCCTATGGGGCATGTACAGAACCAAGAGATGTGTGTTTTGAAGAAGTTGCCAGCCAGGCCTTGACAAGGAACTCAGCTTCCTAGTCCACCTTCTATGTAGAGAAAATAATGTGAACTGCACAGGATCAGAGGACTTCAGAGGATTTGGGTTTTTCATCAACCCCCTTAAAATAGCTGTGGCTGGCTGCAGTATCTGAATTGGGAGCGAAGGACAGACTGAGCACAATGAGGAAAGGCACAGGAAATGCAGAAGAAAAGCTATATCAAAACTAAGTGGAACATCTTGAGAATAGAGCAGGAAAAGGTCTTCCATGAGCTGTGCCACAAGTACTTTAAGTTCATTTTCGCCTGGATTCCATAGGTAGTAGTGGGAGAATGGGACTTTGGAGATATATTATATACCAAATATACCATTAGAATAAATACTTATTCTTAAAAACAAATTAACTCTACCAAAGAGAGATCAGTAATTAATTGTGGGTTGGGGGGAAGGGAAGATAGAGCATGCCAGAAAGACTCATGAGCATCAGAAAGATTTCTCTCAAACTCTTATGGTTACCCCTAGAATCCTGGGGCTAAGAAGCAGCAGTTGAATTCTGGGTTCACAGCTTTTTAGTGCAAGTGAGAGTTGGAAGAGTAGCTCTAGAGCCTGTGTCCCTGCTCCTTCCCAAATCTTTTTGCTGATTCCTCAACTGATCCTTTATGGCAGGTTTTGATTTCCTCCCCATCCTGGTCACTCTCTTTGGCTTACCAATGTGTTTGCTAAAACCTGATGTGGAGATGATTTAAAACACCTCCAATGGATCTATGGGCTTCCAATTGTGAGTACTCCCTATAAGAGTGCAAAGTGCAACACATTCATGATTTCTCATCCCGTCCAACTTCTGTCCAAGTCTCTTTGTCTCTCTCTCTCTCTCTGTACACACACACACACACACACACTCCACAAACCAATAAACAATATTGGAGGCTTTCTTCTATATCTTTAAGGTTACTACTTGCAGCCTGAGTCGTCATCTGTTATTCACTGTGCTTGCTACCTGACCAACCTACCTCCTTTCCCAGTCAAATAATTTGGGCATGAACCATTAGTAATATGGTGAACCCAATTCATATCCACCCTACATCCCTTCATTGCCATTTGGGTAGTTCATAATTTGATTTCTTTGGTGATTGTGGTATTAAATGGTTCACAGTCACTACAGCATCACCAGCAAAATATGACTATTAAAAAGATGGGTTTTTGTTTTGGGGAGAAGTTTGGGATCATTGAAAAAGAGGCATAATTTCCTAAATGTAACCTGTCCTCTACTCTCCTCCTCTTTCCTTCCTCCAGGTTCAGTCCACTACTTATCTACACAGTCTGTCCAAGAGTTATATGTCTTGAGTGATTTCCTCGATGGGCTATAAAGTCCATATCATGATCTGTACAATAAACATTCTTCATCCACCTTTTCTGAGCGAATTATTAGTTCACACTCTCTTCAATAAATATAGATCTCTTTTAAAATATCTTGCAGCATTGTAGGGCTTGAATGCAATCAACACAATGTCAACTCAAATGACTGTTCAATGACCATCTGATGAATATCAAAAAAGATATAAAACCAGGAAATACATGCTTGTGAAAGGGGTTAACCACTGTCATGAAGGCTGTCTGTCCATTATAGAGTGAAGAGAGAAGAGAGATTTCCTATGTACAGAGTGATATCCTGAGATCCTCCTATTTATGGTGACAAAGAGAATTGAGCATAATTAAAATAACCTCAATATCAGTTCTCAGGGAATTTACACACCAGTAGGGAAACAAGATAAGCAGAGATAATTGTCACATACATGACATGAATGTGATAAGCTTTGATCACTCTGGAAATGTCAATTCTAGTAGGTTGAAGAGATTTCATAGAAATGCTATCTTCTGAGTCTTGAAAAATGATTAAGAAGTCAAGATGTGGAGACGATGTTTGGGGTTAGCAAAGGTATAAGGAAGGTGGCCAGGAAAACATAGCCTGTATTTGATGGACAGAAAGTAGTACATTCCACTTCAGCACCTATAGCCATCACTGGGGGGAGAAATCATTCCTCATCACCATCAGCAACTGCTGATCAATTGCCACAAACAGACAGATGAGCAGAAGGACATTAGGAGTAGCAGCACCCCCTAGAACACCAGTCCTGCTTGTAGCCAAGCCCCCACAGTCAACGTCCGGGGAGACAGCACCTATAGAGATGGGACTGGACATTCCTGCCAATGGTCAGCTGCAGGGCAGGCAAGACAGCCTGGCTGTCATTAAGGTACCCTGAGGGCAAGGCAGGAGGCAGCACGTGGAGAGGCAAGTCAAATCACCAGCACCACCTTAACCACCATATCCCCATAAACCCTGATGGAGACAGAGCAGCACCCTGAGTCCAGGAGCCTTGGGAACAGCAATGCTGCCAGCACGGTGTCCTCAGCCCTCAGCTATTACTCTAGGAAGTAACCCCTGTGAAGACGCACCCCACCAACTTCTCCTGTAGGTGCTACAGTCATGTTTACTGAAAACCCAGAAAAAAAGTTCTTGTCACCCAAGTCCCTGGCCCTGTTCAATGGTTCAACATTAGAAAATGATATGATTTTATCAGTGGAAATGCCATTAAAGAGGAGGCAATCATTATCTCCTTTGCTGCTACACCTGAAAATGTATTAGACTTTCCTTCTGTTTTGTGGCTGCAGTCTCCCACATGGGCTGTCTTTCAGATCTGAACATGAAACCCCTAGGGCAGAAGCTTATCTTACTTTGCTCTTTGTAGCTTCATCACCTAGCGCAGGGCTTTGCCCACAGTAAGTGCTTAAGGAATGCTTTAGTCATTCCTTCATTTTGACTGGAATGTGGAACAAATGAAGGGGGATTATGTGAATTGTGTCTGGAAAGAGCTAGATTTTGTACTGTCTTTAATAATATCCCACTGCATAATCTGGTTTTTATTTGAGCAAGGAAGTGATACATTAGAACAGGGCATCAGGGCAATCGATTTGGCAGCAGGTGTGTTGGGGAGACAGGCTAAGAGGAGAATAACAGCAGAGAGAGCCTGAACAAGGGTGCTGACAGCAGATGTGGTGAGGGAATGGTGGAGAAATATATCATCGCTGAGACCGTATCACAAGACAAAGGAACGTCCCACAATCTTCCCAAGAGTATGAGCAGAAGGTCCGCGTGAGAACAAAGCTGCCTGGGACCTCATCCACAGAGGCGCCCAAGACAGGGCTGCTCCTCACAGAGGATGTGGCCAGGCGGGTGAAGCTGGCCCTGGATGAAGAGATAGGCTCAAATTCTGCTTCTGGATTAAGACCACAACACTGGCACATGGATTACTACCAGACAAATCACCCAGCCTCTCATTAGCCCCCAGGCAACATTTTAAGGTGGTAAGTTACAGAGAAGGTGCTCACCCACATCGGCAGAGGATGTTCCTCATGTGGAGGTCTCTACCCTGAGGAATCCATAAATCCACAAATCCATAAAAAATTACCTTTACATAAGAATGGCTCCTATTTATGCATCACTTTGTAACTTAAAAAAGGTAAATTTTGTAAATAATTTGAAACACTTTTTGAATATTTTTGAGGAGTGGACTTATAAGATCAAATATGTACACCAAGATCCTAGGGTTGGCAAAGATATGAAAGATGGCTTAGAGAGGACAGAGTCTGAAGGTGTGATGGCTTTTTAGGAGGTTAAGACTGTGCTGCCATGGGAGACCTTCTTTGTTCTTAGGCCCCTGAAATCCAAGAGGAGTCAGAGATGAAGGATGTGTATACCAGGCGGGAGGACTTACTTCTGCAGACAGGCAGCGAATTGCTCCATTGACCGTTGGCCAGGCACTGGGCTCCTGAAGGTCCCTCTGCTACATACCCCTCATTGCAGACAAACTTCACCATGTCATTGAGGTTAAAATGACTACCCTGTGTGATGCCATTGGCTGGATTGCCTGGGTGTCCACAGGTGATGGCTGAAACCAAAATAGAAGAAGAGTGACCATGGCAGCCCATTCTAATGCTGAAAGCCTGATTTGGGCAGCTTAAGATCTGGTATAGAATAGAACATTGACACAGAAAGTTAAAATAAGGCTTTTTTTATGTACAAATGTATAAGGGAGGGTACAACATAAGAACATGGCTGAGGGCTTCATCTTACTCTATACACAAAAGGCTGCCAAGAATTGGGCTGATGGGCAGTACCTTTTTATACTCTGGGGAAAAAAGTATAACTATGAGGGTCCATATCCCAGGACAGGGGAAAATCAATCTATCTATCTATCTATCTATATTATTATTATTACATATATTAATATAATGTTTATTATATATATTATATATATAATTCCTCATATATATGTATATAAAGATCTCTTCTAACTTAGAACTATAGAATATATATATATATATATATATATATATATATATATATATATATATATATATATATATTTGTCAGTTATCATGGCTACAAGCAAAATTGGTCATTGGATAAAACCTGTCTTTTGAGTGCTCCCATCTTTCTTTTCAGGGCCCTCTTTCCACCCTACCACCTTGGTGTGTCCCTTCTTGGATAATATATACTACTGTGGTATTCCAGACATGACCTCCTAGGCAGATTTGTACTTTGAAAGTCAATTCCTGGATATTGTAAAGCCTTCAACAGTCACAAGAATGAAGCAAAAATGGTGGAATAACAGGTAAAGAAAGGAAAGGTATAAAATGTCTTTAATGCTATGTCTTGTCCTCTTACACTTCATTAAAAAGCAAACTGGCTCCAATCTCCATTCTAAAGTTCCTTAATTTTACTACTCTAAACCAAAGGACTGAAGCTAATAAATTGGGTTGGATTTGAACCAGACCCTCTTCTTTAATGTTCTCAAGAGAAAGACATATGAGATACATGTCCTACTCTACTCCATACTCCAAACCACTCCCAAACTCATTGTCTTTGAATGCAAACACTGTCTGTCCTTATTTTTCATCACTGTAGAGAGAGTTATCGTCATCATACTTACGCACACAGAAAGGGGTCTTCCCTGACCAGCGATGGTCCTGTTGGCAGATGCGCACTGACATTCCAATTAGGCGAAAACCGGGGTTGCATTGGTATACCACACTGCCCCGATAGCTGTAGTTCTCACCATTGATTTGTCCATTGACAATTAGCTCGGGGGTCCCACAGTGTCCAGCTTTGGAGTCCCCAGAACAAAGGAAATAACAAAGAACAATTAATCCACCCGGGATAAGAGTGTCTAGCAATCCTTGGGAAAAGAATATTCTCTTCCTTTCTTTCTATGATGGGAGCAGGAAGGTAGGGAGGCTAGAACAGCAAGTAGAGATCCCAATAAACAATAGCCATGTGGTTACTACTAACACTAAGAGATTAGCCAGCTAAATGTGACAACACGCTATCCAATCAATTCCAGTCAATAGACACCTTAGGAGAGATCCTGAGATTCCTAGAAGTATGGAATTCCCAGGTGTTATTCTAATGTGCTGGGTGACTCTGAGCAAATACCTTCCCTCTCCTGGCATAAGGGGGAAAATCACTTCTGTTCCCTCCTTGTTTCAGGGAGATCCTCCTCCTTATCACAGCCACATCTACTAAACATCTGCCACATATGGTGCCCCATATCAGAAGCTGAGTCTTGTGAGAAAATGTTGTATTTGAACTTAAGCAAATATTAAATTCAAACAAGCACTCACCTTGAAAATAACTGCTTAATAACAAGTGATTACACTAAATTCAATCCCAAACCAGTTATGTGTGTTTCAACATAGCCTAAAGGTATATATTATAGTGCCTCAAGCTCTTTAAGAGACATAAGTCTCTTAAGACAGGGTTACTGGTGCTCTTTTGATTAAACCGGATTAATCTGAAGTAAAACCTCCTGTCTTTCTAAACAGAGTAACCATGTCATGCACACCATGCTCCCCTCTATACCACTTGGCTCAGGCTATTACATTCATGGTCATTAGCAATGTCTTTTCTCTCAGCCAATAGCTGTGTCTCACTTATTTCCAAACATTACTCTAAAACACACATTATCAAGGTAACCTTACCCTATGATGATCCTGTCTTCACTAGGATGTATATATTTGGCTTTGAATTTTTCAAGACTGTAATTTCTTTGGCCTGAGTATTTAGTCTAACACAGATTACAACCCTTCTATAATTTATTAGATGGTCTTCAAGAATTAGAGCCAAAATATTCTTTACCCTGTGGTCACCCTGGTGATGAGCTTCCCTATTTTTCTGTAGCTGTCTAGATATCTAGGAGCCACAGAGGAGAAAGTGCTGGTCCTGGAATCAGGAAGACTGAGTTCAAATCCAGCCTCAGATATTTGCTAGCTATGTGATCTTGGGTAAGTCATTTAAACCCTGTTTCCCTCAGTTTCCTCATCTGTGAAATAGGGATAGTAACAGCACTTACCTCCCAAGGTTGCTGTGAGATCAAATGAAACAGTATTTTAAAGCACTTAGCATATAGTGCCTGGCACTATATAGAAATGCTAACTATTGCTACTATTGCTATTATATAATTAGTCTCTACCTGTCCAGAGGGAGCTTATTCCCTTGAGACTCTTCTAATCTTGCCAGTCTAGATACTCCCTTTCTGTCCCTTAGACACCCAAAGAAGAATCTGGGATTTGCAAGACGATATTACCCATGACTATGACACAGAAGGTGAAACAGAATAATAAGGAGTACAATAATCTAGATTCAAGATAACCTTAATTTTGTAGCAGAGACCCATTCCCAACTACGTCCCGTCTAGCCCTGCCCTATCAAAGGGCTGATACCAATATGGCTAATAAGAAGATCCTGTGCGTATTATTCCTGACCGTGCATCTACCATATTCCTGATTCCTTCTTAATTCATTTTTGGCAGCCCTTCTGTCCTTCTCACGACTTTCTGGAGTCCAGGTTTCCAGTTGTTTTTAGTAAAGACTAGAAAGAATGGGGAAGGCTAACATCAGCTAAATACCATTAACAACATCGTATGTGTTCTCACCCTGCTGCTGCTGCTGCTGCTGATATCACATCCATCCCTCTTTCTCTCTTTCTCTCTCTCTCTCTCTCTCTCTCTCTCTCTCTCTCTCTCACTCTCTCCCCCAAGCCCCGGGAAATGTTCACACAAAGTTCTTCAAAAGAACATTCAAAAGGACTCCTCAAAAAGGACATATAAAAAGGATATGACATGTACAATTCCCATCAATAATAAAAAGAATCATTTCCCTGTAGACTCAGTGTACATTAAGAGTTCCTCTAGCCTGGAGCACCAGCTGTTTGGCAAAGAGCTCCTCTTCACTAGTAGTGCTAAACTCAAATAGAAACAGAACCCTGCATGGTTAGAATACAACAAATTAACATTATCTATGTTGTACTGTAGTTTTATTTATTTTGTTAAACATTTCTCAATTACATTTTAGTCTAGTTCATGTAGCACTGAGTAATTTTGTGGGCTGCTTAGGGACTGCTAGCCACTAGTGTGACACCTCTGCTCTATCCCTTTGACATTTACATAGCATTTGGAGATTTGCAAAGCATTTAAAATATATTATTTCATTTGATTTCTACAATAATCAAGTGCAATATGGGCTCTTATTATCTCTACTCTATGAATGAGATTGAAGCTCAAAGAGTTAAGTGACTTGTGCATTACTACACATAGATCAGCAGGAGAAATGGAATCTGGACCCAGGTCTTCCTGAGCCCAACTATAGCACTCAATCAACTCTGCTTTGTCGCCCTCAGAAAAAAAGCAAAAAGGGAGGAAGGACAGTCCCTTTGCCTTCATACTGGGAAGATTACTCACCAAGACAACGGACTTCTGAACTACTCCAGAGGCCATTGGCCATACACTCCCGTACCCGTGAGCCCACCAGTGTGTAGCCTGAATTGCAGGAGAAAATGGCTGTTGCACCAAAGACAGAGAGTGTTCCAATCCGATGTCCATTTGGGGGTGTTGGGAGGTCTCCACAGGAGATGACTGAAAAAAAAACACCAAAAGAGCTTAAAAAGATGGAATTGTTGAGATAAGGCATAGAAAAATTTCAAGTTGTCAGTGGGCTTGAAAGTCATAACCACTGTGGGAAAACCAAAATAAGACAGAAAGAAACAAAAACCCAAACTTAGATTGCTTTATATCTATAAAGATTAGATTCATTTGGCCTACAGCAATCAGAAAGTCCTCATATCATCTTCTCTCACACAGCCCAAGTCATTCAATTGTCTACTATCCAAATTACTGCCCCCTTCTCAACTCATGTCCTTCAAGCAAAAAAAGAAAGAGACAGAAAGATAGTAAGTCAGGAAATATCTCTGCTGGTCTTTCTTGCCTTGCTATTTTCTTAGAATAGGGACTAGGAGATCAGCGTGGCCCTAATGCTTGAGGAAATCTATCTTTTATCTTCTTTGTCATTTCCCACAATGCCTTGGGGAACCTCTATCCATTCTCTCACTGTTCTCTTGACCACTGATATGGTTGTTAAAATTTCTCCAACTCCCTATTTGTCTTCACTTTCATACTTATATTAACTCTTTGACTGTCTACTTTAACTTTTTCTTCTCCATTTTGAGAATGAGGGCCCCATATATCCTGTCAGTTCCACAGCTGGTAAATTAAAATCATCTTCATTTTTGCTATTCTACTATGTTCCAGAAATGCTTGTTTTATTTCTTAAGTTCAGAATAAAATTAAAATTTTTTAAAAGGTGGAAAACCATTCCATTATTATGGGATCTCATCCTCTACGTATTAAAGCTATACCTCATGCTTCTCTACCCAGCACAAAACAACTGAGGCAGCTGTGTACTTACCCACTACTCTCCTCAAGGGGTTATGTTACTTTTTCTCTTTATCCTAGTGGTATATGAAATGGATGAGGAAATATACTAAAAAACAGCATTAACTACAACCAGGAGAAATATAGTTTAAAAAAAAAAAAAGATAAGAGGTTTCATTTGGAGCCAATAGTGCCTTTCCCAGTCCTGACGCCAGGAAACATAACAACCATGGTCAGTAATGACCTCCCTGAACTCTACTAAGGCAGATTCTTAGTTACCAGTAGGAATACAGTCTTGTATTTCCAATTTCTCCAACTTGTCCATACATATTTGTTTGCTTGTTGTCTTCCCAGTTAGATTTTGAGCAACTTAAGGGCAGGGACTGTCTTTTGCCTCTTTTTGTATCCCCAGGGCTTAGCACAGTGCCTGATACATAGTAGATATTTCTCTTCTCCTTACTTCCCCTTCAACCCCAACCTCAGGCTTACTCTGACATGTGGGCATCGAATCACCAAGGCTCCACTTGCCATCAGCCTGACAGCGGATAACCCTCTGGCCAGTGTAGTAGTAGCCAGGGTCACAGATCAACATCAGCTCTGCATTGAACTGGTACTGGGTCTCATAGGTCAGTCGCCACCGTCCATGTTCCACACTGATGCTGCTGACATCCGGGCAGCTCACAGCTATGTAGCCCCAAGTAAAAGAGAAAACAAAGGGCAGTGAAAGATCCTGACTGGAAATTAGGAGGCTAGGTTCTCTTCCCCTTTCTGCCAGGAACTCACTGTGCAAATCTGGAGAAATATAGACAGCTTAAGGATCACTCCAGAGAATTATCTCCTTTTAGCTACCATATCTTTTTATTAGGCACTCCGGGTTGATAACCTTTCCATAGATGTATCCATCTTTAGGCCTTTTCTTAGGCTATTATTTCATTTGGAAGGTTCATTCTACTTCTCCCTACCATCCTCTATGTTATTTCCATCATTAACAATGTGGCTTTTAAAACTCACTGATTCCAAGGAGACCTTTCCATATTATCTCAATGTGCCTTCCCCCTGACTACCATCACTTTCTTACTGTACATCTCTCCTGAGTTCTTAAACATTTAAGAGACTTACTCACTCACCCACACACTGCGGGGGGATGTTGTCATTGCTCCACACTCCAGTCTCTAGGCATTCAGCAGTTGCGTCTGTGTTAGGTGGCAGCAGGTGCAGGCGAAAACCTTCATTGCAGGTATACACAGCCTTGGTCCCTACTGTATATTCCTTGCCAAATACAATTCCATTCTTGGGGGACTTAGGAATTCCACAGGAGAGGGCTGGCCAAGAGAGGAAAAGAAAAGCTGCCAGGTTTAGTCCCTGAGAATGTCCCTGCTTTCCCCTCCCGGATCATATTGGTAAGGCATCCTTTAGATCAGAGAGGTCAAGCATGCAGCCCATAGGCCACCTGCAGCCCAAGACACTCCTTATTGTGACCCAATCCACATTAAGATGTAATTGGGAAATATTAATTAAAGAAATAAAAATACAATAGTGCACAGATAACGTCAATATTTTGTTTTCTAAATCAATATGTTGTCAGCAGGAATCCTTATCTACCAGTGAATGGCCCCCATTTCTCTTTGGATTTGACACTACTGCTCTAGACTGAAGGGGAGGCAAGGTTGTCCTGCTGCCTTTGAGTAGGAAGATAGGTAGCAAGTGTTACTCTGAGGTCCTACTGGAATTTAGGTGTAATGCAGCCTTTGGAGTTCAAGAATAATATTAGGATACATAAGACAAAAAATTGCTCAAAAAAAAAATCCATTCATTTACTTCAGCATTCAATAAACACTAAGTGCCTACACTTAGTGTAGAGAGGTAAGAGAGTATTGTACTAGGTAGTGGGAAAGACATAAAAATTAAATATAACACAATTCTTATCCTTAAACAATTAGTATAGGGAAAAATACCACACACACATACACACACACACACACACACACACACACAAAGCAGGACATAATAAGTATATAAAAATAGCACAAAGTATTATGCCATCTCTGAGAAAGAAAAGATCATGTCTAACTAAAGACGCAGAGATTAGATTACATGGAAAGAAGTGGTATTAAATCTGATCTCGATATATTTCAACAGAAGGTGATGAAGGATACACTCTAGACATAAAGAAAGAATGTGAGCAAGATATGTAGGTAGGAAAGTTTAAGGCCCTACCTTCTCCCTTGGTCCTTCCTAAAAATTTCAATCTCTCCTCTGAAACCATGCATTTTCTGTATCAAAAATGTGACACACCTAACAACCTTGTTGTTCAGAAAATCACCACTTATTGTTGCTCTATATTTCCTGCTCTACTCATTATGCGTTACATAATTATGGACCAAATCTCCACGTTCCTCTTTATGAGGTGGTTTCACAATAAAGTCAGTTCTTTAGCCAGCACATCTTAAACTGTGAGTCACAACACCATATAGGGTCATGAAAAATGTGGCAACAAGAAAAGGTTTCTGACTGCACAAATGACCAAAAATTAATTAAAAATCAAACTATAATGAATCCATCCTTCTCTGCAGCCTTCACAAGGCATGTGTATTTTGCATTGCTCATGCCCTCAGGCCATGAAATGTCAATAAACAACCAAAGGGGAAAGGGGGCTATAAGTGGAAAAAGTTTAAGATGTCCTGCTCTAGACAAAGCTATTTGGAAGATCCATTTTACGGTCCCTAATAATGGCATATTCATTTTTTTAAAAGCACTTTCCCCCCTAAATGCTCTGAAAGCAGGTCAACAACGTGTCAATTACTAGGATAGTTATTATGAGAGTTATGTCTCTTTCAGACCCTACCTTCCTTTTTAGATACAGTTCCATGAAATGTAGTCACTGTAAAAGAGATGTTTCTGGTGTGCTAAACTCTGCCCTGCTTATCTGTGCAGGAAAGGAAACAAAGCAAGCGAGGGGGAAGTAGTGAATGAGGTTCTTGGTTTAGATTTTTGAAAGTGTGGTAGGCTATAAGACTCTTCTGTATAGAATTCAGGGTCTTCCCAGACCTTCTTCACAGGGTAGCCATGGTAAGACAACCAGGTAAGAAAAAGCAAGGTCACAAAATATTGTGAAAAGGAGTGATTTAACAATACTCATTTGTTGCTTGTATTCCTTAAGTCTGAATAAGCTGAGGTAAAAGAAGAGTGAAGAGGTCCCTCGGGTCTACTTTCCCATTTGATGATACCCTATTTGTGTTTCATCTTTGAATTCTTTATTCATTAGCTCCTTATAAGCATCTCCTTGATGCCTACAAATATGTCCAGATCACTTCTATCTTACACACACATACACACACACACACACACACACACACACACACACTTTCTTGATTCCATCATTCTCTTCAGCTATCACTCTGCCTCTGCTCTCTTTCAAAGTCAAACTCCTAGAAAAAAGTTTTCTCTACTTGTTGCCCCTTCTTTCATTTCTTACTCCTCTATTCCTCCTAATTGCTCAATTAAAACTACACTGTCCAAGGTTACAAAAGATTTCTCTCTTTAAAAAAAAAAAATCTGAACTTAATACACCTTCCAAAAAGAGTATTTTCATCAACAGGGCAATTTATACTATTCACTTAAAAATATAATCAATAAATTCTACATGCCACTTTCAAAACTGTTCTACTGTCCTGCTTGTCTATGATTCCTTCATTTCTCTTCTGTTCATTAAAAAAAAGTTGTAATGGTCCTGTTTATTGGGGGATAATCACTATTGCTATTCTCCCTCTCCAGCTGCTACCCCAGTTAAAAAAAAGCTTGTAACAAACACAGTCAAACAAAATAAACCTAAATAGTGACCATGTCCTAAAAGTATGTCCCTGTACCTTGTTTCTATCACATCTTTATTAGAAGGTAAGAAAATGCTTCATCATAAGTGTTTTGAAGACATGGCTAGTCACTACCTTGATTAGAGTTCTTCATTTTTCCAAACTTTTTTTCTTTATAATAGTATTTCCTTGTATAGACTGTCCTGGTTCCACTTATTTCACTTTGCACTGATTCTATCTTTTGAGTCATTTCTTATAGGCAGCACAATAATATTCCATTACATTTTATATTCACATACAGCAGTTTGTTCAGCCAATTCTCTAGCTGTCTAAGAGACAATTTAAAGTGCTCCTCAGATTCTAATTATTTTCTTTTAATATTCCCTTCAGGGTCAGGAAGCTTGTTTTGCTTGTGACTATTTCTTCTCCAGAATCACCCTCCCTCTTAACCCCTATTCCCATGTTAAACTTTTCTCTACTAAATTTAATGCATCTATATACCCAACTGGTTTTACACACGTGTGTGTATATTCAAACCTCCTTTGAGACAAAAGTTAATTTCATCTAATACTCACTCTCCCCACCCCTTCCTTTATGCCTATTTATTCTTCACATGTTCCCACTTATAAAGATAGCAAGTTCCATATCCTCCTCTTTTCCTCACTAGTATATTTCTCTTATAACTCTCTTTTATTTCTCCTTTTCAAACCTTCATAACAGAACTATTACAAACCCAGGACCTGTGTTTTTTTTTTTAATTTAACTCCCTTAATAACCTTTGAAGACATTAAGATTCTGAAGGAACACTGCTTTCTCATCCCTGTTAGAAAGTTAGCATCATATCATTAATACAGTTCCTTTCAATTGCACAAAGAAGTTTAACTTTCTAGATTTCTCTGGACTCTTGTGTTTGTATCTCAAAATTCCTGTATTCAGTTCTGATCTTTTCATCAGAAATGCCTACAAGTCCTTTATTCCACTAAAGACCCACTTTTCCCCCTATAGGATTATACTTGGCTCTGGGAGGGAAGTTATTCTTGGTGGTAAGCCTATAGTTTTTGCCTTTTAGAATACTATAATCCAGTATCTTTTCCCATATTTGAGTAGATGTTACCACAGTTGAAGTATGATCTTCATTGTAGTCCCTTGGCTCTTGAACTGATTATTTCTGGATGTCTGCAGTATTTTTTCTTTGATGTGGTGGCTCTTCAGGTTGGCTATGACATTCCTGGGGTTTTTCCTCTTGTCTTTAGTAGAAGCTTTCAAGTCCTGTATAATCCTGACTATAATTTCTTGGCACTATACCTGCTTGGCTGTAACAGTCTTGGGGCTTTTGCTTTTTGGGTTTCTTTCAGGCAATGATTTGAGGATTCTATCTCTATTTTTCTCTCTGGTTCTAACAATTTCCAATTCTGATTAATTTGATTAGATTCATTTTTGATAATGTCCAGGCTTTTTTTTTTAACTCATGATTTTCAGGGAGTCCATGACTTAAATTATCTCCCTCTGAACTGTTTACAAGGTCAGTTGTTTTCAACATATAATAGATTAAATTTCCTCTATTTTTTCAGTATTTTGATTTTGTTCTAATATTTTTTGCTGTCTCATGAAGTCATCAATTTCTTTTTAGTCTATTCTAATTTTCATGGATTCCATTTCTTTGCTACGGTTTACCACCTTCTCTTCTAAGCTTATTCTCTTTCAATTTTTTTTTCTTTTGAGCTTTTAGTTCATACTTTCTCTCTTAATTTGTTTTGTCTAGGCATTCATGTAGTCCTTGTGAAAAACTTATTTTTTTTCCCTTTGAATCTCTGCTTATGGTTGCTACAGTAATTTTTGATACTAGATGGTGTTGGGGTGTTTTTCTTTAAACTTCTTCAGTTCTCCAGCTTTAGTTTTTGAATTGGGGCTTTGTGTCACAGTCAGGTTTCACTCCCATCACATTTTTGGATGGGTCAGTTGGTCTGGTTTGTCTCCTGAGTTCTTGTGCTGATCTCCTCTTCTTGGTATTTGGCTCTGTAGGATCCTTGGGGTTCAGAGCCTGAATCTTCAAGAAGTCTCAAGACAGAGTTTTTTAGGGACCTCAGAACTCCTCACCTTATCTTGGTCTGAGTATAAGGACATCATAACACAGAACTCTGCAGGATACATGTGTTTTTTTTCTGATTCCACTGAAGGTGCAGGGGCTAGAAGATACAGAGGGTACCCTTTACTACTGCCTAGGGGCTTCTGGCTTTTTTTACAGTACTAAGGTAGAAGTCACCATAGCTTCTTATTGCATTTTTTAAAACCATATTTGGTTTGGTTTGAACTTCAGGGTTTTGCTGGAATAGATATGGGGGAATTCTGTGGTCTGTCTTTGACTCAGACAACAGTCTTCACCTACAAACTCTTAATTTCTAAATCTAATGGCTTTTTCTTATTCCTCATCCTTCTTTCCCTTTCTGTAGCAATCAATACCATGGACTGTCCCTTTTTTCTAAATATTTTTCCTTCCTGATTCCTAACACAAATGTTCTCTCCTGGTCTGCCTTCTACTTAAGAATTCTCTGTCTCAGGATTCCCTTCTGGACCATCATTTATATCCCCTAGCCTAGATATAGTATTTAAAGCCCTTCACAATTTATCTTTCTGGCCTGACTTTACCTTATTTCCCATCACTCACTTAATGTTCCAGACAAATTGGTCTATTTGCCATTCCTTGTTTATGACATTCTACCTCACAGCTCATACCTTCACACAGACTCTTCCCCATGCTCGTAGGGCTTTTCCTCTTCACCTCCGTAGTGTTCTTCCGTAACACCACCACAAAATTGGTTTACATATAAAAGTTTCATACACTGTATACCTATTTACCTATGTCTTACTTTTTCCTCCAACAAAACAGAAGTTCCTTGAAGACGGAATCGTGTGAATTCAGAGGGACCAGGGTGGTGCTGGTGGTACATGGAAAGTGCTCAACATGAAATGGAACTGAGAAAGGGCATTTGCAGGGTGAATAGCCACAAGGAACCTGCACCTGCCGTACACAACAAAGCTAAACGGTAAAAAGATTTAGGTCATTACTCTGGCTTAATTGTCAACAAGCTTTTATTACTGATTTAGTAAATATCTAATAAGTGCCTACAAACACGAAACACATCAGGAGGCGTTGTTAACACAAAAAGTGAAATCATCTTGGCCCTGAAGAAACTTACATTCTACTGAGACAAACAACACGTACAGATAAGTGAAGATCAAGTCATTCCTGTGAGAGGGGGCATTAGCAACTGGGGGAGAACAGGAAGGCTTTCTGTAGGAGGCAACATTTGGGCTGAGCCAAGAAGGAAACCAGGGATTCTATGAGGTACTGTATCACGGATATGGGAGACCTGTGGAAAGAGTGGCCCTTCTGAAGGATAACGGCTAATTTCCCCCTTTCTCCTACTGCTGTGACTTGAAGTTCACCTAACTTAGGGTTCTTGAGTATACCATCTTTGTCCATGATCTTGCTCCCTGGTATTTCATTTTAGGACTTCAGGTTTCCTTAAGATTATTAAAATACACTGTAATAAATACACATTGCTTTACATAATTCTGGTCTATGAGTCTTCTGCTAAATTAAGATCCATACCTACCGTTAAGGACTGGTACGGCCCCCGAAGTGATTTTTCTATCCGTAATTTGTTCTGTGAAATGAAGTCCTACGTCATCAATTGCTTGCTTAGAAGACACCACCCAAATATACATGCCTTCTACTTTATCTTGCTATTTCCAGTGCGTTCCTTCTCCAATTCAACTTACAAACAACTTCGAAAAAATCTTCCTAAGGCATAGTTCTTACGATAATTTTCAGTGCCTCCCCAGTTGCTGCTTTTAGGCAAATATTCAAACTCCTCTAAATAGTACAAAAAGTTGTTGACAATCTGCTTCCAACCACATTTCTGTATTATTTTCTATACTTTATCTTCTCTTTTTTAAAGTAAGTTTTTATTGATATTTTCTGTTTCCTACATCACCATACTATCCCATGTATCCTTCTTCCCCCACACTCCCTCCCAGAGAGACATTCCATATAACAAATAGTAATTTTTGGAGGGAAAAAAACCCAGCACAACTGATAGATATATTGAAAAAGTCTGAAAATATGGGTGATGTGTAACAATTAGAGACCTCCATCTTACAAAAGGGCAGGTTAGGGGTATCTTCTCATCTTTTCATTTGAGTCCCACTTAATTTTTATAACTTTGTTGTATTACTTTTGTCTTTTTGTTGTGTTGTTGTTCTTTCCATTTACTTTGTTGAGGTTACTGTGTATGCTGTTTTCTTGCCTCTGCTTACTTCGTTTTACAGCAGTTCACATAAATTTTTCTATGCTTCTCTATATTCATCACATATAATTTCTTACAGTACAGTAATATTCCATTATATTGATGTACCATAATTTAACCATTCCTCAACTGATGAGTTTCTAATTCTTAATTACCACAAAAATGCTACTATATATATTTTTTTAATATATACAGCAATTTTTTTCTTATTAATGGCTTCCTTAGGGTATAAGATCAGTAATGAAAACTCTGGTTCAAAGGGTGTCAATACTTTAGTCACTTTATTTGCATAATTCACAATTACTTTCCACAATGGTTATACTGTTTTATAGTTCCACCAACAAGGTATTAGTGTGCCTGTCATCCCACAACCGCTCCAGCACTGGCCACTGACATTTTCCCCAATTTTCAGGGTTGTTTTCATTTGTGTTTCTTAGTGATTTTGATCATTCTTTCATGAGGTTGCAAATACTTTGCAGTTCTCTTTTGAGAACTATTTATTCATATCCTTCAATTATTTATCTACTACAGAATGGCTATTTGTCTTATATATTTTTACTGATTGTTTAACATGTCTAGGACACCAAACTCTTATCACAGAAATATGATACAAAGATTTTTTTTTTCCCCATTTGATCGCTTCCCTTTCTTATCCTAGATGTATTAATATTGTCTGTGTAGAAACTTTTCAGTTTCAGGTTCCTTCTTCTGCTATAAACACAGTATTATGTTCCTTCAGTTACATTACTTTATTTTAATCTTTTTTTTTTAAGTGGCCCTGTTCCCACTGGTTCTTTTCCCCTCAATCTTGATCCTTTCTTCTTGTTTGATACCTCTTTCTCTTTAAAGATTTTTTTAATTAGTCCCTTTTTCTTTCCTACTTTTATCTAGTTACATATTTCTTCCCCCCTCTTATTTCCCTTAAGTCAAATAAATTCCTTCTTCCTCTTCTCCACTTCAGCTAGTCTTGTTCCTTAGTTTTTAAATATATACTTTTACACCCTTTTCAAAAAGGATTTCTCTCACTCTCATCATTATCTATCTTCTTTTTCTGTTTACTCTAGACCAGTGGTTCTCAACCTGTGGGTCATGACCCCTTTGGAGTTCGAACAACCCTTTCACAGGGGTCACAGGGGTCGCCTAAGGCCATTAGAAAACACATATTTGTGATGGTCTTAGGAACTGAGACACCAAGGTGGGTCCGCCCACATGCAGATAAGCCCACATATGAGTATTAAAGAGTCATGGCATTAGGAGGTTGAGAATCACTGCTCTAGACCCTCATTTTCTGATTTATGATTCCGATAATTATTTGCTCTCTTTTTCCTTCATGCAATCAAAGCTTCCAAGGCATCCATTCTAGGCTCTCTATTCTTGGTACATTCTGCCTGTGCCTTGGAGGGCCTGCCCCATGAATTTCTCTTTTCTATTTTGCCTCACCTTCAAAACAATGCCAATTATTTCATATCAGAAAGGTTACTGACACATAACAGGATGGTTCCCCTATCATATCCCAGACTATGCAGTCCACCACTCTTCTATCCCCTCTTTTGTTGACCTTTTTTCCTATATAAGCCTGGAAATCTCCTCCCTATATCCATATTTTCCTAACTCCTCCCATTGGCAGTTGCCCTCCAGAGTTCCTTTGAACCAAGAGAAGCAGATTTTTTAAGCATCAAATCCCCCCACTATCCTCCAGTGAAAAGTACTCATCTCCATTCACCAGCCATTTCTCTTCACCCAGAGGGGCATTAATCAGTAGAACTTCCTCCCACCTCCAAAGTAAGGCCTCCTTCCATTCTTCCCCTTTCCAACCTCACCCATTGTCCTGTAAGCTCTTCTCTTTCTGAGACCATATCTTCCCTCTGTGCTAGTTCTTGATTCGACCCTGATGTACAAGTCACTCTTCTCTATCCCTCTGCTCTCCTTCCTCCCTCCCTCTTTCTAGATACCCTCCTATGTTGTAATACTGTCTCAAAAAACAGCATTCACCTATAGGCAGGGTGTCCTCAGGATCTGTCCATAATACCCCCTCTTTACTGTTACCTCTACCAGATTTGCACCTTCACCCTCGTCTCCCTGTGTACATTTAAGAAGTCTCTTACTGGTCTCTCTGCTGTCACTTTGATACTGTTACTGTCCTCGACTGCTGCGTTCATGCACTTCTCCTGCATCACTGTTGTTTGGGGTGTTCAGGAGGCAAACAATCTCTTCAGTTCTGGTTTTCTTTCTAAAAATGTTTCAAATTTTTCTTTATTGGTTGTTGTCCTTTGTCCTCAAAGAAGATCAAAATGAGATCACTATGCTAGAGTCAAGTTTCAGTGTGTTTGATTGTGGCTGATCAGACCAATCTGAGCTTGGAAGGCTCTACCACAGGTTGAGCACAAACAGTCCATGTGAACATTTGGGGTGGATACTTCAAATTTGTGCATCCTGCATTTGCTGTGAGCTCTCTCAAGTCTGCTTTGCTCATAGAGCACAATATCTCCTCTGATGTGGGGATGCGACACTGAGCAGTCCTGTGCCAGTGTCTCCCATGTCACACAATCAATTCTGAAGTTTTTGAGACTTTGAGAGTGTCTTTGTATCACTTCTTCTATCATTATGTGAATGCTTGCTCTGTGTGAGTTCTCCATAAAATAGTCTTTTTGGCAAGTGCACATTTTGCATTAGAACGATGTGGCTAGCCCATCATAGTTGCACTCTCGAAAGCAGAGTTTGAATGCTTGGCAGTTTAGTTCAAGTAAAGATGACCTCTGTGTCTGGTACCTTATCCTGCCAGGTGATCTTCAGAATCTTTCTAAGACAATTCAAATGGAAACAATTCAGTTTCTTGGCATAGTGCTGGTAGACTGTCCAGGTTTCACAGGCATACAACAATGAGGTCAGCACAACAGCTACATAGACCTTCAGTTTGGTAGTCAATCTAATACCTCTTCTCTTCTATACTTTCCTTGAGAGCCTTCCAAACACTGACCTAGCTCTGGCAATGCATGTGTCAACCTCATTATCAATGTGTACATCCCTGGAAAGTATACTATGGGATTGTAAGAAGACACACACAGGATGCAAGAGTAACAAAGGCAATGTGTGATACAAAGTGCTGGACTGATCATAGTCTTATTCTCTCCCAGCTAAATATTCACATTCAACACAAGTGGCATCCCCAAGGCAAAATAATTACCAGAAGAATTAATGTCAACAAATTAGAGCTCTTCTCTGAATGGGAACAGTTTGTTGCTAACTTGGAGGGAAAGTTGGGCAACACATAATTGGCAAAAGTGAAGCAGAAACGGAGTAGGCAGCTTTCAGAGATTTGGTGTATAGCACTGCATTTTCTCTTCTGGGCCAGAATACCCACAAACACCAACACTGGTTTGATGAAAATTATGGGGAAATTCTGAAGCTGCTAAATGAAAAATGAGAAGTCCACAGGGTTTACCAGCAGGATAGTTCATCCATCTCTAAGAAAGCAGAATTTCATGACATCAAAAGTAAAGTACAAGCAAAATTTAGAGAGATGCAGGATTCCTGGCTCATCAAGAAGGCCGAAGAAATTCAATTTTATGCTGATAGTAACAATCTAAAACGCTTTTATGATGCCCTGAAGGCTATTTATGGGTCTAAGACCTATGGTGAATCTCAATTACACAGTGCTGACAGAGCTACTTTGATTAGTGATAAGGATATGATACTAGAGAGATGGGCTGACCACTTCCATAGTGCTCTCAACAGATCATCATCAATCAATGCTAAGGCCACTGACCATTTACCTCAGGTTAAAGTCAATCCCTCCCTAGCTGAAGTTGCAAAGGAATTTCCAAAGGAAGAAGAGGTTTTAAATGCCTTTAGGCTCCTTTGGCGTGGCAAAGCACCTAGTGCTGATTCTATTCCAGCTGAGATTTACAAGGGAGGGGCTCCACTGCACATATAAAAGCTGACTGAAACTTTTCTTTATTATTTTTAGGCTACATGGTTAAGCTTAGATATGTAGGATAAGTCACTCAGCGCTGTATCCTGAGCTCCACTGCTCTCTGGAATACATTATTCCATTACTTCTTCCTTTTTCTAGTGAGTGCATAATAGTCTTGTGTCATTTGAATGTCTTCTTCTTTTTATTTTTTTGTATTTGAAAGTCTCCTAATGGCTTGCAAAACTTGCCACTGTTTAGGTGAACTGTTCAATTTAACTGCTATATGTCTTGCTTTAAAAAAATAATTTAATTTTTTTCTGGAAGTTTTTTTTTGTGTGTGTGAATTCTTTTAGTTGAAATTTCATTTTCCATGTTTAGAAGTCCTGGGTAAGAGAGGGTGGACCCAAGAGGGTGGAGTGACAGCAGGAACCCACTTGAGCTCTCCCATAAATTCCTTCAGGTACCTCTAAAAAGTGAATCTGAACAAACTGTAGAGTGGTAGAATCCACTAGAAGACAGAGTGTGGCAGATTTCCAGCCCAAGACAACATGGAGAGTCAAAGGGTAGGATTTGTTGCACCCGGCGGGTGGAGCGCAGAGCACAGAGCAAGCGGGCTGCTCCAGCACAGACCCAACCATAACAGAGCAGGAATGAGCCCTGCCAAATTGAATCAGCTGCCACAGTGGCAATTCCCAAATTTCCCAGCACAGGACAGGGGTCTGTCAAAGCTTGGTGAGAGACAACTGTAGGGCCTGCTGCAGTGTCAGCAGTTAATTCTGGGGCTCTCAATCCATACACTAGATGTTTGAAAGTTTAATGCTTTAACTTCTGTTAGCCAAGATGGAAGAATAAACTGTAGGTGCTCTTATCCCCCCTTGTGGACCTTGAAAAACCCAGAGAATATTGCCCCAAGAAAAATTCTGCAATAGGGGAGCCAGTGAGAGGTTAGGGAGATCTATGGGAAGGGTCCCTCTTGCTGTGGCTGAAGGGGACCAGTACAGGATGGAGATGTCTCAGCAAGCCCCACCTGAGTAGACCAGTATGAGATCCTGAGCCCCATAGGGATGCAGCCAGTAAAAGCACCAATACCAGGACCCCAGGCATGCCTTCTCACAGCCAGGGGAATTGGCAGACACCAGCACAGTGCTATCTATCAGTGGCTAAGTCTGCCTGAGCTCTAGCCTAGGGTTGGAGAGGTGGAGACCGGAAGTGGCCAGATCACCCTCCCCCACACCTCTGTAACCTGGGAAAATGCAGAAAGACCTGGCCTTGGCCTTGGCTTTGGCATACACCAGCCAGCTCTGGCTCAGCACCAGGTGAGCTTCAGCTTTATAAAGCCTTCAACTGATAGAACCAGTGGCCACAGTACAAAAAGCTGGTAATGAGACTCCTAGCTCCCAGCACAAGAAGCATGGATCCGAGCCCCTTTTAAAAGCTAGGAAATAGGCAATCACAATGGGCAAAAAGCAAATTGGAAAAACAAAGACCATATCCTATTATGGTGACTTGGAAGATCAAAATACATACTCAGAAGAGGACAGCATTGACACTATATGCACATCTGAAAACACAAACGGGAACATGAACCGGTCTCAAACCCAAAAAGTATTCTTGGAAGACCTCAAGAAGGATTTTAAAAGCTAAATTAGAGAGGTAGAAGAAAAACTGACCAATTATTTTAAAAATACAATTGGAAAAATGGAAAAAAAATTCACTGAAGAGTACCCCTTAAAAAAGGACAATTGGCCAAATGGAAAAGGAAGAGACAAAAACTAACTAAAGAAAATAATTCGTGAACGTTTAGAATTAGGCAAGTTGAAGCTAATGACTCTATGAGGCATCAAGAATCAATCAAACAAAATCTAATGAATAAAAAAAATAGAAGAAAATATAAACAATCTCACTGGAAAAACAATTAACCTGAAAAATGGATCCCGGAGAAATAATCTAAGAATTATTGGTCTATGGGAAAACCATGATGAAAAAAAGAATCTAGACAGTATATTCCAAGAAATCATCAAGGCCCAAGGTCCTAGAACCTGAGGGTAAAAATGTCATCAAAATATCACCTCCTGAAAGAGATCCCAAATTAAAAATGCCAAGAAATATTGTAGCCAAATTCCAGAATTATCAGATCAAGGAGAAAATACTGCCAACAGCAAGAAAAAAAAACATTCAAATATCACAGAACTACAGTCAGGATCACACAGGACTTTGAAGCTTCTACATTAAAAGATCAGAGAGATTAGAATATGATATATCATAAGGCAAAGGAACTTGAACTGCAACCACAGATCAACTACCCAGCAAAATTGAGCATAATCTTTCAGGCAAGGAGATGAACATTCAATGAAATAAGGGACTTTCAGACCTTCCTGATGAGAAGGCCAGAACTCAGTGGAAAATTTGATATTCAAATACAAGACTCAAGAGAGATATAAAAAGATAAATGGGAAAAAACTCAAAAAGTTGTGATTTAATAATAGCCAATTGTTTCTATCCCTATATGGGAAGAATGATATTTGTTAATCTTGAGAACTGAATAATTATTACAACATTTGAAAGGGATATACATAGATAGAGGGTATGGGTATAAATCAACTGATGTAATGTTAAAAATCCTAATTAATGGGTGCAAAAGGATTATTATGTGAGACGAGGAAAGAAGGAGGAAGAAAAGGGTAAATTACATCACACAAAGGGGCACAAAAACATATAGTACAGGAAAAGGAGGGAGGCAGATGAGCATTGTATGAGCTTTACTCTCATCAATTTTGGCTCAAGGAGGGAATAACATACTTGGTTAAATATAGAAATCTAATTTGCCATACAGGCAATAAGAAGAGAAGGGGGAAAAAAAGGGGGGAGGAGCAGTTAGAAGGGAGGGAAGAACTAATAAGGGTAAGGGAGAGGGATTAATAGGGAAGGAATATTGAGGAAGGCAGTGGTCAAAAGCAACTCTTATGAGGACAGTAATGGAGAAGGGAGAAATAAAGCATAAAGGAGGGGAAATATGACAGAGAGAGACACAGAGAGAGTAATCATAACTGTGAATGTGAATGGGATGAACTATCCCATAAAATGGAGGCAGATAGCAGAATGGATTAAAAACTATAATCCTATAATATGTTGTTTACAAGAAACAAATTTGAAACAAGGGGATATACACAGGGTAAAGGTAAAAGGATGGAGTACAATATATTATGCTTTAGAGAAAGTAAAAAAAAGCAGGGGTAGGAATCCTAATGTCAGGCAAAGAAAAATCAAAAATAGATTTAATTAAAATAAATAAGGAAGGAAACTATATCCTGCTAAAAGGCACCATAGACAATGAAGTAATATCATTACTAAACATATATGTACCAAGTGGTATAGTATACAAATTCTTAGTGGAGAAGTTAAGGTAGTTACAGAAAGAATAAACAGTGAAACTATACTAATAGGTGATTTCAACCTCCCCCTCTCCAAACTTGATAAATCTAACCTCAAAATAAAAAAGAAAGAAGTTAAGGAGGTGAACAGAATTTTAAAGATAAGATAGAACTCTGGAGAAAATTGAATGGGGATAAAAAGAAATACCTCCTTCTCAATGGTACATGGCAGATACACAAAAATTTACCACGTACTAGGGCATAAAAACCTCACAATCCAGTGCAGAAAGGCAGAAATATTAAATGCATCTTTTTCAGATCATGATGCAATAAAAAATTTTATGTAATAAAGGTCAATAAATAAGGTAATAAAGGTCCATGGAAAGATAGACTAAAAACTAATTGGAAACTAAATAATCTATCCTAAAGAACGAGTGGGTCAAACAACGATCATAGAAACAATCAATAACTTCATTCAAGAGAATAACAATAATAAGACAATATACCAAATATTATGGCATGCAGCGCAAGCAGTTCTTAGGGGAATTTTTATATCTCTGAATGTTTACATGCATAAAATAGAAAAAAGGAGATCAATGAATTGGGCATGCAACTAAAAAAGTTGGAAAAAGAAAAAATTGAAAATCTCCAATTAAATACCAAATTAGAAACACTGAAAACCAAAGGAGAAATTAATAAAATTGAAATTAAGAAAACTATTGAATAAATAAAGATAAAAGTTGGTTTTAGGATGAAAACATTAAATTTGACAAACCTTTAGTCAATCTGATTTTGAAAAAGAAAGAAGAAAACCAAATTACCAGTATCAAAAAATAAATTCACCTCTGATGAAGAGAAAATTAAAGCTTAAAATTAAAAAAATTAGGAATTATTTTGCCCAACTGTATGCCCATAAATTTGACAATCTTAGTGAAATGGATGAATATTTACAAAAAATATATAAATCGCCCAGATTAACAGAAAAGTAAGTAAAATACTTAAATAACCTCATCTCAGGAAAAGAAATTGAAGAAGTCATCAATGAACTCCCTTGGAAAAAAATCACCAGGGCCAGATGGATTTATAAGCAAATTCTATCAAACACAAGTTGTGGTATATGAATGTAATGGAATAATATTGTGCTATAAGAAATGAGCAGCAGACAGACTTTATAATAACCTGGAGAGACTTACATAAACTGATGCTGAGTGAAGGGAGCAGAACTAGGAGAACATTGTACACAATTATAGACATGTCGTATCTGTGATGAATAACTTTGACCTCTTCTCAGCAATGCAAAGCTATAATACAACTCTGAAAGACTCATGATGGAAAGGGATATCCACATCCAGAGAAAGAACTATAGAACCTGAATGTTGATTGAAGCAAACTATTTGTTCTCTCTCTTTTTTGTTTTCTTTCTTTCTCATGGTTCATTCCATTAGTTATAATTCTTCTTTACAACTTGACTAATGTTTAATGTGAAAGTATATGTAGAACCTATATTGGTTTGCCAGCCACCTTGGGAGGGGGCAGAAAATTCGGAACTCAAAAACTTATGGAACTGAAAGTTGTAAACTAAAAATAAATTTAAAAGAAAAAAAAAGTCCTGGGCAGTTCTCTTCTATTATTTTCTTCATTATGATATTAAGGTTTTCTTCTGGGAAACTTATGATCCTTATGTTGTCTCTATGCAAGTTCAAGTTCAGTATGTTTTACTAGCATAATGAATATGTATTTTTCAATGTCCTTATTTTTTTATTTCTCTTATTCTAGGTTGTCCTTTACTTCTGCGTATTTGTATTCTCAGTCTAAAATTCTCTCCATTTCTTTGGTGAAGCTTGCCATTGAGGATTCAAGTTTTCTATTCTGTTCATTTTTTGCTATGCAGGACATAATTCTGCTCTTACAATTCTCATTTCTCTTCTAAATCATAGTAATAGCATGTTGTGGTTCCACATGCTCCTTAAATTCCGCAAGGTCCTCTATCTTATCAATTGTTGGACCATTTCCCCTCATCTTGCAGTATTAATTCATAGATACCTGAAATCATTTATTAGATCTGGAAGCCATATTTCCTTTTGTTGACACTATTTTTTCCTGTTGACTTTTACCTGTTTATGTTCAAGGTCTACAAGTTTTCTTCTTCCTGAAATCTTTGGTACTTTTAGTCTTTTTTCTCCCTTATTTTCCTTATCAGTCACTTCCTGACTCCCTCCCTTTCTGATTGTTGTTCTCTCACCTTTACCTCTTAAGAACCTCCTCTATCTGTCTCCAGGCAGGTCTGCCCACATGCAGACAGGCAGGCCCACATACGACTATTAAAGGGTTTGGGCATTAGGAAGGTTGAGAACCACTGCTCTAGAGTTTCCTTAATGGCTCAATTCATGTGTCACCTCTTATGTGCATCCTTTCCTGATTTACCCAGTTGTTAGTGCTCTATCCCTACAAAAGTCACTTTATATTTACTGTCCATGTTGTATATGCTCCCCAACTTATGCAATACATGATAAGTTCCTTGAGATAGAAACCATTTTGGTTTTTTTGGTTTGTTTTTTTTTTCCTTAAATTCCCAGCACCTATTCAGCTGTAAGTTCTTGAGGAATTTACTTGACGTCTTGGGTTCTCTCTTTCTTCATTTGTAAAATGAGAGGATTGAACTAAAGACCCCATCTGAATGCAGATCAATGCATACTATTTTCATTTTTTGGGTGTTTTTTTTTGGCAGTTTTTCCCTTTGGCTCTGTTTCTTCCTTCGCAATATGACTAATGTGGAAATATGTTTAACATGATTGTACATGAATGACCCTATATCAGATTGCTTGCTGTCTTGGGGAGGGGGGAAGGGAAAGGAGGGAGGAAGAAAAATTTGGAACTCAAAATCTTACTAAATATGAAGGTTGAAAACTATATTTACTTGTAATTGGGGGAAAAAATTACTATTTTTAAAATGGATGACTCCAAGCTCTTGAAAAGACAAGAGCATGAAAGATTTAGAGGGGAAGAAAGAAAATATACTACAAAAGAATCTATGCTGACAATTTTTCACATTATTTCATAGTATCATACCAAAAGCTGGTGCTGTAGAAAATAGTAATGTGGCAGCCTAGGGGCGGGAAGAGTAGGGTATATTAAGGGAAACCAAAAGCCCTGACAAGGATTGTGGTAACACTTCTAAACAGCATCTAATAAATGAACTCATTTTTAGTTAATGTACCAAGGGGCTCAGGTGATGTAAGAGTGCCCTTTTTTGGAGTTCTATAAGTTTAGCAATGATATGTCCTCTCTCTGGTACATGTATTAATTTTGTTTTCCCAACTAGATTTTAAGTTACTTGGAGGTAGCAACTATATCTTTCATGTTTCTATATCTCTCACAGTGCCTTGCACAGGGTTAAGGATATTCTGGTACTCAGCAAATATTGAAAAAAGTTACAAAAACCACATGTAACAAACATACAGTAGATATTCTGTTACCCCAAGTCCCTTGTTCTCACCTTGGCAGAGAGGAATGGCCTCATTCCACATGTAGTAGCCCTGAGGGTGCCAGGAGCATATAGCTTTGCTGTGTCCAACCAGGCGGTAGCCAGCATTGCAACCAAAGTGGATTGACCCCCCAGGATGAGTGCTAGGCTGGCCGAGAATAGAGCCATGAACTGGAGGACTTGGAACGCTACAGTAGGGAGCTGAAGGAAGAGACAGAGAGAGAAAGGGGCCTTTGAGATATAGATAAAGCTTCAGAAGCCTCTTGGCATCCCAGCAGAAAAGAATGCCTCTCATCATCAGGAACAGTCAAAGAATCAGTCAGTTTAGTTAAATGAACTAATGGGTCAATTCAATCCAAACACTGAAGTCAGTTATACTGACACAGCCACAGTTACACTCAGTAACAAATTAATTCAGTTCCCAAATAGCCCAGGGCAAACATCAATTTAAATAGGTTAGTTGCAAAGTTGATTTTTTGGTGAACTCTGGATTCTTATTTGTAATGGGCCTAAGGAAGGAGGTAAGAACTAGAACGTGTGAATATGTGTGAAATCCACAGAAAATTAATACTCTCACTTGAGCCAATAGCTTTTGTTTCTTTCCCATCAAAATTTTTCCCAGATATAGTCATGATGATTTTGTGGCTACTGGTAAGGAAGTATGACCTAAATGGGCAAAACATTACATGCTATCCTCCACCTTGTCCTTCCCTCCTCTCTTGGCCCTAGTCTAAGTCACCCTGATAGAGTCCAAATCAGGACAGATTAGGAGAGATGTAAGGATCATATCTGAAGGGCTGTCATGTGGAAGAAGAGTGACACTTGTTCTGCTTGGTGCCAGAGGGAAGCTACAAAAAGCCAGAACTATGCCTAATGAAGGGAAAAAAAATCAGAGCAGTCTAAAATTGGAATGGGCTGTCTTTATAGATACCGAGCTCTCCATTTCGCAAGAGGTTTGGGGGCAGAGACTGAATTACTTGGCAGTACAAGGAATTCATGATTCAGGTAAGGGTTGCATTAAATATTCCCTTTAGTCTCTTCCACTTCTGAGATGGAATGATTCCTGATGGTAACACCCACTGCTCTCCCCAGTTTTCTGACCCTGCCTGATGGTAGCTCTCTTTCCTTCTCACTTATGAGTAAGAATTACAAAACTGAAGAACTGGAAGAGACTTCAGATGTTGGTTAGTCCAATTAGTACCTGCCAAGAATCCCCTATACAACATCCCAAACACAGACTTAGGACACTTAAGACACATACTTAAAAACACAACTATTAGTAGTAACACATACATGAATGTGTCCATCAACTATATGTGTTGCTTTTATTAGTTAAGTATTAATTAGTTCAGTTCCTGCTAAATGGGTTTACTATCTGACACATAGCAATTGTCTGCTTGATGCAGGTGCTGAGAGATAAAAATTAAAATAATTTAAAGTTATTCTTTGAGAAGATCAATGAAAGCCTATGCCTTTTTTTTTTTACTCCTGGATCAGGAATTCACTGCCACAAAGCTGTCAAGCTATCTCTTTTTGGTGGAAGATCTCTCAAATCTGGAGAGGGATAAAGGGGGAGAGAAAAATGAGCCAGTACAGTGTAGCAAAAAGTCTGATGACAATGAGTCAGGAAGATTTGGGTTTGCATTTAACTTCTTAAGACTGTCACTGTATGGTCAAAGACTTAACATTTTTGTGCCTCAGTTTCTACACCAACAAATTGGGGCTAATTATAGCACCTATCTCACAATGTTGTGAGGCTCATGTAAGGTAATATATGTGAAGTGCTACATATATACTGGCTATTTTCCCCCCTCGGGTATGCATGAGAACCGCCCCCTCCCTGACTCACCTTGTCCCCAAAACTCATATTTAAGAGTTTCTGCAAGGCAGACTGGCTTTAGATATATTAATATTGAGGAGAACTGAGAAGGCCCCCTCTAGCTCTAAAGTATCTCTCCCATATCTAGTTTCTAAGCCTGAAATGAAACCAACAGAGAGTAATTTCATTTGTGCTTTAAAATTCAAATATTTTGTGAAAAAAAAAAACCTTTAGGTATATTACCAAATAACTCCTAAAAATTATCAATGTATTTTTCTAAATAAAGTAGTATGGATATGAAACAGCAAAAAAAAAAAGATAGAAAAAGAGATATCTGGGAACAGGGGATGTGGGGTATCAGGACGGGAGAGACTAGTATCAGAGGATCAGTGTTGAAGTCACATTTCACAAGGAAAAGGATGAGGGTGAGGACAATCCATTTATTGCAGAGGGACTCCATTAACATTCTAGATATATAACAAGAGGAAAGAGAGTTCAAGGAGAAAACCAAAGGGCTGATTTCTTGGCCTGGGTTCTTTACTCCTTTACTCACCAGCATAGCGAATCTTAAAACCCTTCCGATTGTAGGCATGGTCAGAGGACCAACGCAGATACACATTGTTTCCTGAGCTGGTAACAGTTAAGGGTGCTGAGTAATTCCCACTCAAGGCTATCAACAGTGGACTCTGACCTGAGGGACCTGAGGGTGAGAGGGAGACATGTGCACAGTAAGGTTGGCAGGAGGTTTAATAAAGATATCTTGGCTAAGGGGGTGAACTATCAAAAAGTACTTATCATTTCTTAGCCCCATTCAATGAGCTTTGCTAGCCACTCTTGCCCTCTTGAATGCCCTACTCCCTTTAAGCTCCCCATTTAACAAAGGAAGATTGGGACCTTGACCTAAGGCAGTCTATGATAAAATGAGACCTTTGAGATAGGTAACCTTGGTTTTTGTTTTACATCAACTTGCTGGTGGCCTTGAATAAGTCACTGTTCCAGTCCAGACTTTATTTCTATCATGGAAAAAACTTGTTCTCCTTACCTTTCAAGATTATTGCAAGGATCAGCTAAAATCAACAATGTGAAGTGCTTGGAAAAGTACAAAACTTAACAAAGTTTATTATATAAATTGTTAAATAAATGTGAAGCAGTATAATCACGGTCACTATATAACTCCTGGTCCATATCATTATTCAATATTACTAATTCATCTTTGTGTCATACGTGTGTCTCTGTCTCAACTTGTCAACCTCCTAAGAGGCTGAAAGAAATCTATGTCTCCTGGAAGGCACTTTTTATACTGTAGATATGTGAGCTATTACAATTATTAATAACAATAATCAGGTGTTTCATGGATTGCCATAGTCAAAAAATTCATCCCCTAGGGGCCATCCTACTGGTGATAAACCTCTCTATTTTTAGCAAGTTGGTCCTCAGTTCAGAGACTGATCTGTCACTGAGACTGTAAAAGGGCAATAAGAAGATGCATGATTTCATGGAAGAGGCAAGAGATAATTGTTACAATAGAAGGGGAGAACAGGAAGGCAAAAGGGAAAGAGTCAACCTTACTCTCACGGAATTTGGCTTAGGGAAGGAATGACATAAACTCTAAACTG
>CM053588.1:76501270-76520333 GCA_028646515.1 Pseudochirops corinnae | reverse complement strand
TGGAGAGGTTCTGCGTAATTTCACATGTTCAGCCTGTATTTGATTGCTTGTCCTTCCAGTGGCAGTGGGTGACGAGGGAGGAAGAGAAAGAATCTAGAATCTAAAGTTCCATAATCAAATGTTATAAATATATTATCTATATATGTGCAATTATTATTATTATTGTTATTAACTACATCCAACTGGAACTTGAGATACACAGGCACTGTGGTTGGGAGATCCATCCTGCCCTATAGAAAAGTTAGAGGGGTGAGGGAGGAAGACATAGGAGAGAATAGACTGGGGGAGGGGGATACACTGGGATGGCTGTTTTGGGGTGGTGGGCAGGGGAAAGATGGGGAGAAAATACGTAACTCAAAATCTTGTGGAAATGAATGACGCAAACTAAAATAAAATTAAAAAAAAAAAAAGAATAAGAAGACGCATGATGAGTTCATCTAGGCTTCAACATATTCCACAACATGGTATGTGTGCATTAACTAGCACAAGAGACATCATCAAGGCAATGTATGATTGAGGGAGACAGGACAGTGATACAGAGAGATCTAGGAATGGAAAGAAAGCCCGAGTCTTGCAACGTAATGAACCACACAAAATATTAAAAGGAAGGGCTCTAGAACATTGAACAGAAGCTCTCTGGAAAATGTATGGAAGAAAATGGATAAACACAGCTCAGGATAAGAAACTATATAAACAGGTTATGATCTGCATCAAGTAAGGAGTGCCCATATTTGTGAGATCAGAGATTACAAAGAAGATAACTGGAAGATTACAAAGAAGAGATTACAAAGAAGATTACAAAGAAGATAACTGGAAGATTCTTCTCATTCCAAAATCTTTTAAGACACTTGGTCCTCAAATGAGGCACTGATTCACTTGGATAAGATACATGGCTTTACTGGGACAATCTTCTTTTCCTTAGGGAAAAACTTGCTTTCACAAGGCAATGATAGGGATAGAGCTGCCTGGAAGAATACCCTTCCTTCCCCTACCTGTCCCTGGAAATGCTCTGACCACTTCTCACTTGTCAAGTATATGTAAACATCTTGAGCAGATGAGATGGCAAGCTCTGCTGTCTTTAATGCACTGGAACAAGATACTGCCTGAGCCCTAGTCCTCCCTCTCAGCTCTGGATGCCTATCACTTCCCTTTGTCCCTAGTCCTTAGATATCTGACAGTCACTTACCATCAAAAATCTCAAACTCATCATACTGTTTCTCGCTGAGGAAGTACTCCACTGTGAGAGAGACATTGTAGCCAGGCTCTACTCTTACCACCCAGGAGCAGGTCTGGAACTGAGGGTAGCTTCCTGGGTAGCTCTGACTAAGAATCACCCCAGTAGAGTCTGTCAAGAGTTCATCCATTGGGCAGCGCACTTGGAGAAAGAAAAACAAAACCAGTGATAGCAATGCATGAATGAACTGTGAACCCTTAGTTCATAGAATCCCCAAGGAATTAAAACAAGGGTAGGAGCTGGAGGGAGGAGATGGGTAAGAGAAGTTCCCACAAAGCTTATCATCTCACATTAGAACACAATACCCACTTTAGCATGTGTAGTTAGTTTCCCCAAACTCATTACATATCATACCACATACGGTAATCCTTATTACTGATAAGCTTCTCCAAATATTAGATTTAATATGGACTTTTCCTATGACCACAGAGTGGATCACACACTTAAGCCTGGGTAGTCTTCTGGCCAAAGATGTGGCAGGTCTTACTGCCTGATATGTGATGTTTGTGGCCAAAGATGTGGCAGGTCTTACTGCCTGATATGTGATGTTTGTTATGTACAGAAGCAGAGGAATCTCCCAGACCAATAAAATCATACAAGAACAGAATTTTAGAATTGGAAGGGATCTCAAGAGGGCATCTAGTCCAAAACGTCCATGAAAAAAGATCCCCTTTACAGTATAGCTGACAAGTGGTCATCTTGCCTTTGCTTAGAGTTCTCAAGCAAATGGGAATGCACTTCCCCATGGTCACACTGTCACAGTAGTGATGTGTGAAGTAAGGACCCATAGTAAGTATTACTGCCTGGCTCAGGATTATGCTTATTGAATAGTTCTTGCCTCACAAAGTTTCATCAACAGCCCTTGATTATCTCTGCTAATAGTGAGAAGTAGGACTATAGATTATTAACAATAGTAGCTAATTTAGAAGAATCTTCTCTGTGCCTTTGGAATGCACTGCATAATTGCTGCTAGTAGATGTCCTTTCCTAATGACATCCTGGAGAAGGCTCATGGGAAGGTTCCAAGAAGATGCAGGTTAGTGTATAGAAACCAGCCTAGGATTAAAAATCGATCCCCCATAATCTACTAATGGGATAAGCAAATACCTAAAAGCTGTCTACATTTCAGTTGATCCTGGCCACTGGCCTTCTCCTACCTTCTCAATGTATGGCATCCATGGAACAATATGGAGCCTGCCCCTCTTTGAGCCTTCACTCAGGGTACTATGATCATAGAGATCACAGATTTGAACTTACACTTTGATCTACTATGGACACTATTACTCAGGAGGAAGGATAGTCCTCTGATTTGAGGAGATACAGGCAGCAAATATAAAATGAGTAAGAGAAAGCTTAGTGAAATCATGCATAGTTGCTTCACAATGAATTATGAGAAGTTAGGGCTGTTCAGGGGACAATTCTCCTTGCACCAGGTGCCACTTTCGAGAGAGAAAGTCCCTGTGATGACACAGTCATTATCCTGGCACTCACTGTTCTTGCTGACAGGTAACATAATCAGTTTCTTTCTACTAGACTCAGTCCTCAGGAAAAGAGAATTACATTGAAAGCTATGCCAAAATTGGTCAGCACACAGGATCTGGGAAGGAAGAGTCAATTGACTACATGTTCCATGATTCTCAGGAGGGGAAGGCTGGGGCTGCTTTGGCTCACATTCCTTTAAATTTGGGAGGTTCTGATCACACCTGTCCACTCTCCTATGTGGAGTGTGAATTTAAGCTAAGCAGTTTGTCAATTATGATTTTCTGTCTCTCTCTTGCTCCTATGAGATCTAAAGAAAAGGCAGGATAATCAGTTGTCTCCATAGGCTTTTAGTTCATTGGAACTAGCAGTTAGGGTTACTTGTTTAAATAGATCTAACTCTCATAAATGAGTAACTATGTAGTGAAAGTAGTGATTATCTAATGGCTAATGTCTAAAACCCTATACTGAATAGACAGGGATTTGGATTCTAAAGTCTTTACTGAGAAGCTCCAAAAAAACAAACAAACAAGCAAACAAACTTCTTCATTCAGATTAAACTTACAAGGCTATCTCAGCACTAACTCTTGTCAATTTTCTGAATTCATGTCATGGGCATTTTCCAAATAGGAATCTGGGGAATGAAATAGTTCTTGGTAGCTACCTTCACAGGTTGGAGGTGGTCCTTCAAACTGAAGATGAGTCCCAAGTTTGCAAGTCAGGATTTCACTTCCCACTAGAGAAAATCCAGGAAGGCACCTGTATCTCACAATGTCCCCTGAGAAAGAGAGAATAAGGCTTCCCTAGAGACAAAGCCAGCAAATTCCCTCATTACACTTAATGTAGCATAGAATCTCACAACTGAAACTGACCAGAACAGGACGCCCCATTACAATATCCCTGCCAAGCCTCTGCTTCAAGACCCCCAAAGGAAGGGAAATCTATTACCTCAAGAGTTAGGCCATTTCACTTTGAGACAGTTGGGATTCTCAGGAAACTTTTTCTTATAACAAATTAAAATCTGCTTCTGTGCACCTTTGTTCCATTGCCTCTAGTTTTGTCTTCTGTGGTCAACAGAACATGCATCACCCCTTTTTAACACATCAGCACTTCAAATACTTGAAGATATATACTATCTTCTCTCTCTTCCCAAATCTTTCCTTCTCCAGGCTAAAATTCCTATTCCTTCAATTAATCATCATACAACCTATTCTTTAATCCCTTCATTTTCTTGGTCTTCTTCCTCTAAACATACCCCAGCTTCCCGATGTCTTTCTAAAATGTGACATTTGGGGCTGAATATGATACTCCAGACAGGGTCAGACGAGTGAAGCAGAGAAGGGCTCCCCTCCCTTGTTTTGAACCCTATTTCCTATTAATATCATCAGAGATGGCATGAATTTTATGACTCCACATCATTCTGCTGATGCATATTGAGCCTGTAATTCAATAAAACTCTGAGATGTTTTTCAGTGTAAATAATTGTCTTGTTCCACCTTCCCAAAGTTATACAGCTGATATTCTCTTTCCAAGTATAGGACTTGACATTTACACCGATCAAATTTCATCTCATTAGTTTTGGCTCATCATTGTCTGCCGTCATGGTTATTTTCTGTACTGATAGTGTCACCCAATGTGTCAGTTATCCCTTCTAGCTTTGTGTCACCTGGATCAAATATAAATTCCATTGCTTGACATTTAAAGCCCTTCCCTACCTGGCTCTAACTTACCTTTCCAGACTCATTGCACATTATTCCCTTGTATGAACTCTATAGTTCATCTAAAATGGCTTTACTGTTCCTCATACATGACACTCTATTTCCTGTCTCTGTGACTTGGAATTGGCTGTCTCATTTGTGTGGGAAAGCAAGTGGGATGGGAAGTGTTCCTCACATCCTCTCTTAGAATCTCTAAGTTCCTTCAAGACTCCGTTGAAGCATTACCTCTTGACATGAAGTCTTTCCTGATCCTCTAAACTTCCAATACCTATATACCTCCCTTCCAAAAAAAATAAAATAAAATGTCCAAATCACCTTTATCTATTTTGTACATATCTGTATGTGTATAGGTTATTTTCATTGACTAGGCAGAAAAGTGCTTAACAGAAAAGCCTTTTTTGCTCATCTTTGAATCTTTAGCACCTATCACATACTTAGCACTTAATAAATGCTTACTGATTGATCTAAAAATTTTAAATACTTTATGTACTCCTTCATGAAAGTCATTGATAAAAGTATTGAACAGTATAGGGCAAAAGTCAGATCTGTGTAACATTCCACTAGAGATTTCCCTCCAAACTAACATTGATCCATTCATAGCTACTCTTTTTTCAACTATTCAGCCAGCTTCAAATCTACCTTTCCATCATGTCCTAAAGGATAGCATAAAAGATTTGTGAAGTGCATTGTGGCAAATGTATACATAGCAGGGCTGGCAAATCTGTGCTAAATCCTATTTTTGTACAGCCTGAGAGCTAAGAATGGCTTTAACATTGTTAAAGTTTTATTTTTTTTAATAACGCTTTATTTTATTTATTTATTTATTAAAAACGTGAAAACTATTCACAGCTCTGAAGGCCCATTCAAAACCAGATGGTGGGCTGGATTTAGCCCTCTACTGTAGTTTATCATCCCCTGATATTTAGCACTTCCTCACAAGGTAAAAAGAAAGTGAAATTAGTCCAGTATGACTTGTTCGCAAAGAAACTTTGCTTCACTCTGTGAAGCCTGGAATACTGAAATGGCTTCCTAATTGGTTGCTTTGCCTCAAGTCTCTCCCCACTCCGATCAGTCCTTAATACAAGTGATTTTCCTAAAATACAGGCCTGACAATTTCCTTATCCAAAAAACTTCAGTCCTCCTTATTCCCTATTATATCAAACATAAACTCATCTGCTTGGGATTTAAAGTCTTTAATAACTCGATCTCAACCTACCCTTCCAGTCTTATTACACATTATCAGTTTTCATACAAACTGCAGTGCAGCCAAATTGGTCTTTTTACTATTCCTCACATGTAGAACTTTATTTCCTGCCTCTGGATTTCCAGTGGTTGTCTCTCGTGCCTTGAATATACTCTAGCCTTAACTCTGCTTCTCTTAATCTCCAGCTTCCTGGACAGCTTAGTTCAAGGACCACCTTCTAGAGTTTTTCCTAACTCTCTTAGCTACTACTACTGTTCCTGATGTGTGTATAAGTACACACACACACACACACACACACACAAACACACACATATATACACACCCATGTTGCCTTTCTCTTGCTAAACTAAAAACTCCCATTCCTTATTCCCATTCCCCTCAATCCATTCCCCCCATGCCCATGTTCCACTCTAAAGCTACCCACCTTCTATTGTGTTCTCTGGAATGCCTGTTCCATACTGTTCCATAGGCAACAAACTTGCTTTCATCTTAAAAATCTTTTCTTTTCCCATTTCTTCCATCTTCTGGCTTTCACTGTGACCTGGCTCCCTCCTGATGACACAACCTCCCTGGCCTCCCTTTCTAGCACTGGCTATTCAATTAACCTGTTCATCTTTAAAAAAATATTTTATAGAAAATATTTCACTCATTCCTCCTATTAAGTGGTCAAAGAGGGGGAGTGGTAATATTCCTTCAGGTTCTTCCTCAGCTACCATCACTTAGTAACTTCTCCTCCTTTGAGGTTCATTCAATCCACATTTTCCACTTAATCAAAATCCTAGTAGCTGTTTGTTACAACAAACCCTAAGACACTGCCCTATTTCCCCTCAATGAGTTTAGTGAATAGCTCACAGTTTTTCCTTCTCAACTCCTATCCTCATACTTCAACATACATATTGATACTTCTTTAAAAATCCTAACTTCACAGTTCCTCAACTTACTGATTTCCCATAAGCTTACTTCTAATGAGCTTAGTCTATCCCATCTAAGCTAAACACAAAGATGGCTGTACCTTTGATCTCGCCATTACTCACAAATGAACCAAACACTTCCATGTTCTTGAACTTTGAAATTTCCCTATCTAATCACATTGTATTGTCATTCTATCCCTCCCGCCACCCTGTAACCTCAAACTCTGTCTTTTGTCCACACAGAGACCTCCAATCCCTTGACCCCTCAATTCTCTTTCAGGCCATTATCCCAATACTAGCTACACTCTCCCCTTTTCCATTCTTGACCCACATTTCCCTTTTCTCTTGCAGCTGATCTCACTCTGCCAGGCCTCACGGTTTGGGATTGCTCCTACCATCATGTATGATGCTGAATGAAACTAGAGAAAATTACAAAGTCATGCTGACTGGGTCCACAACAAATCTATGTTACAAAACCCCAACTGGCACCCCACTGCTGCTAGGCAATCCTTCTATAACTCCCTCATCAACTCATATTGGAGGCAGCTAGGTGGCACAGTGGACAGAGTGCAGGGCTTAGAGTAAGGAAAGTCTGAGTTAAAATCAGGCCTCAAATCAAGTTCAAATTCAAGTCACACTTAGGAGGGGTGTGACTTTGGGCAAGTCATTTAACCTCAGTATACCTGCTTCCTCACCAAAATGTAGATAATAGCACCTACCTTCCAGGATTACGAGGATTGCTGTTTTGAGGATTAAAATGAGTAATATTTGTAAAGTGCTTAGCATTATGCTGGGCACTTAGTAAGTCCTATAAAACTCTTAGCTATTATTATTATTGTTACCATGACTATTGCACTCCCCACAATGAATCTTTTAAATCTTTTCATCTTTACTCCAACATTCCATGGATCTTCCTGTCCCAGCCCTCTCAGCTAAGAACCTAGCCTCATAATTTACTGAAAAAGTTGAGGCCATTCACCAAGAGCTTCTTCTTCTCCCTTCCTCATCTCACATCACCCAGATATCTTCTGCTACTACATTCTCCCTCAATGTTGTCTTACATGCTGAGGAAGTCCTTCCTCCTCACAGCCAAGTGTTTCGGGGCCCATTTTCTTCAGCATATTTTCCCCTCCATCATTCACACCCTCTTCTTATCTTCAATCTCTTTCTGCCTTCTGGCTGCTTCTCTGTTGCCTACATTCTCAGGTCTCCCCAATCCTAAAAAAAGCCTCCTTTGACCTATTCATATAACTAGCTACTGTCCCATATCTATCCTCTCTTTCATTACTAATCTCCTTGAGAAAGCCATCTATAGTAGATTCTCCCACTTCTTTTCCTCTCATTCTTTTCTCTGTTCTCTACAGTCTGGTTTCTGACTACATTATTCAACCAAAATTGTTCTCTCCAGAGTTATCAATTATCTCTTAATTTACAAATCCAATATTTTTTTTTCCCAATCCTCATCCTTTTTGACCTCTGTAGCCTTTGATATTGTCAGGCACCTGCTTCTCCTAGTTACTTTCTTCTCTTTAAGTTTTTGGGACACAACTCTTTCATGGTTCTCCTAATTATCTGCTTACTCCTTTTCAGTATCCTTTGCTGGATCTTTGTCCACTGACCTGTGGATGTCCCACAGGGGTTTGTCCTGGGCCTTCTTCTCTTCTCCCTCTATACTCTTTCACTTGGTGATCTCATCAGTTTCCATGGGTTCAATTATCTCTATGATGATGATTCTCAAATCTACTAATCAAGCCCTAATCTCTCTGTTGATCTCTCATCTCCAACTGCCTATTGGACACTTCAGACTGGATGTCTCATAGATATGTTAAACATATCCAAATCCGAATTGCTTATTTTCTCCTAAAAATCCTTCCCTCTTTCTAATTTCCTTAATTCTGTTGAGTACCATCATCTTCCCAGTCACCCAGGCTCAAAACCTAGGTGTCATCCTTGACTCCCCATTTTCACCTTCCATGTCTAAATCTGCTACCATCTCACCTTTGTAGGATCCCCTGAAGTTCCTTTCTTTCCTGTGACACTGCCCCCGCCAACACTTCAAGCCTGGACTAATGCAGTAGCTACTGGCTGGTGTCCCTGTCAAAAGACTCTCTCAACTCCAATGCATTTTCCACTCAGCTATGAAAATGATCTTCCTAAAGCACAGGTCTGACCACATTACCCCCCTTATTCAATAAATTCCAGCAACTCCCTATCACTTCCAGAATCAAATATAAAAATCTTCTATTTTTTATTCGAAGCCCTTCATAATGGGATCCCCCTCCTCCCACATCACACACATACCTTTCCAGTCTTCTTACACCTTAAACTGCCATGTACTCTTCCAACCAGTTCCACTGGCCTTCTTGATGTTCCTCAAATATGATACTCCATTTATAGATTGTCTCTGGTTGTCCCCCATGTCTAGAACACTCACTATCTCTCTGTATTTCCGCCTCTTAGCTTCTCTGACTTCCTCCATGTCTCAACTAAAATCCTACTTTGTATAAGGAGGCTTTCCTGGCCTTCTGTCAATTTAGTGCCTTTCCTCTGTTATTTTCAATTCACCCTGTATATAGCTCGCTTATATATAGTTGTTTTCCATCTTGTCTCCTCCATCAGACTCCGAGCTCCTCCTCGAGAGCAGGGACTTTCTTTGGGCTTTCTTTGTATCCTGAGCAAATAGCACAGTACCTGGCACATAGTAGGTACTTCATAAATGTTTAGTGACTGTCTGACTCCCCTTTTGTGTTGTGGTCTTTTTTTCCAAAACACGTAACAGTGCCAGGAACAGTAAGTGCGTAAGAAATGTTCATTGTTTGATTGCCTTCCCTTACCTCCCCAGAGGAAGGGATCTCTCCAACATCTAGGCTTCGAATTCCTCGTATGCAATCAGTATGTTTTGATTTATATGACATTATTCATATACAGATCTTATCTCCCCTGGGTTCATTCTGTAAGTTGAGGGTTGGGACTGTGTCTTATTTAATCTTTGTAGGAACTGATTTAATGTTTATTGTAAAATGGATTATACGTAGGAGGCACTTCATAAATGTTTGCTGAACTCTCAGGAGAAACACCCAATGTGACCATGCAATAGACATGCCTCTTGAATACTCTTAAAAAGTTTAAATCTCCTAAATAAGTAGGCTGGTCAAGCTTTCTTCAGAGAAGTGATTTTCTTCTACAGGAGTTGGCAATTGACTGCATTTTGCCAGAAAGCCCCTCCCCTGGAAGCCTCTCATTCTAAATGTTCCCACTGCTCATGACTAAGCAATTCCCTGGTTCTGGCTAAAACACAGTTCAGGAGATGCTACCTATGTTAAATTCTTCATTTTCGGTGATGACTTCAGCATTGGGGAGGATGGTTGGAGGAGGACACTTGGAGAGCTGATAAGCTGAAAAAGGGGGAAAAACAGCAAGTCAGTATATGAAATTACTTTCAACAGAATCTGAGACACTTTTAAAAAGTCTAACAGTTTACTATTTTATTAGAATTTGATTTTTAACAATAAGTTGTCATTATCTCATAACATTTAAAAAAACAATTTGAACACCTGAGTGTGAGATGAGGAGAAACAAGTGGTAACAACTGTAACTAAAACATTCTATACACAGAATTCTTGTAGAAAATATCTCTTTCAGGTTTTGAACCTTCAGTAGATTGGCTAAAGCAGTGCTTTTTTTCCATTAGAATTCTCCAAAGTACAGGAATTGAGTCTAAGGAAGGGATTCTGAATCACTAGAACATGGTGAAACTTGTCATATTGATAGATATATGTGGCTGTTAGATTCTGCAGTTAAGATCATGGGTTCAATAAGCATGTGGACCAACTAATTCTGTTCTTATCCATGGCCACAGTTGACACCCCTAACCCCAGCCAGCTGTCTTATATATGGAGTAAAAACAGGAAAGGAAGGGCAAATGACTCTATTTAGCCATTTCTACTTTTTTAAGATGGAGCTCCAAGCTCCTAACCTACCAACCTAGTGTGTCAGGAGAATCTTCTTCAAATTAAATTATTTGGTGACACAGTGGAAAGAACACTGGATCTAAAACTATAGAATCTGGGTTCTTACCCTAGTTCTACAACTTATTAGATGAGACTGGGAGAGTGCCTTGATCTCTCCGAGCTTTGGATTCCATATATATATCTATCTATGTGTAAAGAGGAGACTGGCTAGTGAAGGGGCCTAATTCAGAGAATAAGAGTTCTTAACTAGGGTTTTATGAACTTAAAAAATTCTAATAATTGTATTTCAATATAATGGGTTTTTTCTGTAAGCCAATATAGTTTATTTTTTGCATTTACAAATATGATTCTGAGAAGGAGTAGTATATAGGCTTCATCAGGCTTCTAAGACACCAAAGTGGTTCAGAACTGCTGCCTTGTAACATATGCAGATTTTCTTCCTGGTGGGTCAGAGAGAATATATATGATACTCTGTCTGGTTTCAATCCAACACATGGAGGCCTGATGAATGTACTTTCAGCCATGAGTCACTGAGGGTATGGTACATTGGTGATGAAGAATCTTCTAACTGGTTGAGGATCCAGAACCGAGGGTGCATAAACATGGTTTAAATAAATAATTTCTTGATATTTTCTCTGGAAGATTTTGAATGAGGAATGTTGTTTCAAGTTAGGAGAGATGCCTTTGGGACCTAGCCTTTCAAGAGCTGACAGGTAGACTCACCCAGTGGTTATGCCATATTTGGAAGTTAGCTTGGTGAGACCAACATTATGTAGAAAAGCTAGGTGGCCCAGTGCATAGAATGCTGGACCTAGAATCAGGAAGACCATGGTTTAAACCCTTTCCTAGCATATGTGATCTTGGACACATAGCTTAATATCTCTTAGCCTCAGTTTCCCATCTGTAAAATAGGGAAAATATTAGCACCTGTTTCACAAGGATGTTGTGAAGACCAAGTGAGATAACACATGTAAAGCATTTTGCCAACCTAAAGTCCTATATAAATGCTAGTTCATAGAAACAGCAAAGTATGAACCCGTTCTTCCCAGAGATAGGGGCAATGTAAACGAAAGTATGTTCCTGAAGTGCTGAGAGAAAAGCTTATTAATGTTAATTGGCTAAATGGAATTGAGGCATTTGTCACTGATGGCTAACTGTGGGGAATGGTAGTTTAACCCAACAGTATTAGTGAAGAGATCCTCTTAAACTTTCAAGGATACCTATAGAACCCTGAGGGGGAAATGCAGTCTTCTTTGCTTCAGAGGAATGAATCAAGAGCACATGTTACACTAAATTAATTAAAAAAAAAAATTTTTTTAAGTCACCTGGAGATCATTTTCCAGAGTTGCCTTAAGAATCCAATCCAACCTTACTCCAAATGTTATTTTTCTCTCCTTTCATGCTCTGATTCTACTTGATTCTATACTTCTCTACAAGTAAATAACTGGAAAAAAATGATAAATGTTGGAGAAAAGCTGGAACATTAATTCACTGTTGGTGGAGCTATGAGATGATGCAACCATTCTGGAGAGCAATTTGGAACTATGTCGAAAGGGCTATAAAAATATTGATACCCTTTGACCCAGCAATACTGCTCTAGTGTTGTATCCCAAAGAGATCATAAAAATGGGAAAAAGACCCACATGATAAAAATATTTATAGAAGCTCTTTATGCGGTGGCCAAGAACTGGAAATTGAGGGGACGCCCATCAATTGGGGAATGACTAAATAAATTGTCGCAAATGAATATAATGGAATACTATTGTGCTATAAGAAATGATGAACAGGTGGACTTTAGAGAAACCTGGAAAGACTTATATGAACTGATGGTAAATGAAATGCGCAGAACCAGAAGAACATTGTACACAGTAACAGTTACAATGTGAGAGGACTGATTTTGATGGACTTAGATGTTCTCAGCAATGCAAGGACCTAAAACAATTCCAAAGGACTCATGATGGAAAATGCCATCCATATTCAGAGAAAGAGCTTTGGAATTAGAATGCAGAGTGAAGCAGATTATTTTCTTTTCAGTTTTCCTTTCTTTTTTTTTTTTCTTTATCATGGTTTTCCCATTCACTATAATTCTTCTATGCAACATGACTATTGTGAAAACGTGCTTAATAGGAATGTATGTGTAGAGCCCATATCAGATTGCAAGTCATCTTGGGGAGGAAGGAGGAGAAAATTTAAAACTTGTGGAAGTGAATGTTGAAAACTAAAAATAAATAAATGAATAAATTAGGAGGAAAAAGTAAATAACTGGCTTTCGTGGGATGAAGCCAGCAATAATGATCCCAATCCTTATTACTTTTGTGCTTAAACTACTTAATGTAGCTAAACTGTCATTGTCTATACCTAAGGTTTAATGAAATAACTGTCAGGACCAATGAGATGAGGTCTCCCTCTTTTATAACTACACAATTATAATTAGTGTCTCATGGGGAACAAAGAAATGAGGCATTATTTTTGGCATTTCTTTGTCATATTCTTCCTCATCCTGGTTCTTGCAAGTATGATGGAGGATTCCAAGGCTAATCTTGCCACAGGTTCTCAGTGATGTTTGCAGTGAGTGGAATAAGGTTACAGATAGATATGGAGAATGAAATTACAACTCTGGATTCCATGATCCTGTTCCATGTCCCCCAAGTACAATTCTCCAGATAAGAAGGAACCCAGTTTGGCTGCTTTTCTTCTACTAACTTTGGGGATCAACAGACATGCAGCCACCTTTAGGTGAATGTCTAATGTGTCTACGTGAGAATTTGCATTGCTACTGGACCTGAGGTATCTGTCCTGCTCTTCCATTACCATGGACAAATCACTGAGGGATGTTTTGCCATCTAGTCACATGTTTCTTTTACCACATTATTTATCATTTCTTTGTCATCTTCTCATGGCTCACCTTACCCCTCTAAAATCAATTGTGAATACACTAGTTTTGACATACCATCCAATGTTGATGTTTGTTATAAACACAAACATTTTCTAAAGTTTCATTAAGAAGTTATAGAATGGTGGGACTGTGGGAAATGAGGCAATTATGAATAAAGGATATATGGAATTGTAAAAGTCAGAATTAGGAAGTTATCCCTGAAAGACAAAGGCATACTTCTTTTAAAAGCCTTCAAACTTCATCTTAAATACTATCTCCTTCCTGAAACCTTCCTCAAATGCTCTGGCTCAAAGACATATTAGTCCCATTAAAGCCTATGCCAAACAATTTGTGATTTATATTCCCTTTACTTATCGTTAAATTAAACTCAACTCAACATTTATTAAGTACCTATTAAATGCAAGGAACCATATGTTTTTCATTGAGTGTATTGAATTCTAAAATACACTGTCAGTAACTCAAGATAATATATTCTTTCATATCCCCAGAAACCTTATCTCTGGAGTCAGTAAAGACTTGTTGAATCAAATGGACAGAAACTAAGTTAGAAGGCAGTACAGAGGAGAGGATGAGTAATAAGGGGATTGAACTCATGGGCGATTGTAAGCAATGACTCAAAATAATGGCAGTGGTGATGAAGAAGGACCTGATAAGAGCTGAGGAAAGGGAAGAGTTCTCTTTTCTCATGCCCCTTCAGGTCTGTATTCTGAACCTGTCTGTATTTAAACAACTCAATATGAGACCACTGTTGTGAGGTCTACATACTGAAGGAGCTTCAGTCTTGTCTTTTCAATATCACCTGCTGTGCAAGAGTGCAATTTGGGTTCAATACTGTTTAAGTGATATCAGGAAAGGTCAGAGAGATGTACTCAAAGGGTAGAATTTTTTTTGTAAATAGCTAAAACTGCATTTCCAGTGTAGCCCCCTTCCTACAAAAGAGGGATGGTGTTAGAGTTGGGAGCTAGACAGGTGCACATGTTTGATCTGGGCTAGTTTCTGAATTCATGTAAACTTTGGGAAAAGTGAGGAAATTCTGTCCCCGGGGGCAAAATGAGGATCAGAGACTTTGACCTGGAATACAAAAGAGAATGGCCAAGACAGGAGCCAGGACGGCATCCTCACTGGGGTACTTGTGTTGACCTTTTCCTCTGTGGACTGAGCTGCAGGCTAGCTGACTTGCTTCTTTTCATGACCAAGATGTCAAAGAGAAGCCCTAAGAACCAGTGATTTCACAATAAAACTTGGGCCAGACCAGAGATGGGCAGTATCCAGTGCAGATTCAGGAATGGAAGTCTTTTAGTGGCAGTGACTGAGAAATTCACTGCCTCTGCCTCCAACAAGCCACAAATGCTCTTCTGGTAATGCAAAACCAGAGCCACGTACCTGGCCTTCTCTCCACTCTGCCTATACTCACTCCCCAATGGAAAGCTGGATGAAGGCAAAGTCAGTCACTCTGTTTCTTCTTTCCCTCTCCCATTTTTATAGCTACAGATGTGTGGCAGTATTTAGAGCTGTTTCTTGGTCTATAAGTGACACTGTATTAAAAGCCAGAGAGTTGGGGGCAGTTAGATGGAGCAACGAATAGAGCACCGGTCCTGAAGTTAGGAGGACCTGAGTTCAAATTCGGCCTCAGACACTTGACACTTAACTTAGCTGTGTGTCCTTGAGCAAGTCACTTAACATAAATGCCTTGTCTTCCTCCTCAAAAAAATAAAAAAACAGAGAGTTATATGAATCTGTGCCATTTTACATTACCTAAATGAGAGCAGTGAGATGGAGGAACAAAGGAGAACAAACCCCAAATGGAAAAAGATTTAAATGACAAAATTTTTACATATTCAATTTGGTTTTATCAGTGCAAACTGGCCAGGAGTTCAAACCATATATTTGGTTGAGACTAGATAGCATTATAGATAGAAGTGGAACAATTTTGGGAGCCACATCCTGAAATGTGAGATGTGGCAGGGGCAGCCAAGCTAGAGTTGGTCTTGAAAACCATACTCCTGCAAAGAGAAGAGAGTGTGAGTTGTTAGGAAAGAGTTCTCACCCTACCTAAATTAAAGGATTATTGACAGCTCACTCTACCTTGTTCACCTAATGGGTTATATCACTATAAGTAGCCAGAACATATCTGTCCAGTGCTCTTTCCACTAGCTCACAAGGCCTTTGTACAGAGAAAATAGCACATGGACTCAGTCTGATATTGCCTACAATGTAGCCCTGCTCCCAAGTGAAAATTCTTGGACTGTGAAGTGAAGAGAAAGGCAAATAGGTAGGCCAAGATTTCCAAGGACATACAGGTGTATGCAATGCACAAACACATAAATTACACACATACAAGCCTATACACACGTATGAACATTTTAAAATTGCACACACATGTACCCTAGTAGAAACCCAAAGTCTCAGGTTCACTGAATGTTTTAAAGCTATCTGCTACTTTTTCTAGTTCTCTCACCTGTCTATAGAAATAGTCTCATTCCTCAGTTGCTAATCATCCCCTTCTCAGTTTCTCAATGGTTATTTACTTGAAATTGAGGCCCATCCATATCTCTCTTCCTGATTTGGCTTTCTTTTTACTGTTTGTTTGTTTTTCCCTCAGACTTTCCTTACTACAGGCACCAAGGAGGTAGACATCAATAGAAGGACCTGCATGCCAAGACCTGGCACAGTGTCTGTATCCAGATTTCTCTGCCCTAGTTCCTCGCATTAATGGAAAGAAAAGTAAATCCTTACCAATATATGGTGGAATGAGAGTATAGGTAGATAAGGGAGGGGCAGGGAAATCCTGGGCACAAGAAGGGTAGGGAAGAGTGGAGCAAAAAGGAAATACAGGAAGCCAGAGCAAGATCAGATCAGGAATCAGGGAAGCTTCAGCACTTATCATACTAGAGACTCAAGAGACCACGGACTGAGAAAAATCTAAGGAAACCCAATGTCTTAGCTCCCCTCCCAGGGGACCCATGCCAACAGCTGTTAAAAAGCAAGAGTATTAGGAATGATTTTTTTTTTAAGACCAATAGATTTAGAAGTTAAAAGAACTTTTTCAGTTGAGTGATTAGGGTCTAAAGCTAGATTGCAAGGGAATGAAGAATATGAAATAAAGGCAGTAAGTTAGACCAGCAATTAAAGTTTGGCAATAAAAGGGAAGGGAAATAGGGGACAACAGCTTGATGGAATGGTATGGAGGAATGAAGGTCTTTTAAAGAGGGATGTTTGTAGGCCTTGGAGGGGGAAGGATGAACTATCAGAATAACACTGAAGCAGGGGAAACAAAGGATAACAGGACCTAGACAGAAGAAAGGACCGAAAAGTTTGTGTAATACAATCTGACTCAGCTGTGGTATGGCAGAAGGGGTGCTAAGTGAAAGTTAGGAGACATGGCCTCTAGACTGTAGCACTGGATACTTCAACCAACCAGCTATGTAAAACACGGGCGGGCAAGCTACTTTGTTTATCCAGTCCTAAACTGTCTCACCTGTAAAGTGAGGGGGTTGGACTAGGTCAGGAGTTCTTAACACTTTTTGTATCATGACTCCCTCTGGAAGTTTGGTGAAACCTATGGACACCTTCCCAAAATAATATTTTTGATGGCCTAAAACATATAGTAGCGAATGAAACCAATTATACTGAAACATAGTAATCAAAATATATTAAAAACAAGTTTAAGGACCACAGCATAAGAACCCTTGGAGGAGAAGATCTCTTAAGGTCTCTTCAAAGACTGATAGTCTAAGATGACATAGAAGATTCTTGCTTCAGGAAAAAAAGGAACCTCACAAATGCAAAAAGTCTTAAATTCAAACAGACCTACTTATCAGGTCCTATCCCTTTGCATCAAATCATGCAGGCAGTGCAGTGTAAAGAGCACTGGGTGATGAGTGAAAAGACCTTGAGTTCTGGTTCTGCTGGGCAAGTCTATCCCTTTTGTGTAAAATGGAAATAATATTTATACTGCCTACTTCCAAATGTTGCTCTGAAAATCTGTTGGGATAATGGATATGAAAGTTTTCATACACTATCATTCAATAAATCATTGATTGTACAAATGTATACTATTATTAACTTATTTGGTCATTTATTAACACATTTACTTGAATCTATTGCCATCTGAGATGGTAAAGCACAGATCTACCAAATACCAGAACTGATGATCCTGTATTCCACAATTCCATTTTTGGTTGAACAACTAAACTGGCTTATCTGACTGAGATTTTCATCCCCCATAGTTTGTGGTCCTATCATATTCATTGTAAGTCATATGGTTTAGCTACACTGTCAGTCATCCTTGCTATATGATTCACTCAATTTCCTTCCAGTACATTTGCTACCCTTGACCCTTGGAATTCTTCAGAGATAACGTGAACAATCAAAGAAATTGCACACACAGTTCTTTCTACTGCATTCTAGAGGACTATAAACTTCTGCTCTCTAGCTTCTTCTGTGGACCAACATTCCTATGCAAAAATAGTGGGCACAGATTGTGGGCAGCTTTGTACAGACGAATATTTTTGTCCTTGTTTTCATGAGCATCTCATTGTCAGTAAGTATAGGTGTAGCTAAATCTAATCCAGGCTGCTTGGTGCTTTCTGGTCTATTTTCTGTTATTGTTATTATACCATCGATCTGGATAACACAGGTAGATATCTTTTAATACTGCTGGAATATCCCATTAGATGGGCAGTCTTTGTTGTGCAGCCACTTTATTTTATCATGGTTCATTTCAGAACCAAACAGTTGCTATTTTTACTATTACAATTAAAAAATTTAGTGCAATAAAATAATTATTCCTGTCTTTCCCCCCAAAATAGGACCATTTTTTAATACCAATATTCTACTTGTGCTGTATGGATAAGAGCCATAGGACACTATAAGCCTTCAAATAATTAAAAGTGAGCATCACTCAAAGAAGAATAAAGAAATATAACATGGGTGTGAACAGGCTTTAATAGATAAGAAATAAGAAACTATTAAGAATTGGAATAAAGGATGCCATCAATTATAGAAAAAAGAGTGGGCATGTGTCAAGAGAGAGAAATAACTGACAGACAACATGAGTGCTCCATTGCTATCTAAATAAGCCCCTCAAAACAATGGATGGACCCCTTGAGGAAAACTTAAGGGAGGAAATGAACAAAAGCAGCATGGGATGATCTGGCATGCAACACTGGGTGTAATATCCCCACTAATAAAATCACAGATCCATCCAAGTATTGAAGAATGCATTATACACAGACACACAGAAAGAGACACACACACACAAAGATACAGATACACACACACACACACACTACTAATAATGCTCCCTTACAACTGTGTGGCACTTTATGGTTTCCAAAGTACTTTCTGTCATTTTTTTTTCCATCTGATTCCCATACCAGCGTAACTAAATATAAAGTTAACAGTATGAAGAAAAAACAAAAAAGTTAATGTGATTTTGGACTGCCTTAATGGAGGCACTGCTTTCAGGAATGAGGAAGCGTTAATCTCTCTATCATCTATTCCAGGGGTGGGGAACCTGCAGCCTCAAGGCCACATGTAACTCTCTAAGTCCTCAAATGTGGCCCTTTGACTGAATCCAGACTTCACAGAACAAATCCCCTTAATAAAAAGATTTGTTCTGTAAAACTTGGACTCAGTCAAAAGACCAC
>CM053588.1:76465535-76500770 GCA_028646515.1 Pseudochirops corinnae | reverse complement strand
GGAGGCACTGCTTTCAGGAATGAGGAAGCGTTAATCTCTCTATCATCTATTCCAGGGGTGGGGAACCTGCAGCCTCAAGGCCACATGTAACTCTCTAAGTCCTCAAATGTGGCCCTTTGACTGAATCCAGACTTCACAGAACAAATCCCCTTAATAAAAAGATTTGTTCTGTAAAACTTGGACTCAGTCAAAAGACCACACCCCAAAATAGATTCTATCCTATTTAGACACCTCTGGAGGTTGTGTTCAGTTCTGGTAGAAACAGTTTAGGAATAGAGAGGAAGACAACCAGGATGGTAAAGTACCCTGAGTCCACATTATATGAGAATTAGTTGGAAGAACTGGGGATGTTTAATCTAGAAAAGGTGTGGTGAGGGGAGCCGAGGGGAAGGGAATGATAGCTGCCCTCAATTATTTGTCACATAGCATAGAGATTAGACTTCTTTTACTTTACCCTAGAAGCAATGTGTTGCCAAGTGGCACGCTTAGGCTATGTGTATTGGAGTGTTTGGGGAAAAGGAGGAAGCAGGTTTAAAAAAAATGATTTAAACTTTTTTGAAGTAAAAAAATTTTCTAAAAATTTAAATTAAAAATTAAATTAAAAAATTATTAATTGTTGCTATTATTTGGTCAATTATTAACCATTTATTTGAATCCACTGCTATTTGAGATGGTAAAGCACAGATCTACCAAATACCAGAATGGATGAGCTTGTATTCAACAATTCCATTTTTGGCTGAACAACTAAACTGGTTTATCTGACTGTTTCTGATCTCCAAGAGGATAGCCTGTAGTCCTGTGATACCCATTCTAAGTCATATGGTTTAGTTATACCATCAGTCATCCTTGCTATATGATTCACTCAATTTAAAAAAAAAATTAAACAAACAAAAAAAAAGAAACTTCTTAATAATTAGAACCCTCCCAAAGTAGAATGGTCTGACTTGATAAATAGAAGGATTCCCCTCACTGGAAGTTTTAAAGCAGAGTCTATATGAGCATTTGTTTTGTTTGTTATGCTGGGCTTCTTTTTTAGTATATGGGTTGGACAAGATGGCTACTGAGACTCCTTTCCAACTTAAATTCCATGAAAATGGTTGGGAAGAGATTACTATCCCTATCTAACAACTTAGGAAATGGACTCATGGGCAACAGCATCTTGTCCAAAGTGACACAGTAAATCAGTGGTGGAGCTGGGATTAGAACGGAGGCCTCCTGATTTTAAGTGCAGTATCGAACAGACTCTTACTCACAGAAACATATACTCCTAACAGACCCACATCCACATGTACACATGCACACATGTACACACACACACGTAGTAGGGAAGGGGAGAGAATAAGCATTTATCAAGAGACAACAATGTGCCAGGATCTCTGCTAAGCACTTTACCAATATTATCTAACTTGATCCTCATGACAGCCCTGCGAGATGGGTGCCTTTATCATCCCCATTTTATAGCTGAGGAAACTGGGGCAGATAGAGGTTAAGGGACTTGCCCTGGATCAAGACAGGAAAAGTCTGAGGCTGGATTTGAACTTAGGTCTTCCTAACTCACTGGCCAATGCTCTACCCAATGTGCTACCTACGGTAAAGTAGGATAGATATGGTCACCCAACCAGACATCATTTTTTTTCTTTTCTTTTTTTTTAAACAAATTTTCTATTTATCTAAAAGGGTAGCATAATTAAGAGAGACATAACAATGCCTATAAATGACTAAAAACTCGTGTGTGTGTAACAAGATTCAAGTAACCACAAGAGGGAGCCAAAGTCTAATTTTAAAAAACAAAACAAAACAAAACAAAAAATAAATCTTCTTGCCAAAGATTTTCTTACATTGTCTAATGCCTGGTGATTTCTAACAGCTAATAAACCCCTAAATCATCTCTGTGAAATAGAGAAAAATACTCATGGCTTCTGTAGATAGGCCATGAGGCTAAAATAGCACACAGGAGATACAATATTTTAGCCAGGGAGCTGACCTGGAAGAATATGCTACCACATATTATGGTACAGAAATGAGGAGGTATACTCATCCCTTAAGGACCCAGCAGGCCTTGAAGTAGTGTATGGAACAGCCTGTCAAAGCCTCTTATGGATCTTATATCCTTTGCTCAGATTCAATGACAAGTGTCTTGACCCCGGACACTCTGTCCCCAGAGGGTGATACTGACCAGAGAAGGCAATGACGAAGATCCCACCCACTGCTCCATCGCTGTGGAATTTGAGCAGGACTTGGTTGGATGAACTCTGGGCTATTTTCTTGGCCGAGCTGCGTGTGAAGACTCCCAACTGGGGAGCAGTCTGGTGAGGCCCATCCCTGTCAGCCAGAAAGAAGGCTGTCAGTGAGGTGTCAAGTTTATAATGGCTGGCCCCACAGGTGCCTCCCAAGAGAAATCTGGCAGTGGTTTAAATTCTCTTCCCACTGAACACCATTTCCCAAAATGACTCATGTTGGGTTTAGAAAATTCAGTTTCATGAATTTCTTTGTGGCATAAGGTTAATCTCCTATGTCATGTTAGGAGAATTCCAGTTTAATCTACATTCATGTGAGCATTCTCTCTCTCCTTTCTTCATGAATATGTTCCTGCCACTTCCTTGGCATCTGTATCAAAACAGTTTCTCCGGGAAGCCTTTCTGGACAGACCTCATCCCACACAGACCATGCCTGGATACTTTTGTCATTCATGAGGTTTGGGAGAATACAGTGAGTCTCTTCCCATTTCCATGTCATCTGCAAAGGTGCAAAAGACCCGTTTCCCAACCACCCTCTCAGCTCCCCTGCTGGCTCCCTCACTTTAGAGAGAGAAAGAACTGTTTCCTGATGCAGTGAAAAGAACGCTGGGTACAGAGTCAGGTCCAGGATCAAACCCCAGCTCTGCAGCTCAGTGTCTGAGTGGTCTATGGCAAGACATTTCATTTGTCTGTGCTTCAATTCCTGACCTCTCAAAAGCGGGGCTGTACCTGATGAACGCTAAGATTCCTCCCAGTCTAGCTTTTCTTTGCTGCCCTGTCCTTAAGAGCTCCCTTTGTTGATCAGGAGAAACCAGACAAAGCTGAAGTGAAACCCTACCAGAGGAAGCTCAACGCACCCCCAAATGTGTGTCTCAGGGCCCATTCACTGTAATGTTGAGTACATAGGCTCTAGGAAGAATAGTAGCGACTATCAGGATTCCATAAACAGGGTTATTTTTCTTGGTGGAATTTTTGGAGGAGAGGGTGGGGTTCGGTAGCTACCCTATTAGGCCCTCCCTCCCTTCCCAGGAGACAAAGGTTCCGACTCTGTGAACAAGACTAAAGATTCATTCATCCAGCATCCCTGAAATTCTAGGAGGTTGATAGTTATTTTTAATTGCCTCTGTATTTTCTTTGCTAATAGAGACAGATAATCTAGCATTCATTTTTATTTGACTTTGGGATACACTTAAAGGTATGTGTGTGTGGTTTGTGTGTGTACGTGCATGTGCATGTGTGTGTGTGTGTGTGTGTGTGGGTGGGTGTGTGTGTGTGTGTGTGTTTGTGTGTGTGAATTAATCTGACCAAGACAGTATTCTCAAACCATTAGTAAAATGATCTTGTAGACCCCAGGCCACCTTGCATATGGACAGGGGAAGGCTGGGCTTGAATGCAATGCTGTCCATAAATAATCCCCAAAGCAGATACAGGATTGCTAATAGGATATTTCTCCCCACATCTAAAGTCCCTTACCAGATGGTGATGAAGTCACTGTCAGGCTCCGTCTGCAGCAAGCTGAAGTTGAAGTAGATACCATGACCAGGGGGCACGGTGAGGAGCCAAGTACAGTCCTGAGAGTTGGGATATAGGTTAGGGAAGCCAGGGGAGTAGACAGTGCCATTGTATAAGGTGATGTTCCCTCCGCAGGGGACTGTCAGGGTAGGAAATAAACACAAAGAACTATAATTAGAGATTTCCATCAAGTTGGGGGCCTCAGGAGGCCTTCCATGCGCCTCTCCACCTATCATTTTCCCCAATACAACTAGCTATCCCTTGAAATGAGCTCATCTGGTGATGGGGAAAAGGGATGGGGGAAAAAAGATCCTGGACAGGGATTCCTCTAACAGGTCCCATCCAGGCCAGGCCCCTCATTGTCCCAGTACAGCCCATGCTCATTCCTTCATTCATGCTTCCCCTCCCACCTGGAATGAGAGGCAGGATGCATGCTATCACAACAGTGCTGGCCTTGGAATCAGAAACCTAGGGTTTGATTCCCAGCCCCACCACTTACTAGCTGTGTGAACTTGGGCAAGGCATTCCAACTCTCTGAGCCTCAGTTTCCTCATCTGTAAAAAATGAGGATAATAATACCTGCCCTATCTTTCTTACAGAGTTGTTGTGAGGATATCTGGTAAATTGCAGACCACTAAATAAATGTGAACTATTATCATTCCCTTTATTCTATACCTATTGAATCTTACCTGTCCTTTAAGAACTAGTACAACCCCTAAAGCTTCTGGAAAGTCTGTTCTGATCAGACGACCCCACAGAGATCTCACTTGTTGATGCAGCTTTCCTGGAACATGAGGTGCTCTACATATTACCAGGAATCATCTTCAGCTGTGGGTCTCTTCACTTCCACTGTGGGCTCCCCTACAGCAGGGAGCTTCTTGTAGAATGCTAGTCTTAGAGTAGAGAAGATCTTGTAGGTCATCTCATCTGACTCACACCTGGGCAGGAAAGCCCAGCACAACAGCCCAAACGAGTCTTCACCCGCCTCAGTTTGAAGACTTCCAGCTGCACCGCCTGCTGAGGGCACCCTTGCTACTTTTGATAAACTCTAATCATAAGGAAGTTTTTCCCCAAGTTAAACTGAAATCTGTTTCTTTACAATTCCACCCACTGCTCCTAGTACTACTCTTGAGGGCCGAGAAAAAGTCTAAACTCTGTTCTACACAAAAGTATTCTTCAAAAATTGAAAACAACTACTATGCCTTCTCTAAATTCTATCTTCTCCAGATTAACCCATCTTCAGTTCTATCAACCAATCCTCTTATAACATAGTTCTAATTTGCCCATGTTGATTCTAAAATAAATCCAGAACTAAAAACAGTGTTTCAGATGTGATGCTAAGAGAAAACAGACCAGCAGGACCACTATTTCCCTTATTTTGAACATAAAACTTCTATTAATACAGCTGAAGATCATAACAGAGGCTGCCATGCCACTAACTGATTCACACTGAATCTTTCATTTGCTAAATCCCTTGATCTTTCTTGGAGAAACTGATATTTAGCTACATTCCCTTCACCTGTACTTGCGCAGAAGATTCAGATTTCTATGGGCAATCCATAAGGTCAAGGTCCCTTCTTAAGGTGTAAAGGAAAAAAAAATTCCAGGGCTTGGATATCCCAGAGAAGCAGGTTTGGACTTGATATAAGTAAAACCTTACTCAATTACAGCTCTCAAAAAATGGAATGGGAGAATTGTTATGTCTATGTTACTGGAGTTCTTCAAGAGAAAGACAAATAATCAGCGGCTAGGAATGTTGAAGAAAAAATTCTACCTCATGTATAGGGTGGAAAAGATGACTTCCAAAGGTCTTCGCATTTCTCAGATTCAATCTCTATTTTGTAGAAATGAAGGCTCAGAGGTTAAATGGTATGCCCACAGTCATAGCTAGTAAGTGGCAAAGCCCAGGTTCAAAGCCAAGTCTTCTGTAACCAAGTACTGTGTTCTTTCCACTCCAACTTCCAAAGGTAATGTCTCAATTTGCACTATAATCATGTGTACTCAGGTGTGTTTTGTAAAGGTTCTTTAAAAAAACTTGCAGGTTCTTAAATTTTTGATGTGTGTATTGTCCATGGCCCATATGAGCAAGACCTCCCTTAAGTTGGAGGTAAAACTTCATATTTACACTTGCAGTCTCTTTGTGCTGGGCACCGCTAGTGCATCAAAGCCTCCACTGCCATCCAACTTAGTACCTACAGCCACTCTCCCCACAAAACTCCTGATTCCTGTATCAGCCTCTATAGCATATGCATGGACCAATCTCTATGAAATTTTATATTTCTCACTAGGTCCCCAGACACTATCTCTCAATGCCTCACTCTGAATGAATGAGAAAAATTAGTCAGAAATATTGGTTCTGTAGTGAAGTCAAGCCTGAGGTCCCAGATCATTAATGACACACGGCTTACGAGAAATTATTTTTATTACCCTTACTAGCTTTATCCTCTTCTTTTCATGTTCTCTCATCTCACAAATCTAATCATTTGACAAAATTTGTCATTTTTACCTCCATAACATCTTCCATTCATTCCCCTTCTCTTTCCTCACATGGCCACCAACCTACTTCAGATCCACATCACCTCTTACCTGGAACGCATCCCAACAGACTCCCAATGGTCTCCCTTTCTCAAGTTTCCACTGCTGTCTCTCACCATCCAGCATATCTTCCATGAAACTTTTAGAGATATTGTCCTAAATCACAGTTCTGACCATTTTACTCTGCTACTTAAAAAAACTCCAGTGGCTCTCTATTTCCTTTAGGATCAAACCTAAACTCCTCTCTTCAGCTACTTGATCCTGAACTATCTTTCTAACCTGGGTATACATTAATCCCCTTCTTATATTCTGCAGTGCAGCTAGACTAGACTTCTTGCTGTTTCTAACACAAAATTTTGGTTTTCCCATTTCTTTGCCTTTGCATTGGCTGTCCCCCATATCTGAAATGTTCTCCTCCTACCTCTGCCTCTTAGAATCCGAATTCCTCTCCCTTCAGTTGCTAGAGCCTTCCCCCTCAAAATTACCTCATATTTAGAACAGATTTTCCATATATATATATACATATATAAACACACACATATGTACATTAACATATATACAAATGTATTCATAAACATATTTTATATACTGAACTATAGTGCATATATAAGTGTATGTATATGTATACACACACACATACATTATATGTGTGTATAAAATACACACACATTTTCCCCTCAAATAAAATGTACACTCCTTGAAGCAGGCAACAACTGTTTCATTTTTGTCTTTGCTCCCTCAGCAGGAACTTAATAAATGTTTGTTGATGGACTGAATTTTCATCACTTTTGGGTGATCTGTTAGCATGGCTTCCAACATACTAGATATATCCTGGAGGATACACACATACACAGGACATTTTTTGCTAGCTGCCCTTTGGGGATAGGAGTGGGAGAGCAGAATCCTATTCAATTCAATCAGATTCAATTGATCAGAGATTTATTAAGTGCCAAAAACAAAAACAAAACAGCCCAGAAGTAGAGGAGAGAATACAAAATATACCTAAGGAATTAAATATAACATTGTTTAAAAAGAGGGAGAGTGTTACTAACTTGAGCCATCAGTAAAGGGTTTATGTAAGAGGCTGGGCTTTGAAGGAAATCAGGGGCTCCGTGCGAGGACATTCTAGACATGGCAACCACTTGGGCACAAGCATGCAGGTGAGAGATGGGATGCTGGTAAAAGGAACATCTTGGCAGGTCAGTTTTACTTAGATGAAAAAGTGTATCATGGGAAGTAATAAGAGAATAGAAAGACAGAAACTAGGCTGAGGATTTTATCTTAGAAACAATGGAGGGCCATTGCCAATTTTTTAGTAGAGAGGTAACATATTCAGATTGGTGTTTTATAAATATCAATTTGTCAGCAGTTGTGTGGAGGAAAGACTGGAGGGCAAAGTATTTGGAGGCAGGGAAATCTATTAAGATGTTTCGACAACAATTCAAGGAAGAGAAAAGGAGGGTCTGAATTAAAGTAGAGGCTGTGTAAAAAGAGAAAAGGAGATGGATGTGAGAAATCTTATGGGAATAGGGTCAACTAGGCTTGGCTAGTGACTGGATTTTGGGTTTGAGAAAAAGGAAGATTCAAGGATAACTCTAAGGTTGTGAACCTGAGTGATGAGAGCCATAAACAGAACATACAGATACACACACATGAACGGAAAGGCAAGACCTTATAACGATACTTTCATTGCTCTGAAGATCCTACTTTGCTTCTTGCATTTACTATCTCTTACAATGGAATTATGGTTCATATCAAGTATCAAATACTAGAAATGTCACAACTTCTTATAGGTTAAATATACTGGTTAATCTCAGCTGGTATCAAAAAGGAAGTGCCGTTACCACTCCTGGTATTTAAGCTATGTTTGCTTCTATCCCCATGATTCGGCTCTTTGGCTTTCTCCCTTTTACAAATAGCACCACACCTTCACATCTGGGCAGAGGGTGATCCCAATTCCGATTAGTGCCATGCAGGCAGGTGAGCACTGGGTGGCCAATCAATTGATATCCTGGGAGGCATTCAAAGGTCACCGACTGTCCGACATTGTATCCTGCTCCTCTCACAATGCCATTGGCAAAGGGTTCTGGGTCTGGACACTCTTGGAGCTCATAGGCTAGAAATGAAAAGGAAAATGTGTTAAATTACTTCTGCTGGACTTCCTCTTTCGGATTTGCATTCGTGTGAAAGCTGAATTGCCTTCTTCTGAGACATCAGGCTCATCCCAAACTTTCTACAGAAGGATTTCACTGGACTCAGAGTTTCAGAAGAGGAAAGGACTCCAAGTGGCTAGCTTATCTTACCTACATCCGAAAAACAATCTTCTGTACAGCATGCATGATAAGTGGCCATCCAATCTTTGTCTGAACTCCCAATGACAGAAAAAACAAACTGCTTCCCATTCTACTTCTGGAAGATTAAAATTGTTGCAAGTTTTATTTTAATCCCCTCAGAGCAAACCTAAATTTTCCTTTGCAGTTTCCAGTCACTTCCTAGTTCTGACCTCTGGAATCAAGCAACAAGTCCAATTAATCCCTTTTTAGGATTTTCTATAAGAACTGAGATACTGCGGCCCACCGTAAGTGAAAACTGAAATCTCTTGGTTTGAAGATACTGGAAACCTGTAAAGAAGAGCTCCCATATTTTAGGCTGTTTTAGAGTTGCTCTGGCTATGAGAAGAGAGATGGAACAGAAGACCTTTGATATCTATTCTAGCTCATTGTAGAATTATATCTATATACTCCTGTATAATACAAGCATTCCCCTTTTAGGTGAATAGTTCTGAAGTCAAAACTTCTGTAGTGGCTAGGAATTTTTTTTCTGGTGCTTAGAGTCATCAAATTGCTTCGTCAGTCTGTTATGGAGAAAAAACTAACTAATCAATGAATATAATCCAGATCCTGAATACTTTTCATTTTTCTTCTGGATTTCCTTTACTATCCTCACTAATAAACATCAGGGATCAGTGCTTCTTCACTAGGTCTACCACATTAGCAAGTCCACATCTAATCCCCCAGAATAAGATAAATGAATCGTGACTTTCATTCTGCCCCTTGTACAACTATCCCACACACAAGAGTAAAGTGCGTATCTCAAAGTCAGTTATACATAGAGTAATAAACACCTATTATTCTATGCTCTTTCTATAAAACAAGAAAATGCAATTTTATCAAATTAGTGACATGCTTTGTGGTTAAGTCTGCATTCTTGTTCTTTTGGATTCATTTAATTTATCCCTTAAAACCCATGCTGAATGCTTCCTCTTCTAGTAATCTTTCCCTGATTCCCTCAATCAGTAATAACTTTTACCCCTCTAGAACCTAACATAGTACTTGCCAGTATTTCTTTAACATGCTTATCATATGCTACTTTGTATTATAGTTACATGTATCATTTGAAAGCAATAGAATTCTAATCAAATTAACTTTAACTCCCACGATGGCAGGGACCATGTCTTTCAAAATTCTGTACATCCCCCAGTGCCTAACATAATGCTCTGCACATAGCAGGAACAAAATCAATATTTGATGAACTGAATATTACTGAATTAGAACTAAATGAGTGAAAGTTACAGGGGACACAGATTTTGGTTCAATATAAGTGGAAATGTCCTAGAAATCAAAGCTGTTCAGAAATGTAGTAAGACCTATTAATAGTTAATGAATTTAGAAGATCATAGATTTAGAACTAGGAGGTACCTTAGAGGTCATATAATTCAAATCTCTCATTTTACAGATGAATAAACTGAGGCCCAAAGAAAAGAAGGAACTTGCCCAAAGTCAGTATGCTGCAAGTGGTAAATCTGGGTCTTGAGCCCAGGTCCTCTACCTGTGTCATGCTGCCTTCCAGGGGGTCTCCAAGCAAAGGAGAGGTAATCATTGTTGGCATGTTATAGAGAGGAAGAGGAGTTCACATCCTACAACCTACTTTTCCACTCTGCCTCAGTCACACACAAAGATGGACATACATACCCCTGATCTCTTCATCACCTAGAAAGGTACCATCTCCACAATGTGAGCTCCAATGCCTTGACCCCTTAATTCTCTCCATGGACATCTCCCCTGCACAAAACTCTCTCTCCTCGTCTCCCTATGCTGAAGCCTTGTGAATTAATTCAACTCTACACTCCTCCTCTCTTGAATCCCTAGCTGCCTTATCATGTGGCTCATTACACCTGGTCAAACCTTGGCCTTGGATCACTCCCACCATTTGCCACCTTCACCTTCATATGCTGCAGAACGAAGGTGGAGAAAATCACATAACTGTTCTCACTGCGTCCACTATAAATTTATGTTATACAACCTCAACTGTGTCCTCACTGCTGTTAGGTGATCATATTATACCACCTTTATTAGCTCATTCCACAGGAACTCTTCCAAACCTTTTTATCACTCCTCAAACCTCTCGTGGCTTCTCCTTCCCTCACTCTCTCAGCTGAGAACCGTGCCTCATATCGGACAGAAAAAACGGAGGCCGTTTGCTGTGACTTCCCTCCTCTTCCCTCTTCATCATCTCCTATCACATAGGTGCTTCCTGCCAATATCTCCTCCTTCATCACTGTTTCACATAACAAAGTGGCCTTATTCCTTACCAAGGCTCTCTCTCTCCTCTACTTGTTCAAGTGACCCCATTCCAACTTGTATCCTCCAACTGATTGCTTCCTCTGTTATCTCCACTCTCACTTATTTTCAATCTCTCCCTACTGACTCATTCTTTATGGCCTACACACATGCTAAATTCTTTGAAAAGGTCATCTAGAGTATGTGCCTCAACTTTCTCTCCTCTTACTCTCTTCTTAACCTTTTAAAATCTGTCTTCTGACTTTATCATTCCACTGAAACCTCTTTCTCCGAAGTTACTAATGATCTCTTAACGGCCAAATTAAATGGCCTTTTCTCAATCCTCATTCACCTCGAGCTCTCTGAAGCCTTTAACACTGTTAATCCCTTTCTCTTCCTTGATATTCTCTTCTCTCTAAGTGTTTGGGACATCATTCTCTCTTGGTTTTCCTCCTCTCTATTTTCCTCTTACCTATCTGACTGGTTCTTCTCTGTATCCTTTGCTGTATTATCCTCTAGATCACACCCTCTAAACTACAGGCATTCTTCAGGGTTCTGACCTGTGCCCTTTTCTCTTCTGCCTCTATACTACTTAATTTGATGATCCCATCAGCTCCTATGGATTTAATTAGCATCTTTATACTGGTGATTCCCAAATCAGGCAATACCATCCTCTCCATCCTTCAGCCCGTTATGTTCATAAACCATTTTCACAATTGTGTTCCTTGTGACTCTCACAACAGTCCTCCATTTGGAGGGCAGGGCAGGAATTATTTCCATTCTATAGATGACAGAATTGGAGAGGTGAACTGACAAAGGTATACAACTAGTAAGTAAGAGAACTGGGAATAAAATCAAGTTCTTTTGACTACTGATTTTTGTCTTTCTCTCCCCAATCTTCCCTGAATCTTTCCTTTGTTATTCTCCTCTTCTCTCTGAAATGTACTAGACTAGAGCTGGCAGGGGAAGGGAGTGAGAAGGAGGACGATCAAAGCAAATGCAATGGAGAAGAGACAGAAGATTCATTCATTCTCTTTACCTTGATATTCCAGCTTAAATCCTGGACGGTTCTGCGAGTGGTCACTGTGAAAATAAACTGTTGTCTCATGGGATGTTGAAAGCAGGGAGCCTGGCAAATCGTTCCCGCTGAACTTTCCAATCACATGGCTCGTTTCATAGGGACCGTTCCGAATTTCAATGAAGTCATGGTTGGGCTCAGTGGAGAAGTTCAAGAACTGTATATGTGCTCCTAAAAAAGGAATCATCGGTAGATAAACTCAGAGGCTCTTTAGTCATTTTTCAAAATCCTGCTCTAATCCACCTAAGTTCTGTTCTCTTTTCCTGATTAATGCAAGTGTCACGACCCACAGGAGTATCATGCCCATTGATCACTAGCCTAGATTCTCTCATTCCCAAGCACCTTGACATCCGCTGTTCACATCTATATTCCAGGTTTGTTGCCTTCTCTCCAGGCACCTTTCCTTTCCCGTCTGATGCGGATAAGGTACTGCATTTCCCCGTGGCAACCCTCACAACCTTAAATGCTGATATAACTATATTCGGCAACAGGGACCCAGGGCTTTAAACACCCCAATCATCATTTCAGGCAAGGGATGCCCAACTGTGCATGTACCCTACTCTGCATCCCACATTCAGAGAACCAGCTTCACATGCCATAGCCTAGAAGCTCCCATAAAAGCAGTATCTAAATGAGTCACCTATTCCCTCGAGGAATTTCCAAAAGCCCTGAGAAATCCACACCAGAAATCCAGTGCCCTTCAACTGGCTAAGGATTCTGCATCTAAGCAAATACTCTTGTGGACATACCCAATATACTGACTGTCACATACTAATAAGAGAAAAGCAACATTCACTAAGTTTACATAGTCTTTGCTTCCAAATATTTAATTCTGCCCTCATTAATCAACTACAAAATCCAAGGCTGGTTTTAAACTACTGCTACACTAGTGTATGAAAAGGACCATCAGGGAAGCAGTCAGAAGCTTCTTTTATATGCATGAGGCGATAATTACTCACACTGTGGGAAGTACAAGTCCTCTTCAGCTCAGCATAATGTTGTTATATACAAAACTAATCAGCAGATAGTGTTCAGTCTATTCAAGGTAATTCAACAAATATTTACTAAGTATTGGCTACACAAAGACAACAATCTGACTTTTGGTAAGTATGGAGAACAGGAAGACAATTTTTAAATGCTTTATTGGTACCTTTTACTTTTAAGTCAGGTCATTCCTGATATGACCCCTTATAACACAGATAATAGTTAAACAAAGCTAGAAAAAGAAACCAGCTTCAGATATCTGTAGTTCTTAAGTGTATTCATCATTTGTTTGCTGAGGCAAAGATGGATTTTTACAACTAAAACACATTCAATCTCCTTTCAGCATTGCTTTGTTTATATTACTGCCGTCATATATGTAAATTATTTTCCTGGTTATGCTTACTTCACTCTGAATCAGTTCATGAGTCTTTCAATACTTCTCTGAATTCTTATTCAGTGTCTTAGAACATAACACTATTCCATGACATTCATAAACCCTTTTTAAAAAAGTTTTTTTGTTACAAAAAAAAGTGCTGCTGTGATTATTTTGGTACATATGGAACTTTTCTTTCTGTCCTTGGTCTCTTTGATGTATATGCCTAGTAGAAGTACTGTTGGGTTGAAGAGTATAAAGCAATTTGGTGACTTTTCTGCCATAATTCCAAACTGTTTACTAGAGTGGCTGAACCAATGTTCCAACAGTATCTTATTATGTTTGACTTCCAATAGTCCTCACAGTACCGATAATCTCCAGTTTTTATCACTTTAAATGGTGAGAATTTTGCAGTGGTCAATAAGTGTACAATATTTGTATTTCTGCCATAGCCAAATAACTTATCTATGCTCAAAATCCAGGCTGGCCCTCCTCCTAGATAAAGGGCCTCAAGGAACACCTTTCCATTCTCCAGGTTATCAAGGACAATTAACCACAAAATTATATATATATCACAAAATTTTAGAGTCAGAGGCCATCTAACTGCAAAAGGAATCCCCACTGAAACACCAGACAAGTGACAACATGGACTCTGACTGAGGACCTCCAATGAGGGGGAAGCCACTACATCCTCAAACAGCCAGTTCCACTTGTGGATATCTTTAATTGTTAGAAACTTTTCCCCTCGTAATAAAATTAATTTTTCCCCATTGCAATCACCTTGTATATCACTCCAGGTTTAACTGTCTGTATCTGACTAGAAAAGTCTAATCCCTTTTCCTTATAGCAGCTCTTCAAACACGTGAAGATAACTCTCATGCCTTCTCCCTTCCCTTCTCCCTTCTCAGACTTCTTTACACTAATCATCCTGGTTGCATTCCTGTGAAAGAATATTCAGTTATAGTGGTACACCAAACTAAAAACAATACTCCAGATGTGATCTGACAAGGGTGGAGTACAAAGAGATTATTTCTTCATTATGCCTTTCTTAATATAGCCTAAATCAAAAAGTCTGGCAGAAGTTAGGTCTAGATTAAGATTTCACACTAGGAAGAAGATACTTTTTGCATTTCTAGATAGGGGAAGATATTGTGACCAAACAAGAGATAGAAAGGATCACAGAAGATAAAATAGCCAATTTTTGACTATATAAAATTGAAAAAAAAATTTACACAGATCTAGTAAAATTAAAAGTAGAAGTAAAAAGTTAACTGGGGGAAAAATCTTTGCAATGAGTTTCTCTGATAAAAGTTTGATAGCCAAGATGCAAAATGAATAGACACAAATATATTGGAATGGAAGCCATTTCCCAATAGATAAGGAAGGAAAGATGCATTTATTAAGTTCCTATCTGTGTGCTAAATACTGTGTTAAGTACTTACAAATATCTCATTTGATCCTCATAACAACCCAGGAAGGTAGGTACTATTATTGTTCCCATGTTACAGTAAAGGAAACTGAGGCAAAAAAAAAAATTTAAGTGACTTGTTCAGGAGTGCATAGCTAGTGTCTAAGGTTGAATCTGAACTCAGTAGTTTCTGATTCTGGGACCAAAGTTCTATCTACCTTGTCACCTAGATGCCTCTTGATAAATGATCAAAGGATAAGGATAGGCAATTTTTAAACAAAAAAACCCAAACTAACAACATTCATATGAAGAAATGCTCCAAGTAATCAATAACTAGAGAAATGGTTATTAAAACTATGAGGGAATGCCTCATATCTATCATACTGTCATAGACTTTGAAAGAAAAGAAAGGAAAATAGCAATTGTTAAAGGGGCTTTAGAAACATAAATTCATTGATGTGCTGTTAGTGGAACTGTAAAATGGTCCAAGATTCTGGAAAGTCATTTGGAATTATGTCCCCAAAGTCACAATACTACTATTAAGCCTACATTCCAAAAAGATCAAAGAAAGAGGAAAATGACTGATATGTGCATAAATATTAAAATTTATTTTTTGTGGCAAAGAACTGAAAATAAAGCAAGTTTCCATCAATTGGGGGAATGACTGAACATATTATGATCTATAAATGTCTTACAGTAAACTATAAGAAATTACAATAGGGACAGTTTCAGAGAAACCAGAGAAGGTATATATGAATTGATGCTGAGTAAAGTGAGAAAAATAAGGAAAATAATTTGCACAGTAATAATAATATTACCAAAAAATCCCCAGCATTGACAGACTTAAGGACTACAATGACCAACACCACTCTAGAAGACTTATGAGGAATCATGTTACTCATCTCTTGACAGAGAGGTGATGGACTCAGGATGAAGAATGAAATACACATTTTTAAAGAGGGTAAATATGTGGATTTGTTTTCCTTAATTATGCTTATTTGTTTCAAGAATTTTATTTTTCATTTTTATTGGGAGGGAAGATTGAAACAGGACAGCAAAAGTAGCAATAGGATTTGCCAAAAAAAGAAGAAAAGAAAATCACTGAAGCATTTTATTTAAATGAAGAAAACAGAACTGAAGGAAGTTCAGAAAGAAAAAGAGAGGCAGGACAGCTTTGAAAGTATATGTTAAATTTATTATACGCTTTTTAAAAATCTGTATGTAATAGTTTTGCATTTTCACATAAAATTCCCTTTTTCTACTTTTTACATGGAAATATTCTTTTTCTCTTTTTTTCTGCTTATTAAATTCAAAACGTTTGAAACAGAAAAAAGGTAGCATATTGGATTTTTTATATATTTTTAAAAGGCTAGGAGTAATTAAAACAGATTTGTAATTTTCCATATTAGTCTCTTTTTATATTCTAGTTTGTAAATGGAATTCTTTTTCAGATTTCAAGTTCAGAATTTTAAAAAAATTAAAAATACTACCCAATACTGCGTTATTTTTTTTCACTGCCACAAAATAATGATCCATATTGAGCTCCCAAACCTTTTTTTAATCAAAGTGCTATCTAACCATGCCTCATTGTTTTTGTGAAGGTGATTTTGTTTTAGTAAGACTGCATTTTTTTTTTCAACTCAGGTGTAAAGCTTTAAATGTGTTCCTACTAAATAGATTTGGCCTAATGTTCTAGTCTATCTGGGTCTTTTTTGGGTATTCACTCTGTTGTGCAGTTTGTTAGCTATCTCTCCCTGGTGTCTGTCAAAGTCAAATTTGAAGAGTATTCTCTTTATTTAAGTCCTGGATAAAAATACCAAATAGTACAAGGCTATACCCAGGCCCCTGAAGCACTCTATGGGAGACCTCCTGCCAAGGTGACTCTGAACAATTAACTACCATATTTTTGAATCCAAACATCCAGTTACAAATCCCCCTAACAGTCCTATTTACTAAGCTTACATATCTCCACCTATTCCATAGGAAGAATATGAGATAACTAATTTTAGGCTTTGCTACAATCTGACTAAATTTATCTACAGTATCCGATCTACCAATTTAAACTTTGTTTAAAAAGGAAATAAGGTTAGTTGGAAATGAATTGTTCTTTATGTTCGTTGTGAAATTATGCTGAGATCTCCACTTACTTTTTCTAGATATTTATTAACCATCTTAACGCCTTTCTAGATTTTCCCAAAGTAAAGATTGATAGCCTATAGTTTATACTCTCTCTTCTTCTAATTTCAAAATGGCAGTTGCTCTTCTCCAATCTTGTGATACTTCTCCCATTCTTCCAATGGCCTTTCCAGATCATCAGCAATGGGCTCATCAATCACCTCTATCAGTTCTTTCTTAGGATCACAGATTTAAAGCAAGAAGGGGGGATGGAGCACTGGTATCAAACTTAAATAGAAACTAGGGCCACTAAAAAAATGGTAAGGATCTCTGTGGAATGCATGTTGACTTAGTTTTACAATGTAATATTATTTATGTTTAACCGTATTTTTTTCACATTAAATATTTCCCAATTACAGACAGACAGTTATCACTTTATGTAAGTGGACCATTCTACAAACCTCTACATAAAGCAGTTTTTATGTAATTCAAATTTGTGAAAGTGGGGTAAGGAAGAAGGGATGAAGAGAAACAGAAAGGGGGCTGCTTGCTGTAGAGAGATGGGGCTGGCACATAGTTCAAGGACACATGCAGTCCAGGGACAAAGAAGTGAGAGCAGGTAGAGGAACATCCACGAGCTGGGCTAGCCACATGAGGGCCTAGCCAAATCTGAGAGGAATAACACACATGGTTTAGAGGATATCTAATCGAACCCAAACATTTACAAAGGATGTAGCTCATCTGGTCTACGTGACATGATCAATTTAGGCACTCTGTTACAATTTTCTTACATTTATTATCTAGGGTACCAATGCCCTATTAGCCAATTTCATTCAATTCTTATCCATCTTAATGTAATTTTTCTTGTAAGAGAAAATAAACAAGTTAAGAACCAAGCAACTCTGCTTTCTCTCTCTGTTGTCAGTGATCATTCACATTAACACTTGGCAGTAAGCCTGTCACTTCTTTGACTGTCTCTTTTCCTCAGTATAGCTAAAAACAAACAAAAATTCTTTTTGTTGTTGTTGCTGCTGTCCTTAGATTTACTCACTGGCTTCAGCTCATTCTGAGATGTTACACAACATCCTTTTTGTGCTCACCCTATTACCTACCTTTGCTTCTATAGAAAATATAAAAATAATCAAACTAACTGAAAGTTATACTCAAAAAAAAGAATCTTGATACAATAATACAAGAAATGATTAAAGAAAATTGTCCTGAAGCATTAGAACAAGGGGGAAAGTAGAAATAGAAAAAATCCATCAATCACCACTTAAAAGACATCCTATGAGGAAAACTCATAGGAATATCGTAGTAAAATTCCAAAACCCTTAACTCAAGGAAAAAATATTAAAAGCATCAAGATTAAAACAATTTAAATATTATGGTGTCACAATTAGAATTACACAAGACCTAGAAGCAGAGACATTAAAGGACCACAAGTCTTGGAACAGAACATATTGAAGAGCAAAAGAACTGGGGCTCCAGCCTGCAAAGTTAAATATTATCTTGAATGAAAAAACAAAACAAAACAAAAACGGACATTTGATAAACTCTCAGACTTTCATGATGTTGTTAAAAAGAATCCTGAACTTAATAGACAATTCAACATATAAGAACCAATATAAATATAAGGTACATAACAGACTGATTATAAGGGATCTAAAATGAATGACTATTTACTTTTTTTATATGTAAAATATATGTCTAAGATTCTTATTAATAATTGGGTAGTTCATAAGAAAATTGGGGTAATTCTGAGTTTGATGTGAATTAAAAAAGTAAAACCATTTAGGAATAGCTTAAAAATTATTTTATACAAATGAGGTGCAAGAGAAAGAGTTGATACACAGGAATTAGATGGGAGAGGAGGGCTGATAGTTCTGGTAACCTATTTTCATTGGGAATGAGTTTAAGAGGGAAAAATACATATATATTTAAAAGATTACAAAAGTCTTCTAAATTCAGAAGAAATAAAATAGTAGGTATATAGGGACGAGAGAGAAGACAAGGCAGGGATTTTTAGAGGGGAGGGTGAAGGAATAGGTAAATAGCAGTATAGAAGGGTGGTTAGATTTATGCAAATGGAAGGATAGGGGAGGGATGCTTAGAGGGGGGTAGACAAACCAGAGCACGGCAACGTAGTGGGTAAAAGTAAGGTAGAGGAGGCAGGAGGGATAGGAAACAAGAGATACACACAAACATAAAAACAAAGATCAGGAGTAGAATAGGTTTGGGAAAGTATATGTCTATATATGCATATATATGTATGTATGTATTCATGTATTCGTGTATGTATATATCTATAGCTATGGAGAAACATCTAAACTTTATTGTAGCCTTCCAGAGTGAGGTGGGGGAGGGTATGCATATATTTATAGTTATAGAGAAACATACCTAAACTTTGCGTGGCCTTCTGGGGGGGAGGGGAAAAAAAGAACAAAGTAAAAAAGTGCACAGCAGAGAACAAAAGAAAACACAAGGGAGCAGAGAAAAGATGTACAGTTCTCAATACAATGAGTATTATTCATCATACAGGCTTTCTTGAAATGAAAATTTATTGTTACATATTTTGAATCCTCTCTTATGCTCCACTATGTACACGGCATGCTTTTTTTCTAACTTTGTATTTAAGTTCCAACATTTAATTTTATGATATGTTTTTGTCTCTTTTCTCCGCTCTCTATTTATGTTCTGACATTTGAGCCTAAAATAAAATTTTGAGGAAAAAAACCCAACTCTTTTCTTTGCCTCCCGCAAGGAGAGTAATTAGCACACTTAGTTACAACTTCCTAGTCTATTGGTGATGCTACCCCAGTAATAGTTATGGCCAACAAACTCAGAGGCAGTCAACGTAGTAACCAAAGAAAATACTTTTTTAGATTATATATACTCACTTGTAAAATACTGGAGAGGAGCATAGTGAAATTACGAGCAGTGTTAACACATAAAATATTGTAAAGCAGTAAGTAAGAGAAACAAACCTGCAAAAAGCCTAGTAAAACATCTAAGCAAATCAATATTCTAAACATCTAGGGGAAAAACACGGACTTCAAAATTACCTTAAAAATGACCCAAGAAAATATCAGTAACTACCTTCTAATCTGCCTGTTTTCTAAGCTCTACCAAAACTTTGTAAGAATAATCTACATGTGCATAAAGGGTATTCTTGATGAAAGCATGGAAAGGAAACAGAAAGGATTCCCCCAACATTATTTTGAGATCTTTTTTCCTGACATCAAGCCTGTTTGCCTCTTTGCCACTTCCACCCATTGCTACTACTTGTAATCTCTAGGGCTGAACCAAACAAATTTAATTCTAATTTCTCATGAAAATCTTTTAAAACTTAAAGACAACTATCTAGCTTCCCTGAGTATTCTCTTTTCCAGTTCATATGAAATATAGTTCATAGGATCTTAGATTTAGAACTGGAAAGGACCTTGAAAATCATGGATTCCAAACTCCTCATTTTACAGATGAAGAAACTAAAGCTTGAAGAAGTTAAATGACTTTACCAGGATATTTTAACTGATTCTTCCATGACACAGTCAAGGTACTTTACATTTTGGCTGTACTCCTCTGAACATTCTCCATCCAGATGCTCAATGATCCACTTAACCTGTGATACCTATAATTCAACCCCATATTCCAGATATGGTTGGACCATAACAAGTGTACAGCAGAACAATTTCCTTCAGCATGAAGAAAACATATTGGATTTACATTCAGAGGACTTGAGCTCAAATCTCCATTCTGGTCTTCAATTGATACCTTTGTGAACTTGGGAAAGTTATTTACCTCTCTGGAATTTATATACTTCATATATAAGATTAAAAGATTAAACTTCCAGATCTAAATGTATGCTCTTTATTCCTGGAATCTATCCCTTTCAATGTAGTTTGAAGTCACATTAGCTCTTCAAGCTACCATATTATACTGTTGACTCACATTGAGTTTTCAGTCCAATGAAATCCCTATGTTGATAATAAGAAGCATCTGAATCTATTCAGCAAAATGTCACCTTAAGGTCTCCCCTATGACAAAATATATTCAATTCATATAACAAAATTATATAAGATTCCTTGAAAAATGTAACAAAAAAAATTTGTTTTCTGATCTCCTGATTAGCACTTTAAGTCTTCTGGAAGAGGAGATAATTAAAGATATAGGCTAATTCTCCACATGGAGAAGAAAAGAAAAAATAAATGACGCACATCTGTTGCTCAGACCATAGCTCACAGTTAGATGGACAACTTATAAAGGTCATTCATATCTATCATACGTAATATAAATGAGGAATAAACTGGACCCAGGATTAAACAAAAAGAGGGAAGGCTGATTTCATGTAATTGAAAAATTCTTGCAAATAACCACCCTAAACTTCTCTCAGAAACAAAGTCATCTTTTAAATTTAAATGTTCTTCTATTGTTATTATGTGGCTAAAATGTCATCCTAATACAAAAGCTAGGTTCTGAGTGTTACATTCACATACTCTCATGAGATCAATAATTTAAGTTATACATCACTGTAATGGTAAGAAAATTGGAAGATCTTCTCTGTCTCTTAATGGGCCTCACTTGGAGCCCAACAAGAGAAGATTGCTTAGGAGAGGCTTGTTTTTCAGGAAGGGCTACACCTTTTGTAACTTTGTAATTGGGCAGTGGGTCACAAAGGTTGTAATTTCCTTTGTCCCTAAAGAAGGGTGTGTGTATGTGTGTGTGTGTGTACATATGTATATGTGTGTGTCTATTTGTGTATACACGTACATATATACATACACCAAATATATATATTTGGCCAGATGAGACTCTGAGTAGTTGTTGAGCCCAACAGTTTTGAAAGCTCAGATGTTGGTGCTTCTCCCTCTGGTAACTATGTATGTATGTGATGGTCAGACAGCTGGAAGCCCTGTTTGTCTGCTGAATTGTGTTATTTTCTCTGTCTGTATTTTTTGTCTGCTTGTAATTTCTGTTTGTATTTTGTGAAGTTCAGGGTGCTGACTTTTTCCCCTGAACTAAGTGAATGATATATATGTTTGATTAAGATTTCTAACCCCTTTTGAGTTGCTTTCCTTTAGAAAAGCAGATCTCAGAACCTGTGCCAGCAGCCATCCTGGGTACGTTAGGGTGCTTGTTGTTACAGTCACCTAAATAGTAACATAATATCTCATCATCAACTTCACTCTAAAATTTCATTAAGAAAAATAATCAAGTTTACAGGAAAATATTTCCACAGAATGCTTTCCTAAGTACATGATTAAATATATAGGCACACTCTTTTCCATGTGAGAATACAAAAGTGACATATATAAGTGTATTGCATGGTCCTATGTTCATGTGTTATTCTCTCTATGTGTATGTACTTTATCCTCTGTAGATAGAGGGACACTACAGTTCATGTGGATAGATAGGTTGATATATCGATAGACAGATGAGATATAGAGATATGGAAATATATGTACAGACAGGTGTATGTGTGTGTGTGTATGTGTATTCTTGCCTCTGAGTATATACACCTTCACTAAAGTCCTGCCTTGGTGACTCATTGTGGCACTAAGGTGACCCTGGGTTCTTTAAAGGGTATGCAAGTGGACTTCTAAAAAGGTTAATAAACTGTGAAGTCTTTAAGCATGGGCCTAGGGTCTGACTACATATGATCACGTAAGGGCCAGACTATATAAGGGGGAGAGGCTGATCAAAAAGAAAGGCATAAGATGATAATCTCTTCAGCCATAACAACTTTCAAAGACTATCTAAGTCATGGCAGGGCTATGATACTGGCTATGTGCCAGTAATGGAAATATGTATAACGCTGAAGACACAGATTCATCTGAAAGACTGAGGTATGAACATACATCTATATTTGTGCAGGCATATATAAGCATATAGTTGTATATTTGTGTTCTCATCTGTGTTTTTTTCACATATGTATAAATGGCAGGGTGCGTGTATCTACTTAAAGATACAGGTATACTCTCTCCTGCGTGCTTGAACATGAAAGGATCTGTGAATATACACACACACAGATGTCTGAATATATTTTCTTCTACGTGTGGACAGATACATATGTGTGAGCAAGAAAGAGTTAACCATTTTAATTTTTCTCTATGAAGAAATATGTACTGATACCTTCTTCACATGATACACTAGTTAAGGCATAGAAAAGGATATTGAAAGGCTGTAAAAGAATAGAGTTTGCCAAAACCTTCCATAACTAGGGTGCCAAGTTCACTAAATATAAAAGGTATCAGACTCCTTAGATACTTATGGGCATTGATAACAGGATTTAGCACAAGATTCATTTAAGGTTATAGAAGAATGACCAGAATGAAGACAGAAAACACTCAGTGAGCATAATGCTATCTCATATTTATTGTTCATGTTCTGTCACTGATACAACTTTCAACATTAACTGTAGTTGTTGGTTGACTAGCACAGTTAAGAGGCAGGTTTGAGTTTGAAAAATGCACTGGTAAGAGTCAAGAATCAATTCTCTATCTAACTGAAGGACATTGCTTCATTTCAAGGAATAAGAATTCAATTGAGAGTTGGCTATGAATAGTATTAGAAGAATGAAGGCAAGCAAAGGTCAAAATTTTCAAAGAGGAGAAAGTGGATCCTTTAAACTATATGGCAGGGCGCTTGATGCCAGTCCAGGCAGAATTCTAACATTAAAGAGATGTTTTGTAAGCACTGAGGCAGTGGCAAGCATAAGAACCAGCATGGTTCATCAATAAAATTTTATGCCAGACTAATACCATTTTTTTCCTGTCGATAATACTAGACATGTATTTTTAACAATATAAATAGAATATACACTTTGTGTGGGCAGTCATGGTCTCATTTTTGTCTTTATATTCTCAGTAACATGCCTACTACATAGAAGGTACTTAACAAATGTTTGTCCACTGATTTTTTAACTGACTCAGTCAGGCATTGACAGATCCTCTCATGATATATTTTTCAATAATGCAAAACTTTTTCAACTGGGCAAAAGCTGACTTAGGCAGATTTGGAATTTGCTGAATGATTAGGACTAATTAATGATTATTTGATTAATGTTAACCTGGTGAGGGATAAAGTGCCCAAAGGGTGTGGCTCTGTCTTTATTTGATTTGATATTTTATCAGTCACTTGGATTAAAGTATAGATAATATGCTTATCAAAATTTGTTCTTCAGTCATTTTCAGTCATGTCTTTGTGACTCCATTTGGGGTTTTCTTAGCAAAGATACTGGAGTGATTTGCCATTTTCTTCTCCAGCTCATTTTAATGATGAAGAAAATGAAACAAACAGGATTAAGCAACTTGCCCTGGGTTACATAGCTAGTAAGTGCCTAAAGCCACATTTGAACTTACAAAGATAAGTCTCCCTGACTCCAGCACCAACATTCTATCCAGTGCACCACCTAACTGTCCCAAATTACTTATCAAATTTACTATTTGTTATTTTAAAAATTACCAAAATTACTAATGAATAAAACTGAAAGGTTTGTCTAACATGCTAGATGGCAGAATCAGGATCAAAAAGGATTTCAGGAGTTTAGAACAATGAACCTAATCTAATAAAATAAAAGTCAACTTTAGTATAGGTTGTAAAGATTTGATTAGACAACAGTTCATGAGAAGAAACTGAAGGTTTTAATAGATTGCAAATTCAGTGTAAGTCAACATCATGAAAAAGGAGTAACATAGCACAATAGGTGGATCCCTCATGGCAAATTTATGGGAAGGCATGGGTAAGAGTAGCATAGGATGCAATGACATGGATGGACTATGACCTGTATCATTCGAAGAATCATCAGCATCAATGAAATCACAGATTTCTACAAGAAAAAAAAATAGTAACTGACATTTACATAGCATTTTATGATTTGAAAGAATCTTTACATGTGGGGTTTTTTTTTTGAGCTTTAAAACTACTCTGTGAAATAGATACTTCAAATATTATTCCACTTTTACAGAAAAAGACAGTGAAGTTCAGGGAAGTTAAATGACTGACTCATAGTCATACATTTAACCAGGGCCACCGATGACATCTCTCCTAATTCTAAATCCAGCACTCTTTCTTCTATAAATGCTGCCTCAAGATTATCTCCATGTCAACCATGTTGATTTTGAGGTCTCAAATGGAAATCTAGATGGAAGTATCCATGTTGCAGATGCAGGACTTGAGATCAGACAAGAGATTCTGGATGGACATATAGATCTGGGAGGCATTTGTGTAGAGATGACAATGGTCCACCCGGGAAAAGAGAAGATTCCAAAAGAGAATATACAGAGAAAAGGGATCAAGACTAAATCTTGGGGAAAGTCCATTTTATAGAGTGAGAGATGGATGACTGACTCCACAAAAAATATTGAGGATGATTAGTCAATGGTCTTTTTGGAGGGAGGAGACGGAATCAATTATCAGCCTTCCACCTGTCTCCTCACTCATCTGACAATTAATTGAGAAAAGGAGAAGAAAAAAAAAAAACAACAGTCAAGTAAAACAACCCCACACAGGAACCATGTCCGAAAAAGCATACCACATGTCTATTACCACTCTGTTAAGAGTAGGTAACATGCTTCATCAAAGCTCTGCTGAAGAACTGCTTTCATCAGAGTCAAGTCTTTCAAAGCTGGTTTTTCTTTACAAAGTTGTTTTCCATATACAAATTGTTCTGCTCACTTCACTTTCTTTAAATTCATCCTGCCCAGGTTTCTCTGAAACAATCTCTTTTATCATTTCTTAGAGTGTAATAATATTTCATTATATTCATACACCTTAATTTGTTCAGTTTTCCCTCAATCGTCTAAATCACAATCTAAGGCATCCACATAAATTCTAATCCCCACAGTTCCCCTTTTTAAATTTCCTCTTCAGGATCTAGAAATTCTTTTGCTTATGATTATTCCTTTTACATATCATCCTCTCTCTTAACTCCACCCCTATTCCTGTGTTTCTCTGCTGAGTTAATTTCTACATCATATTCTTTGAGTGTGTGTGTGTGTGTGTGTGACTGAACATGTTGAATGGTCCTTTGTACATTTCAGATAAAAGGTTCATATGATAATGTTCTCTCCATCCTTTTCCTCTTTTCCAGTTCTCATGCTCTCCAATTATGAGAAATAATAAGTTCCACATTCTTCTTCCTTTTATCTCCTTTCTCTTTACCTTCTTTAAACCCTCAAAATAAAACCAATCTATCCTCAAGACTTCTGGTTTTCTTACTTATCTCTCTCAATACTCTTTGAAGATATGATAGTTCTGAAGGGACACTTGTTTTTTCTTCCCTTATTAGAACATTATTAATATTTCATCATCAAACAACTCCTTCTAACTACTGAAATAAATTTCTTGGTTTTTCTGTACTTGTATGTTTATATTTCAAAGTTCCTATATTTTTCCTCAGAATTACTTGAAAGTTCTCTCCTATTTCATTAAAAATCCACTTTTTTCTTCTTCTGAGGATTATACTCAGCTTTGCAGGGTAAGTTATTCTTGGTTGGAGGCCTGTATCTTTTCCCTTTTGGAATATTGTATTCAAGATCTTTTCTTATGTTTTAATAGAAGTTGCCATATATTGTATAATTCTGACTTTAGTTTGTTAGAAACTGAAGATTCAGATTTCTGGATGCTTGCAGTATTTTTTCCTTAGATGTAGGAATTCTGGATTTTTGCTGTAACCTTCCTTGGATTTTTCCACTGAGGGTTCCTTTCAGGAGGTGATTTGTAGATTCTATCTTTACTTTGCTTTCTGGTTCCCAGAGAACTGGGAAATTTTATTTATGGTTTCCAGAAATATAGTGACAAAGGTTTTTTAATCACAGTTTTCAGAGATTCCAGTGACTCTTAAATTATCTCTCCTGCTTTCCAGTATAGTGTTTTTATATCATAGCTTATATTTCCTTCTATTTTTTCAATCTTTTGGTTTTGTTCTAATGTGTATATATACATACACACACATGTATACATTTTATATATACACACATATATATATGCATATATAGCTGTTTCATGGATTGTCATAGATTTCTGTTTGATCTATTCTAGTCTACAGAAAGTATGTTTCTTATGGGTTTTTATCACTTTCTCTTTGTAAGTTACTTATTCTCCTCCTAAAGCTTTTACTCAAAGCTTTTATTTCATTTTTATTTCTGACTTCATTTCTTCATGCATTTCTTGTGGAAAATCCATTTTTTCCTTTGAGTCTCCACTTGCAGTTGTTATGGCGTTAGGTTTGTAATAATTTTTGATTCAGTATGATGTTTTCAATGATTTTCTCATCTCTCCAACTTTGGTTCCTGAATTAGGGCTTTGAGCCATAACCAAACTCCATACCCTAACACACTTTTAGATGAGGTGATTGGCCCTGCTTGTTCTTGCCTAAATGTCTGGGGTTCTTGTCATGACCTCCACTTCTCAGGCTTAGGCCCCTCTGGATCCATGAGGTGTAGAATACTACATCTCCAGGGCTCTCTCTGGCATCTCAGGACACAGTGTTAAGAGACCTCAGAGCCTCTGGGCTATTTTGCTCTGTATCACTGATCAGCACCATGGTAGTTGTTTCCTGCTGCTGTTCCCCAGGGCTTTCAAGGTCCTCACCCTGAGGCTTTCCGAGGGAGGCCTTCCACTCTTACTGTTTCTGGATATAGAGCTTGGCAGACTACATATATCCAGTCTCCGGTTGCTCTAGCACTCTCATTGCATAAGGGACCCCTTTCCTAATATCAGTAAGCTTCTGGTTGACTTTTTTGAGGGTAGAAGATTTTATTTACTGTAGTTTCTCAATGAATTTCCTGATCATTATTTGATCTAATGGGAATTTCAGGTTTTTGCTGGAGCCGGTATTGGGGAACTAGGTAGCCTGTCTCCAGTTTGTGAAGGTCCTGGTTCTTGGCAACAAGTCCCAGTGTTCTTTCTATTACACCACATTCCCTCTCTCAGCATTCTGCTAACTTGAATTTTCTAAGTCTATGAGTTATGCTTCTCTACTCCCAAGCAAGCATGTGGACAGTCCTATTTACAGAGTAGAAAGTATAGTTACCTGTGTCAGGGAACTTGAAAGGTCAGCCAAGAATAAACTGCTTTTCATCTCCCAGATTAGATGAGGGCAGCCTGATTGCAAAAATTGATATTGTTGCTGCAAGAATAATTCCCAGATTGACAGACCTAAAAGATTTCCTTAAGGGCAAGCCTGGGAAGAACAGATGCAAAGAGTGACAGAGTCCAAGGGTGCTCAGAAAGATCAGACACAAAGAAGATGAGCTTGTACATTTTATTGTAGTCATCTATTCTGATGAGCATTAGATAACTTAAATTGCGTGTATAAGAGCTGTAAGTGTTCCTATTTGAGCCATTTTTTTCATATTACTCTGACTGTCATCTCTAGCTGCCTTTAAAGTTAGACACAAAATACATGCTCTGTGAACGGCATGTTTGCTTGTTTAAGAGAAGGTGACACAATTTCAATATTCTCTTTGTTCTTATATAACACACCCATAAGCCATTGGCCACGAGGCTCCAAATTAAGTTCAGACTCCTTAGAATGGTATTCAAGTTTCTCTAACTTTATATATCACTGTTCCATTTCATATATGATATGCTCCAGCAAAGCTGGACTAAGTCATGGGACAAGTTTACTAAAACCTTGTCCTATAACTTTCTCCCCTTATATACATAACTCCATAGAAACTACTCTCCTCTTCCATCTCTGCATGTTTAAATGCTACCTGACCTTTAAGATCCAGTTCAAACGCAGCCTCCTCCAAGAAACCTTCCTGTTTCTATTACCCCACATTCCCTCTCTCAGCATTCTGCTAACTTGAATTTTCTAAGTCTATGAGGTATGCTTCTCTACTCCCAAACAGCGGTCAATTTTTTCTCCCTCCTCACAACTCTCACAGAACCTTAACTGTATCTCATTCATACACTTACCACATTTTATTTTATGTTATAATGATTTGTGCATATCTAGAGATAAGATGTCATGCCTTAGTTACCTAGGTATCCCCTGCATTGTCTACTACAGTTGAATCCTTCTTGATTTAATAAATAAATTATCTGTAATAGCTAGAAACAGACAGTTCTGTGAATGAGAGCATGCAGTTCCCTTGTTCCATGTAGTCTGCTCCTAAAACAATCTAAATGTCATTCATCGATCAGGGGAAAGACATCGAGTGGTACAACTGGCTGCCAGCAAGCTAACCAGCTGCCTACTGCCCCATCTAAACACACAGTGGGTCATATTGTTTGAATAAAATATTTAAAGAAGAGCCAAAAAGTATCCTCAATGAAATCCTATGTGATCACAGTTTCTAATGCTGTATCTGCCTCCAACATAGGACTTGCTGAAATGAACTTCTATTTATGTTACAATAAGTTGATTAATATCTATGTACGTGCACCATCAAGCACAACCATCCCAAAACAAAAGACCTTAGTGTTAGTAAAAATTCTTGCTACATATCCCTGGTTCTATAGTTCTTTCTAGTTCTTCCTATTTCTCATCCTAGTTCTTCCAGGATGAGAGAATTTTTTTTGGTTGCCCTTGTTGGGATTCTTCTGTATAAGTTTAGCTTTTTTGTTTTAAATGTTCATCTTCCCCTGTTCCTTAAATTAAGTTCATGATAATCAGCAAGATGGTTTATCATCTTTTTTTGATTGTGAGACCCTTCACAATATAGTCCTATATAAAATAGTGTGTACTACTGAAAGAAATCCTTATAGATAAAGTCGAGTCGGACAATATAAAAGAAAGAAGATAAGAAAACTGGACTTGAAATCAAGAGACCTGAACTCAAATCCTGCCTCAGACATTTACTAGCTATATGATCATATAGTAAGTCCCTGAAAGGTCGATTTAAGAGTCTTAGTTTGCTCATATTACATATACATGCATATATACATATATATGAATTTTACTCAGTATATTTTAATACAATAACAGCTTCAAATAAAAATATCCTTAAACAACTTTGTCTCAATGGCTCATTTTTATTACATCTAAATATTTTAGGATTTGGAAGAAATTTCTTTTGTCTTATGATTGGAGGTATAATATATGGATTTGACTAAACTGCTATTCATGAAATGTCAATAAATATTTATTAGGCACAGATTATATATACATTTCTGTGCTTTGTGCTTGAGATAGAACAATAGTTTTAACACTGGCTCTATTCTTGATAGTCTTAAAATCTGGGGGGCCACAAATGAGGGAAGAAGAATACAAAAGTAACTATTGTACAAGATTGACATAAGCACAAAGGACAGGTGTGGGCAAAGTACATTGAACATTTTTTAGGAGAGAGAGACCCATTTCATATAATTTTTTTGGGAAACAGCCCTTAAATTGGACCTTAAAGAAAAAGAACTTCAACGGGTAGAAATAAGGAGAGAGTATGTTCTAGGGAAAGGGGATGGCTTGTCTGAATGACGTGGTAGGAGAATATAGAACGACAATGGGAAACCATGTTCTAGTTTGGCTGGAACACAGAGTGCATTAATGGAGAATAGTGGGGTTAAACTGGTTAAATGTTGAAGAATCAAACAGTGGAGGACCTTAAATGATAGGCTAAGGAATCAATATTTTATCCTATTGCAAATCTGTAAATTATTAAGATAATTTTGGCAGTTATGTAAAGGCTGGATTATAGAGGGCAGAAATTTAACAGAGGTTGACTAATTAGGAGGCTATTGCAATAGTTCAAGTGACAGGTGATAAGGGCCTGAACTAGAATGGTGGCAATAGGAACAGAAAGGAAGGAACCTATGTGAGCAAAATTGTAATGTAAATACGTAATATTCTCTGTGGGAGATGTGATCGTGATATTGGTCACTCTGAAGAAGTGGGTGGACTGTCTAGTTGACTCAAGCAGAGTCTTATTAAAGGAGCAGTATTATGGCTGATAGAAGCTCTGACTCTGCAATTTGATGAGAGAAGCCAGTAGCAGCATGAGGCTTTATGGAAATGTGGAAATGTGTGGGGACTAATTAGCAGGGTGGCTGCATGAAGACCTCACTTCTAGGGGCAAGATGTCACCTCTATATGGCAGCAGCTATTTTAGCCCAGGAAGCAAAAACTTGGCTCTGGTTTGTAAGTTCAGAATAAGAAGACTGTAGGATAAAAATACTGGGCTCTACAAATCCATTATTTTGTATTCTAAATTAAACATTTGATACTCATTCCCCCTTTCTCTGAATTGCTGGTGAAAATCTTTTTGAAAACCCTTCTTCCTTCTGTTGCTGGATGAGTTCACAACAAGTGGGGAACAGCTAGATGACACAGTGGACAGAGTGCTGGCCTTGGAGTCAGGAAGACTCATTTTTTTGAGTTCAATTCTGGCCTCAGACATTTATTATCTGGTGATCCTGGGCAAGTTATTTAACCCTGTTTGTCTTGAGGAAACTATGTTTCCTCATCTGTAAAATGAGCTGGAGAAGGAAATGGCAAACCGCTCCAGTATCTCTGCCAAAAAAACCCCAAATATGGTCACAAAGAGTAGGACATGACTGAAACACCTGACAACAACAACAATGAAGTAAAGGGATAAGCACTGGGAACAGACTAGCACCGGTGGCAGGGATAAGAGGGAACTGAACAGGATTATACTCCTACAGCTTTGAGAGAGACACGATAGTATAGCAGAAACAGTGCTGGATTTGGAGTCAAGAGATACCTGAATTCCAGTGTAGCCTCCAACACTGACTAGCTTTGTGTCCATACGTAAGTAATTTAACTTCTTACCAATTTTCTCTTTTCTACAATAAAGGTAATAACACTTGTGTATTTGTGTCTCATGGGGCTTTGGGGAAAAATCAAATAACAAGATTCATGTGAAGTGCTTTGTGAAGCTCTTAGTTCTCTCTCTATAGGTCGGCAGTTATTATTCTTTTGAGGGTTCAAGCCAGTAATGTTAGTGTTTATAGTCACAGAGGATATGAGCTTCATGGGGGATTTCTGAGCTTGTCCTGTCTTCAATAGCATTTACCTTCTAAGCTAGAAGCATGGGGAGTCAAAGAAGTTGAAGTATTTCCTGTTTGAACTTTTACAGGGTTTCTGGATTTTAGTTTCTTTTAAAATCATTTCCACATAAGAAACATTGAAAGATAAGGTTATACTTTGCAATACATAGAGCTTATTTAATTTATAGTATATTTAAATTGGTTCAGTATGACCCAGACCCTGAGCAGGAAGGAGAGTCAAAAGATATGTGATAATGCTTGGAACTCTCTGGAGATACTTTAGAAGTCAGGAGCCAAGAGATTATCCAAACAACCGGACTCATTTACACCCCATCTAGGACATTCTAAATGTAACTTTCTGTATTCTAACATCAGGGTGAGAGGCTGAAGTGTAGCCCTCTCTCAGTTATCCAAGTGGTAGAGTACTATGGCAAAATTTTGAACCTAGGGGTCACCTCTCCATTTTACCCAAGCACCCAACATAATCTACCTTATTCTCCAACTGCTGTGCATATACAGAGAATGTAAACTCATTTCTATATTACCCCTGGAGGGTAGTCATAATTAGATAAATTTAATACCACACTGGTGAATATGTATATGTACAGATATAGAAATAGAATTCTGAAACCAAACAAAAGCAGATTCAGGACAATTCTTGCTATAAAGTCACTCCAACAAGATGGATAATTAAGAGTAAACTGTAATTTGATAACTGTCTCTTCTTTCTCTTTCCTGGGACCATGACAGGGATTGGAGCCATCTCTCATTTATCATTTTCCCATATCTCCTGTCTTCTGAGAGTGAAGTATGAAACAGTTACAAGGCACTCAGCCTCTGCCAGCAGTCAAGTGTAATGGGAGGGACAAGTAGACTTTTTGAAATTTAGAGTCTACAGTTTCTTTTGTTTCTACAAACTGTTCAGGGTCCCATGTATAACAAGACACACTCAAGTTGGTTTCCTCAAAATCACACCTGATTTTTCCTATCTCCATATCTTTTGTTCAAACCATTCTCCAATTCAAAATGCTTTAGCCTCTCCCTTCTGCCCTAACCAAGCTCACATGAATTCTATACTATCTCCCAGAGCCTCACTCTCCTATGACTTCCTATAGCAAGTACTATCTGTGCATTTATTACATATCACTTTGTATTTTCTGTTTCACATATATTAAGTATGTTATCTCCCATATTAGAATGCAAGTTCCTTGAGAGCAGGGACTTTTCTGACTTTATTTAGTAAGTGTTTAAGGTTTGTTGATTAATTGATATCACTATTTCTAAGGATATTCTTCTTCCCATGTTTCCCACATTTAGCACAAGGATGAAAAAATAATAAGCTACCATTAAAGACTTGTTAAATAATATGGCAGCTACCAAAACTTGGATTTTGTTATTTTTCATGATTTGATTCTTGTTCCCTCAGACCCTAAATTTTCTGCCTAGGGATTTCAGTTGGCTTTACTGAAGTTCCAAAACCAGAAGGAATTACCTAATTCACAGAAAGGTGATATATATATATATATATGTAAAATATGCTGCCTGGAACCTATTACTAAACTACGAGTTCCCTAAGAGCTGGAGCCATGTCTTCTCTAAACTATTCTACTTCTCCTCATGCAAAAATCAACACTCTTCAATAAGTCTATAATTAACAGTTACTGAATTCAGTTTGGGAGAGAAAACTCTTCACTGCACCCTATTTTTGCCCCTAGCACCTTTTAAAACATCTTTAACCATCAAAATGCACCACTTCTCAGCTTTGGTACAAGTCGCAAATTGTCTATTTTCCTTCCGTTGGCTAAAGAAATATATCTAGTTAGAAACTCTGATCCTTTCTTGGTGAATGAGACCAATTCTACACATTGCCCAAGCACTGGATCTTTCCATATAGAATGATACTGAATCATATACCATCACAACTTAAGGCTCATCTCAAAAAGATAAATGCTATTTTAAAGATGTATCTCTGCATTATTTTAGATTCCAAGTTTCTTGATGTTAGGTCTTTTCTCAATCAGTCCCTGGATTTCTTAAAACATTTCAATGTTTTTCAAAACACATTCATGTCTATACTTTCATTTTGCTCTGATAACAATTTTTCATGAGGCAGATGGAACAAGGATTATTTTCCCACTTAACAGATAAGCAAACATGCCCAAAGATTTGCCCAAAGTCACAGAAGGACATATGCAGAGCTGGGACTTGAAACCAGACTTCTTGGTAACCTTTCCAGGGTTCTGAACATAAGAGACACAGTCTCCTTGTGGCCATAAAACTTACCAAAGCCCACAGGTAACGTTATCCTCCAAGAGCAATCCATGTTGCTGGGGTAGTTTCCTGGAAATCCAGGGCTCAGGATAACCCCTTCCATCTCCTCAACAGTTCCCCCACATTGAGCTGTGAAAATATAACAGAGGAAGAAGTATTAATGAGAAGTGGGAACACATTAACTAACCATGAGGAGCTTTAGTCTTGGCAAGCACTAAATAAATCTGCTAAGGAAGAAAGTATTGATGCCATTATAGTGATCTGGTAGGACGACTTGTGCAACACTGTGCTATCAGAACAGCCCTCCTGTCACTTACAATTCTACTTCCTTCTAAGCTAGAAGCATGGGGAGTAAAAGAAGTCAAAGTATTTCCTATTTGATTTGCTCAGATTGAGCAAAAAAGAACCAGTAGAAACCTTGCCTTCTTCCTCAGTTTTGAATATGGAATTTCCATCACTAATGCATCTGAGTCCATTGCTCAGGTTTTTCAGTTAACATTATCTCCTAAGATTCATAAAAATACATTTAGTTCTGAATTGAATTAGATGTTAAACCTATGTGTCACATGCACATGAAAACACATACATGTTAAGAAGTCTGTCTCAGTCTGCATTACCAGAGAGTCAAATTTGTGTTAAATTATACTATTGCATATATATACATATATATGTACATATATATATATATACACACTATATTATTAGTATACTATACTATTAAAATGATGCACAGGGGTCAAGGTATATAAATAGGAAGGTTTTTAACAAATTTTAATTGATTTATTTGCTTGCTTTTAGTTTACAAGATTCAGTTCCACACTCCCTTGAGTTTCAAATTTTCTCCCCTCCCTTTCCCTCCACCCCATTGTGACATGGAATCAAGTATAGGATCTGCAAATACTTGCACATTAGACATTAGTCTGGTTGTAAAGAAGGGTTGTAACCAATGGAATGAACAATGGGAAAGAGGAAACAACACCAAACGTGGAAAAGAAAGACAGCATGTAGTTTGCTTCAGTATGCATTTAAACCCTGTTCTTTTTTTTTTCTATTCATTTTATTTTTAAAATTAATTAATTTATTTTCTTGTTTACATCATTCATTTCCACGAGATTTTGAGTTACAAATTTTCTCCCCATCTTTCCCCTACCCAACACCTCAAAACAGCCATCCCACTGTATAATCCCTTCCCCAATCTGCTCTCTCCTATG
>CM053588.1:76434833-76465435 GCA_028646515.1 Pseudochirops corinnae | reverse complement strand
CCAGTTTATCAAAGCTGGTTGTCACACATACGTTGTGTCTGTCATTGTGTACAAATTTCTCCTGGTTCTGCTCTTTTCACTTAGCATCAGTTCATATAAGCCTCTCCAGGTAAATATGAATTCCATCTGCCCCTCATTTCTTATAACACAATAGTATTCCATTTTTACATCCATATACCACAAATTGTTCATAGGCTTTTGTTTTAAAGGAAGATATGTAAACTATCAAAAGTCCTATGGAAAAAATCACTAATAGAGAAATGGAAATAAAAATAACTCTGAGGTTATAATTCACACTCAGATTATAAAAGTTTAAAGGAAAGGAAAATGATGAATATTGCTAAGACTTAAAATAAAAAAGGCACAGTAACACATGGTTGGTGGAGCCATGAACCGGTCCAGCCATTTTGTTCTATTATTGTTACAGAATAAGTTGCTTCTGTTCTGTTTGTGTCACAGGAACAATTTATTCAGTAACAGCAACAACAACAACAGTGTAAACACAACTTTGAAAGACCTGACATTTTCAATGTGGTAATCAACCATGATTCCAGAGGACAGATCATGGTGAAGAAATTTGTTTCGCTTGACACTGCATATTTGTTACAAAGGTATTATACTTTTCTTTTACAATGGGCAAGAGGAAGTGAGAGGAAGAGAAAATAATATTCTTACTAATTAAAAAAATTAAACTATGTAAAATTGTGTACTTAAGGTTCTTAATATAATTAAACAATTTAATGAATAATTATGGTATATATTCTTAATTTTGACTAGTATCATAATCCATTAATGACTTAATAAACATATGTCTAAATTATTGTTTTGGGTTTTGTTCTCAGCTAACAAAACCTAGCAGCAGTTTTGCTGCATCAAAGCGTATGCATATACTCTGCCCTCTGGGCATAGTTTCAAATTATTCTATAAAATGGTTGGATTGTTTCACAATTTCACCAACAGTTTCACATTCCCTTCAGTATTTGTGATTTTGCTTTTCTGTCATGTTAGCCAATCTGATGGGTGTGAGGTGGCACCTCAGTGTAGTTTTCATTTGTATTTCTCTAGTTACGAGCGATTTGGAGCATTTTTTCATATGACTATTGATAGCTTTGACTATTTTTGAAAACTGCCTGTTCATATCCTTTGACAATTCATCAACTGGGAAATGACTCATCAATTAACTCTTTAAAAAAAAGAATTTCAGACAAGCAAGAACAATGATTACCTAATACATTCCACCAATACATATATCTGGGGCACATTCCCCACAAAGGCAGGTAGTATGCTTGGGAACAAGTAGGTATCACAGGAACAAGAACAGGTGAAGGTGAAAGGCTGACCAAAACTGGTCAGAACTCTGGAACTTGAGCTGTTGCAGAAATGACCTGCTATCATTTCTTTGAGGCTGCTCCTCACATAATTCACCAAAGGGTGGATATAGATATACTGAACAGTGGCTCTGCTACTAAGCCAGGCTGCTGCACAGATGAACTGTGCTTCTATAGATCCTGGCTGTTCTGCTGCTGCTTTGCTGCTTAGCAAAAAAGATCTCTTGTAGCTGACTGCTTTGCTCCTCCAGTGGGCTAGCCCCTATGCACTAAGTTTGGCACATCTTCTACCCAGTCAGGCCTCCCTGCGGCCAGAGTATTGCTGCATGATTTTAGAAAGAGAAGCAAGCAATGCCTACAGATTTGCAGGTCTCCACATCTACTCCTGAAAGGCTTCCCTCACCCAGGCAGCAGTTGGCAGAACATCAAGGTAAAATTTTGTCAATCTTCAAGCTTTCCTTTGTCCAACCTTCCTTGTTGAGGCTGGGGTGCCCAGAAGATCTCCCTCTGCAGTGATCAATCTGCCCATCACAAAATCCTCCCCTCTGCAAACTCAATTACAATCAGGAAATGTACATATGTCCAGCAGACACAGCAGAGTTTTTGAGTGCAGTATTCTTTGTGATTATTTCCAAAGTTCTTCTAAAAGCCCTATGTCAATGGGCAGCTGGGACCTCTTCCTGGGCCCTCTATGAGAAGTCTCATAGAGATCTGTGCCCCTTTCATTCAGCTAGATGGACAAAGTTAGAAGAGGGGCTCCTCCCAAACACATATGCAGTTAGGTTTATACCAATCCTCACAGGTAAGTCCAAAGAAAGATTGAAGCAGTCCCAGGAGAGGCATCCAGTCTACTGGTATACTCCATTCTTTTCCCTATAGCAGAGGCAGATAAGTTCCTGAAAGACTGAGAGACCCACAAAACAGATATCTGAAGCTGGGCCTCTGAGGCAGGGCAAGAACAGACACTGTCAAGACCCAAGACAGGGGAAAACTGATGGAACTGGTGGTTGCCATGAAAATACCCAGCCACAGTGAAACAAATGAGATATGGTGCCAACGTCTGCCAGTTTACCCATTTCTTCTAAGTGCTTCTGAGTTTTGAACCTGAAAGTCCTTCCTTAATCCTTTCCCCAGTGAGGTTAAAAAGCAGGATGATGAGAATCTATGGATTATTTACAACTACCTTACCTTTCAATATATCACATTTCCATAAAAAACAATCTAAGTCCTATAAATGAAGTAAATTGGCTGCTGAAGTGTTCCATGAAATGGAGTAAGAACTCAGAGCTAAGTTGAAAGATTGTCCTATTTGTTAACATGTTCTGATTCATATCTCTATATCTATAGAGAAACTGAGGCTAATCAGGTTGTCCACTCTTGAAGAAGTCAGAGAGAAAAGTGGTTTCTTTGTGTGGAGTTGGGAACACCTTCTTTTGAGTAGGGTGGACTCATACACACTGAATATTCCCTAGTATAGCCAATGGGCCAGTAAGAGGAGGGTAGTATCAACTGGTGGTAAAAATATATACTAGAATCCTTAACTGGTTAATTAACTAGTTATGTCATGCCAGAGAGGACAGCATTGTAGCCTCCCTCTCTAAGGTAGCTGGTGGTGCGATGAACAGAGTGCAGGGCACATAGGCTGGAAGACCTATATTTAAATCTAGTTTCTAACACTACCTGTGTGATACTAGGCAAGTCACATCACATCTATTAGCCTCAGTTTCCTCCAGTGTAAAATTGAGATAACAACAGTACCTATGTTATAGAGCTGTTATGAGGATCAAAGGAGATAATATTTGTAAAGTGCTAGTATAGTGCCAAGCATATAATAGATTCCTGATAAATGCTCATTTTCTTACCTTATTGAGTTAAAATTTTAGATTTAGCCTTCCTTTCAGTATAAGTGGACATGTAATTCCTATGTTTTACCTTCCTTTCAGCCCAATTCTTATTCAAGGACAACCAAAATAAGCAGATTCTGTTCTGTTTCAGACCTCAAGGCCAGCCACAGACTGAAATTAGAGTCTGTTTCCTCTCCCCTAAAACAAAACAATCCCCAAGATCAGTGGTGGACAGGTTGTGAACCTAGGATGAACATGCATTTTCTGTATACACTAAATATTTATGGGAAATGGATCATATTCAAAAGTCTAGCTGCCCCACAAAGACTTCAATTCTCTTCTCAATGTGCCGACTGATTCTCTTCTCTACCTTTTTTCAGAACTATGGATAAAAATAAAGCATTTTACTGATTTTTATTCTAAATTGTAAACAGTTTTCTTGCCACAACAGTTATTTGGTTAAAATAATATCCTATTTCTCTTAAAGTTGCATAAATTAGGGGAATAAACTAGAAGTCAAGAGATATACCTTCAACATCACAACTAAATGCATACTGATCCCATACCATAACCCCCAAATCAGATAAATATGAATAGAATACATATGTGTGTGTATATACATATATATATATATATATATATAAAATCTGTGTTTAATTTTATCTACATAGCTATCTATCTAAATGTTTTACCTTTTAGTATGAACTACATGTGAATTCTAGATCTGTTGTTCACTGACCTAACTAAACCTGGAGAGGATAATTACTAGAAAGGATTGATCATTAATTAGGTAATGAACGGCTTTGACCACATACACTCACGATGACCCTGCAATGAGAAACTGGGGTTGGGAAGGCATTTATAATTTATTTTGGTCAAATGAATGAAAAGTGAATTTAAAAAGTCAATGAAATCATGAATCATTTGAAGTCTATACCTTTTATCTAAAATAATTATATATGTAATCTGAGAATCAGGGAATCCTCTCTGCAGAATCTCTGACAGATACTCATCCAACTAGCTCTAGAATAAATAATTCAAGTGAAAACTACTTTTCAGGCAGCCCATCCTTCAACTAGAGAACATAATGATCAAACTGTTCTTCCTTATTGTGAGCTAGAATCTTCCTCTCTTTGCTCTTCAATCTTCTTTTTTCAAGGCTAATTTCAATTTTAATTTCTTGCTTTCTTAATGTAGGGAGCTGGGGTTAATGGGCAGGATGGGAGAAAAGGGAGACAGGAGGAAGCAAGTGAAGGACTACAAATAAAATAAAATTGAATTTAAAAAATTAATCCCAAATTTCATCAACAGTTCCTCATATGGCATAGACATATAAATATTAAGCAAAGAAACATTATACATTATACTTAAATTTACTACTTTCTCATTCCCAAGGTGAATTATAAAAGGTTTTCTTTAAATATCTCTTGGTATGTCTAATAGCTACTAATAATCAGTTAAATATACTAAATATTATGAAAATTATGTCCAAAGAAAAAGAGTTTATTGATGTGTAGATTGTAGTTGGAAATATGGATCAGTCTGTAAGCACAGTGAGGAGAATATTAAATGAATGATAACAGTTCAGAAACTCACTAGGTATTTGATTCATTTTTGTTCATCTATTTTTTTAAGGGTAATATTGGAGTAGGATAGGGAGAAGAGAGGGGCAGGTCCCTAAGGTTTTATACACAAATAAACCTGACAGAATCACTGAATTTTAGGGCTGGAAGGATCTTGTTCAATCTGTATACAAAAGTAACCCCCACAATGGCATATTTGACAAATGATTATCCAGCCTCTTCCTGAAGTCGTGCAGTGAGGAAGAAATTACCACCTTCTAAAGTAGCCTACTACATTTCTGGAAATTTCTCTCCAATTGTTATGTTTTTCTTGACATAAAACCTCAATCTGTCTCTTTCCAACCTTCCTACTTTGGTCCTATTTTTGCCAACTGGGGCTAAATAGAACAAACCTAAACTTCATCAAGACAGCTCTTCAAATGTTTGAAGACAGCCATCATGTCCCTTCTGAGATTTCCTCTAGTGTTTCAACTGTTCCTCATCATGCGTTCTTACCATACTGGATGTTCTCCAGCTTAGCAAAAATGTCCTTCTTAAACTGTGGTGCACAGCTGGGTAGTAATTGGGGTGGTTGTTATAGGTTGGGACTGCTATAGTAATAAGTGATCTGAGTTATTCTCCTGGGAGCCATTTCACAGACTGTTATGAACCTGACACATACAATATCTCCCCTAAATAAAGGAAGAAGGGGAAAGCTTCCTCAATAGTATGTCCAGGACTCATACCTCCTTATTCTTACAAGATGGCCACTGAGAAAAATTATTATTTTGCTAACATGCTAACAACTAATTATAAAATTAAGATTAAGTTTCCATTTCTCCTATTTCCTCATTCAGGGATGAGCACCTGTAGATCAGTCAGCCAGTCTCTGAAGGACGTGGCTGATAGTGGAGATAGCCTTAATCCTTGGGTACATGCTCTTGGATCTTGGGCAGGACCCTACCCAACTAGGAGATCTCATTTCTGTTTGAAGTGTAAACAAAATCCAATGTAGGTGAATTCTTGCCCTGAGGCTTAAGCCCATGTCCTTGTACCCCTCCACTGAAGTTTAGGGTGACCCAGTTCATAAAGGAGAAGACCGACTAGAGTGGTCTGTGTAGAGGTGGATTCCTCAGTCCAGAATGCTAGAAGTGACTGAGTCTCATAATTAAGCCCTGTTCTCAGCAGGAGGAGCTGATGACTTTTCAATTAATTGTTTACCAATCAGGGTTGATTTTCACCTGTCAAGGGTACCCCCTTTTCCAAAAATATATTAAGGCTTCTACTCTTTTCATGTCTTGGTTTTTGGTTACCAAGAGAAACCACTGACCATCAATTTATTATTAGCTAGACTAATTAATAAAATATTAATCACCCAGAAATTTTGTTTCTCAGGTTTTTCACTCATCATATCATTTTATTGTTCACTTCAATAAACAAAACTGCTTTCTCCTATCATACCCCTAAATCATTTAACAAAATACTTGTTCAATATCCTAATTATCTTAAAGTTAAATTATGCTAGTTCTAATAGCAGGGCCCATATTTCAGTAGCCAAGAACTAATGATACTAAATCTAATAACGTCTCTTTTAGATGTGTGAGTGAACCGCTTGGGGAGGCAGAAGAGTGTAGTACAAAGAGTTTTGAACACGAAGCTGCAGAACCTGAGTTCCAATGTCCGTCCTGGCACTTCCTTTAGGCACTTAACCTTTCTCATACCAGTGTCCTCAGCTGCAAAAGTGAATGAGGCCAGACTAGATGACCTCTAACTTCCTTTCCAGTTCTGGATCTCTGGTGTTATGATCCTATTTAGTTATGGTGAAAAAACAGAAAAGTAGATCCGTGAAACAGACTGAATAGGCAAGAATCAGTAATAATCATACTCAAAAACTAAATGTTTGATAAACCCAAGGACAATCTAAGTATGGAAAAACTCCCTATTTGATAAGAATTGCTTAGAACACTTAAAAAAGCTGTTAGGGAAAAAAAGTTTAGGTCAACATCTTATTTTAATTTGTAAGTAGTTTATAAAAAAAACTCTCATTTACCACTGGATTCTATGTTCCAAGCTGCCATCTTGTATGCTCCAAAGACAACGGGATATATTCTAAAGGTAGTTTGCCAGCCTGAGTATCATGGATACATCTCTTGAACAGAGTTCCCACCAAGTTTTGAAGAGAATTTCGAAAAATGTTAAAAGTTTGGCTACTGCACACCAATCACTCAGTTCCCAATGAACATAAAAATCAGAATATTAAATAGTGTTTATGCTGGTATAGCACATGCTTAATTACATCATTAGTTTCTGTCCATGGCATGATTTGCTAAGCATGATATGATTCATATTACCCTTGAAAACTCATCCTTCAGGTGGCTATTATTATTAAGTAATTTTTGTTTGAGTCTATACATACCCACATATGTACCTGGCAGATATTTCAGGAAATTGGTAAATGACAGACTTGGTGATCTGGGAAGAGTGCCTGTAGGGAAAATCTAGGCCTGAAGGTAAGACGGGACTGACAACAAAGGTTCTAAGGTGGGAGACCAGTAACCAAGTCACATATATTGCAAAGAATCAGAATCACAGAATTTCAGAGTTGGAAAGGACCTCCGTAGAATCTACTCCAATCCTCATATATAAAAAAATTTCCTCATATAATATATCTCACCAACTGTCATCCAGCTTTAGACTGAAGATAAGGTACTGCATTCTACTTTTGGATAAATTTTTACTTACATAAATTCTCTTTGTAACATCTATTCAATTAAAATAAGTTTATTCCTTGTTCTATGTGACAAATATTTGATAGCTAGCACATGCCTTCCTAGTCTTCCCTTCTTCAAGCTAAACACATCGAGTTCTTTTAACCAATCACCATGATCCTTTGTGCCAAAGCAGAAAGAATACTATGTTTAGTAACCTTGGGCAAATTACTTAACCTCTCTGGGACTTAGTTTTTGCTTTTAAAAAATGAGGTGCTAAGATTAGATTTTCTCCAAGGTCACCACAGGTCTAAATCCATAATTCTATGATCTTGTAAATTTGAGAACATTCACCATTCTGATATGGAACTGTCATTAGTAGGATTTCCTAGGACATAGGTCATCACATGCTTTAGATGACATATGCTTAGGCTAATTCATCATAACTTGGCATATGAATTTATTTATTTGTGAGCTATGATAACCACAGGACTAGAAGACATGCTTAATCATTTAGGTTTTATACCTCAAATAGATATATTCTTCCCAATTCCCTGTGAAATAATAGAAGAACATCCCTCAATGCAGTCAGAATCAAGAGATAAGTTTGATATGTAGTAAACTCTGGATTACTAAAGAAAAGGAGGTACTTTCTAATCATCTGGAAGATGTATGGACCATAGGACCAAAAATGGGAATTAGTCAAAAATGTTCCTATCCCATCCCAATTTGTAAACTTTCATCACCAGTACCTGGGAAGGCCCCAGAAAGAAAAAAGGATGTCAGATAGGAATATCCTAAGAACTATAGTTAGATGTGTGATCCTGAGAAAGTCATTTAATCACCATGTGCCTCAGTTTCCTCATCTGTAAACTCAAGGTGATGATACCTGCCAGGGATTTGGGGAGGATAAAAGGAGATACTATTTGTAAAGCACTTTGCAAACTTTAAAGTATGATATAAATGCTAGCTATTATTATTAAGAAATTTTTGTTTGAATCTATATATACACCTCCCTAAATAATTTCCATCCATCAGTCCTAGTTCTACCTTCTAAGGCCAAACAGCCAGCAGAAATCTAACCTCTCAGACACACTACCATCTTTTAAAGATATAAAGGCAATGATGATATCTTATTTTCTCCCTATTAAACACTTTTAATACCTTCAACAATTCCTAATGTGAAATTATTTAGCTACATTAAGGATAAGAAGTAGAAGAAAGAAAGACTAGAACTACTTCTTGGACTGTTGGTGGAGTTGTAAACTAATCCAACCATTCTGGAGAGCTATATGGAACTATGGTCAAAGGGCTATAAAACTATGCATACCCTTTGATCCAGGAATACCACTGCTAGGTCTGTATTCTAAAGAGATTTTTAAAAAAGAGAACAGGGGAAAAAAACCTACTTGTACAAAAATATTTATAGCAATTCTTTTTGTGGTGGCCAAGAATTGGAAATCAAGGGGATTTCCATAAATTTGGAAATGGCTGAACCAGTTATGGTATATGACTGTGATGGATTATCATTATACTACAAGAAATGAGGAGCAGGATGCTCTCAGAAAAACCTGGAAAGACTTATATGAACTGATGCAAAGTGAATTGAGCAGAACCAGGAGAACACTGTACACAGTAACAGCAATATTATATGATGAAGAACTAGGAATGAATTAGTTATTTTCAGCAATACAATGATCCAAGAACATTCTAAAGAACTCATGATAAAAAAAACATGATGCCTCCAGAGGGGAAAAAAAAATGATATTGTCTGAATCCAGACTAAAGCATACTATTTTTCTTTCTTTCTTTCTGGTCAAGTCTTCTTGTGTAAAATGACTGATATGAAAATGCCTTACATGACTACATATGTATAATCTTTATCAGACTGCTTACTGGCAATCTGGGAGGGAAAGCTAGAGTTTGGAACTCAATTTTTTTTTTAATGTTAAAAAAAATTTTAACATATAATTGGAGGAAAAATTTTTTAAAAAGAACTGCTGCTTGGGGTAGATGAGGTAAGAGTGAGATGACAAAATTATTCAGCTCTGATTTTGCTTATGTTCATGAGAAATGACTTGGATAAAGATATAGAAAGAATAGTTATCAATTGTGCAAGTGGCAGAAAACGGAATAGGAGAGATAATATCATGGGTAATAGGAACAGGACCCCACAATAGATAGACAACTTGGACAACTAACCAAAATTAATGATATAAATTTTAATAGAGACATCTGTGGAAGCACAGAAGGGGAGAAACTTGGGTTAACAAAGGATCATATTTAAAAATGTATTGGGGGAAAAAACTACTTCTTTGGCAGATAATATTGCTTACAGCTTTATTAGACAAACTCATTATTTTGGGAAACAGTTTCTGCAAAACTAAGGTAGCTAAATGGTGTATTGTTTAGAACACTGAAATTAAAGTTGGAAAGACCCAAATTCAAATCTTGCATGAGATATTAGATGTAGGACTCTGAGCAATTTACATAACTCCACCCCAGACTTAGTTTCCTCACTTATAAAAGAGAGATAATAATACACCTACCTGGCAGGGATCACATGAGATAATAATTGTAAAGCACTTAGCACAAGGTTTGACACATAGTAGGCACTCCATAAATGTTAGCTATTACCTTAGAGGGAAATTGTGGAAATCAAATGAGATAACAAGTAGAAACTACTTTGCAAACCTTAAGAGTCCTCCATAAATGCTACCTGTTACCATGAATACATTCATAAAAAAAGAGTACAAAAGCATATATGGGGACAGTCAGCATTGGGATGCCTGTTGGGGCAGAGAATTTCTTGAGTATCAAAACTGAAACATTTTTAAGCTGCTAAAAGAAGAGGAATAAGCCATTGTAAAGTCTGTTACTTATAAGTGACCTAGGTTAAGCTAGCTTTTCCAGCTGAGTAACATCTTCTTGGAAATAACAAAGATGATCTTATGGTTAGCTAATGGAAGACAGCTTTTGGCAAACCCCTTTAGGGATACCAGATGATTGTTCTTTTGCTCTTTGTTCTAAATACTGTGACCATTTTGGTGAAATTTATATGGCCATTTTAATGATAAGTTGTTGTGAACACTATATTGTGATTTTCTGTGATAAAATGTAATGTTGGGAATACTGTATCTTGGTTTGTTATGAATGTTTTCCTTTGATTTGTTCTTGAATAAATAGAGTGTTCACTATACTGTGTAATTAGAACCTTAAAAGCTGTTCACAGTAGCATTCTTTTGGGAAGCTGCTCCTGCATGGCATTACATTATGGCATAGTTGGTAGGATTACAAAGTATAGTGCCTCTATTTGTTCCAGGATCCAGGACCCATGGCCATTTAGATTGAAATTGTAGGGCTAAGGATCCTGGAGGTATGGAATGTAATGGTAATTAATTTAAATTTGAAGACCTCTTTTTGTTAAGTCAAGTAACCAGGTACTTAGCCCTTAGGAACTAATCAAACCTCTGTGAAAGAAACAGAAGGTGTGAACTCTGTCTCCTGTTGCTGACATAACAGGAAGGGGTTGGATGAAACAAGAAGCCTGTGTGTGTGTGTGTGTGTGTGTGTGTGTGTGTGTGTGTGTGTGTGTGTGTATGTAAGAAAAGCCCCAGAGAGGCATATTCAGAATTTTCTCCTGACAAGATCCTAGCAGAGAAGCTGTTCTGCTGAGAGATCTGGTGAAGGCTAGAGTTGCTGCCAGGAAGGCTTCTTAGAAGGCTGAAGTGGCTGCTGTCACCTGGAAGGCCAGTGCTGCTGCTGCTACCTGGAAGGCTGAGATTTCTTCTGGGTCTTAGGGCCAGCCAAACTGCCAGAGGACTGAGGAAGAAGGACCAGGATGCTAAGGCTATTTGTTTGTGGCTTGGTTGATCCTTGAGTTCCCAGGAACAGAAACTGTGAAGGTTTTGAGATGTACTGGACCCCGTGAACTTCAGTGTGTAGCAGGAACTGCCCGGAGGACTGGACAAGGATCTGGAAGCTTGTCTGCCTCTGAATCCAGGTGACTGTCTGGTGGATTCAGGTAGGAGCTGGGACCATGGAAGGGGATCCAGGGAATCTGAGAAACCACCCCAAGTCAAGATGAAGAAAAGATCTCTCCTTGGATATTGAATGCTGTGCTGATAACATGGTTTACTACTCACCTAGGGATTGGGAGGGGGGGGTGAGGAAGGAGGTGTATTTTCTAATGATTGTATTAATGATGATTGCTAATCAGTAGCTGATTACTAAATAAGTGACTGATTAAGTTAACCTAGTTGCCCCATTAATGGAAGACAGACTTGTATTGTGAAATGACTGAATGACTAAGTTAACGAGGCAAACCTCCTTAGGGATACCAGATGATTATTCTTTTGTTCTTTGTTCTAAATACTGTGACCACTTTGGTGAAAACTATGTGGCCATTTTAATAAGTTACTGTGAACACTATATTGTGATTTTCTGTGATAAGATGTAATGTTGTGAATACCATATATTGATTTGTTTTGAATGTTTTCCTTTGATTTGTTCTTGAATAAATAGAGTGTTCACTACACTGTGTAATCAGAACCTTAAAAGCTGTTCACAGTAGCATTCTTTTGGGAAGCTGCTCCTGAATGGCATTACATTAAGTTACACTGGTTCCTAAAAAGTTGATAAAGGCTTACAGTGATGCTGGTTAAAAAAAAAAAAGTAATGTGGTTTTAAGTTTCACTAAAAAAATAAAAAACCCAGAAAACAAGGGAGGCGAAGTCTTCACCATTTGTGCTGATCAGTATAAAACTAGATTGTGTATTATTAAAGGAATAATTTTGGAGTACTTTAGGTGCAAAAACTAAGAACGAACATGAATTCACCATCCAAATTTATCATATTAACCTTATTTTTCAGACAAGGAAATTAATCATACTAGTATACCATCATATCATATGTAAGGGAGTATGCTAAGCACTATACAAATATTATTTCTTTGATCCTCACAACAATCCTGGGGTATAAGTGCTATTATTATCCATATTTTATAGATGAGGTAACTAAGGCTAAAAGAGATTAAGTGAATTTTCCAGGATTGCACAACTATTTAGTGCCTGAGGCCACATTTGAACTCAGGTCTTCCTGATTCCAGACCCAGCACTCTATCCATTACAACACCTAGCTGCCTTGATTTCCAGGAAGCATGTGACAAAATGTCTGAGTTTACTTGCGGATAAGATGTAAAAATGTAAATGGATTCAGTTAGATGAACTCAGAACTGACTGAATGACTAGATAAGGTGTTGGCTATTTCTTATATGGACATTTTCTTTGTTGCAAGTGCCAGATAAAGAATATTCACTGGGAAAAACAACCTGAGATAATTCTAAGTATCTGAGAGAAAACAGCTCCACAGAGAAATATAATAAGAAGACTTGATTGAAAGCAGGTCAGAAGTAAGAGCAATGACTGATAGTTTCAGTTCATTGTTGCCTAACAGAAGATCTGAATATAACTGTTTGTAGGATTTTGGAATTTAATGCTGGGAAACTTCACGTCAAAGAACTGTTTTGGAACAGTGGAACTATTTATGATAACCTTTGCATATAATAGGAATGTAGATTTAAGGTTTCTCCATCTGAACTAAAGTTAAAGAAGCCCTAGTATAAGCCTTTGAAGCCAGGGAATAGAAGCTGAAAGTGTAAGTGAAATGAAAAGAGAAGACAAGAAAGGCAGCATACAGAAGGGAAAAGCCACAGAATACAGAATAAACACAACAGAGACTGAGAAAGAGTAGTTGAACTGAGAGCTGGTAAAATAACTTAGAGCCTGCACTGCCCCTTTGACTAGCTGAGAGGATGACAGACTTTGCATTTATGAGCTAATTAGGTGTGAGGAGGTGGGGGAAAATCTGATGCTGGGACCTGATTGGAGGAAAGATGAATCATCTGAAGTGGGTGAAGAGCTGGCTGGGCTTATCATCTTTTCTCTTTAGCACCATCTACACTGTGAGAGAGGAGAAACTCCTAAGAGCCATGACTGCATTGCTACCACTGCCTTCTTTGCCTGTAAAGGGAAAAACTCACAACCCAAAGGACAGACTTACATAATACTTTGGATTATAGGCTTAAAGGGAACTACTTGTTACTGAGTGAGGGTCATGCTGCTATTTTACTAAAAGGGCTGAACACTGTTTCCATAGCCCAAGTATAGTGAAGCGATTTTATCTAGAAGATTAGTGGAGAGCCCAAAGGAGGAACAGTCACTCCCACTTGATGACATGTAGTACAGACTATTCCCGTAAGAGAACAAGGATATTAAGACTTGCGAGCTAGAGTTGTGGGTTGCCCCAGGCACACTGGATTACTCACGCATGCCTTACTGCTAGGTTTCTCTAAGTTTATGCTCACTTCCTGCAGTCTATATGGGGTATACTGGTGGTCAAAGATGATTCAGGTTTAGGAGAGAATTATTATATTTTTATTATTGCTGCTTTTGCTTTCCTTTAAGCAAATGTTATATTATGATTATCTTGCTTTTTCTTCTTGTAATGAATGTTTCATATCTGAGTCAACAATGTATCACTATGACTGATTTATGTAAATGGGAAGCAAGCCACAATTCATGAGTTATAGTTGTGAGTAGTAGGGGAGTGTATCCCTCTTACAGGAGGGTTATTCTTCATACATAAGAGTTGAGTGGTACATATGTGGTTGCTCATGACCACTCCTATCCCCAGAAAAACTCTTCGAGGCCTGCCAATATGAGTTCAGATTTCTGTGAGCCAATCCAGAAAGAGAAAGGAAGGTTGATTAATACTGGTACCACACATCCACTACAGCTTGAGTTAAGAGTATTCATTAATGGGGGCAGCTAGATGGTGCACTGAATTGAGCACTGGCCCTGAAATCAGGAGGACCTGAGCCCCGTGTGAACTTGGGCAAGTCATTTAACCCCAATTGCTTTGCCTTCCCCTCTCCAAAAACAAACAAAAAAAAAGAGTATTCATTAATGGTTTGATGTCAACTTCAGAAAGGCTTTTTAACAGAACATGCCAATGATTTCTCTTTGGCCTTGTACAGTTCAACATTTTCAAAAATGACTTTTAGTGAAATTATAAATGGCATGCTTGTCAAGCTTGCAGAAGAACCAAAGATGAAAAAGATGGCTGACATATTAGATGACAGAATCAAGAGAGGAGACATAAGATGTAAGATGAAATCTAATAAGGATAAAGGTAAATTTCAACATCAGGCTTCAAATAATCAGCTTCACAAGTACAAGCTGGACTCCTCCAAGAAGGTCATTAGATAAAATAGTTCCTGTAAAAAAGAGTCTTAGAGGAGTTAGTGAACTTGAAGTTTAAGATGAATTAAAGGTGGAATGGAAGCAAAAAGCTAATGTCAGTCTAGGTTAAAAAGAGGCATGACGTCCAGAATGAGGAAGGTGGTGGTTTCATTGTGTTCTGCTTTAGTCAAATCACGTTAAAAATACTATGATCAGTTCTTTGTGCTACAAGTAAGGAAAGACACTGAAAACCTGGAATGCCTCCAAAAGATTGATCCACATTCTTGGAGTGGGGTAGAACTAGGGACAATACAATATAAAGTTATATTAAAGGAACTGGGGATTAGTAAAAACAAGAGAAGGGAAGCACAATAGCTGATTGTGAAGGGCTAACATGGAAGAGAGACTAGATTTAATTGGCTTTGCTCTCACTGGGCAGAATAAGAAGCTACAGGTGAACATTGCAGAGGCCTATCTCTACCTGATATGAGGAAGAACTTCCTAGGAAAGAGAGTTTCCTAAAAATTCCCAGTATCCATTTTGGACAGTCATGTGTCTCCCACTTTGTAAATTTTCAAGCAGAGGCTGGATGAAACCCATGTTGGGAGATAAGTTGCCATTATCTTCACAGTGGTCTTTTCGCTTGTGCTCATCATGGGTACAGTGTGATGATCAAGAATGCCATGAAATGAGGTTTCCTGTTGCCTTTGGGCATATAATGAAACCAACTCTGCCAATTCCTGTATTTATTGATGAAAGAAATTGTGAACTGTGTTTCCATTTAGCTGCTGCTTCTGTGTATTACATCTAATACTTCTTGTATTATGTCAACCTGTTAGTTAGACAAAGATTTAGAGATTACCAAGAGCTAATGTTTATGGAACATAAGAACTGTGTGATTTTTAGTATATTCTTTTCCATTTTCTTTATTCTACTACCAGCACTGTGGAAGTAGAAGACCATACAAAATGCAAGGTATCACCTATTTGTCAACATTCATGGGTCATCATGGTCAACACCTTTTAATACCTGGTGACTAATCTTCTGCTGATAAGCCTTTCCTTTTAATCAAGCTGGTCCTTAGACACCTATATTTAAAGACTTTCTCCTTTATTTGATCCTGCTATATCTGTGCTCTACTAGCTTAGGGAGAAAACTTAGGATAACCTTAGAATGAGGCACTGGAGTAGGACTGTGGAGAATACCTTCTTTAACCTGGTGATTCTGGATGGATGTTACCAAAATGATTGCACTATGTGAAGGTTAAAGGTCACAGTAAAAAATTATTGAATTAGAACAAAACAGAAAGAGCAAAGTAGTCTCAGAACTGACATTGAAGCCAAGCGATATTTTATTTGATTCAATTTCCCAGTGAATAAGCCATCACAAAATTTAAATATCCAAATTGTCTTACCTATACAGAGAGGAGGTGGGTAATTCCATCGCCGCACAGTTCCTGGCATGCAAGAAATATGAGAGTGGCCCTAGAAGAAGAGAAACATAGACTGAAGGGTTACTTAATAACTTCAGATTTAGTCCAGGAAAGAATCTTGAATGATGCCAATTTATCCCTTTCATTTTACAAAAGAAACAGGTCCTTTGTCTAAGATCACACAGGGAATAAATAGTAAAACTGAGTTACTTTTGGATCCTGATATTTCTAAGTACTGCAATCCTATAATCCAGGGTTGCAAAACAGAATAGATGGATCTTATTTTATATAGTGAGGGAGAGAGGGAAAGTAGGAGAGAAAAAGAGATGGGGGTTCAAATTAACAAGAAATAAATGGGGGAGACAGTGATTAGTTGATATCCATTACAAAAGGATACTTCCTTTTTCTGAAGGATTCACTGACATGTATTTTTAATTAGTAGGTTCCCCCAGGGTTTTTAAATGAAGATCTTGTGTACAAACAGGATTTCCCGAGCCTGGAATAGCCAATATTGAATGCAAAGGAATAAAACTGTAATAGTAGAATTTTAATCACTAGGGACAAGTGAATAATAATTTTGGGCAGGTTTACTCAAATAATACTCAATAAACCTCTTCTACCTCTGTGGAAGGCTTAACCCTGTACACAACTCTCATGTAAAGTATAACAGCAAGAGGTCCCTGTTCTGGCAATGTAACATAGCAATACCTGGAGGGCATATCCGGGCTCACACTGAAAAGAGACCACATCATTCACTAGGTATCGCTCTCCAATCTTCATCCCGTTACTGGGCACAGTGGGTTCTGGACAGCTAGACAAGCCCACAGCTAAACAGAAAGAAAGAGAGAAGGCCCCAGCAGGGCCAAGGCCCCAGGGAGAACATTAGGAATAATCATATTGGCTCAGAGTGGGGACTAAATGAAGGGACATGGACTAAGCTAAGGAAGTAGGAAGGCTCTGACCAAAAGGAAAGTGTGGCTGTTCAGACAGTGCAGAGATAACAAAATGTCATACCTATACTTTCTCTTCTCCTAGCCTCCAGACCAAAGTCTAGGTTGGCAATCTTTCAAATAATATTCAGTAATCCCCAAAAGGATCACTGGAAGAGACATGGTAGAAACTCTTAACACCTGAACTAAGAGATTCCTTCCCTTTCCCAAGAAATTTCCATCATTCTTCACTCAAACTCTTGCCTTTCTTTCTCTTGCATCAATTTACTCCATTCCCCTACCTCCTGAACTCTCTTTTATTCTTCAGTTCTCCTAGGACAATGCTCTCATGTCAAAGGGATTGGGAAAGAAAGGGGGGAGAGGGATTGAGTAAAGGAAAAAGATAGAAAGGAAAGAAACAATGGAGAACTGGTTTCACCAGTGGATCAGGAAGAAGTGGGCCCCCTTCTTGCTACCATTTAAGAGGCCTACAATCTTCCTGCTGTCTTTTAACAAGTAAAAAAAAAACTGTACAGAGTTTTACTATTTCCCTCACATATTCTTATTTTACTTGCACAATAATACTATAAAATGAGCAAAACAATGATTGTTATCTATCTTACAAAAAAGGAAATTAAGGTTATTGTCAAGCTCACAAAGGTAGTAAGCGGTAGAACCAAGTGAACTCAGGTCATCTGATTGCTAGGCTACAGACTGTCTACCATAACATACCATATCACAGCATCTGACTTCTTAAATCTACACATCACATTGCTTCATTCCTCCTGAATCCTTGCCATGAAGGAAAACTTTCTGTCATAAAACCCACTGACTCCTACCTCATATACTTTATCAACTTCCCCCCTTAAGTCTCCATTGGATATTTAGGAGGTCAAGCCCTTATCTCCTCACACCAGGATCTGTTATGCTAGGTTCCAAAGTGGTCTCCCTACTTTTAGCTTTCCCCTCACTTTGAATATCATCTTAATATACATGAGGCACTGTTTTTAACACGACTTCTGTTAAAAAAAAGAAAAAGATTTTAATGGCTTCATACTGTATCAAATTTAAAAATGACATCCTAGAACTCAAAGACATCTACAATCTGTCAACATTCAAATCTTTTGAACATCTACCATGCATCAATCCATATTCTCTGTTCCAGTGAGGCTGGTTTCCTTATTAACACTTGAGAACTAAACCCCCTAAAATGTAATTCTCTGAACTAAATGCAAAATTTCAAATGTAGACAGACCAGGGTAGAATGTAGTGGGATTGTTACATCCATCATACATTACACTCTGCCTCTCAATTCAGCCTAGAATTGTATTATTTATTCTGGTTATTTTATCATACCCAGTGGTGATTCACATTGAGCTTGCATCCACCAAACACCATCTCTCTTTCATAGAAACTGTTCTCTAACCATAAGTTCACAATCTTTAATTTGTGAAATTGAATTTCTTAATATGAGTGTCAAATTTTTGCTTACTTTTAGCAAAGTCTTGTTTGACTTAGCTCAAACTTCTAGTCCAGAGGAGTCAAGCATCTGACTCTCTAGGTTCAAGGCCAGATTAAAATGGAATTAAAAAATATTTAATAGAATAAAAAGAAATGCAATAGAACATAGGCAATGTTAATATAATAAGCAACCTACTGTCTCCCTTTTCTACTTGGATTTGATACCACTGTTCTAGCCTGTTACTGAATCCTGTTACTCTGTGTTTTAGCTATCATTTCCATCTCCACATTTGAAAACTATTATTTTTTTTTCTTAACACAAGTGATCAAAGTATCGTACACTTAAGACCAAGGACAAATCTCTTGGCCATGCTTTTCTCCAAGCTGTCACTAAGTAATTAAAGTCTAGTCTTTAATCATTCTATCAATTTCTAGCTATGCTTTAATTTTGCTCCATCTTTTCATCTTGTCCACAGGTATAATGTGAAAGATGTCAAAAACTTTGATGAAATGTATATATACTATCTATGACATTTCTCTAACCTACAAGTTACTGTCAAAAAAGGAAATAAAAGATTGTCCTAGAATGACTTATTTTTGATGAAGTCATACTGGCTACGGCTCCCTCACCTTTAAAGAAACCTTCATTTGACCTTGACATTATCTCATGCTATCATCTTATATATCTTCTCCCTTTCCCAGGTGAACCCTTACACTCTTTGCTGCAATTTCCTCACTTTCCAAAGACTTCTTGATCACAGCAATCTAATCTTCTACTCCTCTTTCCCCCTCCACTTAACTGAAACTGTCATTATCACCAATGATCTTTTTAAAAATTTCTTTTATTAAAAAGCATTCATTTTCTTTATCCTCTCTCCGTATTCCCTAGTGAAAAAGAAAAAAAAAACTTGTAAAAAATGTGCATAATCAAGCAAAACAAATTTCCACATTGGCCATGTCCAAAAACATACATCTCATTCTTGATAACCAATGCTCTCCATTCTACTAAACTCAATCATTTTCTCAGTGCTCAGTCTTGTGAAACTCTTTGCAGCTTCTGACACTGCTGACTACCCCTTCTCTAGAACACTCTCCTCCTCCTCCTGGCTTCCATGCCAATGATTTTTGATGTTGTTGTTGTTCTCCTCCTCCTACCTCTATGACCCTTCTTTTTCATCTCCTTTGCTGAAACATCATGACCCTCTTACCCATATGTGTGGGTAGGTACCAAGCCTTCTCCCTATACTCTTTCCTCCAGCTAGCTCATCAGCTCCCATAAGTTTAATTGTTATCTCAAGACCTTAGTGTGCTTCTCACCACTATATGAGTGCTTGTCTTGTATGAGTTCTTCAAGGCTACATGGCTAGCTCAAGAGAGTTGCACTGTCTGCAGTAGAATTTGAATGCTTGGTAAATTTGTTTGAGAAAGGATCTGTGTCTGGTACCTTATCTTACCAGGTAATCTTCAGGAACTTCCTAAGACAATTCAAATGGAAGCATTTCAACTTCTTGGCATAGTGCCAGATTTCATAGACATACAACAATGAGGTCAGCACAACAGCTCTGTAGATCTTCAGTTTGGTAGGCAGTATAATACCGCTTCTCTCTCATACTTTCCCTCAGAGTTTCCTAAATGCTGAGCTAGTTCTGACAATGGGAGTGTCGGCTTCATCATCTATTTATACATCCCTGGAGAGCATAGTCCTTAATTGGCTCCTTAATATATTTCCTAAATTTCTTCTGAATCTTTACTTAGAAGACGGTCATATACCTGAGAGATTGGGGTTTCAGAAAGGGCTGAGAAATGGTTGATATTGTGTGTGATGCCCAACAACTGCAGGAGAAATGTCAAGAGCAGAACAGAGGTCTGTACACAACATTTGTAGATTTGACCAAAGCATTAGATACCATCAGTAGTGAGGGCTTATGGAAAACCATATGAAAATGTAGCTGCCCAAAGAAGTTCATCAGCATTCATCAGCACAGTATGTCAATGTCATGACAGCAGGCTTGCCTGAGTTCTAGATAATGGATGATGCTCTCATGCTGCCCCAGTCACTAATGGAGTGAAACAAGGCTGTGTGCTAGCTCCCTTAGGATGATGTTTTCAGCCATGTTGCGCAATGTCTTCAATGAGGATGAATAAGGCATCAAGGTCAGTTACCACACTGATTGTAAATTCTTCAACTTGAAAAGGTTACAAGTCAAGACCAAAGGGGAGGGAATGTTGGTGCCTGATTTTTTTTTTTTTTTTTTGTAGATGATTGTGCACTCAATGCAGCTTCTGAAGCTGAGATACAACAAGGTATGGATCTATTCTCTGCTACTTATGCTAATTTTGGCCTATTATTTAACACCAAAAAAACACAGGTGCTCCATCAACCACCAACCACCCTATCCATATGTGGAATCATCAGTTAAAGCAAATGGAGTCCCTTGGTAGTGTACTTTCCTGGGATGTACACACTGATAATGAGGTTGACACATGCATTGCCAGAGCTAGCTCATTGTTTGGGAGGCTGCCATTGAAAGTGTGGGTGGATAGGTATTAGGTTGACTACCAAACTGAAGGTCTACAGAGCCATTGTGCTGGCTGACCTCATTGTTGTTTGCCTGTGAAACCTGGACAGTCTACTAGCACCATGCCAGGAAACTGAATCATTTCCATTTGAATTGTCTTAAGAAGAATCTGAAGATCACCTGGCAAAATAAGGTACCAGATACTGAGGAACTTTCTCGAACTAAACTGCCAAGCATTCAAACTCTACTTCAGAGAGTACAACTCCTATAGGCTGGTCACATTGTTCAAATGCAAAATGCACGTTTGCCAAAGACTATTTTAGAGAACTCACATAGGGCAAGCATTCACATGGTGGTCAGAAGAATCAATACAAGAACACTCTCAAGGCCTCTCTTAAGAACTCTGGAATTGATTGTGTGATAGGGCACTGGACCACTCAGCATGGTGTGTCCTCATGAGAGGAGGTGCTGTGTTGTATAAGCAAAGCAGGATTGAAGTAGTTCAAGAGACATGTGAGATGTACAAATTTAGAGACTCCATCCCAAATGTTCATATGGACTACTTGTGCCCTACCTGTGGCAGAACATTCCAAGCTCATGCTGGTCTGATCAGTCACAGGCACATGGAAATTTGATTCTAGCATAGTGATGTCATTTTGGTCCTCTTCAAGACTGAGGTACAACCACCAACCACTTGTCATCTCTATGCACAAGACTTCCAAATCTATATCCAAAAGTAATCTTTCTCCTGAACTCTATTCCTTTATTACCTACTGTGTGCGAGATAACTACTCTATCTGAATTTCTGCAGGTATATTAGTAACAATATATTCACAACAGAAATCATTATATTTCTTCCAAAACTCATCACTCTGAATGAGGTGAGTGAAAGCATTCTCATAAAATGGGAAAGATTCTGTTACCAAACTTGAGTTAAGGTTTTAGAAGCTCAATAGGCCTAAGTTTCCTATTCCTGCAAAACGGTGTACCCCTGCTCCCCCTCCCTTTTTCCTGTAGGGGCTTTTTGTAATAGCCCCTTTTCTGCTAAATAAGGATATTCATAGCATTATTTCTTTGTATTCGGTAGAAGGGGCTTTCCAGGGTCCTACGCAGATTGTGAGGTCATGTTACCCCACCAATGGGGTACAGATCCAGCATTAGGGATGCTTTTTGGTAGGAGGGGTTTGGGGATTTTTGTGGGTTTTCTGGAAATATTGAGGTTTTTCATAGAACTGTTTGTATAAGAGTATATAACTGCTTGCTTGGCTCTAGTTAGGCGCCTCCCTATACCAGACTGCCTGGGTAGGTGACGCCCAACTCTCTCGAGACTTGTCTTTGGAAAAATAAAGAGCTTCTGTCCTTGCCTTGAGAAACCTCTGGATTTATTTCGGGTAAGGGTCTTGGGGTCCTTATCCCATACAACTCCTCCAAATTTCCCCATTTCTGTTGATTATACCACTATCTATTCAGTCATCAAGGCTCCCAAGTCTAGAAGCATCTTTAGCTGTTCCCTTTCCCTCAAATCCTTTATATAATCAACCACTTGCCAAGTCTAAGTCATCCAAGTCATCCTACCTGCCTTTCCACAAGTGATCTGCCATGTTTGGAATGCACTCCCCCTTCACCTCTGCACAGAATCCTGAGTTTTCCTCAAAACACAGCTCAGAGCTCCTTTCTCTCTCCCTTGATATGACTTTGAATTCATTTGTACATACTTTCATTAAGTTACTTTCTCATCTGCTATAACCTCCTTTGTCCCCATTTTTTGCCTTTGTATCCTCAGTACCTAGCATAGTGTCTTGCACATGATAGGCATTTACTAAATTTTTGTTAAAATGAATTGAAGCACATTGCTTCCATTTTGAAGTGCTCACAAGCCATTCATTTAACAATACATCCAAGAATTTTGCCAGGAATTGCCAGTAAATACACTGGCCTAGAGTTTGTAGATTACTCCATGATACTTGCCTTTCTGGAGCCCAGTGGCCCATCTACACCTTCCTGGAATTTTTGCATCTGTTAAGTGTTTTCAGTAACCTGCATTGTACTCCCTCCAGGCCTGGATACCTGAACACATTCAAGTTTGAAATTTGTGTAGCTGTTTGGAAAAATAAGGAAGGGGATATGAAGATGATGATATAGTACAAAGATAATTGAAATGAGAAGAAACCTGGGTTCTATTAATGGTCCTGCCTCTAACTATGCAGTGTGGTACTGTAAAATAACAGGATTGAGCTATATCATCTGTAACTCAAAAAAGTCCTATAATTATATATCTCCTAAAAGGTAGTGTAACAGGATCAAGATATTTCTAAAAAATAAAGCTGCACCTAGCTCGTCATCCTACTTGCCTTTAGATCATAAATAAATAAAAATTCCCTCCATCCTTGGCATCCTTTATGATCCTGAAGATTAGAAGACAGAATAGCACAGACAGCCTTTCCAACTCTTCCTTTTCTCGAAAAACTTAAAATTATGTTAAACTGGTTTACAGAAGGTATCGATTCATACAGACTTTACCTAAACCCACAAAGCTGACAGGTGATTCCAGGCTACAGTAATAGCACAATTGTCCCTCTGTCTTTTGCAGCTTATTTCCTAGCCTCCAATCTTCTTTCCAGCATTGCAGCCCAGAGTCTCTTCCCATCTCTGATCACTGAAATAGCATATTTACCCCTGACATTTCCCTCTGATGAGAAGTTTTGAATAACAAAATTACATGCCTGAAAGTCATGCCTTTGGCTGGATTTTGCCCAAAATGTGAGCATTTGAAGTAAGCCCTAGAGCCCCTGAGATGTCAGAGATTAACAGAGTAATAAATAACCCCCTACTGAAAACTGAGACATTCAACCCCAGCTGCCATAGCATGCCTCTCCCTGCAAGCAGAGGACGACTCTGCACGCCCTTTGCATGACAGTCAATGCTGTGAGCTCTGTAACAATCTGTTTTTATTAGACACACCTTATAACCAGTAAAGAAACTCTAAAAGGAAAAGGAGAAAAAAGTAGAGAGAAAACAGGTACAAAGAAAGAATAATTTTAATGTTTCTTTCGCTGAACAAGCTGATTTTGAGTCAAATTACGGCACTAGGGAAGATTAATTTTTGCAACATTGTTTGTCATTTTTAGAGATCTATTCTTACATTTCTTCCACTCCTTGCAACTCACTTATCATTTTATGTGAGTGCAAATGATAATCATAACTTGTTTTAGTTTTCATACATCTCAATAACCTCTTGTCTCTATAGTTACAGGGAACTTTCATGTTTCCCTTTAGTGGATTATCCATGTCTTTGTAGATTATCCACTGTGATATACACCATGATCCTTGGCCAACTCCTAATCCTTATTTAAATCCATTGGGAATAAATTATTTAAGTAATGTATTAAAATATTCAATAAAAAAGTAAATTTATCACCAATCCCCAAATAATTTAATATTTACTACAGAGGGAATGCTTCTTTTGGACTATCAATGCTATGGGTTCACCCAGACCTTTCGGGTGGATGACAGCTGTCTTTAATACAGAACTAGTCTTGCTCTTGAGTCACAAACATCACAGCTGTAAGTCCAAATTTCCTGCTGTCCCCAGAACAGAGCCCAAAGGGAATTTCTGTTTGCAATTATTTATGCTTTCTCTAATTTCTAGTTCCCTTTCTTTCTATATAAACAGCTATCATAAAGAAATATTCTTCAGCCCCATTCCAAGGGCTCAGACCTCCAAGGAGGCCAATCCTACAGATTTCCTTCCTTCTCCAAAATCAAAGCTCTACAGGATCATGGTTATCTCAGAAGTGAGCTTGGTGTTCCATAGCATCAAGAACGTGTGCCTCTGAGTGAGAGAGATCAGAGCATGACCTTTCCATGAGAAAATAGTGATACCAAAGAGCTTCACTCTGATCACTAAGCCTTCTTTGATTCTGTAACAGGCTAGGCTGAGGTCAAAGAAAAAAGCCTGACTTGACACAACATCAGGAAAACAACAGCAAGGTAAACAAAAAGCCAAGTCAGCCTGTTCTATTCGGAAAAGATAAACAAGCATCACAGCTGTTCCCAGGAGCTTTCCTCAAGCCATCTTATCCTAGGGGCCATACTATGAAGCCAACTTCCAGGAGCATTAGGCCCTGGAAAAAGATCCCAAACAATGTTCCCTTACCTTTTCCCCAATCCTATCCCCAACTGATTTCCTTTAGGGGAAATCTCTACTTATCTGGCTGACAAGAAATAAGAATGGCTGGCTTGTTAATAGAGAAGGGGGGCACTAACAAGGTTCCCCTTCCCCACATGCTGGAAACTGTGGAACCTGAGATCCCGAATATCCAACTAAAAAGTGACAGAATTTAAGCTCCTTGAGAGCCTGTACCATTTCTAATCCTTGTGTTTCTGTTGCTGTGTTTCCACTGCTGAGTACAGGGTCTTGAATGCTGAAATTATGTAACAAATTATTTTTAAATTGAAATTCTAGTTTGTAACTTTATATTACCAGCTACCAACTGTGTGGGGCAAAAAGGGTCAGCCCAACAATGAGTCAGAAGCTTCATATTCAAAAGTATCTTTGAAGGGGGCAGAGGGGAAGGAAGAGTCTGTCTAGTGAGTAGGTGTGGGCAAGATGAAGTACTTCCTCATATTTCCTGGCATTTGGGACAGATTTCACTGGCATCTTCTTCTGCTTGACAGTTGATCAATGCCCAATACACCATTTCAAGGAAATGTACCATTTCAATGACTTAGTAAGATGCAAAAAGGAAGTAATCTTGGAAGAGGGGGGTACCTTAGATTGGTATTTCCCAATGTTTTTAAAGTCCATAATGCATCAGGAGGGTCATTTCTGCCATCTCTGTTGTCTGCTTATTTGTTTATCTATATCCCTTTCCTTTAAACATATTAAGAATATTAAAGGTGATAACTGATTGGGTGATAATTGATTGAACTAATCAAGCATCTCATCCCACTTGAAGTAATTAATATATTCTAGCCCAGATTATCTTTGTCAGGTAAGAAAATCTCTGCTGAATCAATCACTCAATCAATGGCAGCAACCTAAGGTATGGACCTGTCACCTCTGAGGTTTTATACAACCTTAAGACAGTTAAGAACAAAGCATGTGTCCGACAACTTTGAGAAGAGAGAAACTCCAGCCAAGTCCCTTCTTCTGAGAGAAAATGGGGGGAGAGGGGCAGAGGAGTGAGGGAGCACTGAAGACTTTTGTCTCCCCGCCACCCTGCCTCCAACCTTGACTGGTGGAGCTTAAACTTCTTGTGGGAACTTCTGCATCCTAGCATCCTTGCCCCATCATCCCAGGAATGGCAATGAATGAGCAGGAACCCACAGAGGAAAGGCAGTTTAGGGCGTCTGTGAAGAGCCTAGCAGAAAGCTAAATCATGCCTATGGAAAATTTCGTGAGCAGTCCATGAAAGGAAAACAAGACTTCAAATCATCACAATCTGTGAGTTTATCCTTTTCTTACATGAGCTCTACAAACCTGAGCACACTTTCTGCTAGTTTCTGAATGTACTTGTGGGAGAATATGTCACAGACTCTTGTGAGAAATGTTTTAGTACTTAAGTGTTTTTACTATAGCAACTTAGTTAATGGCAGTTTCTAAAAGTTAATTAAATCTGGCTGGCAATGATCACCAATGAGAGAAGTATACTAATGAAGGAGGCAGTAAGCTATAGCACTAGAAAAATATTACTCTCCTCTTCAGGGTCCCCTGAAATCTTAAGGGTAGAAATAAACAGTAAATACACTCTGGGGAACCAGCCCCTGCCAGTGCAAACAGGGGTTTCTGAAGCAGCCCCAGAGTTACTTCACATTAGTAACACAGTGAGGAAAATTAATGTTGAACTTTATTGTTTATTGCCAATATTTCTATGTGCATCTATCCATTTCTTCAGACCCCTGACCTCTGGAGTTCTGGCAGTTTTCTTAAGGATCCTAAAGGAATGAAATGATTGCTCCCAGCCCCCAAGGCATCTACTTAGGCAGAGACCCTGGCTTTTGTTCACCTTTTAAAATGGAAGCTTCCAGAGCTAGGTTCTCTCCTAAGGATGTGCCCCTTTGCCCTTGTTTTTCCTTATACATCTCCTCCCCCAATGATAAAATAGGGAAGAGTTGAGAACACTAAGACTACCTCCTCACTGAAATGTCCACCAATCAGTATTGCCTTACATTTGCCAGGAGAGGCCAAAATGATGTACTGTTAGGCCAATTAGAAGGAAGACACACCTAGGTTAAAAAAAGTTTATTGGCCCACACTCTGGATCTTTTGGCACAAAGGGAGGCTGACTATAAGACTCCTTTGTTACCAGGCTGTTTGTCACTGGTAACAAAGTATATCTCAGTAAAAGAAATTGCCTCAGCCTGCCCTTTGTTAAATTCTGACCACTACTACAAGAGCAAAGTGGCCCAATGGTTGATTGGTATCCTTCATTCTTGAAGAAGACCAAAATGACATCACTATGCTAGAGTCAAATTTTGGTGTTGGTCTGACTATGGTTAATCAGACCAATGTGAGCTTGGGATGTACTACCACAGGTAGGGCACAAACGTGAGCATTAGGGATAGATTCTCTAAATTTGCACATCTTGGATTTCTCTTGAGCTATTTCAATTCTGCTTTGCTTATAGAGTACAGCAATTTCTCTGATGTGGGCACATCATGCTAAGTGGTCCAGTGCCAATGTCTCCTATGCCACACAATTAATTCCAAAGTTCTAAAGAAAGATCTTGAGAGAGTCCTTGTATCTGTTCTTCAGACCACCATGTGAATGCTTGCCCTATTTGAGTTTTCTATTAAACAGTCTTTTTGGCAAATGTACGTTAAGTGATTCAGTTTCCTGGCATGGTGCTGGTAGACTGTCCAGGTTTCAGAGGCATACAACAATGAGGTCAGCACAACGGTACTGCAGATCTTCAATTTAGTAGTCAATTTAATACCTTTTCTCTCCCACACTTTCAATTGGAGACTTCCAAACAGGGAGCTAGCTCTGGCAATGCATGTGTCAACCTCATTATCAATGTGTACCTTCCAACAAAGTATACCACCAAGGTAAGTTAACTCATCCCCAGTATTCTAAACTTCTCCATTTGCTTTAACCAATGGTTCCACATATGGATAGTGTGGTGGTGGTTGATGAACACCTGTGTTCTCTTGATGTTAATTGTTAGGCAAAAATTAGCACAAGGAGCAGAGAAGCGATCCATACTTTAGAGCACTGGTTCTCAACCTTCCTAATGCCGAGACCCTTTAACAGTTGTTTGTGGGCGTGTCTGCATGTGGGCAGACCTGCCTGGAGACAGATAGAGGACGTTCCTAAGACCATCAGAAATATGTGTTTTCCAAGGGTCTTAGGAAACCCTTGTGACCCCTGTGAAAGGGTCGTTCAATCCCAAAGGGGTCGCGACACACAGGTTGAGAACCACCGCTTTAGATGTCGAGAGGCAGTCTCAGCAACCCCACCATTCTATGGCCGAGGGAAAAGAGGAAATTTAAGAGGACAATCACTGAGTCTTGGGAAAGGACTTTGCAGACTTTCTGAACCCTAAGGATAATTGGTCAGTGAAAAAAATCCCAACTTCATCTTTCCATTGGTGTGGTAGAAATTGCCACTATGACTTTTTTCTTTTTCTCTCTTCATTCTCTCTCTTCCTCTTCTCATCTCCTCTCCTCTTTTCTTTTTCTTCTGTCTCTCTCTCTTTCTCTCTACTCTCCTCTCTTCTCCTCTCCTCTCCCCAAATTATTTCCTCTTTATCCTAAGACATTTATTCCTGTATGTGATCCTATACATTCAACATGTATCAAGAAGGAATAACATTAAAAATATGAAGTTCAATGGAGCCAAGATGGTGGAGTAAAAGCATTAACTTGCATGAGCTTTCACTCCAACCACCTCCAATACCTGTAAAAAATGACTTTAAACAAATTTTAGAGCTACAGAACTCAGAAAGTGACAGAGAGAAACAAATCTTCCACTGAAGGCAGCCTGGCAAGCCAACAGAAAAGGTCTATCGCACTGGCCTGGGAGCTGAGCACAGTCCCACGTGAGCCACGCTGGCCAGAGCAGACATCAGGAGAATGAATCACTGACCTCTGTGGCAGTTTCCAGACTTCTCAACCCATAAATGCCAAAGAGAAAATAAAAAGTCAGTGAAAAAACTCTGTTTAATCCTGGGTGAGAGAAGAACTCAGTCCAGCATCTGCCCCTGGGGTGGTGGAGATGGCAGCTTCTGCAGCAGGCTGCCTCCTGAACTCCAGGCCTACAGATCATAGAGGGAGCAAACGACTGTACAGAGAACAATTGCAAGAATTTCTTTGCTGGCGCTGAGGTGGGACTCTCTTGCTTTGCCCTGCTTGGATCTGGGTTGCAGTCTTGGGTGGCAGTCCTGGGGTGAGGGGCTTTAGCATGGAAGAGCTTGTTGAGGCTGTAGAGTGGCAGTCATCCTCACAGTTCTGAGGCAGGTGCCTAGAAGAAGCTCTGACAGCACTCTTCACTCTGGAAGCAGAGTTCTACTGTGGAAAAGAGCTCAAACATGAAATAATTGGGTGGGAAGATGAGCAAACAGAGGAAGCGTAATCAAACTGTAAAATCAATTTTTGATGACAAAGATGACCAAAGCATAGAACTAGAAGATAGCAAAGTCAAAACTCCTGCATCAAAAGCCTTCAAGAAAAACATGAACTACTGGTCACAAGCCATGGAAGGGCTCAAGAAGGATTTTTGAAAATCAAGTAAGAGAAATAGAGGAAAAACTGGGAGGAGAAATGAGAATGATGCAAGAAAATCATGAAAAGCAAGTCAACAGCCTGCTAAAGGAGACCCAAAAAAATCCTGAAGAAAACAATACCCTAAAAAATAGACTAACTCAAATGGCAAAAGAGGCCCAAAAAGCCAATGAGAAGAAGAATGCCTTAAAAAGCAGAACTGGCCAAAGGGAAAAGGAATTTCAAAAACTCACTGAAGAAAATAATTCATATAAAATTAGATTGGAGCAAATGAAAGCTAATGACTTTATGAGAAATCAAGATACTATAAAACAGATCCAACAAATGAAAAAATAGAAGGTAATGTGAAATATCCCACTGGAAAAACCACTGACCTGGAAAATAGATTCAGGAGAGATAATTTGAAAATTATTGGACTACCTGAAAGCCATCATAAAAAAAAGAGCCTAGACATCATCTTTCTAGAAATTATCAAGGAACAGTGCCCTGATATTCTAGAACAAGAGCAAAAAATAGAAACTGAAAGAATTCACCAATCGCCTCTTGAAAAGGGTCCCAAAAAAATTGGAACATAGTATGGCAGAAACTGGGTATAGACCATCATCTAGCGCCATACACCAAAGTCAAGTCTAAATGGGTGCATGATCTAGGTATAAAGGCTGATACTGTAAATAATCTGGGGAAGCAAGGAATAGTTTACTTGTCAGATTTATGGAATAGGAAGGACTTTATGACCAAAGAAGAATTGGAGAGCATTATAAAATGCAAAATGGATAACCTTGAGTACATTACATTGAAAAGTTTCTGTACAAACAAAGCCAATGTAACCAAGATTAAGAGGGAAGTGGGAAATT
>CM053588.1:76355031-76434333 GCA_028646515.1 Pseudochirops corinnae | reverse complement strand
GGGGGGGGTTAAGGGAGGGGAGAAAATCTGAAACTCAAGTGATTGTGGAACTGAATCTTGTAAATTAAAAGTAAATGAGTAAATAAAAAAAAAAAAGAAAAAAGAAAAAAAGAAAAAAAAAAAGGGTCCCAAAAAGAAAACTCTTAGGAATATTACAGTCAAATTCCAGAGTTCCCAGGTCAAGGAGGAAATATTATAAGCAGTCAGGAAGAAACCATTTAAGTATTGTGGAAACACAATAAGGATAACACAAGACCTAGCAACTTCTACATTAAGGGATTGATGGGCTTGGAATATGATATTCCAGAGGTCAAAGGAGCTAGGACTAAAACCAAGAATCACCTACCCAGCAAAACTGAATGTAATACTTCAGGGGAAAATATGAACATTCAATGAAAGCAAAGACTTTCAAGCATTCTTGTTGAAAAGACAGAGCTGAATAGGAAATCTGACTTTTCAAATACAAGAAGCAAGAGAAGCACGAAAAGGTAAACAGGAAAGAGAAATCAAAAGGAACTTATTAAATTTTAACTATTTACATTCCTACATGGAAAGAGACTTTTCTCAGTATGATAATTGAAGGGGAAAAAAAGACGTGAAGTTCTAGAAGCATAGCTATGGCAGTCAGAAACTTCATGAAGATGCCACACCTGTGTGTTCCAGAATATCTTTTTCAAGTGTGTACAGAGAGGATCGTCAGTCCTGTACAGAAAAGGAAACTAAGAACCAATGACCATCTTGAGGTACTCCAATAGGGCTGGAAAACAAGTAGGAGATTCAACCATGCTCAACTATAAGCATTTTGTTAGATCAGATCTTGGAAAAGTCTTGCTTAATGAGAATTACTGAAAGGAAAGAGGCAGGGATTGTCTCACTTGGATCTTTACAACCCTCTGTCACAGGACCTAGGAAAGAGAGAAGAGTGAGAAGGCAGAATTGGGATTAATTGGAGATCCCAAACATTAGGAAATTAGTACACAGACAAGAAAAGGAAGAAATGAAGGATAAAGGAGAATTCATATATAATAGAGCCTCAAGAAAAAATGTTTTAAAAACTAAAGTCAAAATTATTTTACTATGAAACCATAGGCCATCAAATTTAAGAAAACTGAATATGATAATTTCATATGCATTTTTAAATAAACAACAAGACTATAAGAGCAAATCATTTGCTAATTTTGGAGCAGAGATTATAAACCTTCATATTGCACTGACTCCACAGGCATCTGGATAAAAGTCTGTTGACAATGGTTCAGAAAAATGTTTTGAAATTCATAAATACAAAAGATTACCCCCTCAAAAAAAATCAAGTATATTGAAATATAGTTATCAAAATGGTTTTTTTAAGCTAATGGATCCCAGTTTAAGAATTTTTTTTATCTAGAGGAAGGATTCAGTAAGCCTCTGTTGATGGAGCAGAAAATGAAACCCTGTTTTCTCCTGACTGAACACTTGGTCATTCAAGGGAAACGGTGGAACTTCAATATACTGTGGATAGGATAACAAGGGACTTCAAATCCTTCCTGCAGATTTGGCTGTGGTTTGGTAAAGCTGGAAGGCTGAGTCAAGGTGACCATGACAATAAATGCCCATAAGATGAGGTACTTTGAGTGATAGGGCATTTATTAAACTTTTTCTATGTTTCAGGCACTAAGAGAAAATCTGGGGCTACAAATACAAGCAAAAAAGATAATTTCTAACCTCATAGAGATTACTTTGAAAGACAGACAACATAGAGAGGAGCTTAAAAGAGGGTAGGTGAGGAGGGGAGGAAATCAACATGGGGAATGGTTGCTAGCAAGGAAGTTAAGCCCAGAGAGTGAGGAGGAGAGTAAGAGTCAAGGGAGTATGGCCTGGGAGTATCATGAAAAGGTGGTTTCAGACAAGGGTTCACTAATTAGAAGAAAGATGCCCGTCCCTTCACCCTAAGGGAAAGAGAGAAAACCCTTTAGAAATAGTAGTTTCTGTCCCACCTTTTTTCTGAACAGTCCTCATTACTTTAAGACAAATTTTATGGAGTGAGACTGAGAGTTACTTACTATAATGATCATAGATGACTGTTATAAATGATGTATATCATCTGACAGCTTCCAATTTTAACTAATTAGTCTAACAAAGTCTTAAGCCAGTTGTTTATATCTCAGTGAATGTACATGCTGTCAATATATAAATGTAATGATTTTAAAATTGAAAAATATTTTTAAATCATCATTTAAAATTTGTCTTACATTTATCAAAAAATAACTTTTTGCCTCATGAATTACAAAGTTGACTTGGATGCTTCATTCTACTTGTCCCAGACACCAAAACTGATACTTACAGATTTATCTGATAAAGTGCAAATAGGTCTAGATATGAGAACAAACATGTAGTTTGTAGCTTTAATTATGGCATTAATTTTCTGTGTGATTTTGACAAAGTCTCTTCTTTACTTGAGCTTTAATTTCCTTATATCTAACATGAGGGTAGGACCAGATGACATCTGTGGCTTTGACCAGCTGTGACTGGATTCTATAAAACACCATGTTCACAATGTTGCTCTCTTGCTCAAAGGACTGCAGGACTTCCACAGTGCTGACATCAAGGGCAAACTCTTTTGCCAAGTGAAAAACTATTCTTTTATCCCCGCAACCTCCCAATTCCATACCAAACAAATTCAGCACCACTCTCCAACACAAGACGTGAGCCCCTGCCTTTGAGTATGGAAGTCCAAAAGAAGCATAGCCACAGTCTGGAAATTAATAAAGACATAAGGGGCCTCACATAAGGCTGGAGGATATATCACTATGCCTTTATATGCTAACACCTAAGGTTCTAAGGAAAATAATGGATGATTCATTACTTTATGAGGATAAGAATCAAACATAAATGGATGGAACCCCTTCAAATCCAGTGAGCTCTGTCAGGATAGTCTGGATTGTCATGTACATGATGTTGGTCATACCTTAATCTTGTCATCATCCACAAATATATCACATTTACATTCAAGAATTCCCTAATTCCTTTATCTTACTATAACTTATTGATTTTTTACCTCTCCCTCTGTCTTCCCTTACAAAATCCTCTTCTCTATCCCCACCTTGACACCCTCCAATCCCTTGATCCCTCAAGTCTCTTCCAGGTCAACTCCCCTACACCAGCCACTCCTCCTTTAACCTGTTTGACCCACATGAGGAACCAATTAAACTCTATACTAGTCCTTTTTTTTTTTTTTTTTGCTTTTTGGAGGATGGAAGGCAGGGTAATTAAGGCTAAGTGACTTGGCCAAAGTCACATGGCTAGCAAGTGTTAAGTGTCTGAAACTGAATTTGAATTCAGGTCCTCCTGACTCCAGGGCCAGGGCTCTATTTACTGCACCACCTAGCCACCCCTATACTGTTCTCTTCTCTTGACTCCCTTGCCCCCTATAATGGTAATAGGAATTTGAAAATCTTCCCTGCTCCTTAATAGGCCTAAGGAAATTTGAAGATCTTCCCTGCCCCCCTAATAGGCCAAATGTAATAACATGGAGCATGTGGTGGGAAGACTTTGCTGAAGGGTAGAGCAGAGCCCACAGGAAGCTGGGAGTCAGAGCAGTTAGAGCTGGAGGGAGGAGAGGAAACACCCAAGAAGACAATTAGACTTGTCACTGTTTTCTCCCTGCTGTGCCAGCTAAGCTTGTGAGTGTTTGTTTTCACTTTTCCGTGACAGCTACACTTGTGAGTGTTTGTGGGAAGGCTAAAGGATGGTGTGGCTCCCTTCTCTGTTATGGTATATTAACTTCTCTGTTACTATGGATTCGACTTTATGATGCTGGGATTTGGTTTTCTGGTGTCTGAATAAATATTTTGCTTCTGTCTTCTATATGGAGAGTCTGTTATATTTTGTGATTGAAAACTATACCAGCAAATTCATAGTAACCATCAGTGCTTTGAATATTGTGTTGGCGCTATATCCCCTTATCATATCACCAATTGTGACTTGCCAAGCTTCAGTGCTGAAACACTCCTACTATCTGCTGCTATCACTCCTACACACATGAAGCTGAATGAAGGATTGAGCTCACTCTGAGATCTGGCCTGTTACCTACTGGAGCTACTTGTTGTACTCCTCAACCTTTACTTATCTCAACTTGCCTAGTATGTATACTGCCTGACTCTTCAAGCAAACCCTGAAGCCAGTGTTCAGCAGTCCTACTCACCTAGCCTGAACACTATGTATTCTGTGTCTGTACTCTCACTACTTAAATACTTGGTTTCAATTTTGTATTATTCTATAGTTTTCATTTCCTAAAGAGACTGTGAGCTTTCTGAGGACAAGGGCCTTAAATCATATTTCTCTTGCATGCTTAAAGCACAAAGTTGGTTTCAATACTGGCTATCTTAACATTAGAGATTAAAGAAAGAAGGTAAGGCAGAAGGAAGAATGGGAAAGTAGGAAGGAATGGTAAGGGCTTTTTTTTTTCTTATACAGAGAAGCAAATAGAGGCTTAGCAAACGGATGAGTTATCAAGTCCTCTGCCAACCATCCTACATCATTTTAACTTAGTTAGGCAACCACTAATACTAGTGGAAACTGGAGTTTCACATACTGTTGAAATCAAATTAAGTGATAATCCACAATGTAGAATTTCTTCCCAGAATCAGGGATTGCAAGTGGAGAGACAAACAGCATCAGAACCAGGGAGACCTAGATTCAAGTCTTAAGTCTGACACATAAAGGCTGTGTAACCCTGGGCACGTCACTTAACCTTTAAGTTCCTTAGGCAACTCTCTAAAATTACAACTTGAGGTGTGGGTGCTGATCTTCATTGGTAGAGGAAGTTTCTTTAATGGGAGTTCCCTATACCAATGAAGCCACAAGTTTAATCTTCCCCCACCCCTAAATTCCTAAAACCAAATTCTCTGTGATCAACTCTGAGGAATGCAAAAGAGAAAGGGGCAATGAAGCATCCTAGATAGAATGTAAGCAGGCAGTAAAACATATAAATGGGCAAAGATCACTCCAACTCCCACCATGCACAGAGATAGTAGGAAACCTACAAAAGTGGACAGCTCACTTTTATACTCCAGGTGGAAGCCAGCAGCAGACACACTGATGTCTGAGTAGAAATGCAGGTAGAGGTGATTGGATGTGCTGTTCAGAAGGGCAGGTACTGTTGTTCCTATGGAAAAGAAATCCCCAAAATACTTACATTAAGCTTCCTTCCCTCCACATCTCCTCTACTTGACTCTCAGATCTTAATCCTAGAACCTTGTTCTAAGCCAGCAGTAATCATTTAACAAAGTTTTGTCTTGCTCTCAAGTCCCCAAATGACCTCTAGTTCCCAAAACACTGGTCAATATTGGATTGGGAAAAGCTCACTGGAAACTTCTCTTTAGCTACCTGCAGAGTATTTGCCGGCTCCAACCAAACAGGTGCAAATAATGATCCCCAGGTGAATTTCTAAGACTGATGAGTTTAGTTGTTGTTCAACCCCTCTGGCTGGGCTTCAACTAAATAACATGAAACCTGAAAGTTTTATACTGTACAAAGTGACAACATGGTAAATTATTTGAGAAATGAGGAAAGTGTAGAAAGTCAATATACATCTCCCTGCCTCTGTAAACGAACTGTTAACGTTGAGTTTGGGGATCCTAATTGTTTAGCTTTATAGACCGTGATTAGTTTTGCACTCAATCCGAAGGTTTCTACCAACTCTCAAGACTGGCCTTTCTTGCCCTCCCCACAAAAGTCCTCTTACCTGAGAAGCTCCCCAGCATGGTCACAGTGTTGTCTGCACCATCAAAAACCTCAAGAGAATCCCAATTCTGTTCAGTGACAAAACTGATGACTTGAATCTAGGAAAGCCAAAGGAGAAATTTTTCATTGTCCCAGCCCAAGGGTGGTAATCAGAGATACGACACCATGTCCTTAAAAACCTATGTAACATTGGTGTTTGTTGTTTTTAAATTTATAAAAATAGCTAATTTCTCCCACACATTTTGTTGAGTTTCATTCTCTTTACAATATTTACACATTCTCTATTTCACAGATGGAAATCATGATGTAAGTTGTGTGTATATCTTCTGGCTACTTATTGTGAATTCCTTTTTCCACACAGTCTGCCATTGTCTACAATCTTTAAAGTGACCCTTTGGAAGAAGGAGTAAGAACCGGATGAAGTAGGGAGAGATGAATACAAAGGACACTTGAAAAAAAGGAAAAGTGGGTTTAAAAAAGTAGCAAGATTAAGGAAGACATGGCTATTTATAACTATTAGCCTAAAAAAAGCTTTCCATTGCTTTCTTACTGATCTATTAAATATATCTGTTTAAAAAAAAATAAAGATACCTGTTAACTCTTCTTTGCTGGAGTTTTTGTGAAGCAGGGTAGGGTGAGAGCTTTGCTGGGCTTAGCTGGCTCATAATGCCTAAAGGAAATCTAGACTGCCCCAGGATATCAGCAACCCTCCAGTGGAGGGTAGATACAAGTTCTCAGAACTTTTTTAAAAATTAGTTCAGAAACTAGGTCTATGAAACAGATCACTGGCATTGTCTGCCTACCATCCTGAAGTTGCTCTTTTATAGAAAGGACCCAAATCCAATCAACCTGGATTCTGAAAGGCTTCTGAGGTTTCCAAACGCTTTAGGTTTCCAATCCAGCTCACTAGTCACCAGCTGAAGTTCATGCTGTCCTCAGTAACTGCCTCCTGCTCCTGCCCTTAAGAGGTTTGGGAATGAGGAGTAATCTAGTTGAACTTATACTTGACCAAGAAGCAAGACTCTCTAAAATATCTTCACAGCAAGTGTTCATCTCGGCTTCACTTAAAGGCTTCTTCTAAAGGGGAATCTCCTGCCTCCCAAGGCAGTCAATTCTACTTTAGAATAGTTCTAACTTAGATAAGCTATTCCTTTTATTAAGCCAAAATCTGCTTCCCAGCTGTTTATCTGTCTGCCCCCTGGAGCCATACAAGTTCAATACCTCACGAAAGCCCTTCAAATATTTGAAGCTGGTTATTATGTCACACCCAAATGCCTCTCATCTCTAGACTAAACTTCAAACAAGACTCAAAGATGTTTGGTTTTGAGGCCCTTCCAAATCCCAGTTGGGATATTAGCCATCTTATCAATAATCTTCCTAAAATGTGGCACCTAGACCTAAAAACGTTACTCCAGATGTGGTCTAACAATGGCAAAGAGCAATAGGTCTATCATTTCCCTTACTTTGTACACTTGCTGCTGTTGAGTCCTTTCAGTTATATCTGACATTTCATGACTCCATTTGGGGTTTTCTTGGCAAAGACACTGGAGTCGTTTGCCATTTCCTTCTTGTATACATTTCCTTCCTTGTATACATTGGCCTGAATCACAAACTGAGGTTATATCTCCCTCTGGACAAGCTTATTGGGTAAAGCTAAGTATTCAAGATGTCCATAAACAAAACAAAACAAAAAAATAGGTTTTTTTGGGAGGGCTATGGAAATTACTCCAAAATGTAACATTTTCTTTATGTCTGGCATTTTACAGATGAAGAAACTGAGGGAAATAGGGTTAAGTGACTTGCCCAGGGTAACACAGTAGTGTTTGAGGCTGGATATGAGCTCAGGAAGGTAAATTCTCCTGACTCCAGTCTGGCATACTATTTACATACTATTTACTGTACCATTCTATCTACTGTATAAAGCTACTATATCTATATCTATCTTTCTATATTCACACACAGACACACACACACACACACACATACACACACACAGTTCTATCTATATAGAACTTTGCCTCTTTATAAAGTCTTTGCCTCTTTAAATATAGACTAAGGTGACATTAGCTTTTTAAAGTTGCTTTATCAGACTCATAATGATCTTGCAGTTCACCAAATTCCTCAGATTTTTTTAAAGATACACTTTGGAGCCAAACTTTCTCTAATTAGTACTTATGAAGTTGATATTTTTTACCTAAGACTTCATATTTATCCTTAATCCATATATCATTATTTTAGAATTGACTCAACCTTCAAAACAGTTTAGATCTTTCTGTATCCTTGCTCTCATACAATGTTTTCTATCTCTCACAATTTGTGTAACATAGAAATTTGATAAGCATGCCATCAAGTAATTGAAAAAAAAATTATTAAATAACGCAGGGCCAAGAATAGATTCCTGTGGACTCCATTGCAGATCTCACTATAAACTGACACTGAATAATTCATGATCATCCTTTGGGTTCCATCCAGTCATTCAGCCACTTTGGAATTGACCTCACTGAGCTTTGACTGACTTGGTCTCATTTCTCCATCTTGTCCAAAAAGAGGGCATAAGAAGAGACGTGGTTAAATGCTTTGCTAAAATCTCTATATACTATAGCACTCCACAACTAACTAGGCTGGCATGAATTATTCTTAATGAAGCCATTCCATCCCACAGGAATTCTGGGATTTGAAAGAAAAGAGAAGAAAGGTTTCTGAAGGAAAAGAGAGGGGCATCACTAACTTTCACATGAACGTACTCAAAAAACAAAGACATAGTGGTGTTTGGGATTGTATACATTGACCTGAATCACAAACTGAGGTTATATCTCCCCCTGGACAAGCTTATTGGCTGAAGCTAAGTATTCAAGATGTCCATAAACAAAACAAAACAAAAAAACCAGATTTTTTGGGAGGGCTATGGAAATTACTCCAAAAGTAACATTTTCTTTATGGCTGGCACTGGAAAAATAATGAAGTGTTAATAGGGCAAAAACCTTAATTTCTAGCTTCTAAAATATTCTGACTCAAAATTTCTTTTAAATAATCAAATAATATTATATGGATACTGCAGCCAGAGACAGAGGAGTGCTGTCTAGGCAGTGTGAACAGCCTCACATCTTAAGACTGACCAAACCAATTTAGCAGAACAGACTCTTAATTACAATGAAGGCATTCCTCATCTCCTACCCTGAACATACTGTGTTGTGGGTTTTCTTATAAACAGTAAATATCCTGGTTTGACAAGGGAAACCAGTTTGTAGAGAGATTGGGATACATTAGCTTGATTTCAATTTGGACTCCTATGGGGTTCTTATTGGTGACAATGGCATTTCTTTATGTTTTCAGTGCACTTTTAACTATTTGTAAGTGCTATCTTTGATCTCCAATATGTTCACCACCTTTTTTAAGGTAGGAAATACACTGATAACCTGGAGCACATACAGAGGAGAGTGACCAGGATGGTAAGGATCAGCAAAAAGAATTGTGGATTTTTAACATGGAAAAGAATTGGATGAGGGTGTAGAATGTGGAATATAATCATCAGTTTCAAGTATTTTAAGGCCTGTCATGAAAAGAGGGATTAAATATGTTCTGCTAGATCCCAGATGGCAGGACTGGGAACAATGAATGGAAGTACTAGAGAAGCAAATTTTAGTTCAATATAAGGAAAATCATCTTGACAAATAGAATTATCCACAAGCACGAAGTAGTGACTCAGGAGGAAGTGGGTTCCCTGTTAATGAAGGTCTTCAAGCAAAGGGATAATCATTCATTAAAATTAGAAGTACTTAGTGGATAGAGGAAATAGGTCTATTCATTCATTAAAAATACTATAGGGAAAATCTGATTCAAGATTAGATGACTCCTGAGGTTCTTAGATACTATATTTTTTAAAATGAAAAAAAATGAAGCCAAAAAATAGTTTATAGTAAGTCAGAGAAATAGGTGGAACTAGACTCCAAAGTATCTATGACTCAGACTGTATCCATATCTAATGAACCTGGACACAGATAAATCTGTCCCCCAAGTGAACGAACACTTGAGAAACTTTCTGTTTGACTTTGAGTCATGTTCTGGCCCTTATATACACTCAACTTTTCAATAAATTAGTCAAATCTTTGATGCCAATCTATATGGCAGGTCCAGAAGTCCTTAGAGAAGGAAACCTAGAGCCCTACTTCTAATCAGGAAGCCATTTAAAGCCAAATGGCAGAAGTTACAAGCATAAAAAAGACAGACAGAATATAACTCATTTTAAGGCCAAGACTTGTACTGAATCAAGAGGCAAGAAGAGACTGGGAAATTTTCCTCATGTTCAGCTGAAATTTGCCTTTCTGCAGCTTCTACCCATTACTCCTAGTTCTAACTTGTGGCCGAGCAGAATAAAGTTAATCCCTGGCTTACATGCTGCCCTTCAAATATATAAACAGAAAATCTTCCCCCTTAATCTTATGACTCTATATCTCAGTTCCTTTAGCTGAGATGTGGAGATCTATAAATCTTGCTCAGACAGCATGTCTTTAGTTAATCTTTCTGTCCTATTAATAGTACAGGATTTTTATGGATCCCAATTCTATTACTCCTCTATTTGCCCAACAGACTATCAACATTTTTAAAATGAGGTCCTCAGAACTGAACCCAATATTAGAGCTTTGATCTGAGGAGGACAGAGTAATTATAGAACTACTCTAAACCTTGTTCTAGACATCAGCTATACCATAATTTAAGACTGCATGGATTCTCTTGGTTGCCATGTCCCATTGCTGGTGCACATTATTCTTTGTCTACAAAAGTGCTCAGGAATTTTTTACATGAACTGTCATCTAGACTTATTTCCTCTATCTACTAAGTACTTCTAAGAGAGAAGAAGGACAGCATAGTGCAGTAAGAGCTCAGTGTGGGGTCAGAGGGTCTTAACTGTCACTTCCTATGTACCTGTGTGATCTTGGTCAAGTTACTGAAATTCTCAGTGTCAATTACTGTATCAGTCAAATGGGGGATGGGAGAAGTGCAACCTGATAATCATTCAGATCACTCCCAGTTATAAATCAATTATTTTGTGATGGTGCATCTTTTCAAACCAAGAAACAGTCTATTGTTCAATTCTATTGAGATCTTTATGGATCCCAATACTATTGCTGATCATGTTACATTTTCCCCTAAGTTTTGGGTAATATTCAAATTTTATATATATGCTATTGATGTTTAAGTAAATTATAAAAACCAAATGGACAGATATCCTTTATGCGCAGTCATCTATTTTCTGGTAGTGACAGGCAAGATCACTACCTAATATTAGCAATCAATTCCATTTTTTAACTGACTCATTGTTAACTCAACTAGAGTAAAAAAAATATCTAGAACACTCTATAATTTGCATTTAACTTATAGGATTGTACCTATTGTTATCCATGTACTAACAGCAATAGCCACAATATCTTTAAGTAAAGTTGGAAGTAGTCTCCAACTTTAAGACATTGTAGGCTTTCTCTTTGAGAAGCAGTCAGAGATAGTGAAGTAAAGGCAGGGACTTGCCTGAGCTCTCCCCCAAAACCATTAAAATACCTTAAATAATGATTCTAAACAAATTCTAAAGCAACATAATCCACAAAAAGACAGAGCGAAACAATTTTCCAGCCCATGACAACTTAGAAGGTTGGGAGGAAGTCTCTCCCTTGTTCCCCCAGATCCCCCCGAAGAGGGGGTGATAGAGTGAAGCAGAGTCCATTGTAGGCTATGCCAGCACAGCCTGACCCCAGAAAACCAGAAGTAGGCCTTAGGAGCAACTGAATCAGCAGTGGCAGCAATTGCTTCCAGAGCTCTCAGCCCCCAGATAGCAAGGGGGTTGAACAACTGGTCAGAAGAGATTACAGGAATCTCTTTGCTAGCAATGAGGCAGAACTCTGTTACTTTGCCCATATTTGGATCCAGGTCACAGTCCTGAGTAGCAATTCCAGGCTGAGGAGAAGCACTATCACACCTTGCAGCCACAGTGGAGAGGGGACTCTTATCACAGTTTCAGGGCAGAAAAGAGTGATTGTGGGTGCTCACAGATCACAGCACAGGTCAGAAGAAGAGTAAACACACCTCTTGTTAGATCATACCATCTTGGAAGAACTGAAAACTTATACATCCCTAGAAGTATTTATGAAAACAGCTGCACAAAACCCCTGAAGCTTGGGACAGTGCACCCTTCAAGCAGAGCCCTAATTTAAGAAAGAGTTAAAAATCAAATAATAGGACAGGAATATGAGCAAACAAGGGAAAAAAATTCTGACTAGAGAAAGTTACTTTGGTGAAAAGGAAGATCAAAACACTCAGAAGAAGATATTAAAGTCAAAGCTCCTACATCTAAAGCCTCCAAGAAAAACATGAATTGGTCTCAGGTCATGGAAAAGCTCAAAAAAATTTTGAAAATAAAGTAAGAGAGGTAGAGGAAAAATTGGGAAGAGAAATGAGAATGATGCAATAAAATTATGAAAAACAAGTCAACAGCTTGATAAGAGAGACCAAAAAAATGCTGAAGAAAATAACACCTTAAAAAACAGATTAGGTCAAAAGGTACAAAAAGTGAATGTGGAGAAGAATGCCTTAAAGAGCAGAATTGGCCAAATGGAAAAAGAGGCACAAAATTCACAGAAGGGAAAAAAAGTCCTGAAAAAGTAGAATTAAAATGGAAAAGGAGGTACAGAAGCTCACTGAAGAAAATAATTCCTTAAAAATTAGAATTGAGCAAATGGAAGCTAATGACTATGAAAAATCAAGACACAACAAAACAAAACCAAAAGAATGAAAAAAATAAGAATACAATGAGAAATATCTCACTGAAAATCAATGGACCTAGAAAATAGATTCAGGAGAGATCGTTTTAAAATTATTAGACTACTTGAAAGCCATGATCAAAAAAAGAGACTAGAAATCATCTTTAAAGAAATCAGCAAGGAAAACTGCCCTGATATTCCAGAACCAGAGTATGAAATAGAAACTGAAAGACTCTACCTCCTCAAAGAGAACTCAACATGAAAACTTCCAAAAATTATCATAGCCAAATTCCACACATTCCAAATCAAGGAGAAAATATTGCAAGCAGCCATAAAGAAACAATTCAAGTATTGTGACCCACAGTCAGGACAACACAAGATTTAACAACTTCTACATTAAAGGACTGGAAGGCTTGGGATATGACATTCTAGAAAGCAAGGGAGCTAGGATTACAACCAAGAATCACCTACCCAACAAAACTCAGTTTAATCTTTCAGGGAAGAAAAATGGATATTCAATGATTTAAATAGAGGACTTTTAAGCATTCTTAATGAAAAGACCAGAGTTGAATAGAAAATTTGATTTTCAAATAGAAGACTCAAGTGAGGTATAAAAGGTAAACAGGAAAGTGAAAGTACAAGGGACTTAAGAGGGTTAAACAGTTTACATTCCAACATGGGAAGATGATCCTACATTGTAACTCATGAGAATTTTCTCATTATTAGGGCAGATAGAAGGAGTATATAGACAGAGGTCACAAGTGTGAGTTGATTATGAAGGGATGGTATCTAAAAAAAGTTAAAATTAAGGAATGAGAGAGGAATGTACTTGGAGAAAGGGAAAGGGAGAGGCAGAATTGGATAAATTATTTCACATAAAAGGGCAAGAAAAAGCTTTTACAATGGAGAGGAAGAGGTGGGAGGTGAGGGTAAATGAGTGGACCTTATTCTCATCACAATGGCTCAAACAGGGAATAACATACACATTCAATTGGGTATAGAAATCTATCTTACCCTATAGGAAAATAGGAAGCAAAGGGAATGAGAAGGGGTATGGGGTGACAAAAGGGAGGGCAGATTGGAGGAGGGTGTAGTCAGAAGCAAAACACTTTCAAAGAGGGACAAGGTGAAAGGAGAGAGAGAATAGAATAAACCAGGGGGTAGGGATGGGGGAATAGTTGCATGAGCCATTCCCCAGCTAATAAATGATCAAAAGATACGAACCGTTTTCAGATGAAGTAACCAAAGCTATCTTTAGTCATACAAAAAAATGCTCTAACTCACTCTTGATTGGAGAAATACAAATTAAAACAATTCTGAGGTATAACCTCATACCTATCATGTTGGCTAATAAGACAGAAAAGGAAAATGACAAAACATGGAGGGGATGTGGTAAAAATGAAACATCAAAGCACTGTTGGTGGAGTTGTGAACTGATTCAACCATTCTATAAAGTAATTTGGAACTATGCCCAAAGGGCTATAAAACTCTTTGACTTAGCAATACCACTACTAGGTCTGTATGCCAAAAGAGATAAAAAAAGAAAAAGGACTTATACATACAAAAATATTTACAACAGTCTTTTTCTCGTGACAAAGAACTGGAAACTGAGGGGATGCCCATCAACTGGGGAATGGCTGAGCAAACTGTGGTATGTGATTGTGATGGGATACTATTATGCTATGGGAAATGATGAGCAGGATGCTCCCAGAAAAGCCTGGAAAGACTTTCATGAGTTGATACAAAGTGAAATATACTGTACACAAAATAACAGCAATATTGTAATATGATGTTGTGAATGACTTAGCTATTCTCAGCTATGTAATGACCCAAGACAACTCTGAAAGACTTATGATGAAAAATGCTATTCATCCCTAGAGAAAGAACTGATGGCATCTGAAGCATACTTATTTTTAACTTGCTTTATTTTTCTTGAGATTTTGATTTTTTTGGGGGGGGAGGGTCTATGTTTTCTTTTACAACATGACTATTATGGAAATGTTCTGCATGACTACATATGTATTACCTATATCAAATTGCTTGCCTTCTCAAGGGGGGGGGAAGGGAGAAGGAAAAGAATTTGGAACTCAAAGATTTAAAAACAAACATTAAAAACTGTTTTTGCATGTAACTAGGGAAAAATAAAATACTAAAGAAACAGGAAAAAAAAAGACATTGTGGCTATTGCTATAAAGGTAGGGAAGGGAAGGGAAGGGAATAATCATTTATATAGCTCATACTATGTGCCAGACATAACACGAAGCACTTTTTACAAAACTTTTGGCATGTGTAGAAAATTTATCCACTTCTGATATCTACAGAGAATTACTATCTTCAATACAGAACATCCTCCTTTAAGCCAATAAAGCTGTCTCCCTGAAGTGATGCCAAAGGGCAAGTGTTTCAGGGCTTAAGCCCTTCCTATGATATCTCTCCTGTTATAAGGGTTTACCTAGCAGTCTCCCACAGGGCTACTGACCACATACATAAGAGACATATACTCTAGTATCCTGGAGAGTTAGCTCATCCTAGTCATTTGTTTGTTCTCTGGCTTAGGCACAATACTTTACTGAAGTACCACTGACATCACATCACTCTCCTGCTAACAGACTTCAACAATTCTCCACAATGTACAGGATGAAGTCTAAACTTTAGGCTTACTCAATCCAACCCTAATCTGACTTTCTAGCTTAGTGTCACAATTACTCCATTTTCAGTGCTCTGTAGTACTCAGGGACTATTTAGTTTAAACTCCTCCTTATGTGGGTAGCACAGTGGATAAAGTACTAAGCCTGGAGTCAGAAAGACTCATCTTCACGAGTTCAAATCCAACCACAGACACGTCCTAGCTGTGTGACCTTGGGCAAGTCACTTAACCCTGGTTGCCTCTGTTTCCTCATCTGTAAAATGAGCTGAAGAAAGAAATGGCAAATCACTCCATTATCTGCCAAGAAAATGCCAAACAGTATCATAAAGAGTTGGACACAACTAAAATGACTAAACAACAAAATAGTATTTATGAGAAGTTAGGTCCATCTCTTCACTGCCTATAAGATACTTCTACTTTTGGGAGTAAGTAAGCTTTTTCACTACTGTGGTTTTTCTCCTGTCAAAATGTTTGCCTAGATGTCCTACAGGAGTCTATCTCCATTTTTATTATGTGACATATTCTTAGGTGAACATACTGAAACTAGACTGAAGACATGAAAAATTCCTTGTTGTTCTCAATCGTACATATTCTTCAAAATCTAACTCAAATTTCATATCTCCATGATACCTTTCCTGACTACCCTGACCCAGTGATCTCTCCTTTCACTGGACCCCATAGGACCTTATAATATGTAATCTTCCTTTGGTCCTAACTCCATACATGCTTGTATTCATTATTTTTTCTGTGTATCCACGTCCTGTCCTCCCTGTGAAGTTGGCAGGTATGAAATGAATTGTCTAGAGAAACCTAACATACGATTATAAAAAGAATGTGTGTTCAGGAAGTAGATTTTAATAGAATGCTTGACTAATGATATACTCTGATGTTTCTACCTGTATGCCAGCCCCCTCTGGGACAGTGATCTTCCATACACAATTGAGACTGTTCAGGTAGGGCTCTGGGAAGCCAGGAGACAGAATTGTTCCTTTGCGTTCTGTGAGGTTCCCTCCACAAGGCACTGTAAGAGGCAAATATAAGATCTTGTAAGGAATTTATTCTTTAATATAAGGAGATTCCCCACTCATACCCATGGTTCTATTCTAGAATTGGGAAAGATTGTTACCCCTACAGCACCAGATTTTTGACCAAGGATAAGAGGCACAGTTTAGGTCATGGAAGTGACAAATCTGGATTGAGCAATGACCAACCTAGTGGAGAGAAGTAGGCAAACAATTCATTCCTTGACTGGTACCAGCCCTCCTCTTGTCTCTAAACCATCTATACAGAAGACAAGCCTGAGATCATATATCTCTGCATAGCCTACAGATAGTCTCTCCTATTGAAAAATGTGCCACCTCCATCCTCCATCCTTCAGGTTTGAGGCCACTAAATATTTTTTTGTCCATTGATAAAAAAGGAGATATGCAGATAGAGATCATTAGAGTGATTAATACAGATCTATGAATACAACCCCTCATTTCAAAGGAATGCAACCAAGGTATTTAGTCTTATCTAACCTATTCAGGAATAAAGTGTTTTAAAATGGCTGGTGTTTTCTTAGCCTCCATTGGGACATCTAGCCCCTTTTGCCTACTTACATTATAACTATTTTGGTCCCTAACATCTAAAGGTCCTTTAGTGTTTAGACTTATTGTTTGGATAGAAATGGCCTTCTGGGAGCAGTTGTAGGTGTGGCCTTATTTCCCATGGCTAGGCAAAGAGGAGGCCTGTATAATGCCATGCACAAGCAGCTTTCCGGAAGAATGCTACTGTGAACAGCTTTTAAGGTTCTGATTGCACAGTATAGTGAACATTCTATTTATTCCACAAGAAATCAAAGTAAAACATTCACAGAAAATCAAGGTATAGCATTCACAATATTATGACTTATCAGAGAAAATCACAATATAGTATTCACAGCAACTTATCATTAAAATGGCCACATGGTTTCCACCAAAGTGGTCACAATAGTTTTCAACAAAGAACAATCATCTGGTATTCTTAAGGAGGTTGGCCTCCTTACTCAGTCATTCAGTCATCTCAAAGTACAATAGTCAAAGTCTCCCACTCATGTGGCAACTAAGTTAACTCAATCAGTCTCTTATTCAGTAATCAATTACTAAGTATCATTAATCACTAAGTACAAATCATAAGAAAATACACAAACCCTCCACCCTTAGGTTACTAGTAAACTACAATTTCATCCTTACTCAGTACACATGGAGAGGTCTTTTCATCTTGACTTGGGGACAGTTCTCGGATTCCCTGGATCCCCTTCCATGGTCCCAGATTCTACCTGGATTCACCAAACTGGATTCACCTGGGTTCAGTGGCAGACAGCTCCCAGTTCCTTGTCCAGCTCTCCAGGTAGGTCCTGCTCCACACTGAAGTTCACAGGGTCCAATCCATCTCAAATCCTTCACAATTTCTGTTCTGGAGAATTCAAGGCTCAACCAAGCCACAAACAGACAAAGTCCCTGCATCCCAGTCATGCCTCCTCAGCCCTTGGGCAGTTCAGCTGGCCCTAGGACCCAGAAGAAATCTCAGCTGGCTTCCAGAATCAAAATCACTCTTCCCAGGTTTTCAAAATCAAAATCGTTTTCTCCAGCCTAGGAGGAGCTTTCCTCTTCAGCCTTCCTGGCAGCAGCAACTTCAGTCTCCAGGATTCATGTCCAAAGAAAATTCTGACTCAGTTCTCAATCCAGCAGTAGCAGCCCAGCCTCCAGATGCTGCTGAGAGAAACTCTCTCTTCTCCCCAACAGAACAGATTCTGCTACCAGATTCTGGTCTCAAGAAATTCTGACAGCGCCTCTCTGGGGCTTTTCTTATATATACACAGCATTAGCTTCCTGTTTCGGCTAACCCCTTCCTGTTATATCAGTAACAGGAGACAGGAGTTCATATCTTCTGTTTCCCCAACAGAGGCTTGATCAGTTACTAACTGCTAAGTACCTGCTACCTTTGCTTAACATGAATCAAGGTACTAAGTACCTGCTTATTTGCCAATACAAAAAGGCAAGGTGCTAAGTACCTGCTTACTTGCCAATGCAAAAAGGCGTCTTCAAATTCAAATTAATTACCATTACAGCCTGGGAGTGAGACAGACTGGCAGCATGAGGCAGACCAAAGAACTCATGTTTTCTTATATTTTTCTTGTATGAATTAGTATATCTCCTAAGTTGGTTTGTATATTGGTTGGTTTCTATCATCAATAAATTCTGTAGCCAGATCAAGTGTGAAGGTGGTATATGTTGAAACTCTGAACCAGACTAACACTCTTCTCTTGGTCTTATTATCCCCATGAGCTACTTACTGTCCCATTCACCTTCTTCACTGCCAAATTTCTTGAGTGAGTAGCCTATATTTCACTATGTCAAAATCCTCATCACTTACTCCTTAATTCCTTCCAATCTGGTTTCCATTCCTACCACTTTACTAAAACTTCTCTCTAAAAGGTTAGTGATGACCTCTTAATCTCTCAATTCAATTACCTTTTCTCTGTCCTCATATTACTGTAAGAGAATGTAGGATCTGATAGTATTGACCATTCTGTTTCTTATGGATGCTAGTCTCTTTTTCCTTGGATTCCACAACTTTACACTTTTCTGGTCCTCCTGTTTTTTCTCTTTCAATTTCGAGAATTCTCTTCATATTCCCACCCATTAAATGTAGGCATACCCCCAAGGCCCTATACTAGGATCTTTTCTCTTCTCTTCTTGTATTCTTGCCCCTTGGCAATCTCATGGTTTCAACTATCATCACTATCCAAAGAACCCTCAAATCTTATCTCCAATCCTGACCTTCTGCCAAGTTCCAGAATCATTTATCCAAATACCTACTGGAAATCTCCACCTGCATATATCACAGAAACTCAAGCCCAAAAAGACCAAAACCAAACTAGTCTCCTGCAAACCTCTTACCCTTCATAGCTTCTGTCAATGGCATCACCATTCTTTCATTCACCTAGGCTTGAAATCTTAGAGGCATTTTTGACTTCCTCTCCCTCATATCTAATCTCAACTAAGCTGTCAAGCCTTTTTGCTTCTATCTTTGCAATTTTCCTTGATGTTTCCATTGCCATAACTTTTCTCATTACCTTTTTCATGGATTATTATAATAGCCTCTAATAGGTATCTTAGCCTCTGATCTTTCCTAATAATAATCCATCCCTCATAGCAATGTGTGTTACTCTTATCAATGCATAATTCTGATTGCATATATTGTTTCACTGCTCAAAATGTTAAACTAAATTCAGAAATTCTTATTAATAAGTATTTGGGCATAAACTATTATGCTAAGTACTACTGGAAATACAGAATTCAGCTAACACGTCCCTCTTCTCATGGATATTACAGTTTAGCAGTGAAGTATATCACACAGTCTATATACCAATGGATGTAATCTCATATGTTAATATTCCCTCATGTAATATGGATCACAACTCCTTCTGTGTGCACTCTTATCCATGTCCCAAGAGGCCTTCCCTATTATCTCTTGATTATCCCTTACTCTTTTCCCTTGTTGTATTTCTCTTTGTTTCACAGATAGCCAGAGCTAGACAGAGTGGAAGTCTGGAGCAGAGATCAAGTGGCTGGCTTACTGGTAATAAGACTCTCTCCACAAAAGTAGGATAGTCCTCACAAAAAAGACATAATCTGCCACTGGAAGGATACACGAAATCTTTACAATATGGTAGAACCTACGGATCTTAGACTCTGCTGACATGGCCTTCAGGAATCCAGGGTCACTTACACAGCATAAGGGATTAGAGTAAGACTTTGCAGGCACATATCCAAATAATAATAATGACAAAATAATTAATGCATATAAAAACTTGCATACACAGTTCTATGTGAAGATCAAGATGAGGGGAAATGGTCATTGACAGAGGAGAGGTAATTAGGAAATGAATAATGTCAAAATGTTTGACATTCAAAGTTCTCTAAAATTTGGCTAGAACCTACCATTCTCATCTAATCTAGCTGAACTCTAGATTTTCCTCACAACCAAAGCATAAATCTCATCTACAAAATTCTTTAAAGATGTCATATAAACTCTTGTTGAAAATCTCATAGAATCAAAGATTAAGAGCCATGGGAATCTTAGAGATATTTTCAGAGACACTACATTGAAAGAAAACTTACTATTTCCCGGAGAAGGACATTATATATATATATATTTTAACAATTCTACTTTCAGCAAAGTTTTCTCTACAGAGTAGAAATTTGGTTCCTTATAACTTCCTAATTCTACTCTCCTCCATTCATTTACTTATTCTACCAAAAATTCAATGTTCCAACCAAACCAGACACTTGCTGCTCCCTGAATTAATGCCCTACCCTCTAGCCTTCATACTTTGCTCATAGTTCTCTCTGCTTGGATTTTACGCCTCTTTGCCACTCCCATCTGTACCTATCAACATCTATAACAATAACAGGGATAAAAAGAACAATCTTAGGAGATAAGGTACTAAATATTATCCCCATTTTATAGTTCAAGGATATGCAGAAAGGCAGATCCTGTGATTTGCTCAGGGTCAGATAACTAGTAAGTATCTGAAGCTGGATTGAAACCCCAGGTCTTCCTGACTTTAAGTTTAGCACGTTATCTACTGTGAAAACTAGCTGCCTCTCTTTCAAAGTCCAGATAAAATGGCATATCTACTGTGAAACCTTCCTTTATGTACCATATGTTAATGATCTAATGTCTTTATCTGTTTTCATAGCTATTTCTTTGTACTTCTTTTATGCACTAACATTCGTATAACAGTTATTTGTGTACATATGTATTCATTCCAATTAGACTAAAACTCCTTAAAGGTAGAGACAATTTTTTAAAATTGTATCACTCTGAGTAGATAAGACAATATAGGAATGAGTGAATGATTAAATGAAAGAGATCCAGAAATCTAATCCTGGATTCTATATTTTAAACTATAGTGGCTTTTGATGCTCAATTTTCCATTAACGGTAGAGTAATGGCAAGATAACACAATCAAGAGAAGAATTCCAAACCCTTAGTTTTTAGCTGTCATAGGTAGTATTTTACAAATCTGTTTGGGGATTCAGGGTCATGACACAAGAAGTGACTTCATTCATGCTAATGGACAAGAGACCATTTATTAAAGATCTCTAGAAGGACGTAATCTTCATTCAGTTTACTTAGAAGTGATTTTTTTTCTTTAACTTTTGCTACCATCCCCAAACTGGAACTTCCATGGAATCTTTTTGAAAACTTGTACTCCATACTGGCATCTGGTACCCTCCAGCCCAACCCACCTCCAAACACTCACCTACACAAGTAGGAACAGAAACATTCCACTGAGCTAGGGCTCCAGGCACTGTAAGGCACTCAATATGTCGGGAGCCCTGTAGGGAATATCCAGAGTTGCACTCGAAGCGAACAACAGCTCCCACTGAGAAATCACTTCCAATCCTCTTGCCATATCGGGGCTCTGGCACAGAGCTACACTGTGTGGCACTAGTTCGAGGTACCGCTATATGGGGGAGAATGATAAAAAGAGAAGATTGTTGACCCGGCAATGCACCATAAATGAATCTCCTTAATTGTTGCCCAAAACTAATGCCTAGAAACATACTGTTTCAAATAAGGTCTTGTACTTCTACCTAAGATTTCTACATACTCTTTGTAAAAAGATCAATAGGAATCATGCCCACTTTACAGATAGGACAAATAAAACTATGCTTTGCTCAAAATTATTTGATGAGTCAGGGGCAAGGAACTCAGGCATTCCATCTAACCCAGCCAATAGAATGGCAAAAAGGGTGTTGTGGGGTACAGAGACAAAAAGGATACTCCTACTTCATGGGAGGAGAGGAAATTATTATAGTAAGTCAAGTTCACTGTATCAGCACCTTCTATTTACCATGTAAACAGAATATATGCAGTGATAGTTTAAATAAGAGCTAAGATGGGCTAGGAGAAAGTGTTAGTGGCATCACAAGTGGTATTAAAGTTCCATGATTTTCTCCCCTTGTGTCTTCAAGCGATGACTATGGTTATTTCTGTGGGTCCAAGGTCTGGTTTTCTCTGCTCCAAAGACCAGCAGTAACATCAAGAGAGAAGAAGAAAGTATTAATGAAGCAATGTTCTAGATCTAGCCTAGAAACCAGAGGTGCCTATTTGCTTATCCCAGTCCTTAGATTCCAAGATGTCACAGGAGCCTTCTCTACCATTTCATAACATCATGCTAGTCTTATCATAATCAGAACTTGGGCATTATCCTGACTCAGTTTCAGAGTACTGCCAATTTACCAAAGTAAAGATTAGCACTTAAAGGGAAACTAAGGTTATGAAACCAGGCACCTGATGAATCTATGATTTTTTCAGGGTAACAATGTCTTTGCCTACTACCACTCTATTGGCTCAAATCCCTGATCATTCTTAAGTCTCATAATTGCAAGGTAAGTAAGTCTGCTCAAATTATTATGCCTAGACCTAAACTAAACCCCACTCAAGCACTCTGGCCCCTCTCTCCATAAGCCATTGCTTTCATATAGACGTTTACTAATACAAAATTCAACCTTTCTTTTTCTTTAACTTACCTGAACTGTTTTAAACAAGGTCACTGATTTATACAGAGAAGCTAAAACTACTGTACATAGGGTATAAGAGAACTGTCTATAAGATATTGTCTGGGGATGGGAAAAGTATCAGATATATGGCTAACTACTTAATATCCCTCAAAAGAACAAGTGAATATTCCAGGAAAGCAGGGCTGGCACTAAGCATAAGTAGATCTTCTTACATGATCAAAGAGGAGATAACTTTGTAGGAAGTTCCTGTACTACATAGGTCCAAACAATCAGAGTAGCATAATACTTTCTTCCCCTTCCTTCACCCCCTTCCAGGCTAAAATTCCAAGTATGAGAGCTATTTATGAGTCAAACAACTAAAATGGGGTCTTTACCTGTAGAATATTTCTGTGAGGTATATCTCCAGAAAACTTCCAAAGCATATTTGACTCAGAACCCTGGAAAACAGGGTGCAGCCATACTATAGACAGTGAGTGATAAAGCCCTAACACCGTCTAGTGAATACTGGTTTCCAGACCATAGAAGGGTTAAGTTCCTGAGCAAAGTACCAGTGTGACCAGCAGCACTGTCTAAAACAGGGATTCTTAACTTTTTTGTGTATCATGGGCTCCCTTGGCAGTCTAGTGTAGCCTATAGACCCCTTCTCATAAAAACGTATAAAGATATATAGGATTACAAAGAAAACCAACAACTGTGAAACATAGTTCTCAAAATATTAAAAATAAGTTCATGAATTCCTGGCTAAGTATTCTCATATCAATAAAAAGGTATTAGAATTTGGATGCCCAAGGACTTATTCCACTGGTAACCAACTGCTGTAAATTTTAAAATGGGAGCTAAGTGCTGAACCTGGGTCCTCAGAGATGTGGCTAGAGTTTCATGTTCCACATCTCCATCCAAGTCAGAATCACATAGATACTTAAGGGTTAGGTGGACCTCAGATTGATAGTTCCCATCTAAAGATCATTTGCAAGAATAAAAAATCTAGTGGTGAAACTGCACCCATGCAAAAAGGATCCCGATCCTGGGATTCTCTATTGACAGACCAGCTCTCTGTTCTTCCTCTTACCTACCTTGGTAGACAAAGTGAAATCCTCTAGCTGTTGCTTGGCCCTTTGCACTGAACTTAATTAACACTTGATTGGAGGTGGCCAAGGGCAATGATTCTCCTGAGGAAAAAAAAAAGGGTGAGAAGGGAGAGAATAACACGAGGAGCTTGAATTAACTAGCTAAAATTTGTCACAGTAACAAAGATTTCTTCTTTTCCAGTTAGGGTTACTCCTAGACCTCCTGAAAAAAAAAAAAAACTCCTTACTGAAAAACTGAGAGTAGAAAGATCAGAGCATTACAAAATTTTGAACCTATAAGGAACCTCAGAGATCACTTAGTTCAAAGCCCTCATTTTACAAATAAGTGAACTAAAAGCCCAGAGGAGGGAAATGAAGTGCACAAAGGTCATACATTTAACAAGTAACAAAGTCAGGCATCAAACCCAGGGCCTCTGAATGCAAATCTAGGGTTCTGGCTAGCCAAGCTAGATACAAATAATAAAAGCTAAAAATACTTTCATATTTATGCTCTTCTCATTTGATCCTTACACCAACCCTGTGGGGTAAGTAAAGCAGGGATTGCTATCTCCACTTTACAGATAAGAAAATTTACCTAAGAGACAAGTCCCATCAGACTTGGACATCTCCTAGCAAGACTCTTTTGGGCTTGGGAAGATTAATCAGTACTACCATTATGGTAATCAATACCACCATTGGTTTTGGAAAGGGTGCATCAATGGCTTTACTTAGCAAAGTCACAGCACCTACTCTTGGGCACTACACCCTACTTTGTGGTATAGCAGGGTGGAGCAGTAGATAGAGTGCTGGACCTGGAATCAGGAAGATCTGAGTTCAAATCTGAATTTAGACATTTACTAGCTATATGACCCCAGTGGGCAAGTGTAAAGCCAAGCACGAGCAGCGTTCCAGAGGATGGCTGCTGTGAACAGCTTTTAAGGTTCTGGTTACACAGTAGAGTGAACACAATTTATTCCATAACAAATCAAAGCAAAACATTCACAGTAAATCAAAGTACAGCATTCACAAAGTTACAACTTATCACAGAAAATCAAAATAAAGCATTCACAACAACTTATCACAGAAAAAGGCCACATAGTTTCCACCACAATGGTCACAAAGTTTTCAACAAAGAACAATCATTTAGTAAATCAATCAAGCAATCATTCAATCATCCTTAAGGAGGTTTGCCTCCTCAAGGAACACAAAGTACAATAGTCAAAATTCTCCACTCATGGGTCACACTAAGCCAACTCAATCAGTCACTTATTCAGTCATCACTAAGTACAATCATTTAGTCATTCAATCATCCTTTATCATTCACTATTCAATCATCCTTCATCATTTACTATTCAATCATCAGAAAAATACACAGACTCTCCACCCCAAGGTCACTAGTAAATTTACAATTTCTTAGTATATAGTATCCAAGTAAAGTCTTCTTTCAGCTTGACTCTGGGTGGTTTTTCAGATTCCCTGGTTCCCTTTCCATAGTCCCAGATCCTACCTGGATTCACCAACTGTCACCTGGGTTCAAAGGCAGGCAGCTCCTAGGTCCCTGTCCAGCTATCTGAGAACTTTCTGATCCATGCTGAAACTCATAGCATCCAGTATGCCCCAAATCCCTCACAATCGCTGTTTCTGGGAAGTCAAGGCTTAACAAAGCCACAAACAGGTTCGTGGAAAGTACCAGCATCACAGTCATGCTTCCTCAGTCTTCAGAAGCTCCAGCTGGCCCGTGGAAATTCTTAACAGCCTCAGCAACTCAAGCTGGCCCTCAGAAATCCTCAACAGCCTCAGCGGCTCTGGCTGGTCCTCAGACTCAGCAGAAGTTTAAGCTGGTTCCCAGAATCAAAATCATTCCATCCAGGTTTTTCAAATCAAAATCATTCTCTCCAGCCTATGGGGGGCTTTTCTCTTCAGCCTCCCCAGCAACAGCTTCTGCCTCCATGGAGCTTGCTCCAAGAAGATGTGACTCTCCCTCTCTGGGCTTTTGTTTATATATAGACAGCATCAGCTGCTTCCTGTTTTACCCAACCCCTTCCTGTTACATCAGCAACAGGGATTCATACCTTCTGTTTCTTTAAGAGAGGCTTGATTAATTACTAAGTGCTAAGTACCTGCTACCTTTGCCAATACAAGGAGATCTTCAAATTCAAATTATATTACCATTTCGGCAAGTCCTTAATCTGCCTCAGTTTCATCATCTGTAAAATGGGGATAGTAATGCCACCTGCCTCTCAGGGCTGTTGTGAGGATCAACTGAGATAATTATAAGGCACTTAACACAGTGCCTGACATGTAGTAAGCACTATATAAATATTAGTTATTATCTCCCCTTTCTATAATATTAACTCCTTGAGGGCTGGGATTACTGCTGTTATTGTATTTATTTACATCCTTCTCTAGAACATAGCAAAAGAACATAATCTCTATCAAATGAAACATAATTTTTAAAATGAAATTAAATGTTTGTTTAATTCAGTGTTACTATGGCAGAACTGTAAATATTGGGAGCCTACACATACACATGCATATTTAGCATATTTTCTTTGGCACAAAATACACTCCCAAACAAATGGTTTTTCTTTCATGCTTTCATGTACAGATGACATATATCATAATTCTGAAAAAAAGCTTCAACTTACCAAATAAACCAGTATAAATGCTTAACCATTTGGGAGAAGGAGGAATAGTACATAGTATAAACTCAGATTATGGTGTGTGTGTGTGCACGTGTGTGTGTGCGCATGTGTGTACATGCATGTGTGTGTGCGTGTGTGCATGTGTGTGTGTAGGCTCCCAATATTTACAGTTCTGCCATAGTAACACTGAATTAAACAAACATTTAATTTCATTTTAAAAATTACATTTCATTTGATAGAGATTATGTTCTTTTGCTATGTTCTAGAGAAGGACCAGCATCAGGGCATAAAGACAGAACTGTATTTAAAATTCCCTTAAGTATAAACCTTGGCCCTTACACCACTTAATCCCCACTTCTAAGGCTTCCCTCCCCTCTCCCATGTGTCCTCACATACCTGTGTGGGAGCCAGAAAGGGAGCTCAAGAGCCTTGAGTTCTGATTGTGTCCATCATGAACTTCTACAACATCATTGAGGGCTGTGTGAAAGAAAGCAAACTGGCCAAATACCACTGCAGAGGAAAGAGAGGCCAGGTAGAGCACAGTATATGAGAAGGAGGACACACGCAAGAATTCAGGAAACATTCTCCTCCTAGGACATCCTATTTCATTCTTTTTAAAAAATTGTCATTTTTTTTCAATCAGCAAAAACACACTTTCTTTACCTCCCAACCCACCACTCTTCCCCAATTAAAAAAATAAGAAAACACAAAATACCTTTTAAAAACACTTTTAGTCAAGCAAAACAGATTTCCATATTAGTCATCTAAAAATATTTATGTGTCTGTTTTGTACTCTTGAGTCCTTCACCTCTCTATCAAGAGACAGATAACATGTTTCATTATTGACCCTCTGCAATCCTCAAAATCCAATTCTGGCTCAACTTTTGATCTTATCCCATTCTAATTATCGTTGCCTACCCTTTCCTATAAAATCCTGAACAAGACAAACATCCTCCAAGAAGCTTTCTCTGATTTATTCCATGTAATTCTGATGGTTCCTCTACTTCATCTCCTTATATGATGTATGGCTGGCAAAATATTCACTTGATTGTATGGAGTCTAGCACAGACCAGGCACGTAGGTTCTAAGTCTTATCTTTTGAATGATTAAATAGTTTGCTAAGGATTTAAGAAGATTGAATCAGAAACCTGGGAAGCTGGCAGTGGACATAGCTTAACTGGTCTAGCCAGCCCCCTCCTTTCCCATCTTCCTTAGGCACAGAATGAAGAAAAGAGATAGAAAATCAAATCAAACCCCCATCTGTCTGGACACCAGAAGCTCAACCTTGATACTCTGCTGTATTTTTCAGAATGGAGATGTTTTGAGGAAAACAAAGAAACGTATTATAGGTCAGATCAGCCTATGAGGATAGTTGGGTGTATTGAGCAAGCAAGAGATGATGTATTTGTGCCTGATTCAATTTCAATTATGGGTAAACAACTAGGCAGCTGGAATCACTGAATATCTTACTTTGAAAAACCCTGGAAACTCTCTACCACCCCAGGCAGAGATCCCCCTCTACTACTTCTGATTAGTGACCACTCAACCTTCACTTGACGACTAATTAATACTTTGCAAAAAACTTTGCTCAATAGTTGGACAACTCTAATTGCTTGGAAATTCATTTTCATGCTGAACTGAAATACATATAGGGAAAACAGGTCCCAAACAGGGCTACAGAAGTCATATTCCTTAGTAAGTATACTCTGTGAGCAAAGGAAGCAGTTGGACTAGGACAGCTAGACACTTCGCAGGTGAAAAGCTGAACTAGAAAGAAAAGACTTTCTATAGGGCTCCAGTATCTGTGTACTCAATTTGACTTGTATTTTGCTAAAATTTTCTGAGAGTATACTGATCTGAGAATACTTATACACACAATATGACAATGGCATATATGCCCATTAGAAGAGATACCTTGAATATTAAAAAATTAGTATAAGAGTCAGAGGATCACAGAGTTAGAAGCATATTCAGAACTCACCTAGTCCAAACTGTATCTAAACATAAATTCTCTCTACAATATCTCTGACAAGTATTCTTCAGCCTCTTCTTAAATACCTTAATTGACATGGAACACACTGATTCCTGAAGCAAATTTCCATTTCAGGACAGATCTAATTATTGAGATGTTTCTCATCCTGCATTTTCTGTTCATTGTTCTGCCTTACTTCAGAGATAATGCTCCTGATGCTTTAAAACCACACTGAGCAGAATCATGCCCTTTAGAGGTAGAAGACTATCTGACCAACTAACTATATAAACCAAATGACTATCATCTAGTACAACCACCTTCATTTTTCAGATAATGGAACTGAAGTCCATTGATTTAAAGGGATCTGGCCAAGGGAATAAAGGGAACAAGTAGTGAAGCCAGAATCCCATGGTCAGGGTCTCTAACTCTAATGCCAGTGTTCTTTTTATTAGAAGTAGGGCATTTAAGGGCATTTGGACAGAGCTGTAAATGAGCAGGCTTCTCAGCAGAGGATGTTGTTAAGGTTAGGGAGATCATTATTTCTATCTCCAAATGAAGAAGCCATGTATCCAATATGATGCAAAACTTCTCTCTCCAAATAGAACTGAATTCTACGAATAAGGACAAATGTAACCTTACAAAGGTTGTAGGAAAATCTCTGCCCTGGTCCCTGTCCCAGTCTCCAAAGGGCCACAAAGAAAAGATAAAGGCTTGTATTTTTTGGGAAGGCTCTGTTCTTTTGGCCACCAATGTGTTCTCCAACAGTGCATCAAAAACAGTCCTGGTTTTTAGAATCATAGGTTTAGAGCAAAAAGGACTCTTAGAGGTCATATATTTCAGCCTTCTTATCTGACTAATGAGGAAACCGAGGTCCAGAGAAATTAAATAATTTGCCCAAGTCACACAGGTAATAAGTGGCAATGGCTGAATTTGAACCTAGTTCCTCTGCCTTCAATTCCAGTGTTCTTTACACTATGCCAATTAGGACGTGAGAATCTCACTTTGTTCAATGACTCTTGGACTTAGTTGTTCAAGAAATTTTGTTTTTCTTTTTTTTTTCTTTTTGAACTCAGTCTATAAGGCTGACTTCGTATTAGTTATGCTGTGGCAGAATGACAGGAAAAGATAGAGACTCTGTCCTTAGGAGTTAACCAGGTGGGAAGATAAAACTCATACCCACCCATAAAAAATCCCTATACACACACACAACCATTGTTGGACATGTTCCAGAACTAGATAAGAGTCCTCATTGTCATGACTGTATGGTGACAGCAATAAGACCTTCTACAACATGCATACATGGTGGGGTTGCAAGCGCTTTGGGCCCATTCTGTGGGGCATGTACACTACCTTGATCCTTCACAGAAAGATGTGTGTCCAACTAAGATGAAACAGTAACTCTTTATTGGTAGTTTTCATGGCTGAGGGTATTGTGTTGAAGAGGATGTAAGATTAAGCCAGAAAGACCCCCCCCACTTTGTGTACCATAAGAAGAACTGGGGCAAAACATCTCCATGCCTCTTTTGGGACATATCTGACACTTTCTCTCCATTGGACTTATAGCCAAGACTATGGAGCTTCTAGTTTTCAGATAAAAAGTGAGAAGACACACAGGGAACATACCATAGTCCTTTGGCACCACGATAAAATACAGGCAAACTTGTCCACGTGTATAATTTTGAGGATAATTGGGGGATAAGACAACCCCATCAGATCCCACATACTGACCCCCACAGGGTGCTGAAAGAGAAAAATACAGGAGAGGGGCAAGTGACCATCAGCTTCTTATCATGCACTCTAGCTCCCACATTCCCCCACCCCCACTTCAGGGCAGCATAGGGCAATGATGTCAGGTAAGAAGTGAGAAAGGATGTTTTCCTACCCTCAGAATACCTCTTTGGCCAAGCCAGCAATGGTTGTGTCCCTTAAGGGCCTTCTTAAGATTGAGAAGAAATTATAATGGCTGGTATGTATTTCTGTTGTTATAGTTGAGTTGCTTCAATCATGGCAGACTCTTTGTGATCCCTTTTGGGTTTTCTTGCAAAGGTACTAGAGTGGTTTGCAATTTCTTTCTCCAACTCATTTTATAGGTGAAGAACCGAGGCAAACAGCGTCATATGGCTAGTAAGTGGCTGAGGCCAAATTTGAACTCAGGAAGATGAGTCATCCTAATTCCAAGCCCAGTACTCTATCCACCAAGATACCTACCTGCCCTGGAATGTATTTATATGATAAAATAATAAAATCTTATCTACTGTTACTGGGGAAACTAGGCCTGAGAACATGGAATAGGGGCCCTGACATTCTTGGGGAGGCAACTGGGGCCTTTTGAGAGTTGGCAAAGTGAAAGCATTGTTGTTGTTACGAGAGAAAAAACTTAAGAGCAAGTAATTCTGGCTCATCCCAACACAGGGTTTCCAAGCCAATGTTTTTGAAAAAAACAGAATGTCCACACTTATGTACATTTCATCTCTTAGTGCTCATCTGGAAGAAGGGATTAGCCTTTTCACAGAAACCCATGTTTCCCTGGAAAGGGGAATAGTGGGTCTCAGAGGAAGAGTCTGACTGAGGGCCCAACACCTCCTTCTTGTCACGATGAAGCCCAACCAGCAACCTAAGTGCTTGATACTCCCTTCTCTCCTCATCATATGGCCTTCCTTTGTTCTATACCTCTGAGCAGCCAACTTTCTAAAAAGGCAGGTTAAATTGTTTATTCCCTGAGGGGGAAAAGGAATACACTTTCCCAAAACGTATAAGCAAGAAGAAGGAGCTATACCTAAAACAGTTCCTAATCTGTGATCTATGTCTTTTAAAAAATTTATATTTTTGATAACTATATTTCAATACAATCGATTTCCTTTGTAATTTTTTGTACTAGACATTAGGAAAAAAAGACCAACCTAAACCATACTTGTCCTCATGGAACAGTGTATATATCTAGACAAGCAAATTCAAGGTAATTTGAGAAGGAAGAGAATCCTAAAATCTAGGAGAATTCAAAAAAGTTGCAGAGAGAAGATGGCACCTGGGTGGTGCCTTAAGGATTGAAAAGGATTCCTAGGAGAATAAAGAGTATATTATGAGCATGGGTGATATCCTGTGTAAATATACAACAGTATAAGATGGGAATAGCTAGTGGCCCTGTCTCAATTCCAGGCAACCAACATTTACTAAGTGCCTACTCTGCCAGCTACTGTGTTAGGAGCTAAGGACATGAAGACATAAAAAAAAACAAGCTCTGCCCTCATAGAACTTACATTCTACTTCAAGGAAACAACTTCTATGTAGATAAATTTTTTGTAAATTTTTATATTTTGGTTTATGCATGTAAAAACATGATTGTGAGAAGGTATCCAAAGGTTTCACCAGACTAACAAAGGGGTTCATGACACACACAAAACAATTAAGGAGTCCTAACTTAAAGAAAAACTATATCTATAAAGAGAAGCTTGACTTGGATCATCTACATAACATCCTTGTAATAATGGACAGTCAGAGTAGAGGGCAGGAAAGGTTCTTTTACCCCCATAAGATATAGTCCCTAAAGGGCTATATTAAAATTAAAATAACCTTGAAGGGTCACATTTTTTAAACATTTAAAAATTTTACTTTTACGATTCTAGATTTGAAACCAGAAGGGATCTTAAAGCTCATCTGTACCAGCCTCAGAGTCTGGAGGACCTGAGTTCAAATCCAGGCTCAGATACTTAACACTTATTAGCCATGTGACCTTGGGCAAGTCACTTAACCCCAACTGCCCTGTCTTCCCCCCTCCAGAAAGAAAAAAAAAAGATCATCTAGTCCAACCCTCTCATTGTAGAGATGAATAAGCTGAGGCCCAGAGACCAAGTGATTTGCTCACTCTCACAAAGGTAGTAAGTGGTAAATCTGGGATTCTGATGCCTTAGCTATCACCTATATCAGAGTTATCCAATACTTAAGTCATCTCGCAAACATGTGAGTTAACTATTATGGCCTTACTTAACGGCTAAAAACTTATTTAGTTGAACCATACTTTATCTGATAATATCTTATTTACTAATACCTTACTTTCCTCATACTTTTTTTTTTATCTAATAACTTAGTTATCTGTTATCTTAGTTATCCCTTAAAAGGTATTAGTAGGAAAGGGCCACAGGATGAAGGGTGGGGTGAGTGTAAGAGACCAGAGTAGACAATCTGTTCAGCACAGTTTTGCAGAAAATTAATAACCCTATCCTCATGCCACCAAAAGCTATCTTTGACAGCTTTGGCAGAGTAAATCTAGAAGTCATTAATCTCTCCTGTATATGGATATCCTTTATAAATTGTACCTCAGTTCCACTTAGTTTTCTCTATTCTGGCTCCACAATCCTCTCTCCCTTGGTTATGTCCTCCCAAGGCTTTACTCTGGAGACCACCCTAGAAGCTTCTTCTCCTATGCTAATCACATCTAATATCATACAACCTGTACAGATGGGTCGGGGCTTGTTCCACACAGGCTTCCCATCTGCTGCCAGGACACAGGTCAGTGTGGAAGCACCCTCAATCACATAGCCTCCGTTACAGTAGTACGTGATGGTGGAACCCAACTTCAGGTCTGTTCCAGTTCGTGTTCCATTTTTAATGGAACCAGGATCAAAACATGACTCCCGGGGATTTTCTGAAAAAGAACAAATCATTATATCACCATTTGCAATGAACCTGATCTGATGGGCAACAACTGAATCTTAGGGGCAGGGAGTTGAGGCTGTGAGATCTCTTGTTCCATTCCCAAAAATCTTCTAATTTAAATATAATCCTAGAGTGAATGTCACCTCATCCCTCTGCCTTCAGGTATAACTGAACACTGATATAACTCAGGAATAAAATTTTTTAAGTTTCTCAGAGGAACTTGGAAAAAGCTACGCTACAATCACTTTAACTCTCAACTGACATTTCTGAGACATTCCAGTACATACAGCCTTGATCACAACAGGCAAATTGTAAATCAATAAACATTGAAGTGACTACCATGTGCAAAACACAGTGCTAGGTGCTAGGAAACAAAGACCAACCTAAACCACACCTGTCCTCATGGAACAGTGTATATCTAGATAAGTAAATTCAAGGTAATTTGAGAAGGAAGAGAATCCTAACATCTAGGAAAATCCAAAAACATTGCAGAGAGAAGGTGGCACCTGGGTGGTGCCTTAAGGATAGAAAGGGATTCCTAGGAGAATAAAGAGTATACTATAAGTATGAGTGATATCCTGTGTAAATACACAACAGTATAAGATGGGAAAAGCTAATGACCCTGTCTCAATTCAAGGCAACCAATATCTACTAAGTGCCTACTCTGCCAGGTACTCTGTTAGGTGATAAGGACATGAAGACAAAAAGAAACCAGGCTTTGCCCCCATAGAACTTACATTCTACTGCAAAGAAACAACTTGTATATAGACAAGTAAATACAAAATGATTACCAGAAGAAAGAGCATTAATGACTCCAGGAGAAAGGGCCTTGAGCTAAACCATGAAGAGAATCAGTATTTCCAAGGGAAAGAGGTGAAGAAGAAAAATATTTCACTAATGAATAATAACTTGTATAAGTAAAGATAGAGGAAAGAGATGGAATATTATGTATGAGAAACTGAAAGTGAGTCAACTGTGGTGGAACAGAGGGTATATGAAGATGCAATGCAACTTCAGTCTAGAATGCAAAATCAATTTAAAAAGATATGTTACATTCATATTCTAAAGGAATTTAAATGACAACCAGAAGAGTTTATATTTGATCCTAGAGGTAATTGGGAGCCCTTGAAGTTTCCTGAGGAGTTATATGGTCAGATCTGAATTTTAGGAAAATCACTAGCCTACACTCATTTCCCTTGATGGAATCCTCTACTCCACTTCAATTACACACACAGGTGGTCACATCTTTGATCTCACCATCACTCTGAAATTCCTTTATTTCACTAGGCTCTTTTATAAGTTTATCTTTCTCTGTGCTTGTTCTAACCTTGTTCTTCATCCTTAAGGTGAACTCCAGTCCCTCTACTAATCAATTGTTTCCATCACTTCTACTCTAACTACACTATTCTTCCTTCCTTAAATCTAACATTTGGTGAAGCAGTTCATTTCAACAATATCCTCTATATCTGAGGTTCTTGCTCTCTTATCCTACCAATGTTACCTGTTACTCCTAGGGACAAATGTAAAGTTCTCTTTTTGGCACTTAAAGCCCTTTCTACATGTCCAATCTTACATTTTACTCTCTTCCACATACTATAAGATCCAGTGATTATGGCCTTCCTGCTGTTCATCATACATAATATTCTCTCTTCCAGCTCCATGCCTTTTCACTGGCTGTACCCCATGCCTGGAATGCTTTCCCTCCTTCTCTCTACCTCCTGGCTTCCCCAGCTTTCTTTAAATTTCAGTTCAAATTTTAGCTTCTGCAAGAAGTGTTAATGTTAGGGCCTTCCTTCTGACATAGACTATATTTACACTACACATATCTTGAATGTACATGATTGCATGTTGTCTTCCCAATCAGAATATGAGTTCCTTGAGGAAAGGGATTGGCTTTTGCCTTTGTTATATGTCATTGCTCAGTCATTTCAGTCATGTCTGACTCTTCATGATCCCATTTGGTGTTTTATTGCCAAAGATACTGGGCTGGTTTGCCATTTTCTTCTCCAGCTCATTTCACAGATGAGGAAAATGAGGCAAACAGGGTGAAGTGACTTGCCCAGGGTCACACAGCTAGTGAAGCCAGATTTGAACTCAGGAAGATAAATCTTACTGACTGCGGGCCTGGTACTTTTTATCCACTGCATGACCTACCTGACCATTCTTTGTCACACTGAAAGCATGAATGAGTTATGTGGAATATAGGATTGGAGAAAGAAGAGAGCTAGAGGCAAGGAGACTAATTCAACTCAGGTGAGAGGTGATGAGAGCATGAATTAGGATATGTAACTGAAGAGAGTTACTGATGAAAGAGATGTTGTGCAGATAGGCACGAAGATTCAACAACTGACTAGCTGAAGAAGGTAAGGGAAAATAACTTGGGTGACTAGAAGCACCAATAGTGTCCTCACAGAAATAAGAAAGAAATCAGAAAGAGGAGTGAGGTTCCATTTTCTGCATAATGAATTTCAGAAATCTATGGGACACCAGGTAATTCCCAGCAGGAACTTGGTAATGAAGAACTGGAGCTCAGGAGAAAGATAAAGCCTGGATATGTGGTATTAGAAGTTATTTGCATAGAAAAGATGATTAAACCCATGGGAATTGATAGAATCCTAGTGGAAGTCTATGGAAAAAATAAGGGAAGCCCCAGAACACTGGAGTATGCCTACATCTAGAGAACAGACAATGGATAATGATCCAGCAAAGGACACTAAGAAAGTGGTGCATCAATGCCCAGGAAAGAAAGACATTCAGAAGGAAGAGATGGCTGACAGTATAGAAAAATAGCTAAGGTCAAGAAGGATGAAGATTAAATTTGACTATAGTATAAAAAAGTATATCAAGAAGAATAAAATGAAATAAGTCTGTAAAGGAAGGTTGGAAACATTGTGATAGGTCATAAAAATAAGGTCATAAATATTCAATTTATGAATAACAATTATAACAGTTAACATTTGTACATGCTTTAAGATTCCCAAAGCATTTTGCTAAAATTACATCACTTGACCATAACAATGACCCAGGGAGGTAGAGTGCTCACAAGTGCTCCAAAGTCTAGGAGGTAGAAAGTGAAGCCAGGTCTCGGGACTTCCAATCCAGAGCTCTCTCACTGTACAGTATTGCCTCTCCAAATCCTAGGCTGAAGAGCTTGCATTTGACCTTAGAGGTAATGGGAAGCCATTAAAGGTTCTTGGGCAGGAACATGACATGGTCTAATCATGAATACAACTCCATTATTCTATAAGTGTTAGTACTCACATGGCCCATATTAAGCATATCTGAGGTAGGCCTCACTGGTGATGGAAACTTTGGATCTGAAGATATTAGTCGTGGAGCACATTTTCTCACCAAAGTTTTGTCCCCCAACAACCAGAGATTTGAAAACTAAAGGACTTTAAGAATTATTGTGTCTACCTCCCTCACTGCTGGGATGATGAAACTAAGGACCACAAAATAATAACCCCTACTTGATGTCTGACTGATTGAGTGACCAAAGAGGTCATCAGAGCAGAAGACTTGAGTCCACTGATTGTTCTGGTGAAACTACATGGCAGGTTACAAGGCAGAGCAATCACCTGAGGTCCCACTCCCACTAATTATTAACAACAAGGCACTGGCAGAAGGGTGATATGGTTAATTGGCTAAAACCTACCTTAAACTAGGGAAGACACTAGGCCCCAAAAGTTTCTCCCTGTACTTCTCGATGGGGTTAACTTGTTCCCTGACATTTGTCACATCCACTCGTCAGCCTACTGACAACACTCAAACCTGAATCTCAGATAGGCTGGTGTCACTCTTCAAAACTATGACTTCTCTCTGTTGGTAAGTTCTGATTTATCTTGTATATAGTTTGTTTGTACAAGGTTGTTTGCATGTTGTCTCCTCTGTTAGACTGCAAATTCCTTGAGAACAGGAACTGACTTTTGTCCTTCTTTCAATCTACAGAGCTTAGCGCAGGGCCTGGCACATATTAGGCGCTTAATAAATGTTTACTGACTGACTGACTAGATGCCTTACTCCTATTACGTATGATTATATGATTTCTGCCTGATAGAAGCTCTTACAGGGTTGATTGTGGTCACAGAAAAAAATAGCTTACCCATAGCAAATAGCCATTTCTTACAAACTTTATTCTCCCTTTCTCCTTGCTACAGAAACAGAATCCAGCTTCCAGAGAAAAATTCTAGCCAGGACAATACCTGCAGGAGGGCTCTGATTTGATTTTTTTTTTCTTGCCTGGCTTCCCCTTCCCCATTTTTGTAAATTATAATTAGGGTTTGGATTAATTCGCAGGTCTGGTAGTTTGCAAATTATCTAGAAAAGCGAGATATCATTGCAAATGTCAGGGCTTGGAAGAATGACAGTGCAGAAGAATTCAAGCATTGTTTCTTGTGATTATTTTATGTCATTTATTTCATTATAATAATACTAAATGATACTAGGTGACATTTACTTAGTGCTTTATGGTCATATATTAACTAATTTGATTTGATTCTCACAATGAAGAAGGAAGCTTCTAGATGATTTGAATACAATTATTATCATAATAATACTGTGGCATGATTTCATCTCTCTTCTCAACCCCCACACAATCCCTACTTATTAGACAAGTATCATTATTCTCTCTTTCAAATGAGGAAATAGAAACTCAAGAGAAATTATAACTACCAGAATCAAACAGCCATTAAAAGATTTGAACCCAGTTCATTTGATCCAAAGTCAAATGAATGTTCTTTCCATCACATCTGCTTCTATTTGTTATCTGCACTAGTTTCTATAGGAGAAATCATCCAACAGAAAGCAAGATCTCTGAGATCAGAGGTTTCTATTTTTGTTTTTATATTCCTAGAACCTAATAAAGTCTCTGCCATAAAGAAACACTTAAAAACTGCTTGCTGAGTGAATGCAGGAGGGCCAACAGACCATACAGATGTGGCCAGCTTCTTCCCAGGCCTAAGCTATTCCTCTGGTGAGATGGGAGTTATGGTGTGTGGGGTGGAAACAGCACTGGACTGAAAACCAAGAAGCCCGAGTTCTAGGTCAGCTAGGAATTCCTTGTATATCCACTCTGGCCCTCAGTTTTCTCCTCTGTAAAATGAGACATCAGATATCTCTAATGTGCCCAAGATAATGTTACCATTTCATAATTATGTATACATAATGAACAATCATGATAGCTATATTTCCATCACAGCTGTTTTTGGTCTCGGAAAAGACGTTAACCCGCTCTCTAGATCTCTGTTTTTTCCTTCTGCCCAATGGTCAGAATCAATTCCAACTTTTCTCCCTATAACCCTGAGAGGAAAGTTAAGTGAGAAGGGGGGTTGAACTGCTTGGGACACCTCAGCTTCAACATGCATTTACACAGAGCTCAACGTGTATTCACATTATTGTAAGATTTATTGTATTCAGATCAACCAACCTTCTGCTCAAGAAATAATTACTAACCTGGAGGGGGATAAAAGAATAGAATTTGTCTAAATAGCAACATTGTGTTACTTGGTAAATAAAAAGACTCTACTGACCCTCCATCAATGGAATATGAGTTCTGAATTGTGTCTATAATAGAAGAGTTTAGATGCAATAAGACATTACAGCTCCTATCCAACCGTCCTCAAAATGACAAGACAGCTAGCTACAGTCTCTAGCTATTGTGGTTCCAGGTTTCTTTGTACAAAAGGTCATTAGACCCATGGGCTTAAGATCAGAGAATTATTATCCAGCCACTGAGACAGATGTCTTGTACACCAACTCCACTCCTCATATGTCCAGGGCATAGTCACAAGTATTTTTCTTACCAGTGATGTTCCAGCCTCACCAGTGCCTTTATGATTGATTAACTTTTCCTAGGAAAGGTACAGGATCCCGAGTGATGTATCCACAATATCTCATGCTTTCTTTCTCTGTGCTCTACGTTAGGCACAACTTCCGCTACTTCTCTAGTACTGACCCTCTCAGACCCTTAGCTCTTGCTTGAGCTGGACATAGTAAGTACCCTGTACTTGGTACCCAAAAGTCAGTGGAAGCATAGATTGGGGGGTAGAGGCATAAAGGACAACACTCTTCCCCTAGAGTAGCAGTACTCAACCTGTGGGTCACAACCCTTTTGAGGTTGAATGACCTTTTCACAGGGGTCACAGGGGTCACCTAAGACCATCTGAAAACACATTATTTCCGATGGTCTTAGGAATCTCCTCTATCCATCTCCAGGAGGGTCTGCCCACATACAGACATGCCCACATACAACTATTAAAGGTCGTGGCATTAGGAAGGTTGAGAACCACTGCTCTAGAAAGATGGTTCCCACAACCTTTCCCTGACAACATACAAATATACCACCAGAGATCACAGCCCATTTGGCTTGGGAAATAGGATCCAGAGCAAGAGTCATCCCACCTTTTCATGGATTCTCTCTCCAATCCCATGCTACAGAAAAACCTATGAGGTAAATGAAAGAGCACTAGACTCAAGAATCAAGTACTACTTGACTGGGTTCAAGTACTACTTCTAATATTTTAATATAATAGGCAAATCCCTTCATTTCTTCAGCCTCAATATCCACAACTGTAAAATGAGGGCAATCATACTTCCATTCCTTAACTTTTAAGGCTATTTATTGCAAAGATCAAATTAAATAATATACATGAAGTGCTTTGCAACAATAAAATACTATCTAAAAGTAAGCGATGATGATGATGGCTGCTATCTACTTCCTTGAAGCTCAGGTTACTGAAAAAGAGAAGAATAATCTACCCTTCCATTCAGTGCACAAGGGATAGAGCCCTGCCTAGCAAAAGGATATGGTGATGATCTCAATTACTGATTCAGTTGGGAAAGAAAAACAAGAATCTTTGTTGCCATTCAAATTCAAAGAAGTGAGGCATTTGACATGAACTTCCCAGCAGCAGAGATGTGGGCTATATATTGGAGGACTTCACAGGAAGAAAATGAGCCAGCATGGCAGGGAGAGGGATGCCAATAAGTAGGTCCAGACTAAAGATCATACATTCCATTTAGGAACAAAACAATGAGACATTAGTTCTTGGTTAAAAATACAGTGTGACATATGAGCAGCTTCCTGAACCTGTCTGGCCATAAAATTGGGCAATATGCCAAACATAAGGATAGCGAGGAAAGAAAGGTATTAATCATCTGCTTGGTATTTCTCATTTAGGAAGAAAGAAATATTATCATGGGCACCTAAAAGCATATTATACATATATTCTGGGAAACTGAGAGGACTATGGGGTAAAATAAGAAAGACAAGGAGACATCAGGGCCTTCTGTCTAAGAACTGATGTGGAAGAATACAGAAGTTACCATTAGTGAAAAATGAATGCAGGTGGATCCAAAATACTGGGAACATGAAACAGCAGTACTCATGATGGAAGCCAATGTGGCTGGAAAAAAGGAAGAAATATTGGAAGTGTATTTTTGGAGGTAAATGGGGAAAAAATCAATAAAGATGTTAAAAGAAGATGCAAAAAAAAATAACTGAAAAGAGCAGGAAAATAGTAGCTACTCTGGAAAACAAGAAACAAGAGGGAATTCTGAGTCTTCAGATGGCACAGATTTAAAAGAGTCTCAGAGAGAAATGGCAAAGGAGGGCAAATCTCTGTTTTCTAAGGAAGGGAAAGGGCCAAGAGAAATAGAATAACAATTCTAGTGTAGATGTTTTTAGGAGAGCTTCAAGTGACAGAAATAGAGGAATGGAGCAACATAAGAACAAATATGAATGAGAAGAGAAGAAAAAAAGAATCAAAGGGGAAAAGAGGAGAAGGAATTTGAAGGAAAAAGACTAATAAAATCCACCCAAAGGCAGAATAGAAAAGAAACAGAATCATGTAGTACCAATAACATCAGAGTACAAAAAGGAAGAGAAGAACACATGTAGGGCTCAGACTGTAGCTGAACTAGAGACATGGGAGAAGAGAAAGGGGAGAAAAGCCAAGATCACTGTACTTATGTGTAGTTAGAATGTATATGTGTTTTGGTTGGTGCTAGGTAAAGAAAGAAATGAGAACATGGAACTCAGAAATATAAAGATTAGAGACAGAATGTAAATGTTACGCTTACCAGTACCGTGGTTATTATTGTCCCCGGAATGTGTGGGCAGGAGACAGGATGTAGTTCCAAAGGAAGCTGATGTGCCTTTAGATTGAGACAGTTTCTCACTTGTCTCCAAGAAGTTCCTTCCTAAGTCAGAAAGGTCCAGGCCTAAAAAAATCAAGGGACCTGCCCCACGTGTCCCTGCTGTTTTCTTCCCCTGCTTTCTTGGGAAGGGACACTGCAAACTGGACAGAGCCCCAGATACGTAACTGGAAGGGACTTCAGCGATTAACTGTTTCAACCCCCTCATTTTCATTTTACTGAGGCCTACAAAGAAGTGATTTGCCTATGAATACAACTAGTTAATGGTAGAACCCAAATATCTGAATTCCAGGCTACCGCTCTTTCCTCTATGACACAATGACTGCCACTCCCACCCCCCACCATCACCACCCCCATCCCTACTCTCTTTGGTCTAACGTCTTTGGAAACCATGGCCAACCCCTCCTAACATTTGATTCATTACCTGTATAATCGATGACGAAGCCCAAATTGCTCACAGACGCATCACTACGGAAGGCCAGGAATAAGTTGTTGCTGCTGCTCTCAATGCGCTCTGGGAGCTGAGAGCCATAGAAACTCCCAATCAGGGGGCTATGGGAGTCCAACCCATCATAGATGTGAAGAAAGTCATAGCCAGGTTCCAAGTTAAAGCTGAGGGAATAAACAGAACCCCCATCACCCACCAGAGGTCAAATAAAAATGTCATGAAAGACATTCTGAGAATAAGAGTAATAATAAAAGCTCACATTCATACAGTGCTTTACAATCCACAAAGTGCTTTGAGTACATCTTCTCATTTTATGTGTGTCAAGGGCCCAACACCTGTTCAGACTTTGATCCCTATCTCAGGAGAGAGAGGAAATCTGAACATTGGAAGAATATACCATTTCCTAGCCTTCTCTTTTCCTCCCCCTTATCTCTCCCACACAGAGACATGCAGAAGATTCTGGGAGCAATACACACGCAACCTCTCTCCACCCAATTAGATCAGGAGAGGGAGCTCCACCACCTGATGTGGATACTGAAAAGTTCAGGGCAGATGAGGATGATCTTCTCCAAAAAGAAGAAGAAAACTCAATCTGTGAGAGAGAGAGACTCTTCCAGGCAGGGAAGGACTAATGTCTATAATTTGCTTCAAGTCTCTCCCTCCCGAGTTCTCATTCTCTATGACACCCTACCTCTTTCTAGACTGTCTAGAGCAGCGGTTCTCAACCTGTGGGTTATGTTCAATTTGTAACAATGAAAATACATCCTACATATCAGATAGATTCATAACAGTAGCAAAATTACAGTTATGAAGTAGCAACAAAAATAATTTTATGGTTGGGGGTCACCACAACATGAGGAACTGTATTAAAGGGTCACAGCATTAGGAAGGTTGAGAATCACTGGTCTAGAGCCTATGTGGGCTCTCCAATACACACTCCTGGGTCTCTCTAATGTGCTGCTCCTTCAGCCTGTCTGTCCTGACCAATAAGTGAGGGGAGAGACTTTTATTTTTATTAATTAACACCTTTTATTTGTAGTTCAACAAAGACCAGGTTAGTTTTCTAAGACAATATATACCAAGAAACAAAGAGGAAAAAAACACAAAAGCAAAGGAATAAATGAGTCTCTGGAGGTGGCTAAAACTCTAGTCACAGGCTCAATTCAATTTAACAAACATTTATTAATGATATATAATAGTATATAGTTCTTTTTGATTCTTCTTGCCTTCTCAATGGGTAGGAGAAGGGGTGAAGGGAGGGAAACAGTATGGAACTGAAATTAAAAAGAAAATTGTATTTACAAAAACATCATTAAGTATCTACTATACATAAAGTACTATATGCAGGCATTGAAATTTACAGATGAAAACTGGAATAAAGCTAGCCCTCAAAGACTTTGCAAACAAACAGGGGTATAAGGAGTGTATTATGAGTACCTGAGCTGAGCCCTAAAGAAAGAGAAAGATTTCAACAAGGAAAAATGAGGAAGCAAATATATTTCAGGAATAAAGAAAGGCCTGCACAAATGCAAAGATGTAAAAGGATGTAAAATGAAACTGGGGAGCTGTAGTCCAGTTTGGCTGGAATATAAACAGCATAAAGGAAACAAGTGTGACATAAGGCTAGAAGAATAGCTTAGAGATAAACTGGTATAGGATCTTGAATGCCAGGCTGAGTTTGTAATTTTAATAGTAGACAACAAAAACTTGTTTTAAAGTAGAGAACTGAACTAGTCAAACCTGGATATTAGGAAGATTCCTTTGGCAGCTGTGTGAATAATGGAGTAGAGGGGAAGATTATGAGGATAAAAAAACTTTTAGGAATTTATGACGATACAGGCAAGATGCTTGAGGTCATTTGGGTAGTGGCAGTGAAACTGGAAAGAAGGGGACACATACAAAAAAGGTCGTGGGGGTAGAATCAGCAAGACTTAGCAGTTGCTTGAATGCAGGAGGTAAAGGAAAAATAAAACTCAGAGTTATATAGATAGTATAAGCCTGGCTGACTCTCAGAAGATGGTAGTACCATCTGAAAAAAGAGGGAAGTTAGGAACGGCAGGTTTAGCAGAGAAAATGATGCACTAAATTTGTGAATCTGAGGTGACATCAAGGTGTTCTAGTCAAGACCCAGTTTTCATTGATCAGCAGAGTTTATTGGAAACCCAGTACTTGATTCCTCTCCCTCAGACCTTAACCTTGTTTATCCATCTACTTCTTTTCTTTCTCTTCCCATTACCCTACTTCAAGCCTAAGAGAATAACTTCAAAACTAGTATTCCCACTTCCAGTTTTTCATATCTCTAATTCATTCTAACAACATTGCCAAACTAATCTTCCCAAAACATTGCTTTGGTTATATCCACATATCCCCACCCTACCCTACATCCTGCTCATACACCTTCTATGTCCCTTTATTAAATAACATGAAAAAAAGAAAAGTATAAACTTCTAAGCCTGGCATTCAATGTCCTCCCCCATCTGGAGCATATCTTTTGAGCTATAACTCTCATTATTATTCTAAACTAAGCCTATAGCCTGTATCAAATGGGTCCAGCTAGATAACAATTCATCTTTGTTTTTTCTTTTTGGAAGGGGAAGGCAGGGCACCTGGGGTTAAGTGACTTGCCCAAGGTCACAAGGCTAGTAAGTGTTAAATGTCTGAGGCCTAATTTGAACTCAGGTCCTCCTGACTCCAGGGCCTCCTCCTGGGGCGCCATTCTGAGGAGAAGCCTAGGATGATCCACCTTTATTCCCCTTCCACCTGAACTTCCAACTTTCTGGACATTAATACTATTGCTGGGTACCTTCCTCTATCCTCCTCTATACCTCTTTCCCCTTCCCGCTCCCTTTTGTGTACTGTCTTCCCCTATTAGATTGCAAGCTCTCTGAGGGAAGGGTCTGTTTTTCTTTCGCCTGTATTTGTATTGTGAATATATATATCATAGTGATCAGCACATAGGAAACATTTAATAAATGCTTGTTGCCTTGAAATCACTGAGGGCAGCTAGGTATCCTCTTACTATATCAATTCAATTACATTCAGCATATATTTATTAAGTACATGATATGTACTTTTCTAGGGGCTTGGTGGGGACAGGCATCAGAAGAGAGCGGGGCAGCAACAAAGATGTTGATTAGAGTAAGTCCTTGCTTTCATACAGCTGAGTAAAAGATCCAAGGCACAAATAACTAACCAGCTCCCAGCAGAGGGTCTGGCTCATTCGTAGAAAGCACTTTAAATGTTTGTTGAATTGAACATACAACATTTAACAATTTAACTACAACATAATGTAGAAAGTTATAAAATCTGTAAAAAGGTACAGTGGATAATGGGGACCCAAAAGAGGTAGAGAATACATTCAACTTGGTATCAGGAAAGGCTTCTGGCACTTGATCTGAAGAATAAATAGGATTTTACCAGATGGAAACGGGGTACTAAGTACTATTTGCTTGGACAAGTTTCATGTTTATTTGGTTTTCTATGCTAGTGAAAATGAACTTCAAAATAAAAAAGAAGAGCAAAAATGTTTCAGAAGGAGTTGAAACCAAAGAGAAGGAGCCTTCCTTTTCTCTACCCCTGAATCCCTTTTCCTCTTGTCCTACTACCACTGATGACCTGACATTCCTCAATCCTGGGCTGCCATCACCACTTGCTTTCTCCTTCCTATTTCCAAAATGATACTCAATGGTGAGCAACTGTACCCCATTACAAATTAATACTGTCTCAATTTAACGTGCCTCCCCCACTCCTACACAACAATCCTTTTATCCTTTCCTGAATGACTATTTTGAACAGCTCCTGCTCTAAATCTTCTGGCTCACTAAACCTTCATTCCCAAGTATCTAATCAGATGACCTGTCTTCATACCTGTAAAATCAAAACCATTCATAGTGTATTCTGTCCATTCCACTCCTTAAAGTCCCTCTACAACTTCATCTATATTGCTCTATTCTCTGAAGAAGTGTCTTTCTTTTGCTTTGTCAAGGTGAAAACGTCTTCTTATGTTTTTAATCTCATCCCCTTGAGAGTTCACCAGATGATCATTCCCTCCTTCAAATTCATTTTCAAGCTCTCCCTTATCTACCAGCTGCTTCTTTGCTACCTAGACACATTCTTTAAAATAAAACGAACATAAAAACCTTCACTTTCCCGTCATTCTTTCAAGATGCTATACTGTATTTCTTCTCCCTTCTAATTCCTTGCCCTACTTTTTACCTCCTCTGCACCCACTCACTTCTCAACTTGAAGTTACATTTTGGTTTTCCATCCTACCACTCGATTGAAATTTCATTCTCCATAATTTCCAACATTATCTTAATTGTTAAAACCAATGCTTTTTTGTGAGTCTGGATCCCCCCTGACCTCTCTTTAACTCTTGATGTTGCTGACCACTCCTTTCTCCTGGATATTCACTTCTCCCTTAACTTCAATTACTGCTTTCCCTTGCTTTTCTTTCTATCTCCTAACTTGGACCCCCTAACTTTTCAGTACCCTTAGCTAGGTCATTACCTATCTTCCAGTCCCAAGTAGTCCCTCTTCTATATGTTTTCACCCTCAGCATACAAATCAATCCCCATGGATTCAATTACCATACCTGTACCTATAACTACTAAATCTATACATCCAGCTTCAACCTCTTTCCAAAATTTTGGCTCCACATGATCAATTTTCTGCAGGTGGATATCTCCACCTGGATTTGAACCTCAAATTCAACATTTCCAAAATGGAAGTCATCACCTTTACTCCTAACTGTTCCCTCCTCCAAATGTCACTACTTCTATTTAGGGCACCAAAATTCTCAAATTTTCTCATCACTATCTAGTCAACTCTACCTCCATGCTATCTCTTACTCTTGTCCCTTTAACTGCTCTTAATTCAAGGGCTTATCACTTCTAGCCTGAACTAATGAAATAGCCACCTAGATCCAAACCACCCTCCATTCAGGGCACAAGTCTTATCTAAGGCAGACAAATTAAACAGATATCCTATTTTCTCTAGGATAAATTAAAAATTTCCCAGATGAGTCACTCAGGGAAAAAATATTTATCAAGCCCTTTTTATGGTCATAATTATTATTATGCCAAAGATCTACTGATAAAAAGAAAAGTAAAAGTCAGTCCTGGCTCTCAAGGAGCTCTAAATCTAATAGAGGAGAAAATATGAAAGCAAGTGTTTGAAAACTGCTACTTACAGGATAAACTAGAACTAATTAGCAGAGAGGAAGCACTAGAATTAAGAGGGATCAGGAAAGTGTTCCTGTAGACTAGTGTTTAAGGCCCTCCAGGATAATTAGGCTTCAAATTACCTATCTATATTTATTTTGTATTTTGTTGTTAAGTTGTTTTCGGTTATATCTGACTCTTTATAAGCTGAGAATGGGACGGAGTTGAGTTTTCTAGGCAATGATACTAGAATGGTTTGACATTTCCTTCTCAGCTCATTTTACATATGAGAGAAGTGAGGCAAACAGGGTTAAGTGACTTACTTGCCCAGGGTCACATGGCTAGTAAGTGTCTTACTCTCAAACACTACATTCTAGACCAGAGGTTCCCAAACTTCTTTGGCCTACCACTCCCTTTAAGAAAAAGAAAATTACTCACCATCTTCCTGGAAATCTACTCTAACTTTGATTTTTTTTTTTTTTTAATTTGCATCATTACAAAAAATATAAAATATTTTTTTTAAAAAGACACATCTTAAATTTAATAATTCATTGTAAATTTGTGGGGTTTTTCCTGCATTGAAATTTTGCCAATGCAATACAGCATCATTGTAACTGTATAATATCTTATTGTAAACAAGTCATTATAGGCACATATTCCTTGCTGATGCATGCTGGACTTTCTGACAATGGGTGACACACTCACCTGACAACACTTGCTTGTTAAGACCTGTTCAAGGACTTGACCACTGATCACTGATCAGTTATAACTTCCATTCTGTGTGTTTATTTGGAAAATAATGTAATCACTACAATTCTAACTCTGTTACACAACAAATGAAACATGTACAAATGGTTTTTCACAATTTTCTTATCTTCTTTTCTTATGCTTCTACTACCCCCTTATTTTTATTCAATGCCCCCCCAATTGCAGCTGAGGTTACTACCACTCCTCCATTGTTCCAGTGCCTTTGCAAGGGGTGGTATCGCTCACTTTGGGAACCTATATATCTAGACAAAATGAAATGCAGCACTTTTCTTAAACTGATTTAATTTCCCATCACTATGCATTTGAATAAGCCTTTCTGATACTAAAATGTACTGCCTACTCAGCTCTGCCCTTCCAAATCTTTCATGGGCTCAATTTATACACTGCCTCCTGAATGAAATCTCTTGAGTCCTCCTATCAGGGGTTCTTAACCTCTAAACTTAATTGGAAATAAAATGACAAATATATTTCAATATAATTGACCGCCTTTGTAATCGAATATATTTTGTGTATTTAAAAGCAATATTCTGGGATAGTTAGGTGGTACAATGGATAGAGCACCAACCCTAGAGTCAGTCAGAAGGACTTGAGTTCAAATCCAGCTTCAGACACTTAAGACACCAAGGCTTAACCCTGATTGTCTCCCTCCCTCCAAAAACAAAACAGTACATTATTTGGAGAAAGAGTACAAAAGTTTCACCAGACTGTTAAAGAGGTTCAGATACATTGTAGGAATCCCACTATCATAGGTAATGCTGGCTTCTAAATACAATTTCTTTGCTTCTCTGTGCACGTGCTGCACCTCTCTAAGTGACTGTAAATGCCTTAAAGGCAGGGATGGTTAAGCATGGTGCCTTTCACAAGCTGAAAAAGATCTATGGTATTGAATAGAGAGAATAGTTACTGAATTTGAAATGGTCATGTGGGTAATTAGATAAGAAGTCAATACAAGCAGAGTAGGACTTTTGAGTAACAGTGAGGGCTCAAATGACATTAGACACCAAAAATTTATAGTAGGTGAAATGAGTTTGATTCCATTTTTGTTGCTGTTCTGTTATTTTCAATCTTATCTGACTCTGTATCCTCTTTAAGGGTTTTCTTTGCAAAGATAGAGTGTTCACCAGTCCCTTCTCTAGCTCATTTTACAGATGGCAAAACTGAGGCAAATACTTTAAGCCCAGGGTCACACAGCTAGTAAGTGTCTCAACTCAGATCTTACTGAATCTAGGCCCAGCACTCTATCCATAGAGCTGTCTAGAAGGGCCACACTTTGGATTTCAAAATTCTCCTATGAGCTCAGGTACTTGTTGGTCACTTAAACTAGGGGCTCTTAATCTGAGGTCCATGGAATTAGGGAGCCCATAAAATTGGATGAGGAAAAAAACTGCATTATTATTTTCACTAAACATTAACTATAATTTAGCATTTCCTTCAATTATTGAAAAACATTATTTTGAAAAGAGGTCAATAGATTTTGCCAGACTACCAAAGGAGTTCATGCTTTAGACCAACTCTCCTTATGTTCCACCTTTACCACCTTTTCTTCTGAACCAGATTTTTGTCCTCCCCTTAGCATCTAGTCTTTTGTTTTTTCCTTTTATCCTAATCCTCTACTTTTTCAATTAGTTTCCTTCTATTGCCTAGGGCAGATCATTTTGACACAGACCTTCCCCCATATCCTGTGTGCCAATCTCCAACCCTGAGGCACTCCTGACCCAAATCTTCATCTTCTATTCTCAACTCTAGGCTGCTAAGCATTGCTAAAATGAGCAGAAATCATATTGTCTAACCTTAACTCAGTCCTTTTTGCTGCCAAGTCATGGTTTTTATTTATCTCACAGTGACTATCAAATTTCCCATGGTATTTGCTACAAACTTTTCCTGACCTCCTGAATATCTCAATTCCATTTCCTCAGAAACAAATGTTCCCTTCTCCCCTTCCCCTCTAATGAAAAGATTGACACAATTTTGCTCTTTTCCACCTTAAAATATTTTGTGGTGCAACCCCTTTCCATCTCAGAATCTCTCTGTTGCTTAACCTACCTTCTTTTTCCTCAAAGGATGAAACAGGCCCTTCTTCTTTCCAAGGCAAATACCTCCATCCATCTGCGTGTGCAATGGGTGGGTGTGTGTGTGTGTGTGTGTGTGTGTGTGTGTGTGTGTGTGTAAAAACCATCCTATGCATACTTCTATTTAGCAGTGCTTTCTCTGGAGGTGGAGAGCATGTTCCTTCACAGATCCTTTGTAGTTGATTTCAGTATTTATAATACTCAGAATAATTCAGTGTAATGTTAATAGAGCAGGAAGATTTTCCCTGCCCACTAATAGACCTAACACATGGAGTCTGTGATCACATGGAGCCTGGGTCATATGGAGACCAAGGTAGAGGAGCCTGCCCAAGGAGGAAAGAGAGCAGGAGCAGAGGGTGAGAGCAGGCAGAGCTGAGAGAGAGAAGCAAGCTGTGAGTGGGCAAAGGGAGGAACTTCCTAAGGGAACTTGTTTTTGTGGGGAAGCCTAACAGAAACAACATTTAAGATGTCAGCTCTCCCCGGATTAGTGATAAGTATCCTGTGAAATCTTACCTCCTGGTATTCTAATGATGTCCCAAATAAATATTTTGGTTTTGCCTTTGAAGAAGAGAGCTTATTATATTTTGCAAATCTACTCTGCAAACATGCGTGCATATTCATAGCGGCTGTCATGGGTATAGAATTGGTAGTACATTCGGTCATTCAGAATTATTCCTCAAACAATACTGCTGTTAGTGTATACAACATTCTCTTGCTTCTGGTCCTTTCACTCTTCATTATTTCATGCAAGTCTTTCCATGTTTTTTTTCTAAAATCAACCTGTTCATCTTTTCTTACAGCATAGTAGTATTCTATCATAATCATATATCATAACTTGTTTCACCATTTTCCAACTGATGGGCATTCCCTCAATTTCCAATTCCTTGCTACAACAGAGAGAATAGTTATAAATATTTCAGAACATGTAAGTTCTTTTCTTTTTTCTCTGATCACCTGGGTAAAAGGGTATACATAGTTTTCATAACTCTTTGGTCTTAATTCCAGATTGCTCTCCAAAATGGTTAAATCAGTTCACAGTTCCATCAACAGTGTATTAGTGTTCCAATTTTTGTTTTTTTTCCTCAGTTTTTCCACATCCTCTTCAACATTTGTCATTTTCCCCTTCTATCAATTTAGCTAAAATTATGAGATAATATCTTAGTTGTTTTCATTTGTATTTCTCTACTCAATAATGATTTAGAGAATTTTTTTCATATGATTATATAGAACTTTGATTTCTTCATCCAAAAACCTCCTGTTCATATCCTTTCACCATTTATAAATTTGGGAATGACTCAGATTCTTATAAATTTCATGAAGTTCTCAATATATTTAAGATATGTGACCTTTACCTGAGAAACTATTAAAAACATTTTCCCCAATTTTCTGTTTTCCTTCTAATCTTGGCTACATTGGTTTTATTTATACAAAAATTTTTTAATTTAATGTAATCAAAATTATTGATTTTACATCCTACAATGCACTCTACCTCTTGTTTATTCATAAATTCTTCTCCTATCTATAAGTCTGATAAATATGTTTCAAGGTCTTCTAATTTACTTGTGTATCTCCCTTTATATCTAGGTCATGTATCCATTTTGATCTTGGTAAAGGTGTAAAATATTAGTCTACACCCAGTTTCTGCCAGGATTGCTTTCTAGTTCCTCCAAACAATTTTTACAAAACAGTGAATTCTTATTCCCAATGCTTAAATCTTTACATTTGTTAAACACAAGGTTACTATAATCATTAACTACCATGCACTGTATGTCTACTCTATTTTTCACTGATCTACTTTTCTACTTCTTAGCCAGTAACAGATAATTTTGATAATTATTGCCATAGTTTAAAATGTGATACTGCAAAACCTCCTTCTTTTACATTTTTCCCCATAATTTCCTTGATATTCTTGACCTTTTGTTTTTCTAAATGAATTCCGTTATTATTTTTCTATGTCACTAAAATTAATTTAATTGGGCTATCATTGAATATGTAAATTATTATTCATAAAATTGTTATTTTATTATGATAACTCTGCCTACCCACAAATAATTAATATTTTTCCAATTATTTAAATCTGACTTTATGTAAATAAAAAGTATCTTGGCAGGTATACTCCCAGGTATTTTGCACTGTCTACAGTTATTTTACTGTGGTATTTTTTACTATCTCTTCTTGCAGGGTTGGTGATATAGAGAAATATTGATGACTTATGTGGGTTTATTTTACAAAAATCATTTTATAAGTCATATTTATATTTTTATATTTGCATTTATAAATTATTTATTATTTTGTAATAACTTCTTTTATTTTAATTTATTTTATAAAAATTATTTAAACTAGCTTTTTAGTTGAATCTCTAGGATTTTCCAAGTATATCATCATATAGTTCCCCGGAAGAAACAGTTTTATTACCTCATTGCCCATTCTGATTCCTTCAATTTCTTTTTCTTCTCTTATTGCTATTGCTACCCTTTCTGATACAATAATGAATAATATTGGTGATACTGGACTTCCTTGTTTCACTCCTGATCTTATTGGGAAGGCTTTTTAGTTTATCTCATTACAAATAAAGTCTGTTGGTGGTTTTCAGTAGATACTTCTTATCATTTTAAGGAAAAAACCCATTTATACCTATGCTTTTAAGAGTTTTTAATAGGAATGAATGTTACATTTTGTCAAAAGTTTTTTCTGCATCTATTGATATGATTATGATTTTTACTGATTTTGTTACTGATATAATAAATTCTGTTACTAGTTTTCCTTATGTTAAGCCATTCCTTAGTCCACATTCTTGTTGGCCTATCTGCAGTTATCTGGTACTGTAGATTATACCCCTTCATGGTGAAATTCTCTTTTTTTTTGTTTCCATATTATAAATTCTTGAGGCAGCTAGGCAGATCAGTGGGGTAGAGTGCTAGGTCAGGATTCAGGAAGACTTGAGTTCAAATCCAACCTCAGACATATACTGTGTGACCCTGGGCAAGTCACTTAATCTGTTTGCCTTAATCTACTGGGGAAGGAAACAGCAAACCACTCTAGTATCTTTGCTAAGAGGGGTCATGAAGAGTCAGACATGACTGAACAACTAAAAATAACAAAATAAATTCTTAGTTTCCCTTCCTTTCTCTGTCTGTTTTGCTAGCACTATTTCCCCCTCCCTCTGCCTAAAATGTGGGTACATACACAAAGGGCTCAGTTATTTAACACCTATGTTTCCTTCTCTATTTTCTTCCCCTTGGAGATTTCATCTATCCTCATGGCTACAACTATGAAGTTAAGTCCTAAAAATACATCCCCAGCTTTTATCTTCCTATCAAGTTCAAGCCTGCATTTCCAAATACCTATATAATCATCTATCTCTCCCACTTTCACCTCAGAATTCACTATACCCAAAACAAACTCAGCATCTTCTCCTCTTCATCCCACCCCCAAGACAAATGAACAAAAATACTCAAACTCTCCCTCCAGGATTACTTTTCTTTTGTCCCTAGTACCACTATCTCCCCAATCACCCAGGCTTGAAACCTTGGAGTCACTTTTGACTATCCTCTCATATCTCCTATCTGATCCTTTCTTTCCACTCATAAATCATATCAGTCTCCTAATTCTGCCTCCAGGTTGTCCCCCCAAATCCATCCAATACACCCCTGTCACACTGTATTTACTGAAATTCTGTTTTGCATAATTTACCCTCCTGCTTTAAAAATCTTTAATGTCTCTCCACTGTATACCCATTACAGTTAAAAATTCCTAATCTAGCATTCTAGTTCCTCTGTCAAATTCACCAACTGTATATTCCCTTGCTTCCCTATTCTAACCCTTCTTTCTATGTAATCTTGTCTCTAATTCTTTCCTCACTATGCGCCCCTCACTCCAATATCTTTGTCTAAGTCTTAGCCCTTGGTCAAACTCAGCATGTCCTACCTACTCCAGAAAGTCTTTCCTAATATTACAACCCTTTGTTCTCCTAGCATCCTCTGAACTTCTGAACCACTCAACCTTATTTTATGTTTAATATAAGCTTCCTTGTATTGCTACTTACCATATATATTTAAGAACATGCACTCTCTCCCCAGCTATACTCTAAGGCCTTTCCTATTTCAGAATACACCAATGTTTAATAGAGTTCCTTGTATACAGCAGACACTTAACAAATACTTGTTGTTGTTGATGATGATGATGATAGTTTCTGTTGACTAAGTGATGGAAAAAGAAGGACAGAGAACAGAAAAATGACTACACTTTCTTCTTACAGAGCACCTTTCTGACTATTCTGTGAACTTCACACTGAGACTTTCGCTCTGGGCTAACCCAAAGAACCGGATCATGAAACCCCCCTCCCTCAACTGGGTTTGAGACAATGGCAAAGGGAGTTCTCTCGACTCCCAAGAAAATCCCATCCCTTTTTCACCCTGATCAAATAAAAAGATTTCCCAGAAGAAAGGTACATACGTGTTAAACACTAGAGCGATGACATAGTCAGGAGAGACAGTCACTTTCCAGTCACATTCTTTGCCAGGAGGATAGGGTTCTGGATAATTTGGGGACAGAATAACCCCTGAAGGTCCTGTCAGATCACCACCACAAGGAGCTGGGAGGGAAGGAAAGGAATGGTGAGTAGTCCTTGTCTCATTCCCAAACACTCTCATATGATACAGGGGAAAGCCACCCTCAGTCAGTCCTTCTAATTTCCCTGCCACCCATCCCCAAATCCTATCCAAGACACTGACAAGGACTAGGAATTAAATTCTATAAATATGTCTACATGTGTGCAAGGTATGTCCCATAATAGAATCTAAGCTCCTTCAGGGAATGGATCATTTTACATTTGTCTTTGTATTTCCACCAAGGAAGTGTATACACCTAGCAAATGCTTAATAAATGCAAAATGAGTCATTCATTCATTCATTCATTCATTCATTCACTACAGTAAGCTAAATGTCAAGCTGATTGCAAAAAATACAGATTAAAAGTTGATATTCATTTCAACTGTCAATGTTCTAGTCCAACAGAAGCAAGACTCAGCTTATGAATGGGTTACATTCTGAGAGGTGATATGCAAACTGGTTGTCTGGGAATTTGAAAACATTTTCCCATAGATATATAAAGCAGGGTTCCCTGAGAGGTGAAGATATACAACCCCATCAAGATATTTCCAGGATGAAGGCAGCATGACTAGAGGATATAGAAATGCCCTCCACCAGTGGGACTGTCACGGCAGCCTTTTTCACATACAACTCTAAAGGATTTTGCCATCAGCACACTTACCTGCCTTTATATACACACATACATCTCGAGGCTTCAGAGATTTATTCAATTGTTACTTTCTCATAAAATGTTAAAGGCCTCTCTTAGAAAATAGTTTTTGATGCTCTTAGGCCAGTCCACAAACACTACCTAACTCACAATATGCCTGAACTGCAGCAGTTCTTAGACTGGGTAAAATATTTACTTTAATAAAATTCATTCATGTTTCCAAATCAGAAAACTAGTATGTATTTCCTGTATGTAGTCTCTAGTATTCTCCAGGAGGGGAGAAGAAAAGGAATTTGAATACATCTACTGAGCATCTCTCAGGGCAAAAGAGACAGGTAAAAGCAGAGAAATTCTAGAAGAAAGGGGAGGGATGGAGGAAGAGAGAGTTCCTGAGGCCATGCCAGGGAAGACAAGTCTTCAGACATTCAATTATAACAGAAGTAGTGCAGTATTAATCCTTGGAGCCAATGGGACTGAAGAGGCCTAGTCCTATCTTTGCCTGAAAAGAAATCCCTTCTACGATATCGCCAACAAGTAGCTATCCAGGCTCTACTCAGATTCTAATGACAGAAAACTTTACCAAGGCATCCCATTCAACTTTTAGATAACACCAAATTCATTTGGAAGTTTTTGTTTATATCAAGCAGAAATTTGCCTGTTTGTAAAGATTCATATAAATAGCTCATGTTTAGTGCTTTATAGTTTTAAAAATACTTCATATTTATATGGTGCTTAAAGGTTTACAAAAAATTCTCCTCAAAACAATATTTGGATGCAAATTAGAGCGAATATTATGATTACCATGTGACAGATGTAAAAAATGAATACTACATGGACAGGCTGAGGTTTTATGAAACCATGTCCAGGTTTCTTTTCACTCCACATTTCACTTCCCAATCTCCTCTAATTTTAGGTAAGGGATGTTATTAAGTAAAATATATTAAAGTCAGGGATATCTTCTTAATCCAACAAAATTCTTGGGGACAGAGGAATTGTGTTTAAATATGACAGAATCTATACTGGTACCTATATTTAGAAGATAAACCAGATTTGGGATATAAGATCTAGAGGATATAAGTATCATTTATTGTCTATTTTAAGGGTTAGAATTTAGCACATCAATGTAATCTGAATTGCCCCCATCTACAATGCAACCAAAAGAGTTATTACAGTATTCTCTGGCTTTTAGATTTCCACCTTGCAACAGGAGAAAGGTTCCTGATCCTTGAACTTAAAAGAGAAGCTGAGGATAAACCCAGAGAAAAGATAATTCAAAATCTCTGAGTAAAAAGAAACCTAAGGCTTGACTACTGTTTATTGAAATTCTAACAGCCTTGATACCCTGGACAAGTGGGCACCACTGTGACATTTCTTGCAAGCCCCAAATCTTGACCTAAGTGTTATACCTAAAGAAGGTTAAAGGGAGTCAGATGAAGGGTTCAGAAAGGTCCACAGAGGACCTGCTGTCAAGATGTAACAGGGAGGGACAGCTCTTACCTTGGACAGAGGTATATCTACAACAGAAATTTAGAAAGCCTCAGTAAAATCCTTTTGTGTAGTTCTGTCTTGATGGCAAAGTGATTTTACAGAAAGAGCAATGAGTGACTGGGAGTGAAGAGGCCTGGGTTCTGGTACTGATTCTGCTGCCAGCTTATTTTATTGAGGGAGCTTAGGCTTTACCTGCTCCGTCTACAGCAGCTCACATTTCTAGAGTGCTTGAGAGCCTTAGCTTAAAAGATCTTTAAGGTTACTCCTAGATCAGTTCTAACAATCTTATCAATATGAGAATAGGGAGAATTCACCATATATGTAGGCTCTTACATCTTCCTCAAGATGCATGAAGTAGATTTTTTTGAAAAGATTAATTCATTACAGTAAAGACCTTCAAACAAAAATCAAAAGAGAAATATATCATTTAACATAGTGATACTATAAAGCAGTCAAAAGAGGATGAACTCATGAAATCCATACCCAAGTTTAACTTCAAAGTAATTGAATGCTTTTTAAGGCTGAAAAAAAGATGGGATTTTTTTTTTTCTCCCACAAGATACAGTCAGATACTGCAAAACTAAATGTACCTATGTAATAGCTAACCCACTAAGAACAAATATGCATTTGGGAATGGTCATTTTTTTTCTACTATCCAACATAAAACATATATAAAATATCATCCTACTAATGAATGCTTTTGGGGGATTCTAATTATATATTATTCTCTTAAACCTCCACAGATTTATTATAAATGTGCATGTATGCACACGTGATTTTTTTTTTTTGGAGGGGCATTTGGGGTCAAGTAACTTGCCTAAGGTCACATGGCTAGTATTAGTAGCCCCCACACATGATCTTATACAAAAGTTTCTGTTGCAATTCCCCTAGTATAATTTTTTTTTAACACATTCTATATATCCCAAATGCAACCACAACTAAACCTCTAGAGGGCCAGGGAGGGCTGACCCCTAGGAAGGTAGTCATTGGTTTCTGTTCCAGCAGGAAAGACAGAAGATGATTTGTGTCTGAGGGGTTTGACTAGTTCAAAATACTCTTGCCTCTGGTGTGCTTTGTCCAGATGAGACCCCTCTGTCCTGACCTCTGTGTAATCCCTATGTCCTTTACAATTGAGGAAACTCAACCTAAGAGGTGAAGTAACTTGTTAACGTAACAAGCAATAAATGGAAGAGCTAAGATATGAATCCAGCAGATTCTCTGATCAACTAAGAACAGAACACAATGACTTCCTGAGCACTCCATGGGTTACCCTTTTTCCTATTAGTGAAGGCTAAAGCCATAGCAGGTGTGCAGTGAGAACACACAACATCTCCCATTCTGGCTGACAAGGAAGTAAAAAGGATGTGATGTGGGTCAGATAACACAGAGCTTTGAGACTAGCATATACGAAGACATGCCATTCTAAGGCAGGAGCCTTAAGTTATGAACATACCTCATAAAATGTGTGTGTATATATATATCTACATAAGATTTGGAAAGGATGTTAGAAATCATCTAATTGAATATCCTCATTTTATAGATAAGAAAATCAAAGTTCAGAGAGAAGAAGTGTGTTGACACAGCTATAAATCAATCAACATTTGTTCAGCACTATATGCCTCAGTGCTGTGGATACAAAAAGAGGCAAAAGGCAGTATGTGTCCTCAGAGAGCTTACAATCTAATGGGGGGGGGGCAAAATAAAAACAAATATATACCAAGTAAACTATATACAAGATAAATAGGAAATAATTAACAAAGGGAAGGTACTGGAATAAAGAAGAGTTAGGAAAGACTTCCTATAGAAGGCAAAATTATAGTTGGTATTTAAAGGAAGCCAGGGAAGGCAGTAAACAGATATGAGGAAGAAAAGCATTCCAGAGCCAAGAGATGGAATGCCCTTTTCGGAAAAGCCAGACCTGTGTCACTAGATCACAGTATGTCTTAGGAAACAAAGTGTGAGAGGACTGGAAAGTTAGGAGGGTGCTAGATTATCAAGGGCTTTGAATACCATATAATTTTATATTTGATCCTAGAGGTGAAAGGGAGTCACTAAGTTGACTGGGAAAGAGAGTTGACTAAGTAGGGGGAATTACACATTCAGATATGAATTTTAGGAAAAAGACTTTGGTGGCTGAATGGAGGATGGATTAGAGTGGGAAGAGACTTGAGGCAGGCAGAGCTAAAAGCAGGGTATTTTAATAGTCCAGGTGTGAGGGGATGAGGACCTGCATTAGAGAGGTGGCACTGTAAGAGAAGAGAAGGGGGTAGACTAGAGATATATTAAAAGGACTGAACTGACAGGCACTGGAAATAGATTGGCTATGATACGTGAGAATGAGAAGTTAATGATGACTCCTAGATCACCAGCCTAAGGGACTGTGAGGATGTTACTCCATAGTAACAGGGACAGCAGTGGGTAAAGGGAAATGTTCAGAGGGAAAAATAATGAATTCAATTTAGGACAAGATGAGTTTGAGATGTCTACTGGACATCCAGTTAGAGATGTCTAAAAAGCAATTGGAGATGCAAGTTTGGAAGTCAGCAGAGGTTGGAAGAGGATAGAAACACTTAAGAATCTTCAGAATAAAGTTGGTAATAAAATCCATGGAGTTGATAAGATCACCAAGTAAAGTAGGAGAAAGAGAGAAGAGAAGAGGGCCTGGGACAAAACCCTGAGGGACATCTTCAGTTAGAGCATGTGAAGATCTGGATGAAGACCCTGCAAAAGAGACTAAGCAGGAATAGTCAGATAGGTAGAAAAACCAGGAGAGAATAGTGGCCTGAAAACCTGGAGAGAGAAGAGAGTATCAAGGAGGAGCTAAAGATTCAGTCCAGGGTTTTTCTCTACTATGCTGTACAGACTAGAAATTCTATTGAAAAAGAATGAATTTTCCTTACCTAAAGACACTTTTCAAACCAGTGTAAAAGTTGTGGAATGACTGATCTTGAACTTACATTTTCATTAACTCAATCATATGTTTACTGTCTTTATATCATTAGCACAGAGATGGTTTTTCTGAGAATTTGCCGAAAAGAGTAATTTTAGAACCCATTTAATGAACTTGAGGCCTTCTTTCTAGAATTTTGGGTATTGAGTAAATTGTGCTAGCTCCCACCATTCATCCCAATCTATTCAATCAAAGTTATAATTTAGATACTGAGTGTCTCCAAATGCTCAGAATGCGACCCCACTGAGTTTAATCCAAACTAATTTTCCTTCTTATCTAGTTCAACTAAAGAAAAAAAAAGACCTAGAAGAAATAAGGATGGAAACTAAGATCATGCATTGATCTCTCCATTTCTACCATCTCTATAAAGATTGCTCTTAAATCTGTATTATTAATCTTGATTTGTCTTCTGAGTTCCAGATTCCTATTTCTACCTGCCTGATGATTATCTTTACTTAAAAGTCACACTAACACCAAATGAGATATTTGTAAAACTCATAGCATAGTGCCCCACACAAAGTAAGTACTTAATAAATGGTTTTTCCCTCATCTTTCTCCTCCCCAAATTACCTTACCCCATAAATCTGTTCCTCCTTCTGACTATCTTAGCTGTCAGTGATAATACTATTCCCCCAGTACCCCATGTTTGTAACCATGAAGTTATCTTTGTCTCTTCTCTTTTATCTCTTGTATTATATCTGTTCCTGCCTCTCTATTTCCATTGCCAGTACCAAAAGTACAACGCCCATCATCACCAACTTGACTTCCCCATGGCCACACTGGTAGAGCCGAGATTTTAATTCAGGTTCTTTAGACTCCAAATTCAGGACTTTTTCATATCACACTGCCTCATACAGAGAAGCTAGTTCAGACTTATGCTAACATTCCAAAGATTTACAAGTTCCATGGACTTCCTATCCAGTGTGGATTTTAAAGGCCTCAACTTGCCCTTCTTTCTGGCCACCTCCTTACTCACTGTCAGGAAGGATGGAAATAAGATCAGGTAACAGACAGGAAATTCACAATTGTATGTAAGCAACATCTGATCAGATTTAGTGACTGTTTAATTTGAAGAACAAATGATGATTAGAAATTTTTTGTAGCTTTCATTTATCTGGGCTCTTTTCTCCCCTCATTCCCTTGTGAATAATTGACAGTTGGCTGCCATTTAATTTTTGGGTTTTCTTCACTATGTTTTTGCTAAAGGACATTAAAGAAATAAAAGAAAGAAATTCTTCCAACGAGCTCTTCTATACCAATGCATGTTGGGGGGTCCGGCTGCCAAAAGAATCTGTTCTCAATCTTCACACAGCTTATCTGTGCCATGCCCTGGAGAGCATAACCAGGATCACACTGGAACACAATGGAGTCACCAGCTTCCCGGCTATCACCACTCCGACTCCCATTTTGAGGAACACCAGGGTCATTACAGGAGGTTGCTGTAGACACTGAAGAAGAAAAAGAAAGAATATCTTTGGATGTGTGTCTCTTTGATAGGCAGGCCCACAGCCCCAACATCATTATTAGATTACAACATCACTTACTATCACATCGCTAACATAACACCACCATTAGTCAACTGCCATCCAACACTTGAAAAGCTTCTACACAAAACTTATTAAAGACTCATTCCCTATCTTATGCATGCACACACACACACAAAGCATTATTGTAGGTTTGAACCATGACTCTAAAAAGCACTCCCTCCTCACCAAAATATTTGTAAATCTCTCCCAGTATATTCAAGTAGAAACATAATGAAAATATTTTGATAATGATGATGAAATTAATGAACACAAGTCTTTGTAGGCTTGTTGCTTACAATCTAAAGACAATGTAGAAAAATGTTTATGGGAAGAAAACAAGTACACAATCATTTATATTGAGTTCAATTTTGCTCAATTTTTACTAACTCAAAATTTACTAAAATTTGTGAGAAAATTAAAGGAAATAAGACTCATCTGGCTAGAAGTAAAATCATTAAATTCACCCCCTGATGGCTGACTATATGTCAGTGTAATGGAATAAATTATTAATTCATGGAAAGCAACACTTGGGAAAGGTACGGTGGGAGATAAAAACTAAAGAAGTTATTTTAGTTTTCTAATATGGCATGATGAAAAATGAAGAAGATATATATGTGAGATTTTGTGGAGACAAAAAATAAAATTTAGCTACAGAATGGACAGGTGAGCTGGGTGAAGGAGGAGTTGAGGATGATGCTGAGTAAATGGAAATGGAAAAATTAAGAAAGACAGAAAAATAATTGAGGGGAAAAAGATAATGGTTGCTGTTTTGGATATGTTTGGTTTGAAGTGTCTATCAGTTTAATGTGCCCATCAGATATACGGTTTCAAATGTCTAGTAGGCAACCTATGATGCAAGAGTATAGATGAAGAGACATACAGATAACACTGAACTCATGGAAGTCAAGGAAATCATCAAGTTACAGAATACAGAGAAAAAAAGAAGAGGACATATGGTCAAGGCCCAGAGGCATACCTGTACTGAAGAGTGACAAGGTTCAAGACATAGCAAAGAGACTGAGGGTCATTCAGAGAAGTAAGTGGAGAACTAGCAAAGAGAAAGGTCACTAAACCTCAAAAAGGAGTCAATATCCATCAGGGGACAGTGATCGCCAATGTCAAAAGGTATAGATAGAGAGGTCAAGATGAACAAGAATTGCTAACTGTACAATTGGCAACTGTGCAAAGAGCAATTTCAGTTCCATTAGGATGGAAACAAGACTGCAGGGGACTTAGATGTGAAGGCAGGAAGTAGATAATACTGAATGTAGATGCTTTTTTTTTTCCAACAATTTTAGCTGAGAAAAGGAGAAGAGTTTTAATATGACAGCAGGAAGGGTAGAGATCTAGTTAAAGGAGATTTGGGCATGTATAAAGAAATAAGGAAGACAGAGAGAGATTGAAGATTAGAAAAGGGGGAATTGATAGTGGGTATATTTGAAGGAAAACAAGGGAGCGAAATAGGATCATGGGTACATACAGAAGGTTGACCTTAGTAAAAGGTCACTTCTTCATCAAAAACTAAAGTAAAGGAAGAGCGAGAGGTTTATGTAGGAGGCATTACAAGAAAGGGAGAAAAGAGTATATAATGATTGGCTTCATTTTTTATCTTATTATATTTTGGTAAAGTAAGAGTCTTGAGAAGGAAAGGTAGCCGGAGAAGGAGCTTAGAGAGACTTAAGGAAAATAGAGAAAATACATGCAGCCGCTGTGGTAATAAATGAAAGTTCATACAATAGCTCTTTCTTTCCCACTAGCTATATTGCTTTTGGACTTCTGTGGACTTTTCCATCACAAATCAGGAACCTCTTCATTGGGAAATCTCATCATATGGCAAGATCAAACCAGCTGTGGTACTCCCCTCTCTTTAGTACTTTCTGATCCTCTGATATATCCCTTTAAAGGAGAAGGCCCTTCATTTCCCAGCAGCTATATTGCTTTGAGGCTTCTTTGGACTCTCCATCATACCCCTCACACTAAGTGTCTTCTTCTGCTACCCCCTTTTCCTTCTTCCTTCTCCCCCCTCGCCCATCCTCCTTTCCAGCTGTTTTTTGTTCCAATGTAAGCTCCTGTATTTGTATCCTCGGCACTTACCACAGCGGCTGGCACAAAGGAGGTATTTAATAATTGTTTATTGACTGACTGATAAGTAAAAAAGAGAACTAATTAGGAAGCAGAAGGACTGCCTCACTCACTCCCATTTCCCCTCTAAGCCAAGAACACCATTTCATGCTCTCTGAGACGTCCCTCTTTAACTCTCCTCCTTGTTTTACAGATGTCTTCTGCCACAACCTCCTCCTTGGTGCTGACCCTTCTCCTTGTCAAGGCAAACCCTTCTACACACACAAGAAATCCCATTTTACTCCATCTTCTCTAACAGGCTGCCCCTCTATAATCCTCGCTCTTTCAACTATCTCCCCATCTACTATGCTCCACTACATGCATACCTATGTCTCTCAAACCCTCAAAAAAAACCCCACTATGCTAATTATTATCCCATATTTTTTCCTGCTTTTTGTTGCTAAACTCCTCGAGAAAGCTATCTATAGTAAGGGCCCCCACTTCCTTTCTCTCTCCTTAACTCTCTGCAGTCTGGCTTCTGACCTCGCCATTCAACCCACAGTGCTCTCTCCAATCTGCTGCTGTTGTTCAGTCGTTTCAGTTGTGTCTGACTCCTCATGACCCCACTTGGGTTTTCTTGGGGCAGTTTACCATTTCTTTCTCCAGCTAATTGTACAAATAAGGAAAGTGAGGCAAATAGGGTTAAGTCACTTGCCCAGAGTCACAATGCTAGTAAGTGTCTGAGGGCAGATTTAAATTCAGGTCTTCCTGACTCCAGGCCTAGCACTCTATCCACTGTTCCACCTACCTGTCCCCTTCAAAGTTACCAATGACCTGTTAATTACCAAATCTAATGACCTTTCCTCAATCTTCAGCCTTCTTGACTTCCCTGCAGCCTTTGACAATGCCAATCATACTCTTCTCCTTGATACTCTCTAGACTGTCAGGATTTTACTCTTTCCTACTTTACCTCCCACCTATCTGACCGTTCTTCAGTCTCCTTTACTGGATTTTCATCCAGGTCATACTTGATTACTCTAAGTGTTCCTCAGGGTTATAAGTTGGGCCCTCTTCTCTTTTCCCTCTCTCTATATATATGAAATCCCTTAGTTATCTCATCAGTTCCCCTGGATTCAGTTATCATCTTTGTGCTGATGATTCTCAAATCACTAACTACCCAGACTCTCTGCTAACCTCCAGTCTAACATCTCCAAAAGCTTATTAGACATCTCAAACTGGATGTCCTATAGACATCTTAAACTCTGTATGTCCAAAACTGAAGTCACTATCTTTCACCTCAATCTTCCTCTCCTCCAAACATTCCTATTATTTTGATAGTACCAACCATCCTCCCAGTCTCTCAGGCTTGTAATCTAAGAGTCACCCTTAACTCCTCATCCTATCTCCACACTCACAATCTGTTGCCAAGTCCTCTAAATTTCACCTTTAAGCATCTCTAATATATGTCCCCATCTCCTCTGATCCTGCCACCACCTTTGCACAGGCCTTCGTCTCCTCATACTTGCTTTATTCCAACAGCCTGATGGTTAGCCTGACCACCATAAGTCTCTCCCTACTCCTGTTCATCCTCCACTAAATCATCAAAGTAATTTTCCTAATCAGTAGGTCTGACCATCTCAGCTCTCCACTCAATAAACTTTAGTGGCTCCCTATCACCTCTGGGACCCAATATACATATAAATAAAATACATATTTGGCATTCAAAGCCCTTCATAACTTACCCCCTCCCAACTTTTCACTCCTCCTTCACCCTGCCCCCAACAAGTATTCTCTGATTTAGTGACACAGGCCTTTGGCTGTTTCTCGAACAAAACATTCCATCTCCCACCTGTAGGCATTTTCCCTGGGTGTGCCCCAGGCCAAGAATGTCTCCCTATAGTCTCTGCCTCTGCCTCCCGGGTTCCTTCAAGACTCAGCTAAAATCTCACTTTCGACAGGAAGTTTTCCCCAAAGCTCTATTACGATGTCTTCCCTCTGTGGATTGTTTGCTTGTATCCCCCATGCACCTCGTTTCTTGTTTCTATGTTGTCTCTCCTATTAGACTGGGAGCTCCTCAAAGACAGGGACTGGCTTTCTCCTTTCTTTGTATCCCCAGGGCTTAGCTCAGTGGTTGGCACACAGGAAATGCTTGTAAATGTTTACTGACTGTGAGAAGGAAGAAGAGGGTAAAAGTGATTTAGGCTTGAAGTTTGCCATCACTGTCCTCTTCACTCAAGTCTCTTGCCGTCTTATCCCATAGCCAATCTTGCCCTGCCAAGGCCCAGTCACAGATTTTGACTATCATCCAGTGATTTTACTCCTATTAATGTACTATTAAATGCAGCTGGAGAAAATCAGAAAATCATCCTGACTAGTCACTACAAATTTATGTTACCTAATGTCAACCAGGCCCTCAATGCAGCAAGGCAATCCCTTTATACTTTGCTTTCCTACTGACTGCAGTGACTGTTCCAAAACTTTTCACTCCTCTTGAATGTACTCTCTACCCACTTTCCTTCCCCCCCACCCCCAACCCCACACTCCCTCTCTGCCCGTCCTCTTCACAGAAAAATCTGAAATCTATTTAGACTGGATAAACAAGATCTAGGGTAGGATACAAATTCTTCTGATAGAATGAGTCACCCTTCCTATGGATCTAATTCGCATGACAATAAGGGACTATCCTAATTGAGAGGTGGAAGGAACTCCAAGTTCTCCTTATTAAATAGGAATCTACCATCTTAGAAGTATATATTGATAAACAGACTCTAAACAAAAGCCTTGGAAGCTTATCAACTCATCCAGAGAATTTGTCTGACTAGAGGATAGACAGGGCAGGAAGACTGTAGATACTCTGTGATACTTCCTTGTGGAGGAAACTCAAACTAAGAGCTGTCTGTAAAGTATGCTGTTTGGACCAAAAGGAAGCATTTCTTCCAAATGCCAAAATGAACCAGCCCTTTAAGATGCTGATTTGCTCTTGTAAAGCCACATACTCAGCATAAGAGATATGGTGACATTGTGAAGTTAGAAAAATTAAGATTGGGCAACATACGGAAAATAAAGGTAAGAGAGGAACAGAAGATGACACTGAGTTTGGAATCTGGGTGACTGGGAATGTCTTATCCTGTCAGGTAGTTTGGGTTAAGGTAAGGTTTACCTCATCCCATGGGGCAGGAAGCAAGGCATCAAACCAGGAGTTCAGCTGGGAAGACAATCTTATAAAACAGTAAAAATCAATAGAGACAAATGAAAATCTATAGCAAATTATCATGAGACCTATCTAAGCCACATGCTCCCCAAAGCATTCAGAGATGAAGCTGACATAATAGAACAAATGTAGATGAGAAACAAGAAAAGAAAATGCTATCCTTATCTTCATAGAGCAAAATGCTTCTGAGGAAGATGTTAGGCAGACTCACATTAACAAAATGAAAGTTCATTAGAGATAAATAGGAAGTTCAACATTTAGAGTCAATCAATTGTTATGTACACAAAGAAAAGACTTACCTAGAGAACAGTTTGTGTTAAAAAAAAAAACAAACAACTAGGCCTTGGTAAGTCCATGAATCATGTACAATGTGAATGGTAAAAGAATAATGTGATTTTTACACTAAATTAATGGAACACTAAAGTAGGAGAAGCCAATATGGCAGAGTAGCAGGAGGAAATATAGTGAGCTCCCTGACTAAACTCCTCCAATAAGACCTAGAAAATGAGGAAGATCAAACCCCATTCAGGAAATCCAAGAAAAAGTCACAGTGACAGCATAGGTTGCCATAGGGGGACATAGAGGTTTGTGAATACTAATGATGGAGTCTGGCCAGGAGTAACCACATAAAGCACACCAGGAGGCAAGAAGAGACTATACTAGGATGAGAGCAGGTCTTAGACCCATACCTCAGTATGGTGTAGGTCCAATTGCCAACTGGGATCTTTGTCACCCATCAGCCAGTTCAAGGTCACAAGTTTAGATTAGACTGAGGAGGGGCAAATAAGTAGTTACTAGCCCTAGGCAGTGTAAAAGAGGGAAAGAAGTTCAGAAGCAATACAGCTCAGATCCCAAGAGCAGACCAAGTTCAGTTCCAGCTTTTAGCCCAGTCTGAAGCCTTTAGAGGAATAACCAGGGCACCAGAAGGGAGCCTGCAGTTCTATCACTCTGAACCAGCAAAGGTTCCCAGCTAGCTGACAGTAACTGAGTCCAAAAGTAATCTATTGTTGCTCAGACCCAGACCGAGATCAGGAACTTCCATAGACCAGACTATGGGGGCAATAGTCAGATTTTGTTCACGATTAGGCTACTTTGGGAGCACTAAAAGCCTGCAGGTCCCCAACTTGAACTGTCCCTGAGATCCTGAGATAACAATACTCAATATCCCAAGAAAGCAGCAACAGGATAAGCTCAGGACTTCTTCCAGAAGTATTCAGAGGCTGGCCCTAACTAAAAATTCTGAAGTCAATATTGGCTGGAAGAATGAGCAAACAAAAAAAGAAACCTACCATGAAAAGTTCTTAGGGTAAAAAGGATACCTAAAAACATTCAAAAAAAGAGAATGACTCCAAAACATTCAAAAGCATACCTCCAAAGAAAAAGAAAACAGAACGTGTACAACTTGAACTAGAGTTTCTTGAAGAGATGAAGAAAGAGTTAAAAAAAAAAAAAAGATTTTAAAAATGTTTTCATTAATGAAATGAGAGTATCAGAGAGGGGAAAATGGAAAAGAAATGAGAGTTATGGAAGAAGAATGAATTGCAAAGGTAATTAACAGCTTGACAGAAGAGCTATAAAACCTTGATGAAGTAACAAACTCCCTGAAAATTAGAATGGACCAAATAGAAGCCAATGACTCCATAGGACAACAAGAAATACTAAAGCAAAATTAAGAGATAAAAAATAGAAGAAAATATTAGGTATCTCATAGCAAAAACAAGTGACCTAGAAAAGAGATCAAGGAGGAAAATAAAAACCATTGGACTACTTGGAAGCTATGACCAAAAAAATAAGGAGCCTAGACAAACTATTTCAAGAAATCTTAAAAAAAAAAAAAACAAATCTCTTAGAGCCAGAGAATAAAGTGGGAAACAGAAAGAATCCTTTAGTCAACTCTTAAAAGAAACCTCCAAATGAAAACATGCAGGAATATTAGTGTCAAAATTCACTGATTCCAGGTCAACCAAAAAATACTACAATCAGAAAGAAATAATTCAAATACCAAGGATCCAAAGTCAGGATTACATACAATTTAGCAGGATTACATACAATAAAGGGGTGGAGAGTTTGGAACATGATATTCCAGAAACAAAGAAAATAAGCTTACAATCAAGAATAATTTACCCAACACAACTGATTATAATCCTACAGAGGAAAAAATAGAGTTTTAGTGAAATAGAGGGCTTCCAAACATTTCTGATTAAAAGATGGGAGTTGCAAAGAAACTTTCAATTTCAAACACAGAAGTCATGAAAAAATATAAAAAGATAATCATCAAACAATTATAAAGGGCTAAAAAAAGGTAAACTTCTTATGTTCTAATATGTGTCTCATCTGAACCCCATCATCATCATGAGAGGTCATAGTGCAAGACTAATTTAGATTACATCTAGAAGGAATTCTTGATTATCTTAAGAGAAGAATGGAAATAAAGGGGAAGAGATACACTAGGAAGGGGATGTGGGGTGAAGAATGATGATTAGGGGAAATTGTTTCACGTAATTAGGATATACAAGTATACATTTATCCAAACAAGAGGAGGGGTTGTGGGGAAGTAACTGACATTTGAACCTCACTCTCATCTGAACTGATCAAAGGAGGGACGAACACATATACACACACAATTGGGTAGGGAAATATATTTCACTAAACAGTGAAATGGAAGGGAAAGGGGAGAAGGGAGAAGGGGGAATTAAAGAAAGACTAGGTAGGTGGTTAGAGTGCTGGGACTGGAGTCAGGAAAGTCAGAGTTCAAATCTGGCCTTAGACACATATTATCTGTGTGACCCTAGGCAAGTCACTTAACCCTATTTGCTTCAGTTTCCTCATTTGTAAAATGAGCAAGGAAATGGCAAAGCCACTCCAATATCTTTCTCAAAAAAACCCCAAATGGCAACATGAGGAGTCAGACATGATTGATATGACTCAACAACAACAAAGATTAAGAGAGGGATTGGTCCTAAGCAAAACAGATTCTAAATAAAGATATACAGAAATGTCGATAGCTCTTTTTTTGGTGGCAAATAATGGGAATCTGAGAAGGTACCCATAAATTGAAGAATAGCTGAATAAGCTATGGTATATGAATGTTACTATTATACTGTAAAAGATGATGAAGGGGATGGTTTCAGAGAAAACTGGGAAGACTTGTATAAACTAATCCAGAGTAAAGTGAATAAAAACCAGGAGAACAATTTATACAGTGACAAGAATATATTAAAGACAAACAATTCTGAAAGTGTCAAGTATTCATCAATTTAATAACCAAACATGATTGCTGAAGACTAATAATGAAACATACTACCCACCACCTGATAGAGAGGCGATGGACTCAAGATTGTAAAATGAGATACATATATTTTTGGAACAACTAATAGAGAAATTAGCTTTGCTTGACTATCATGTTTGTAACAGGGGTTTTATTTTTCTTTCATTCTCAGTGGGGTGGAGAGAAAGAAGGCAGACTTTTTTATTAAAAAAAATAAAATACAATTTTAAAAAGTAAAAGACTAGAGCTCAAGTTTAGGCAGGTGACAGCTTCATTGTACTCTAATCTTGTCAAGTTAAATATGTGCTGAAACCAGTTATGGGTACCACATTTTTAAGAAATGCATTTATAAGTTAAATATATTCAGAGAAAAATGACCAGAATGCTAATGAAATTTAAACCATTTTATATACAGAAATAAAAGAACCAAGAATGTTTACCTTAGAGAAGAAAAGAAGAAAAAAACTCAGTCCTAAGATGATCAATGTCTACAAATATGGGAGGAATCACTGTGGGAAAGGGATTTTTCATATTCTATAGGCCTCTGAAAAATGATGTTAAGTTAGAGGGAGGCCAAATTTAGTTTAATATGAGGAAGGCATTTTATGCCATTAGAGCATTGTAACAGCTTGCCTTGGGCAGTAGTGAGCTTGTTGTCACAGGAAGTTCTCAAAAAGACTTGGACAACTAAGTTCACAGTAGAAAAGGATGACTTACTCATTTTTTGAGTCCTACTGTTATGCCTCCTCCCCATTATGCATCCATAATTATGCCTCTGTTCTGTCATGAACTGAAATTCCCTCAATCTATTGCTATATAGAAAGGAGATGAAAAAAATAAATATCCTGGGCTCAGCTAAGACATAGGGTCAAATGTCTAACCTATTCTTTGATGGCTAAATGAGAAGTCAACCAGTGGACAGGTTTATGCCTCAGGAAGGCAAAAGCTAATATAGAAAATAGATAAATTTATCCTGTAGATAGATAGGGACAGAAAGATTAATTGTAATCAGAAAGAGTTCAAATTCCCCCTTTTAATACTTATTAATTAGAATGACCATGGAAAATTCATTTATAATACCTATAATTACTTACCTTGTAAGGTTCAAAGGAGATAATATAGATAAGGCACTTTTCACATCTTAAAGCATTACATCAAAGCCTTATTAAAGGCCCACCCCGAGTACCAGAGAGACATCCTCATTATCCCCTATAAGGGTAACACTCCTGTAGGCGGCCCAGTACACAGCATGGCAGACCTGGAGTCAGGAAGCCCACAGTCTGAATCCTCCCTCCCACACTGACTAGAGGTGTGACCCTGGACAAGACACTCGAGTTCTCTCACTTTCCGTTTCCTCAGGAGTAAAAGTGGACACAGCACTTATCTCACAGGGTTGTCATGAGGATCAAATGAATGACCACATACAAAGCGTCTTATAAATCTGAAAGCACGAGATAAATGATGGCTTTTTTTCTTATTTCTTCTTATTCCTGTCTCTGCGCCTCTGTTGATGAAGTTTATCTTCACCTAGAATCCTATTCCGGTTCATGTTCTCCGATCAGAAGCCTATCTTTCCTTCCAAAAGCAACTCAAGACTTATTTTCTCCCATCAAGCATTCCCTGACGCCTATAGTCAACGTGCTCTACCTCTGAACTCACACAGCACCTTCAGAGAGGACTCCTCATTTTGTCACTCATTATGGAATGCTTTCATCCTGCTGGCTAATTATTTCAGTATGACTGTTGTCTCTACTCAAGAACAAGAATGGGTTCTTCTCCAGTTCTCCTGGAGGATATTGAAAGGCTAAATAAATGTCTGTTGAATTGAAATAAAATTAAATGAATAGAGGAGAGCTTGGAATTGGGAGAGCACTAACCTGAGAACTGAATGGCAAAGCCCTGCTTACTGGTAAAGAAATCAGTGTTGAATTGTAGGACAACAGAGCTGAATGTGCTGTGGATGTTGCTGGGAAGCATGGGGCCACTCAGCTCCTTTAGGAGGATCCCACTCTCCACAGGTCCATCCCAGATCCGCAGAACATCATGGACCTCTTCTGTGTCAAATACCAGGAAATGGAGCCTGAGGAGAAAAGGAGACATGGTTCACAAGGGCCTTATCATTTCTGTTTACCTTCAGTTCCAAATCCTGACCAAACAGTATATACATGTATTCGAACAAACATTAATTAAGCAATAATATAAAGTTCCTATCCTACTGGAAATTACAATCTAGCAGTGAAATAAAACTTGAACACAGATAACTATAACATACAACATTATATACAACTGGAGAGTTTCTCAGTTCGCTAGCATTTATTAAATGATTATTATGTATCAAGTATATACTGTGCTAAATTATAAAACAAAATGTTATGATCAGCCTTATATAAAGTAACTACCTTAATCAGGTGGGAACGCTTTTATTGAATCATCTAAATGATACCATTAAACAAAATATGGAAAGTCCTTAATCAACTGAAAAGGAATGAAAGTCACTGGATGAAATGACACTACAGAGGAAGTATATTTGGATTAGCTTAAGAAACTTAGTCATACTCTGTGGGATTTGGGTAAAATAAGTAAGCCAATTCAGAGTCCAGGCATTCTGCTATGGAGTCATCCTAGGAGAGAAGCAATCCAGCCAAGTCCCTTCTAAAGAGAAACTTTTGGAGGGCTGTAAGGAGGAGATGAGACTGTCTCCTCCTCTCTTCTCTATGACCTTCTCCATAACTGTAAAAGTGTAGAATATTTTCTCATCGATGTCCTAGAAGTAATCCAAAGATAGCCATAAGAGTTGGTCGTCTCTGCACCAGAAGCCAAGGACAAACTATATTCACTGGATTAAGGTAAGCTTCAGGACTCTACAAAGAACTAAGCTTTACTTAAAGAAATTTCATAAGGGCCATATTAAGGAGAAAAAAGGACTTCCAGAAGCTGTAAGTTGTAAGTTTACCCCAGACATGAACTTTCTAAAATTAAACTCACATTCCCCTGCCTCTGTATGTATTTGTGACTAAGTGTTCCAGATTTGGGGGGAGAATGTTTATACCACCTGTTCTTACTCTTACCATACCCCCTTCAGGGGAAAAAAAAAACTATTTCTAAAAGTTAATTAAGTCTATCTAGATAATTGATATGAATGGATAATCAATAGAGAAAACACACTGGTAGGGCTCAAGAGTTATAGTATTAGGACTCACCATCCTCCTCCCCTACACACACACACACACACACACACACACACACACACACACACACACACACACACACACACACACACATACCCCATCTCAGGTTATCCTTAAAACCCTGAGAGGAGAAGTAACTGGCCCCTTCCAGGAATTCAACCTGCCAATGTTAGTGTAGTTTCGAAGAGTGAAGCCAAAGCCTGCTCTTAATGCACTATAGTCTTTCCTGAGATGATCAGGGCAGGAGGGCTTCATTTTTGCATTGCCATCCCAGCATCTTACACAATTCCTGGCACAGAGAAGACACTTAATAAGTGCTCTGTGAATGACTGACTGACCTTGTCAGATCTTCCCTAACTGCACCCCTACTTCCTGCCTCACTCTACATATCCTGCTCTACTTACATCCCATCCTTTTCTCTGTTCTTGAGAATACTGCCTCTACACTTGGAGCTCTCCTATCAGACCAAAGGAAATCTATCATGTCTTCCTCTACCCTACTGCCTGAATGCCCCCCCCCATTACTCCCCTCAGCAGAAGAAATAACAATGTTCCCTGAGATCAGAGAACATTTTGTTTTTGTCTTTGTTCCCCTGAGAGATTAGCACAATGCCTGCTCTTAATAAATGCTTATTGAATTGACTCTCTTGCATTTGCAGACTGTTCAAATTGTTTCTGGAACACAGTTGCTCAGATTTCCCAGAGTCTAAGGAAGAAAGAACGAAAGTATATATAAATAAAGCTCACTGTGGGGACAAAGCATTTGCATTGCTAAATCAGAAAGCTAAAAACAATAGTTCCCATCACAGGGAGCAATGGACTGGCAATACAGGCCTACAGATCCTCTGTAGTCTGTACCCAAAAGAATGATCAAAATGCCCCAGTCATCATCATTTCAATAAGTAAAGAAGAAAGCATCTCTGTTGTGACTTTATGACACTCTAGCAATTCAAGAATGATTTTGTCTGGGGAAGGTCAGGATATCAGGTATCCTAAACTCTGACACCTTATGTGCCCTAAAGGAAAAGGAAAGGTTCAAAAAGTTCTACCAAGGACAGAAATGTCATTGATCTGCCACAAATTTCTCACTGCCATGTCCTACAGATGTTCTCTTTGCCCTAGACTAAAGGCAGCTTGGCAGGAGAGGTGACACATAACACAACTCACATGGCAAAAGATGACACACACACACAGGTAAAAATGGAAAAATGCCAGAGGACACTGGAGACTGAGAGCCATAGTGCTCTGCTATAATGAGGTTCTTACTTGTCTCCTAGATTTCTTCTAATTCTGTCAAGTATGCTTAGGGCCACCATCACAGACACCAGCAATAAAAACTTTCCCTGCTGCTTTTACTTGCTAGCCATAGGTACCTCCAATGTAAGGAAATGGGGGTACCACCCTAATTCCTTGATATATGAAAGTCAGGGTCTCCCCATACACATGCCCCTCCGAGTCCTCCAGATAAAAATAGATCAAATCCAACTATTTCACTTCAGGAGGATGGGAATGGTGTACCATACTAATTGAACAAATTTTGTGGCCCACTATATTTAGGCCAACTCCAGCCATGCTTTGCTTTATTCTTTGGCCATCTTCACACCAGCTGCCTTGCCACATTGTAGATACACTCCACTTTCTTTTCTAAGCACAGTCATCAGCAGATAAGAAATACTTAATAAATGCCTTTTCATTTATTCTTTCATTAATTCATATGTTCTATCTTTGAGCCAGGAAACAGAAGGATCTTCTTTAGTTGCAAGTAGATAAAAGTTACACCACTGACCAACCAGCCAAAAGAAGAAAGGTACATCATCCTCTATCTCAATATTCATATTATTCGGGCAGGGCAGATATTATACCAAATTGATAGAAACTGAGGCCAAGAGAGGTTAGGTGACAGTGAAGGGGCTAAAAGAACTTGGTCTCTTAACTCTGCAGCTTGTACTTTTTATTTTGGACTATGCTATCTCTCTAATCAAGTAAACATTAACTCTCAGAAGCCATGGCTAGGCACTGTTAGGAAGGAAATACTTGCTTCTGTTAGGTACAGGACATCACAAACCCTCTGTTGGCTTCCTGGATTATTTTATTCCTCAAAAAAAGTATCAGGACCCTACTCCTCAAGTTCCTTCTTTATTCTGCTGTCCTCAAGAGACAAAGGGCTGAAAGCTTTTGTTTAGGTCAAGCTAGGGAAAGAAGACAGAAGAAAATGAGGATTACATATATCACTTGGGTGAATACGGTAATGTAGATATAAAAGCACACTGAACTGGAGGCTTCAGTTCAAGGACTAGTTAATCATTAATTCATTGTGCCATCTTAAGAAAAAATGCACAGCTTTTCTCAACCTCAATTTCCTCATCTTTTCAGTGGGGACAAAACTACATAGCCATTTGTATCAACTATGCTTTAATACATGTCATGGAGAGGATTCCAACCTGCATTCATCAATGGAAATTCTTTATCTGGGAGTTTCATAAACCAATGAAATCAAAGGTTCAATCCATATCCCTATCCCAATATGTGGACATACCACTTTCTTTAAAAAAAAAAATTTCTCTCATTTAGTATTTCATAGCTCTCATGGGATCAATTATTATGTCTATGCATATGATTCACAAATATACATATCCATTTTTCACCTCTCTCCTGAATTCCAGACCTACTTTAGCTTCCCACAGGCATCTCAAACTCAATATGTCTAATATGGAACACATATTTTTCTCTCAAACCCATGTCTCTTCAAACTCCCCTATTTCTATAAAGGGTAGCACCATCCTTCCATTAGCCAAGTTTTAACCTAGGAGTCATCTCTGATTCTTTCCTTTTCCTTAATTTACCATATCCAGTTAGTTGTAAGAACACATCCATTCTATTCTTCCACCATTTATTGTTATCTGTGCCATTCTCTCCATTCACATGGCCACCATCGTCTTACCTAAAATAATACAATCATCTAATTGACTTCCCTGAAACCGTTCCACCTTTGCCTTCTCCAATGAATTCTCCTCATTTCCATGCCTCTGCAAAGGCTATCCTAGATGCCTGAAACCCTTCCTTTCTTACTTCTGCCTCTTGGAATCCACAGCTCACATAAAATCTCAGTTCAGGGCCATCTCTAATCTCTTCATTTGTTAGTGCTCTCCCCACTCTTCTATAGTTATCTTATATTTATATTCTATACTTATCTGTATACATGATGTTTTCCTTCAATATGATATAAACGTTTTAAGGGCAGAAATGATTTTGTTTTTGTTTTTGCTTCCCAAGTACAATGCCTGGAACATTGTAGGGACTTAATAAATGATTGTTGAAATTAATTTACATTGTAAATTTGTTCTAAGGAACAACTGATTACACATGGCTAAGCATGTAAATATCCTCCAATAAGAGATAAAATCTTAAAAACTATAAGGTATCTTATTCTTTCTTTTTATTCCTTACTTTCTGTGAAAAAGTTAGAATGGTGCCAAATGGAATGGGAAATAGTTTTATAAGGAAAAAACATGGAGCAGTAAGAGTCTTAGAAATTTCTTGCATTGAGTGTTTACAAGAACTAATTCATACATCCGTGTTACAAGAGTCAAGAAATTTGCTTGTCCTTTAACATCCCGCTGTCATGGATTGAAGAGGCTCATGTCATACATAATTATATTGATTTTTTCCCTCTCCTAGACAAGTGTGAACTTTTGAACTGAGCTTATCTTCCATTTATAAAATAGGCCAAGAACCTTAGCTAGAAATGTTCTTTCTGTAGAAATCAACACTGTGAGGGGACAAAAAAGTCGGTCAATGAGGCTGTCCTTGACAGTGATCAAGCAGGAAGTACCTATAGCTCGAGGGGCTCAACCTAGAGTTGAGGCAAAGTCAAAAGTATTGCCATCTACTTAGGGTAACTGTAAAACTTCTTCTGTTGCCAGCTGCACAAAATCTGGGGCTACAGTGCCCTATGACTTTGGGGACATGTAAGCTCCATGTCTGTACCTCTGCCTTAAAAGTGGTGTTTGTATACTTAAGCAATAAAACTCTTTAAGGATGCTATAGATTGCAACTTTTATGGTCATATATCCAGGGCTGCATCCTGTACATATGTGAAAAAAAGATAGAATGCAACCCCTAACAGTTCTGCACAGGAATAGGCACACAAAACAGTCAATATTAACTTTATTTGTGACAGTGTGTAAGTATAAGACCAGAGCTGTGACATCTGGCCTGGGAGAGAGACTAGATTTTCTCCTTCAAGCTGGTGTGAGACATCTAAATTTCCATGCCTTCACTCACACAAAAGGGACTCTTTAACATGGTGCTAAGTGACTAGATTCTGTATTGTTACCCTACCTCTAAGAAGCTGAAAAAATTTCCTGCTCCTAAAATCTGATCTCATAGTCATCTCTTCCACAAAGTCTTTCCTGATCCTCTCCACTGGTAACAATATTTCTCCTACTCAGCCTTTATACAGTGTTGTTTTCACACAGTCTCATGAATTTACTGAGCTAAGGGTCTTTGTTGAATATGTGTCTTACTGCCTTTTTCAACCCAAGTTCTAGGATAGCAAGGGGCCTGTCTTACTGAATTTTATACCTTCCCCAAGCACCTGGTATCCTGCACACCTGATTAAGGGGCTTGGGTTGAATTCCTGTGTGGGTAGACAACTATAGCATCCTATTAGCCTCTGGGAGAACATGACTGTCCTAAACAGATGCACTTTGGGGACATTTTTCAAGGTCTTTAAGAGCAGGTAATTAATGCCACAGGCCCTGATAATGAGAAATTCTTGCAATAATAAACTTTTTCAGTTTTTTAGAGATATAGTACAAACACACGATCTAGTCACTCAGCTCCATATTAAAGAATCCTTTTCCATCCTAGGCACAACCCCAAGATACCATATCCCATTACCTAAGTATGTGAAAGAGATCAAGCATGTAGCAGGTAGGAAATTGTACAAGGCAGTCATTCGACAAGAGCAAGAGAAAAAAATATTTATGCATACATGCATACACACAGAGCAATGCACAACACAAGCCCATGTATTCACACATTCACATAATACATATACATATGGAACAATATGCATCCAAACAAAGCACATGTAAGTGGCATGCTATATTCACACACATGTACAAGCACGCATACTTAGTTATGTAGATTTACACACATATTCAGTAATATACACATAAACAAATTGTACCTGTATGTTCCTAACCCATATACGTATATACACAATCATCTATGGCTGCATCAAGAGCTCTCAGAAGATAAATGATAAATAGCAAAGGACTGGAATTAAATGAAGCAAGTGAGGAAGGAAAAGTGACACAAAGAGTCACTGGGGATCATTTCACTGGGCACTTGGCTAGGAAGCACAAGGAGGTGGATTCTTGTGGATAGTCAATAGAAATGAAGAGGAAACTGGGCCAGTAAGACTCTTGCCTACCACATTTCTCCAGTCCACACAAGCCAAAGTTACTTCATCATCATTTACATGCCCAGAGCTAAATGTCTGCTTGTGAAGCCCAGACCCTCTGGCTGCATCTCTATTTCCTGATGACCCATTTCCATGATTAGGACCACTTGCTTTACCTCAAACTTCTGCCTACTGCTTGCTGCCAGATTCCACCTAGTGCCAGAACATCCACCTGGTGCTCCCTACTAGATTTCTGTGATGCCAAATGAGTACCAGTCTAGATCCCCTAATATTGCCTGCATCTCAGAATACCTGTCCTACCCCAGTGTTACTATCTAGTGTAAGTTCCTGAAATTTACAGTTTAGTACCTCTGTCACTGACCAACCTCTAGCACTGACAACATGCTGTGAGGAAATAATCCATTTCTTATCCTAAGAAAAAATTTCATATAAGTATGCTTGTACAATGATTTTCCATATACTGTTAATTTGTAATTTTCCTGGGGATAGGAGAAGGGCTCACTAAAAAATTAGTTACTTTGGAGAAGTGGAAGGGATCATACAAATGGGAGGGGTTCACAACAGTCTTGTTAATATGGACATATCTCAACCATTGGAAACTGAAGGAAAGAACCAATGGCAGCAAAAGATCTGATGTGAAGAAGCAAGTAATATGTTAAGTACAGTTATCCCTTCCACACGGCAACTTTCCCCACTGCAGTTTTGATATATTGTGGTTCAGCGTGTGAAATTAAATGGGAATGTTGGGGGAGTGTTGCAGAAGCCACAGATGACATGTGAAAGCCAGCAGACAACACAGAAAAAGTTTTAAAACTCAGAAATACAGAAAAATATATGCATAGTACTGTATAATATCAACATATTTTATCTTTTGATACCATAACTCATACTTCTTCTCTGCTGGTCAAAAAATTTTACATGAATTTTCCAGATTGCAGGGCACCACGCTCCTAACTCCAAAGATAGAAGGGATAACTATAGGCAAGAAAACAGATGCACACTGAAGTGGCTCCATGTATAGCCAAAGTCATATTTTAGCAAGATGTGAGGTACAGATAACCCTGTCAAATATATTTGTATTCAGTTATTTCATGGCCAGATGAAGGAATGTAAATTACTGACAAATTGGCATGTGATTAACAGAGGTAGAAATGGGCAGGGGACGGGGGCAGAGCCAAGATGGCAGCGTAGCAGCAGCAATATATCGCAGCTCTCACATAGCCACCCCAAAATACCCATGGAATAGTACTCTGGACCAATCATAGAACTTCAAAACGCAGACAAAGATACTTCCCACTAAAGTCAGC